>CM075961.1:55003363-55697863 GCA_038048745.1 Coluber constrictor foxii
TATGAGCTAATTAAATTTTTTTCGCTCAAATTAATATTCTGACAGTGTCAGTTTGTTTTGCTGAGAGTTCAGCAGGCAAAGATCCTGTTGAGTGACAACAGAATTTGAGATTTCACTTTAAAATATGTTCTTCTCCCAAGGAATCCTTACCTTCTGTAATTAATAACTCACATGGAAAGCAGGGTCGTAAAAGCGCATTTATTGTAAGGAGTTTATGTTGGCTAGTTAAGGACCAGATAAGCATGATAAAAGTGGCATGATACCACTTTTGAAAAACCTTCTGAAATTGCAATAAATTTCAGAGCATAGAGATTTCCTTGGAGGACTTTTTAAAGAAAATGGAAATAGCTGACCAACCTAATCTTTAAGCACTAATTTCGTAGCCATTGGTGACCCAGAATTAGAGGCAGTATCTGAAACTCAGTGTGAGAGAACAGACTGAGGGGAGGAATGAAATTTACCACACTTGAACCTGGAAGCTAAATCTGTTTGCTTTAAAAAGAACAAGATGATAAAAAGACAGAGAACCAGTTTGGAATACTGGTTAAGGTACCAGGCTAGAAACAAAATGACTGAGTTCTAGGCCTGTCTTGGATAGGAAGCTAGCTGATAACCTGGGATCAACTACTCTCTCAGCCCTAGGAAAAATGCAGTGTCAGACTACTGAAAACATTGCAAAGAAAACCTTAGGGATTTGTCCAGGCAGTTACCAATAGTTAAAACCAAAAAAGAAAAAAGAAAAGGGGGAGATAAAAACCAAACCAGTCCCCAAAAATTTCTAGGAAGGAAACTGGAAAGCATGACAAACGTTAACATTAACATCAACAATAAGCAATTTGGGGAAGGTTTTGAAATAAAATTGGATTGCTGGACTGGGTAGGTGGTATGTAAAGGTTGCCTTATTTTATCCATGATCAAGGAAAGCAGAAAAGTTTTAGCTCCAAAGAATTCACAGGAACAGTCCTGTGATCAAAATGTTAAAAGTGAGATGATGATTGAAATATTGTCCTGAGGATATAGGAATCCTTGCTCTAGGTTAGACCCATAGGTTCATGCAGCAGACAGGCCAAGTAACAGGAGATGACCCAGGCCCTCCTTACTTGGTTTTCCATGTTCTGAGGGTGAACCAGGCGCAGGAAACGGAAGCCAAGAGCCTTGTCTGTCAGGCTGTGTAAACTCAGTACCTGTCTTTTGACAGCCTCTTGCTCAACCGTCAACTCCACGGGTCCCGCCTGCAGGAATGGAGGCAGTGTGGGCAACTCACGGCCCGTTCCTGCATTGAAAGTGAGGAATCCGCTAGGTGCGGCCAGAGCGGATCCATGGATTGAATAGTGGGCCCGAGGACTCCGGGAGCCATCTCGTTTGCCTCGCGTCCTTCCTTGAGCTTCGAAAAAAAGCTCTGCACAGTCCAGAGCCACCAGCACCATGTCATGATGTTGAAGTTGCTGTTGTGGCTTGAAGACATCTATGTAGTGCTGGCTGAAGGCAACTGGAACCTGCCAGTAGTGAGAAAAAAACTCCATTTGCTGTAGGCCCACAGATCAAATAGGCATCTATAGTCAAAAAGATAGGAGAGGAGGTGGTGTATGAGGTAAGCTGGATGGTTAGCAATGAGCAATTGTTAGGATTCAGCTAAAAAATCTAGCCGCCTGTTCCCACAATGATAAAACAAATACTTGGTGTTATTTTTGTCCCCCACAATGGGGGCGTTGAGAGAGCCACGTAACCACTCCTTTTGTTGCTGCTGCACCCTAAAGATTAATCCAGTGTTTTCCAAACTTGGCAACTTTTAAGACGTGGAACAGGTGAACTGAATTAAATTCAACATTTGAAAGCCACATGTCTTAAAAGTGCCAAGTCTGAAGATCACTTAATTTGATAAAGGGATAAACGAATATATGGGAGTATGATTTACATTTAATTAAAAGTTTTGTTTTGGACCTGCTTATTTTTTTGGAATATAGTCCTTGTTAAACCAAGGCTTAGTGTCATTTTGATCAGATACTACTTAACAACTAAATAGTTTGCAAGCTATAGTGGATTGCTAGTATGATTTGTGAATAGGAAACTGTTCACAATTAGAATGAAATTCTGTCTCTACCCAGTACCTCAATTGTTGAGATAGAAGTCTTGTCTAAGGTTTCTTCCGTCTAATACTTCTGGATAAATATGATGGGGACCCATGCTCTCCAGGAAAATATTCAGTGACATTCAGAAAGTCACAAACTGACTGCTAAGAAGTATCGGTGAAGGTCTTGTTTTTATTTTTACTGATCAAGGAAGTGTTGGAAAATGGGCATAAATGCTCATTTATAAATAAAAATAAATAAATAAAATAAATAAAAAGAGTCCAGGAAAAGGGTTTAACTCCCACTGAAATCAATAGAAAACGTTTGTGGCAATTTAGTATACTCCACTGATTTTAAATGAAACTTCAATATAATTCAGATTGGAGACATTATACAGATCAAACAGAAGAGCTAGTTTGAGATAGTGGTTAAATCACTGGATTAACAACCAAGAGACTCTGACTTCTAGTTTTGTCTTGGGGACTAAGCTAGCTGGGTGACCTTCAGCCAGTCATTCATTCAGTCAATTTATTCATAATTCCAGGGATGAGAGTGTGCTGTAACCTAAAGTTTGATCTTTCAAGGAAAATACATAATTATATGGGATTGAGTAAGTAGGATGCTATGTGCTTTATAGCCTGATCCACTAGGGGGAGCTGCAGATCTGTATTTAAAGATCTAATCCCTTCAACTGCCCTGAAGCAAGCAAAGCTATGGGAGCTAAATTTAATTCTTAACCTCAGCCCGCCTTCCATTACTATTCCCTCCACCCCAACACACATTTATTCCTTGAACATTTTTTTTAAACGGGAGGCAGCAGAACATATACTGACAATTTGAAAAATCTGATAGCATCTTTTGCAGTGTTTCTCAACCTTGGCGATTTTAAGATGAGTGAACTTCAACTCCCAGAATTCCCTAGCCATTCATCCTGGCTGATGAATTCTGGGAATTGAAGTCCCAGTTGCCAAGGTTGAGAAACACTTCTTCAAACTGTCAAAGGAAAAATTAAAGGCCATCACATATAGGAAAAAAAAAAGTTTTTGAAGGAGCACATAGAATAAATAATCCAAGTGCATTTAACATCAAAGTATTCTTCCTCAGAGGCCACTTTGTTAACTTTGTTTTTGTTAATACAAAATTCAACCTTTCAAGCCATCTCCACAGGAATGACTTTCTTGAAAGAATAATGAAAGGTAGCCTGATTGAAATGATGAATGATTTTATGAACCTGAAAGGCAGATAATCCTCAGTATAAGAATTCCCCCCAAAAAGGGAAGAAAAATAAAATGATGATTTTCCCATTTTATAAGGATAGACTGAGGGTTGAGAAAAATTCAGATAAATACAATAAGCAGCCATTGAGGAAAACTGAAATCATCAGAGAGACAGGGACAGACAGACTGTCTCTACCGTCCTTCCTTTTTTCTATGCTGTTTCAGTATCAGTTCCCATCTTTTTCAACTATGAGACATTAGCTCAAGATGTTTAGGATAGCTCATCTGGACTGGGATGAGGGAGAGAGAGAGGGAGGAAGGAAGGAGGGAGGGAAAAAGGAAGGAAAGGAAGGAAGAAGGAAGGAAGGAAGAAAAAAAAGAAGAAGGAAGACCTGGCAACAGCCACTCACCTGTCGTAGTTTCCTCTCCATTAGCTCCATCCAGTTCAGCCAGTAGCGGCAGGCTGTGGATTCAGAGATATGGAAGCGAAAAGCCAGGTCTTGAAGAAGGAGGCCCAAACGCAACCGGACAAGCACCAAGAAGAGCTGGTTCTCGGGGCTGAGGGCACAGGGAGGGCCATTCTCCAGACTCTCCCCCTCCCGGAGGAAGTCCAAGAAGGCCTTGAGGCGAGGGTATTCGTCAAAGCCTGTGTAGAACCTCAACCACTTGCCATGAGTGTTGACACCCTCCAGGGAGAAAGCCTCATGTTGCGCTCGGTCCACAAGCTGCCCCCTCACTTGCTTGTTCAGCGAGAGGATGGTGGCACTGTAGGCCCCCTGCTCCTTCTGCAAACATGGCCCCCAAGGCTCCAGTTGGTACTGATTCCTGGCTTCAAGTTGAGAAACATGGGCTTCGAGATCAGTGAGAACATGACATTTCTTGGCTTCTGCTTTTTCCTGGAAACAAGGACAAAAGCCACATTTTAGGGTTTTTTCCCTCTCCTCTCTATTGGTATATTACATGCAGGAAAGGTGCTTTTTCAAGAGGCAACTGGACTTTCTGGTTTTTCTTTGAAGACGTTTTGCTTCTCATCCAAGAAGCTTCTTTAGCTGCTCTGACTGGATAGTGGGGAAATGGAAGAATTTATACTCTTCACAGACAGCTGGTCATTTGCATTTTTTAGAGAGCCGTAGAGGCCACTTAGGGGCTTGTCTGTGTCCTCAGGGTCACCTGAGTAGTGCAAATGAATGTGGAGCCTTCTTGTAACTGCTGAAAGGACTGTGTTGTGGAGCTGTGCTTTCTGCAGGATGTTTTCTGCCCTCTGTTCCTTCACTGTTGAACACAGGCACAGGCTGTTGGGGATGCTTTTGTGTTGTCTCCATCTCAAACTGAAGAGCAATCTGTTCATACTCCTGCACCATTTGAGGGTGTTCATCCCAAAGTGTATAGCTAGATGTTTATGGAGATTCTCAGTCATCCAGGTCATGGTTGTCCCAAAGGTGCTTTTTCAAGAGGCAATTGGACTTTGTTTTTCTTTGAAGATGTTTCACTACTCAGGTGACCCTGAGGACACAGACAAACCTCCAAGTGTCCTCAACGACTCTCCAAAAGAATGCAAATGATCAGTTGTCTGCAAGGAATATAAATCCTTCCATTCCCCAGCATCCAGTCAGAGCTGAAGAAGCTTCTTGGATGAGAAATGAAACGCCTTCAAAAGAGGACAGTTCAGTGGCCTTTTGGAAAAGCACCTTTGGGACAACCATGACCTGGATGACTGAGAATCTCCACGGGCATTACATGCACAGGTTATGCATGGCTGGCCCTTACCTGAAGTTCCCGATACTGGAGTTCCTGGTCCTCTACAGTTTTCTGCAGGCTGAAGAGGAGATCACTTTGGTGGGACACCGTGTCCTTCAGCTTCCTCACCAGGTTCTTCAGAGCTGCTGCTTCCTCAGGGATGCAATACAGAGCATGATCATGGAGAGCTGTCTGTTCCAATGGGCTGGGCTGGTGGTGGAGAGGCTGGTTGCCACAGTTTGTACCCTCAACTGCTAAAGTCAGGTCACCAAGACATGGGGCAGCTTCTGCTATGGAGAGATGGGGTTCCAAGTTCATAAACTGTCATGCTGATGGCCCAGGACCTAAACACTGCTCAGAGCTTTAGGCAAACTCTGGGACACAGTGTAGGATAAGAGGGGTCTGATGTGCTATGATCCATGGGGTTGCGAAGAATCAGTCACAACTTAGCAAGTGAGCAACATCACCACCTAAGAATCCACTGACATCCATCTCAATTACCATTATAAGTAATCCTTGACTTGCAACCATTCAAAGTTACAATGGTACCGAAAAAAGTGACTTATGATGACTTTCCACCCTTGTTTACTGTTGCAGCATCCCCATGGTCACGTAATTGACATTCGGATTCTTGGCAACTGGTTCATATTTATGACAATTGCGGTGTCCCGGGGTCATGTGATCATCTTTTGTGACTTTCTGACAAGCAAAATCAATGGGGAACTCAGCTTCAATTAACAACCATGTTTCTAATTTTAACAATTGCAACGATTCACTTAACAAATGTGGCATTAAAGTTGTAAAATGGGGCAAAACTCACTTAACAAATTTCTCACTTAGCAATGTAAATTCTGGGCTCAATTGTGGTTGTAAGTCAAGGACTACATGTACAGTGATTTGTTTAACAACTACAGCAAAAAAAAAAAAAAAGGTCATAAAATTAGGCATGACTCACTTGAGCACCATTACAAACTTAACAAACATTATTATGTTTGGTAACTGAAATTCCAGTCCCAGTTGTGGTTGTAAGTCAAGGACTTAACTATGTTGTAGTTTCCACAATACGGTTCCCTTCAAGAATTATAGAGCTGAAGTGATGAATTGGGACAAGGAAGAATCAGAGTGACAAGCTACTTTCCCAAAGACTTGACTGATAACAGGCTGATTATTAGGAAGATGTTCATACAACATACCTTACCACAATTAGCCAGGCCTGTTTTAGCCTAGCGTAGTGTGTGAACAAGGCTCTGTTGAGTTACTATGTCCTGAAAGGGCAGAAAATTGGATTAAAATGAGTAAGCAGGTGATGGAACCAACTCACTCTCATCTTCAGGAATTGTGAAGATAAGACGAAGGAAGAGTCCCTGTTTTGATATACGTGCCACTCTGAGCTCCCAGAGAAAAAAAAGAATTTAAATGCATCCATTAATAAATAAAAAAACAAAACAAGCCAGCTTGTTGTGACATTTCTCAGTCAGATGAATGCTAAATGGCTGGAAGGAAGAAATAAACCTTTGAAATCCTATCCAAATATATACATGGTGAACCACTGAGATCTTAGTGCAGAATTTCCCGAATAACTTCTACTTGTAGTCTTTTTTAATTAACTAAAGCTTGTTCTTTATACATCACTTCTATACCTGTTTAAGAAATCTTATCAATTGATTTAAAAAAAAATTGCATAGGCCACTAAGATTTATGTGAATAGTTATCAAGGGTTGCACCTCAGGTTTTTTAAAATTATGTTCTTGTATTCAATTTTATTATGTGGTTAAAAAAGCAAAATAAATTGTTTTTAGCTGTTATTCTCAGCAAGTTCCTGTTTGATAACAGCAGAGTAGGAAGTTTAATTAATCAGTTGTCTTTCCCAGAGGGGGTAATTTTGCTGCATTCTGCAGTGGGAGTGACAAATGTTATTTATTGGCTGATAACCAATTTTCAGCAGCTGGCTTGGCAGATGTGCAGAAAAATGAAATTTTGAGATGCACAAAGTCCTTGCTCAAAGCTTAAGGGAATGACAGGGGGAAGAACAGAGCTATCTTTCCCAATCTGCGTCTTCAGAAGCCTTGGGCTTCAGTTCTCATCGTCTCCCATTTGATGGCTCTGCTGGCTGATTTTAAAATATTGAAGTCCAGTAGACTGGCGAGTATTGTGATAAAGGTAAAAGTTCCCTTCGCACATATGTGCTAGTCGTTCCCGACTCTAGGGGGCAGTGCTCATCTCCGTTTCAAAGCCGAAGAGCCAGCGCTATCCGAAGACATCTCCGTGGTCATGTGGCCGGCATGACTCAATGCCAAACGCACATGGAATGGTTACCTTCCCATCAAAGACGGCTCCTATTTTTCTACTTGCATTTTTTAAGTACTTTTGAACTGCTGGGTTGGCAGAAGCTGGGACAAGTAACAGGAGCTCACCCCGTTATGTGGCACTAGGGATTCAAACCGCTGAACTGCTGACCTTTCGATCGACAAATTCAGCGTCTTAACCACTGAGCCAGTGTGTCCCTGAGTTCTGGGAGTTGAAGTCCATAAGTTGTAAAGAGCCATAAATGCCCATCCCTGATCAGGATGGAGCAACAACTATGCAACCAAAGTCTCACCTCTTTTTGATTATATGATTGCTGCTGCCATTTTAAATTTTTTGACAGATGGATGCAATCATGCCTTAATTCTTTAAGGAATAGGTGCTCCAGTTTGTGCACTCCTGAATATATAAGTGGTCAAGTCATGACAACTGGGATCAGAATTTCCATTGCTAAGCAAAGCAGATGTTAAGTGAGTTGTCCCCAATTTTACGATCTTTTTGCCATAGTTGTTATGTGAATCACAGCAGTTAAGTGAAACTGGCTTCCCCATTGACCTTGCTTGTCAGAAGCCAGCTGGTAAAGTCACAAATGGCAATCCTATGATCCTGAGACACGGCAACTGTTGTAAATACATGCCAGTTGCCAAGTGAACGAATTTTTTTTTTTGCAAAAAGTTTTTTTATTTTTATTTTTTCCAACACACAAATTACATCTTTTTGGAACAGAGCCCTGATCTGGCAATAACACTTATTTCTTAATCTTAACTCACCTATCTCAACTAATACCATCTTTAAAAAATTAAGTCAAATTTACTTAATCAAAACAATTACCCTTCTATTAACCCCCCTTAAATCTTATTTCAGTTATTACTTCATAGTTCATTTCACAATTCTTAACCTAAATCCTCACTATTAACAATACTTAATCTTAAATCACCTATCTCCCCTATTGCTATCTTATAAAAAGTTTACTCTTATTTATTTAATCAAGACAATTATTCTTCTATTAATCCATTTTTAATCTCAATTCAATTAATACTTCATAATACATTTCACAATTCTTAGCCTAAATCCTCACTATTAAGAATACAAGTCAAATATGTTTATGTTTCAAAATCTTATTTCCCTTTCTAAAATTTCCCCACATTTTTTACTTTGTATAATGCTCAATAAATCTTTGCAGAGTAGCAAAGACTAGAGAATCAAAAACAGCAGAGATCCATGGTGCCACAAGAAGAGAAGGGGGCAAATGGGAAAACACAGAAATCTGAAGCTGTGGGAGGAGTGAGACCAAAGACCTTTGCTGTTGAAAAGGATCTTAAGCAATTGCTCGATACGCTTCAAGAATCCTCAAATGGCAGTTAGATTTTTATCATGGAACGTGAATGGTTTGAATTGAATTGGTTATAGTCGCTTCAGTTCAGGGTCCAAGGAAGCTGATCTGCTTTTGTCTGAAGATCAACTAAAAGTTTCAAGTCCTGTCTTAAAAGGACCATAAAAATCATGTTTTGAAAAATGGAAAAATAATCTTGTTTTTCCACTTGTACTTAAGCACTATGTACTGTTTTTGTACAGCTGAACATCTAGCATTTGTGTTCTCCAATTTGGGGCATTCTGTGAACAATAAACATACTTATGTATTGAATTTATGACTACTACATATTGAGTTTTAGGGCCAGCCTCACCATGCAATAAAATGTGATTTACTGATACAAAAATAAAAAAAAAAAAAAAGAGAAGGGGGCAAATGGGAAAACACAGAAATCTGAAGCAGTGGGAGGAGTGAGACCAAAGACCTTTGCTGTTGAAAGGATCTTAGGCAATTGCTCAATACGCTTCAAGAATCCTCAAATGGCAGTTAGATTTTTATCATGGAACGTGAATGGTTTGAATTCTCCACAGAAAAGAAGGAAAATATTTTATTATTTGAAGCGGTATAAAAATGATGTTGTTTGTTTGCAAGAAACTCACATTAGAACCCAGGACCAAAAATATTTGATAAATTCAAAATTTGGAGTACATTTTATGTCATCTAGTTCTGTGAAAAGGAATGGAATGGTTTTGTATATTTCTAAAAGAATACCAGCTAAACTTGTAGAATCGGATGATGAAGGAAGATATATTGCTGTTGAAATAAATATACAGAATGTTCCGTTGCTTCTGATTGGAATCTACGCCCCAAACCAACAGCAGGAAATTTTTTATAAATTACTACATGCTAAAATATTGCAATGGAATTATAAGTCTTTTTTGATTATGGGAGATTGGAATGGTGTGATTGATAGAATTCTTGACAAGAAGACATTGGCTAAGAGGGGGAATAAATTACCACAGACATTTTTTGCATTGAAAGAAGAATTAGAATTGAAGGATGTATGGAGAATTCACCATCCGAAGGAATTGGATTTTACATTTTTTTCTGATAGACATAAATCTTTTTCTAGGATTGATTTTATGTTGGTTTCTTCTGATCTACTTACTAAAACGGCTAAGACTAAGTATTTCCTAGAACTCTGATGGATCACAGTCCGGTATGGATGGAAATGGATTTTGGTAAGAGGGAGAGAAGATCTTGGAGAATGAACGAGAACTTATTTAGATATGAGAAGAATATAGCCGACCTTAAAAAACATGTAAAGGAATTTTTTCAATTGAATTTGAACAAGGGTACACCTATTGAAGTTGTTTGGGATGCAAGTAAGGCCTACATGAGAGGTGTGCTGATTTATATGAACTCTAAGCACAGGTCAACACGACAAAAGATAAGATTAGAATTGGAGTCAGAAATAAAGGAGAAAGAACAACTGCATATTAAGAACCCGACTGATGAGAAATTACAGGAAAGTATAAAACTTTTGAAAGATCAATTTCAAATGTTTATGGCTGATCAGACGGCAACTAATTTACAATTTGCCAAGCATAATACTTTTTGCAATGCTAACAAACCTGGTAGATGGTTGGCATATACTTTGAGAAAGCAATGAAATTCTCGTATAATAAATACTATTGAATATAAAGGTAAACAAGTTTTTCAACAGAGTTCAATACATCAAGCTTTTTTAGATTATTATTCTAATTTATATCATACAGATAATATTCAAAAGGACCTTATTGATGAATATCTTGAAAAGACGAGAGTTACAAAAATTACAATTGAACAAAAGGAGAGAATGAATCAAGTAATAACGCCTGAAGAGATTCTATTTGCAATAAAACAACTGAAAATAGCTAAAGCTCCTGGGACAGACGGTTTGACAGCAGTATATTATAAAAGTCTACAATCAGAATTGGTTGAACATCTTAAGGACTTATTCTGTAGTATACAGCAGGGGGTAAAATACCCCCCTCATGGAAGACGGCCTTTATCTCACTGATACCAAAGGAAGATGGTTCTTCAAAACCAGAAAATTTTAGACCAATATCTCTCCTGAATACGGATTATAAAATTTTTGCAAAGGTATTAGCCAACAGACTGATGCCAGTTATCCAAGAGGTGATTCATAATGATCAAGCTGGTTTTATAGGGGGCAAACATATGAATGACAACGTGAGGCAACTTATAGATTTACTGGAATATCTTGAAAAAAATAAGCAGATCTCTGCGGTGCTGGTGTTTTTGGATGCAGAAAAGGCCTTTGATCGAGTCAACTGGGATTTTCTAAAAAAGACTTTGTTTAAAATGGACTTTGGGGAGCAGTTTATACAAGCAATTTCAGCAATTTACCAAGAACAAACAGCACAAATGGTTATTAATGGGAGTTTAACTACCAATTTCCATATACAGAAGGTTACCAGACAAGGTTGTCCATTATCCCCACTTTTGTTTATCTTAACTTTAGAAGTCTTGATGAATTCTTTACGGGACTCGAACAATTTGAATGGAATAGTTATAAGGCAAAAGGATTACAGAACAAAGGCATTTGCAGATGATCTGGTTGTTACCCTAACACGACCTTTGGAATCAATCATCCAGATGAAAAACACTATAGAGGAATACAGTTTGGTCTCAGGCTTTAGACTAAACCTGAAAAAGACCAAGATGATAGTTAAAAACATGTTGGAACCACAAAAGAGTGAACTAGAAAGGTTGGCAGGCTTTGAAATAGTTACAAAGGTGAAATATGTAGGAGTTCAGGTTGCAGCTTCTAATATAAAACTTTCAAAATAATTGTGAGGTTTTGTGGCATAAGATTCAAAAGGACCTTGAAACTTGGAAGAAACTGCAACTATCTCTACTTGGTAGAATAGCAGCAGTTAAGATGAACTTTTTACCTAGATTTCTGTTTTTGTTTCAAATGATTCCGGTGCTCAGATTCCGGTGCTTTGCACTTGAGAAAGAGAATGCTTGTTTTTTAGATAAACTGCTCCTGGTTCTATCCAAAACAGAAATGCAATTTTTTTATGAGTGCTTTTCTTAACATTTTTAATATTCTGAACCTTAGCTTCCTGACTACCGTATTTTCCGGCGTATAAGACGACCCCTGACTTTTCCTATAAAAATATAGGGTTTGGGCTATACTTGCTGTATAAGACGACCTCTCTTCCAACGCACACCAAATAAAAATTAAAAAACATCAACTGGCTCACCCACAATGTAAAAGCAGCTATGCTAGACCCAAAATGGCCCCTGCAACAAGCAGGGACCTCACACAGCCACAAAAAGCCCACAAAAACAACTTTCACACTTTACACACACAAAATTCCCCATACAGCTTTGTGATATTTTGTGCATTTGTGTAGTTAGAGTGAAATACTACAGAAACACACTAAATCTCAGAAAGCTGCACAAATATTATTTTATTTTTATTTTTATATGAAAGCTAAATTTAAAACTTCCTAGCCTAAAACTTAGATCTAGTCTTTAAATGGCTAGGTTTAAAAAAGAACAACTAAACCCCCCACCCCATTAACTATTTTTTTAAAGCTCCCAAAGCTTACCCAATAGAACAGGGGTCTGCAACTTTGGCAACTTTAAGACTTGTAGACTTCAACTCCCAGAATTCCTCAGCCAGCTTTGCTTTGCTGGCTGAGTAATTCTGGGAGTTGAAGTCCACAACTCCCTGCCTGCTTGATTGCAGGCAGGGAGATTTAGTTGCTTGCTGATGCAATGGATTGCAGGCAAGGCAAGGCAAGCGTTGCGGCTAGCAGCTAAGGTAAGCAAGCTGGAAGGGGGGAGGGATTTTTCTACGTACCAATTAGCGGCAAAAATTAGCAGCTGGGATGGCCAGTGTTGTATAAAAGGAAAGTTTTTCCCTTTTATACAGTGCTTGGCCATCCAAGCTCTGGCGATCCCAGCTGAGTTGCCTGCTAATCAGGCAACTCAGCTGGGATGGCCAGCGTTGTGTAAAAGGAAAGTTTTCCCCTTTTACATGGGGCTTGCGTGTAACTCAGCTGATTAGCAGCAACTCAGCAGGCAATTCAGCTTGGCTCCTTAGAGCCATTTAAGGCTTGTCAAAGCCTTTCGGGCTGGTCTGCCTGGTTACAGGAGACCGACACCCAGCGTATAAGACGACCCCCGACTTTTGAGATTTTTGTGTGTTAGAAAGTCGTCTTATACGCCGGAAAATACGGTAAATCTTTATTTCCTTATTACTTCACCAAATTTATATCCTATTTCTAATCCCCAAAATATAGCAATTTAACATTGAAACATAGTTCTTAATTCAAGTAAGACTACAGTTTTCCAATTATTTCCCACAATTCTCTCTCTTTAATCATGCCATTTGTATAAAAATCAGTTTGAGTAATTCTTATTTGTAATTCATAGTCCTATATTATTTCAATCTTTTCTTTTTTGTTTATATATATTATCAAAAATATTGAAAATATTAAAATATTAAAGATTGAAAATATTCAATTGTTATAGGTTTTTAAACAATATCCCAGTTTTTATAGTCATCAATTATTCTCAAGTAATACCATGTAACATCTTAATAAAAATTAATTCATTATGTCCATTAATATATTTTCTTTTAACATAGTCTATTTCTCATATATTATAGCTTCCATCCATTCTGTAACATATTCTTCTCATATTTCTGTTAACCATTATTAATCTCAATATAATTACTTTATAAATCAAAGTCCTGGACTTTTCTATTTTACCTCATATTCCCCAATTCTCACTGTTAATCCCAGTGTAATCATCTTTATAGCTATTGTTTTTCACAATATAGTCTCTAAAAACCTCCTTTTTATTATTACTATCCACTTGTGCATTACTTATTCATATTTAACCATGTTATCTTTGTCTTCTTTATTTCCAGTCATTATGTCTTGTTTCTTAATTTTCTTGTCTGCTTGTGTATACTTCATTTCAGCTTCAGTGTCCTCTAATTTTGTCCCCATGTGGCATTTTAATTATTTTTCTTATTTCCATTCCAAGTCAAATACATCAATTTGTTCCTTCTCTAATTCCTGCGCCATTTTATTCTTTTTAAGTTGATGTTATCCCAGTTATAAGAGTTCCGTTGTGGTTCCTCTTTTCTTTTCTTTTCCCCCCAAAGTCAAGCCGCCTGCAGACAAAGAAATCATCCTCCACAAATTCTCACGGTTGTTATCTGTAAAGTTCACGATTTTCCAAAACAAAAACCAAATTGCAATATTCCTTTTTACTGCAGACGGTGTCTCTCTGCAATCCACAATTTCCAATTGTTTAACAAGTATCCATCTTGTTTTCTTTTTAGTTTTAAAAGTATCAAATCTTTTTTTAAAGTCCAGTCCAAATTTAAACTCTTCCAATCCTTTGACCATGTCTCAATGTTTAACGTTTCCAATTAGTTTTATTCAAAAGTCAATTTTCTATCGGGTTTTTTTTGTCTCTTTAAAGTTATGTTTCTAAATCTTCTTTGCCCCCAAGCTTCTTAGCCGCTATTTTATCGCTAGGGGTCTTGTAGTTGAAAGATGTTTCCCTTGATGTTATTACAAGCCTGGGTTGGCTGTCAGTCACCTGGCTTCGAAAAACTCTGTTCCATTACACTTTCCTCCTGCTCAATACTTGATCCAGTTGTCCCAGCTTCATGGCTGCTGCCATGACTGCCACACCCTGCCACCGTGTCACAGAGTTCCCACCTACCTCCGAGGAACTTGCCTGTTCCTCTTGGTCGTCCGAGGTGCCTCGCTTTCTTTCCCGTCCCTGCAGGACGATTCTGGTCCGAAGACCCATTGGTGGTGGTTCGTCAGCCGAGGTTTTTGCGGGGCTCATCAGAGCCTGCTAATTGCCCAACTTTTTCGCCGTGACGCCAAACTGGAGCCCCCCCAAGTGAACGAATTTTGATCATGTGACCATGGGGATGCTGCAATAGTCATTAGTGTGAGGACTGGCTGTAAATCACTTTTTTCCAGTCCCCTTATAATTTCGTCGCTAAGTGAATGGCTGAAAGTTGAATCTATATCTGCCAAACGAACTCAGATCAGCCTATAGATATCATCTTACTTGTCCTATGATCTGCCCAGGGGTGAAACGCTCCCGGTTCGGACCGGATTGCCTGATCTGGTAGCGATAGCGGTGGGTGGTTCGGAGAATCACTAGCAAAAATCCCTGCGCGCGCCCACCCCCTGCTTAGCTGAATCGCACAATCATCAGAGGCTTTTTTTTTTACTTTTAAAAGCATTTTTTCTACCTCTTCCGAAGAAAAAATGCTTTTAAAAGTTAAAAAAAAAGCCTCTGATGATCATGCGGCTCAGCTGGGATTGTCAGAGGCTTTTCAAAGCATTTTTTTCTGCAACCTCTTGGCTGAAGAGGTAGTAAAAAAAATGCTTTGAAAAGTCTCTGAAGATCCCAGCTGAGTTGCCTGTTTGCCAGAGACTTTTCAAAGCATTTTTTAAAGTGCCTCTCTGACGATCCCAGCTGAGTTGCCTGATTGCCAAAGGCTTTTCAAAGCATTAGAAAAAAATGCTTTGAAAAGTTAAAAAAAAAAGCCTCTGATGATCATGCGGCTCAGCTGGGATTGTCAGAGGCTTTTCAAAGCATTTTTTTCTGCAACCTCTTGGCTGAAGAGGTAGTAAAAAAAATGCTTTGAAAAGTCTCTGAAGATCCCAGCTGAGTTGCCTGTTTGCCAGAGACTTTTCAAAGCATTTTTTAAAGTGCCTCTCTGACAATCCCAGCTGAGTTGCCTGATTGCCAAAGGCTTTTCAAAGCATTAGAAAAAAATGCTTTGAAAAGTTAAAAAAAAAGTTGGCCCCACATTACCCCCACCACCACCAAGCCACGCCCACAGAACCGGTAGTAACACATTTTACATTTCACCCCTGGATCTGCCCCTTATATTTGGCTTTGTGAAATACACAATGGTGCATTTGTTGGAGGTTTACCATTATGCTTTTACCCAGACAACTGTGGTTTATTCAATACGCCATGGTTAGACTTAATATGATACATAAATCAGGTCAGGGTAGCTGAGGGTAGCTCAGAGACCGTAATCCATTCTCTGATCATGGAGATGACTTGGAATCTGCTGCCTATACAGAATGTGATACTTGATATCCTTTAGGCCAGGGGTCTGCAACCCTAAACACTCAAACAGCCATTTGGACCCATTTCCCACAGAAAAGAAAATACCGGGAGCCACAAAACCCTTCCCATGCTTGATTATTTCTTGAGTGGCCATAAAACTAGCATATGTACTTGAATTAAACATTCTTCTTTCTTTTGAAACTTTTCTTTTCTTGGATTTAACCATGGTTGGCCTACCAGGGAGTCGAAAAGCTCAATAAATCGCATGCTGGCTGATGTCGCACATTGGCAGTTGTGACGTATATTTTGAGTGACATGGAGCTGCAGCAGAGGAGTGAAAGAGCCACATGCGGCTCCAGAGTCGCAGGTTGCTGACCCCTGCTTTATGTACTACCTCACATTAGTTCTATGAAAACTACAGTAGATGCCTAGACACTTATGGCTGGCCTTATTTTATAGTAATGATGTTCAACGCCTTAATACCTGACACATGTATACATACATGGTTGAACTAGAAACTGAGGGCCATGACTTCTAGTCCTCCCTTAGGCATCAAAGTTGGTTTAGCGACTTTGGGCCTATTGCTTCCTCTCAGGCCAATTCTGAGAACCAGTTTGGCCTAGTAGTAAAGGCTAGAAAGCAATAGATTGGGAGTTCAGTTCTGCCTTAACCACAAAAGGTATCTGGGTGACTTTAGGCCATTCAGTCTCTCTCTGCCCAACCTACCTCTCAGGGTTGTTGTGGGAAAAATAATAAAGGTGGGATACAAGTAAATAAACAAACCCACCTCATAGAATTGTTGTGGAGAAGAGAAGAGGTAGGAGTATTATATACAAATTATAGGTAGTCCTCAACTTACAACTACAATTGAGCCCAAAATTTCTGTTGTTAAGTAAAACATTTGAGGTTTGCTCCATTTTACTTCCTTTCTCGCCATAGTTGTTAAGTGAATCACTGCAGTTTTTAAGTTAGTAACATGGTTGTTAAGTGAATCTGGCTTCCCTATTGACTTGTCAGAGGTTCACAAAAAATGATCACATGACCTTGGAACATAGCAATGGTCATAAATATGAACCAGTTACCAAACATCCGAATTTTGATCAGGTGACCATGGGGAGGTTGCAACGGTTATAAATGTGAAATATGGTCATAAGTCACTTTTTTCAGTGCCATTGTAATTTCAAACGGTCACTAAATGAATTGTTGTAAGTCAAGGACTACCTGTAAGGTTGGGAATAGTTAATAATGCCTGAGATTCTCACAATAACGAAATCTGAAGATTTGCACGGAAAGGACTGCTAAATGTCCCATGTTAGAAGAAATATGTGGGCACATGGGAGGGAACCTTCATTTGCTGTGGCACTCTAGTTTGGGAATCCTCTTTCCCTAGATGCTAGGCTGGCACTGCCATGGCTGGCCTTTCAGTATCAGGCAAAGATCTGGCTTTTTACTCTGTTTCTGAGACTTAAGCATCCAGGGCCTGACAGCGCCTTTTACTCCTTTGTATGTTTCAATCAGTAGTACTGTGGTTATTATTCTGTGTGTTTAAAGTAAGTTATAATTGATTTTAATTTCCTTTTTTGCATGAGCTGCGAACTGCCACAAGACCTCCTAGCTAGACCATAAATATTTTAAATGAAAAATAAAATCAATGAGGATGGGGGAAAAACAGAATGTATGGCTCCCAGACAGTCAAGGTAGCTCAGGGATAATAGCTACACTGACAAAGCCTCTTGCCCAATGTTTCACAACCCTGGCAACTTTTTTTTAAAAAAAATAATTTATATGCCGCCCTTCTCCAGAGACTCAGGGCGGCTTACAATGTGTTAAGCAGTAGCCTTCATACTTTTATATATACCTGCTTAGTAGGGCTTTCGGCCCCTTCCTAAGCGGTGTTCTTTTATATATATACAAAGTCAGCTTATTGCCCCCACAATCTGGGTCCTCATTTTACCTACCTCGGAAGGGTGGAAGGCTGAGTCAACCTTGAGCCTGGTGAGATTCGAACTTGCAGTAATTGCAGGCAGCTGGTGTCACTTTAACACCACTTTAACCTGCTGCGCCACCAAGGCTCTTCAACTCCCAGAATTCCTCAGCCAGTTGCCTGGAGAGTCTGGGAGTTGAAATCTACATATGTTCAAGTTGCCAAGCTTGAGAAACACCGCTCCTGCTTATTATTTCTTGCATATCTGTGCAAAAAGATCAGAGGAGATACCAAAGCCATCCTGCAGCTCACAGCTCAGCTTTTTCTTCTTTCTTCTAGGTGGAGAAGATCTGGCAGACACCTTTATCTCTGGCCCAGAGTGTGCGTCACAGTTGCATGGTGTATCCCAGGGAGCCTGGGGGATTTGGATATGAATTAAAAGTTAGATAGCACTAATCTCTCAGGTGGCAAAAGTGCTCTAATGCTCAAGATAACTTTGATTTTTGTGAATGGCTACTGTCAATTATCACGGTCGGTGTGTGCTCCATTTTATTTCCTATTCCCACCTCCCACCACAGACCAAGGTGTTTAATATACACCTCCGTCTCGTCTCAAGATCTCACGCCTCTGATGAAGAGGACTTGCATGGTAATAAATGCATTGGTGGGTTTTTTAAAAGTGTCACAAGATTCTGCAAAGATCTCTTTGCAATTGCTTAATCGATCTCACGTCCCGAGGAGTTGCTTTGAGAATCAGGCGGTTGTGAACCGAATACAAACGGCAACATCTTTGCAAGGTTCCCAAAATCAACCAGTGTTCCCTAATCTGTGGCTGGACTACGACTCCAGTAACTGGCTGAGAATCATGGGAATTATAGTTAATGCATAAGGAAGGCTTTCTTATCCTTAATGCAGCGGAAAGATAAATATGAAACTGCATGCCTAAAGCACGCTACGACCCCACGCGCTCTTGCCAACAAATACCTGCGAGAAAAGGCGGCTGCAGCCGCTACTGCTGCTCTCCATTGGCTCCCGCAACCTCGTTTCCGATCCAAAATGGCGACAGACGTGAAACTGCCCTATCTCTTTTGGTGGTACGATTAAAGTTGGAGCGGGTTGCAGTCGAGGTTCCCACAACCAAGATGGGGGATTGCGCTTCAAAGCATTGAAACTGAAGGAAACTGGTAGGCGTTCCACCAGAAGTTGGGCCCTAGTTGCTGCATATAAATACTTTTCCTTCAAAGAGGTTCTGGAAGAGAGTCGTGGTGGATAAAAACGCGTTTTAGAGTTAGTGATTTTACTTTTCTTCCAATATTACAGCATTTGGATGGGAGGGAACAAGAATATTTATCTAATCTCAATTTACATGTTAACACGTCTCTAATAAAATTATCTGTCTAAAGTAACTTGCGATTCATTAAAAGATGTTCAAAAGTTGTACTAATTTCCCAATAATTGGTTTGTTCATGTCTCACATTTATATAATAAGGCAGCATAAACACACAAGCTGCTGCTTCTCCCATTTCCCCCTTTAACTCTGTAAAGTGGGTTGGGTTGAGAGGGACTGGCACAAAGTCACCCAGGTGACTTTCATAGCTAAAGCACTGCCTCCTGGTTTCTAGCTTGGTTTTCTTAACCATTAAACTAAACTGATAGCTAAACAACAAAGGAGAATATGGACTATTGGATAAGAGGACAAATTGGAAAAAGAACACACTTTTTCTTGGTGTGACAAAAATTACAATGAAAACTGCAAAGCAAACAAACAAACCCCTTAGGGTTTGTATGTATATAAAATTACTTTTTCCAGCAGCCTAAAAATGAGTTTTTCAATTACAATATTTTTCCAATATGTCTTTATTTTCAAGAATATATGCTAGCAATAATATATAATGGACATTTTAGAAAAGTATGAGTCATGTGTTCTACAGACAACAATCATCGTAAATTTGAAGGGGATGGAATGAAGCTGATAGCTGAAATCAGGATATAAATTAAATTATGTAAATCTAGACTGCCAACCCTGTTGACAGTTGAGGGAAAGAAAGAAGCAGGCAATATACAAGATTATAAAATATGAAAGCTTAAATGAGTGTCCAAAGTAATAATAATTAAAAAGCTGAACTATATTTGATTTTAATGCTATGCTTGTCAGACGTGGGATATGAGGACAAAAAGGAAGACATGTCCTCCTTCTTTTGTATGTCTGGTAACCCTAAACTTCCCTAGCCTATCTGAGGGTTGTGGGTGGTGTTGATGTTGATATTTGGAAGGCGCCAAGCTGAGGACCTTACATTACACCACTGAAATGTGAGGATGAAAAAAGGTAGTATTGATAGCCTATATTTGTACTTCTCCCTTCACATGTTCAGCAAAACCCTTAATGGACCTTGATTAAGCAATCTAATTCTATATATACAAGAAGGTTGTCTGTGATCCAACCTTCTACATTCATGTTTGTTTGGTTCCTAGTGTAAAGAGGAAAGATGCTCTTACTTCATTCTCCAAAATTTATTGCTGGAAAAGAAAGAAATATTGGGGGGTGGGGGGTGTTCAAGTCCCAGTGAGTTACAAGCCTCATTGGTCATCAAATCCATGTTCAGATAATGTCTTCCTTTGGATAATTCAGTGGCCAGAATTGGTTCTGTAAACTAAAGCCAGGAACAATTTTAAAAGGTAAGCTCTGCAAAATAGGACACTCTTGAGACTTAGTTGCTGCATGTTCTGATTCCGGGAAAAAAACCCCTACTATAAATCCCTAATTTCATCAAAAATTGTACACAAAATATTTTTGGATGCTAGCTAACACTAACAAAATCAGTGAGATTAGTAGACAGTAAGATTTTTATCTCACAAACTTTCCCCCAACCTTTTTCCAAATTATTATCAGCAAGATCATGTTTTCTCACCTTATGGACAGTTGTGGCCTATTATGTGAGTTGGTTGAGCTCTAAGTGAACTGATTCATACAAATTTTGGTTCTTCAATTTTACTTTAGCATCTCCTTTTAAGTTCTTTGTTAAAGAATGGTAGCTTTCATTTCTTGCAACTGGGTGATTTCTTGCAACTGGGAGATGGAAACACTCCTTGCTGATTTCTGAATATTGCCACTTTCGCTGGACACAAATCCAGTGTTGGATTTGTGTCCATTTATTTTTCTTTGGCCTGGAGAATGACCCTAGGACTGACTTATCCTATGGAGAGGGCTGAAGGGATAAAAAATTTCATTCTATAAGAGAATTTGAATGTGTATAAAGTCCAACCTTCTAATTTCCCTTGGCCGCTTGACAGCATCAAGAACAGAGGCAGCATGGAAATATGATGTGAAAGAGGAATGTACATTATGATTTTGAACCAAATTAAAGGTGAGAGTTGTTTTTTTAATGAGATCATTATTTTAGACAAGTATTCAAATATACTACAGTTTCACAGCTGGAACTGATTGATAGAATGGGTATTGGGGGGGTATAATAAGTGTTGGGTGAGGTGGAAACTATCTCAGACTTGAATCAACCTGGAAAAAAGAGGCATTCTAATCTGTCCTTACATTTTTTAGAATTCTGTTTTCTTTTTTCTCCTTTTATCTGCATTTCTCTAAATTAATTTCTCTAAATTTCTCTGTGCTTGACAGGAAGCGTTTCAAAGGAAAATTTCAGTAAGTATAAAAGAAGCTAAATCAACCAATCCAAGAACAGTAATTTTTGTGATAGTTTTAAATCTGAAAACCTTGGTCTCAACTAAATTGTGAATGGATCAAAGACAATTGCAAAGGCAAATTTTGAAAGTTACAGGAAAGTAATTCCTTTGCTGGAACTCAGTGTTCTGTAGTAAATAAGCCTCCATATTGTACAGATTTAAAACTTGTATCTTGCTTTTTATCTGGTTAGTTATCAGATGAAAAATGGGTTGGGAAAATGTTGGGTGTAATTCAGAAGAAATTAAGAAATCTTTAAGATCAAGATCAAGCAAACATTTGTAGGCTGGTGGGGGGGGCACACCTAATCTTTTGGGAGGAATGAAGACTACAGTGGGTGGAGTGGTGTTAATAGTGCAAGGTTGCACATGTAAGCGGAGCTAGGAGAGCTTTCAATCTTTTTCTTTTGGGAAAGAAAACGAGTTTAATTTTGATAATGATGGTGAGACAACCTCAGAACGGAAGAAAATGATGCCAAAATTCAGTAGTTATGATTGAATGGATTCTATAAGGCTGCCAGCTCAGTGCTGTAAAACTCTAAAGAGGTATGTATTTGTGAGATGCTATCTAGTGGAAATCTGGATTTTTGCAATCCAGATCTACAGCAGATCTCAATTTATGACCAGTTAAAGTTACGGTGGATCGCGAAATAGAGACTTACAACCCAGATGACAAAGTTCTGATCTCCAGGCTTCTACTTGGGACTGCATTTTGGGTGCATGGAACTGACCCATGTTTACAGCCGTATGCATTATCCCATGTTCATGTGACTGCAGTTCACATTTTTTCCCCGAAAACTGGTGTTTACTTCTGGTTTCTGGCAAAAACAGCCCATAGCAAACATTGGGTTTGCTTAACAACTATGGCATTTGCTTAACAACCATGGTGTTTGCTTTACAGTTGCTGCATTCACTTAAAAACAGCTGCAAAATAGATTGTAGAATCATGTGATGATCTGTTTTATGTGCTCCTCCTAAGGTTTGAAGTACTCAAAATTTTGGTCTGAGAGCCAAGTGATGTCATCTTGTACAGCAGGTCCTTACTTTTCCATAAAATGTGATGAAGAAAGCATTGGGCAGGTTAGCCCCTGCTAAGTGCAAAGTAATGTCAAGAAATATTGAGTCAAGAAGTAATGCTGTCTTGTTGAAAAGAAGGAGGTTAAAATATATATAGAAGCTATATATATATTTAAGAACTCCTTATTCAGACCTGTCACTTGGTGAAAGAAATAGCAGTAAAAGAAAATGTGACAGCATCTTGGGATATTGCAGCCACAATAACATCTCTCTTCCAGTAGCTTTGGTCAGGCTTAAATTTTGCTTTGCGTTTATTCAATTAATCCAATTCTTAAGACTTTTACAAACTTCCACTTTCAGAATCCCATTTCAAATGCTCTCTTGTTCCTGCCCTAATATTCTCTTCTGTTTTGCAGAGGATTTTTCTCTGAAGAAAAAACTGTAAGACCCACCCAGACAATCTTGGCTTAAAGAGAAAATATAAGAAGAAAACCACCTCAAATTTGTCCATCCAAAGTCAGCCCCTGTGGAGAATTCTTGGGATATCAATGTTTACATTTGTGTACATTGCACTTCTTTTTAAATGAAAATAGGATAGGATAGGATAGGATAGGATAGCATAGCATAGCATAGCATAGCATAGCATAGCATAGCATAGCATAGCATAGCATAGCATAGCATAGCATGGGATAATGGGTAGGGGTAGAAATATAGAATAGAATAGAATAGAATAGAATAGAATAGAATAGAATAGAATAGAATAGAATAGAATAGAATAGAATAGAATATTCTTTTTATTCCTTTAGTGGCCAAGTGATTTGCTTAACAGCTGCCGTGATATGCTTAACAATTGTGGCAAAAATGGTCATAAAATTGGGCTCAACACACTTAACAACCAACTTGCTTAGCAATGGAAATTCTGGTCACAGTTGTGGTGGTAAGTGGTAGATTATCTATATGTATATATTTGGGGCTGTAGCTAATGCCAGCCTTCCCTAGGTGGATATGATTTCCTTGAATTCCCAAGTCACCATGGCCATTTTTGAGAATTTGGAGTCCAAACTTCTGAGGGATGATCAGATTGCCCCATGCATGTTTTTCTCCCCCTCCCCTTTTGGGGCAAAAGTGTTTATTACCCATCAATTCCCCCAAACGTTTATAGAACAGCATCCTGGCCAAAGAATTACAGGTACTCCTCATCTTACAACAGTTCATTTAGTGACTTTTCAAAATTACAACAGGACTAAAAAAAGTGACTTACGGCCATTCACACCTATGACCGTGGCAGCATCTCTGTGGTCACATGATCAAAATTCAGATGCTTGGCAAGTGACTCACATTTACGAAGTTGCAGCATCCTGGGGTCACGTGATCGCCCTCTGGCACCTTCTGACAAGCAAAGTTGATTGGGAAGCCAGATTCACTTACAATCATGTTATTAACTTAACAACTGCAGTGATTCCCTTACCAACTGCGGCAAGAAAGCTCATAAAATGAGGCAAAACTCATGTAACAACTGTCTTGCTTAGCAACGGAAATCTTGGGCACAAGTGTGCTTGTATATTGAGCACTACCTGTATTTTGGAGGACTGAACTAATTTTGTGACCTTTCAGGCCAGCATCTCACTTTGATGTTCCATAGTTGAAGAAAAGCTGTTTTGACATCTGCAGATATTTGAAATCTTCTGGCACTGGTTCTTGAATGTTGCTATTTATGATGTTGGTTTTGTATCTGTATATTATACTTCGGCATAGAGATTTGCAATAAAGAGGGCAGGTGGGGTGAGAAATCTCATTTCTGAGTGGACTAGGAATTTTAGGACATCTTTAAGCACATGCACTTATATTTTGACCTTGTGACTTTCTTTGTCGACTGCCTATCTTTCCTAGCATGGGTAGGAATTAAATCATGGAATCTTGGATACATGCCTGAATCAATCATGGATTTGAAAGTAAGAAGATAAAAGGAAGTTGGCATGATATTGCACTATGTCACTATCGGTGTATCTGTATAAATGAGACATTTCACTTAACTTGATGGCAAGTCTAAATTTAACCAGAGAGAAGGAGAGGCAGATACACCGCTAATGGTGCAAATGGTCTTTTTAACCATTTGATATTCAGAAAGAAACACATCATTCTGGTCTGATAGGAATCAGAACAGGGGTGAAATTCAGCAGGTTCTGACATATTCTGGAGAACCAGTAGCAGAAATTTTGAGTAGTTCGGAGAACTGGCAAATACCACCTCTGGCTAGCCCCAGAGTGGGGTGGGAATGAAGATTTTGCAATATCCTTTCCCCAGGAATGGGGAGGGAATGAGGATTTTGCAGTATCCTTCCCCTGGAGGGTGGAAATGGAGATTTTGCAGTATCCTTCCCAGGGGTGGGTTCTACTTACTTTTACTACCGGTTCACAACGGGATCACATGTGCATGGTTGCTTTGCTCACTCGCGAGCCAGAAGCAAAAACTTCTCGCATGCGCAGATCACGGATGATGACATATAAGGTGGTGGGTGGGGCCTCCCAACGATTTTACTACCGGTTCTTGCAAACTGGTTCGAACCAGGGGCAACCCACCATTGATCCTTCTCCTGGAGTGGGGTGGGAATGGAGAGTTTGCAGTATTCTTCCCCCGCCATGCCATCAAGCCACGCCCATCAAGCCATACCACACCACATCACGCCCACCAAGCCACGCCCACAGAACCAGTAGTAAAAAAAATTGAATTCCACCACTGAATCAGAAGTGATTAGATTCACACCAAATACAGCTTTGGAATTAAAGTTGGGATATATGTTGACAGTGATAAGAATCTTACATGCACAAAGATGGAAAGGTACACTGATTCCTACAATGGAAGAATGGACAGTAAAGAGTTGCTGGAGTTAGCAAAATTGACAGTTTTATTAAGGATAATAATTTATCTAGTTCAGATTCCATTTGAAAGCCACTTGGTGATTTTGTACTCAAAGCTGAAAATAAAATAAAATTCTAATTTTAGGCTTTGATGATTAGAATGGCTTTGTTGTTACAGAAATGGCTTGAAACATTTAGGAATGTAAAGCAAAATGTTGAGGCTGTAACTTTTTTGCATTCTATTTTTTTTCTTTCTGTTTTACTTCTTTCTGCACTTTTCTTCTGCCTTCTTTAACTTTCTTAATTTTTCTTATCTTATAATCAACTTTAATAAAAAATTCAAAGAAAAGGAAATAATGTTGGGTATTTGCCCTGGTTTCTACTAGGTGCTATTACACTTCCCTTAAGATGTGAGCCCCTCCTGAAGTTTCCTTCACCAGTACATCAAAGAAAAAGGAGGAATTTAACTCAGGCCCAGAGTAATATGAAACTTTACAGGTAGTCCTCAACTTATAACCATTCCTTCTGTGACTGTTCGAAGTTACGATGGCACTGAAAAAAGTTCACTTATGACCATTGCAGCATCTCTGTAGGCATGTGATCAAAATTCAGATGCTTGGCAACTGGCATGTATTTATGACGGTTGCATTGTCCTGGGGTCATGTGATCACCTTTTGCAACTTCTGATGAGCAAAGTCAATGGGAAAGCTAGATTTCCTTAACAACCATGTTACTAATTTAATAACTGCAGTGATTTACTTAACAACTGTAGCAAGAAAGGGCATAAAATGGGGCAAAGCTCACTTAACAACTGTCTTGGTTAACCACAGAAATTTTAGGCTTAATTATGATTGTAAGTCAAGGACTATCTGTATAGATTTTGTCCCTCATTAGTCTAAGAATTCAGTCTCTTTTCAATATTACAAAGAATTTCAGCAGGTTTCCCCCTCTTAATTCAGTGTGTTTCTGTGCATTAAAACACACTATCTCCAGGGGTGAAATGCTCCCAGTTCGGACTGGATCGCTTGATCCAGTAGCGATGGAGGCGGGTGGTTCGGAGAACCGGTAGCAAAAATCCGTGCCCACCTCCCATGCCCAGCTGAGCTGCACAATCATCAGAGGCTTTTTTTAAACTTTTAAAAGCATTTTTTCTACAACCTCTTCAGCTTTTTTAAAAAAAGCCTCTGTTGATCAGGCAACTCAGTTTGGATCGTCAGAGGCATTTAAAAGAAAAAAAGCCTCTGATGATTAGGCAACTCAGCTGGGATCGTCAAAGCCTTTTGAAAGCATTTCTTTACAACCTCTTCGCCAAAGAGGTTGTAGAAAAAATGGTTTTAAAATTAATTGGCCATGCCTACCCAGTTATATTACCCACCCATCCCCACCAAGCCACGCCCACAGAATCAGTAGTAACAAATTTTAGATTTCACCACTGACTATCTCCCTTTCTTATGATTGGATCCTGCAACTACAGTGCCGGAGACACTTCCCTCTACCTGCTCACCTACCTGCATGTTACGGGATGCTAACCATCTAATTTCTTTCCAAGAAGTCAACACATCGAGCACTGCAGTAGTCTCTTGGTGCAAACCTCTACAGTCAATCAACTGTATAACCTTGGGGAAAATACTCGAACCATAAAATCTCCTAGGTATCAACTGAGCAAACAGTTGTACACAATCCAGGTAAGCAGGAAAGAGAGCAGGATAGGCAACAATACCAAAGCTTGAAACAAGAGTATAAGAAGACAACACCTGTCTTAGATAGACCTGTTTGTGATTCAGAGAGGTGAGTACCTGTAGGAAGCAGCAGAAGGCTGGATCAGGTTCCAGTGTGTATCAGATGAAGATTGTGATGGATTGACTGTACCTGGGTGTGCAGCATCCAAGATTTAGTGAATCCAAGACTTAGTGAAAAAATTAAGGTATGCACAGAAGGTAGGTGTGTGTCATTGCTCTTGGAATGACTGCCGAAAGGACAATAGGCAATATGTTCTTTATTTCTTGAAGGTTGGTACAGGGAGATGTAGGAAAGCTGCAGGCTCTGTTTCTTTGAGAGGGAAGAGGAGATGGAAGCAAAGAATAAAAAGAAGTGAGAAAAGGCTAGAGGAAAAGAGGGAAGAAAAAGAAAAACAATGAAAAATGAGAAGAGGGAGATGGGAAAAATCCAGAATAAAAACAAGAGGTAGAGGGAAAGGGAGAGGGAGAGGGAGAGAGGAGAGAAGAAAAGAGAAGAGGAGAGGAGAGGAGAGGAGAGGAGAGGAGAGGAGAGGAGAGGAGAAGAGAAGAGAAGAGAAGAGAAGAGAAGAGAAGAGAAGAGAAGAGAAGAGAAGAGAAGAGAAGAGAAGAGAAGAGAAGAGAAGAGAAGAGAAGAGAAGAGAAGAGAGCACTAATATAAAGTAGGATAGGGGACTTTTGGGGAGGGTAAGCCATGAATTCTGGCTTTTCTCACCACTAGCCAGGTAGAATAGTTGGATAGGAAAGTTGCTAGTTTGCAAAAGCTGAAGGTGATGATGGATTCCCAGTTTCTGTTGTAAAGAAAGGGGAGGGCATTTGCCTACAGAAATGGATTGATGAAAGGAAACTATTATTTATATGCTATAGATAAACTGGATTTTCTTCTATATCCAACTATCCATAAAAATCAAGTTCCTGGATGAAGAGTGGGTTGTAGCAAGGAGGAACATGACGTTTGAACTCTTTGCACAATTTCCCTATTGCCTGAATTTTGTAGCTGTGACAGGATAGCTTTTTTCAAGGGTGAGGGCACCTTTGGGCAATTTCTATATTTGTTTTCGGTACATAAAGACCTAATTTTGGTCATGGCATAGTGATCTCATCCAAAAGAACGTTGGAGTTTTCATCTTGAAGTTTCTGGAATGGGAGAGGTAGTTTAGAAACATAAATACATTATACTTATTGGAGTTTTAATTTAAATTGCTGTATCTTGGTTGGATGGGAGTAGAAGGTAGCTTCGTATGCCCACATGGCGATTCTTGCTGGGAGGGGGAGTTCCAAAGACAGCTATACTGTACATGGTCTATTTATAATCCCACCTTTATTATTTTTTATAAAAAAACTCAAGGTGGCAAAGATACCTAATACTCGTTTGCCTTCCTATTTTCCTCACAATGAAAACCCTCTGAGGTAAGTTCAACTGAGAGAGTGGGACCAGCCCAAAGTCACCTGGCCACTTTTTATAACTACGGTGAGATTAGAACTCACAGTCTCCTAGTGACGGGCCCAAAGACAGCCAGCTGGCTTTCATGCCTAAGGGTGGATAAGACCTCACCTTTTCCTGGTTTTTAGCCTAGTTATGAACCACTTGACCAAAATGTCCTTTGATTAAGTTTTTCATGCTAGCTAGGGAATTAAGATGGCTTCTCTAAGTTTACCGTATTGGGTGGAGATTTAGCATAACCTTTCCCCAAATGTCCCCTTTGATATGTTTTTTTTAGTAGCCTGAATCTCTTCTTGGGACAAGGGACTATTTCATCTATTTTGGTAGGAGCACTTAATTATCAAGGGGAAGGCAAGCTGGTTGGAAATGTCCATCCTCTAGGACTACAGAGATTTGGGTTGCCAAGACATCTAGCCAGCTCCTCAAATGCAAGGATCTCTTTCCCCAGGCAAGTAACTTTGGGAAATACACTAATTGCTGTACATTTAGAGCGGCAAAGCTGCTAGAGTGGCAAGGACAGAAATAGAGCTAGAGTGTTTATTTTGACTATTGTAGGCTCGCTCTTAATTTCTCCAGAGAATAGCCTGTGGGAGAAAGGGTTGCCAGGTTGTTTGAGATTTGCAGCCTCTTCTGGGGGTGTGGGGAGGGGGAGGTTGATGTGTTTGTCTCAATAAACCTAATTTTTTTTCCAGAGAAAAAAAATCACAAGTCTCTAAATTATAGCAAAAAATAATAATAAAAAAATGAGAATTGTCAACCAAAGGGCAAACAGAGATAAATTAGTCAGGAAGAACAGCACCAATAATGATTACATTGATATTCCAATTCCTTTGTTTATCCTAGTGTTACCAGTAAAATATGTTGGATTAGATTCAGATTGAACATGCTCCCTGAAGGCACTAGTAATCAAAAATCATCATGCAGTTATTTTGTCTTTCCTTCTTTCTCAGCTTTTTTCTACTTATAAAGAAAAGAGATGGAAGATCTGGTGAGCAAACCCAGCAGTTTAGAAACTGATCTGCTAAGCATTAGTTCAAGAGGCTTTCAGTGAAGACTTTTATTGTGGACAGTGTAGTTGATAACATTATATGGAAGAGACTGCATGATTGCATTGTAAAAATTGCAGTTGTTTGTGATAGTTAATAGAGGTGCTGTTCTTTTAATCCATTATAATAATTAAACAGGTTAATTGCGTTAGTATTTTTGAAGATGTATTTTGTTGGATAATTTGAGGCATCCTTCCTCCTTTATATAATTTTAATTTAAAATAATTAACAGGAAGATTAAAAACTAGGATTAAGTAATTAAAAGAAGAGAAAAAGTAAGAAAGAAATCAGAAAAGGCTAAAAGTGCAAGAAAAAAAAAGAAAAATAGAAAAGAAAGAAAGAAAATAAAAGCAGGGGCTTCCAATCCTATTTACAGCAGTTATAAAAGCAATTATAAGGTTACCTATTACTCTGTAGTTTTAACACACCTCTCTTCTTATTAATGTATCCTATCTGATCATCAAAACCATAAATAATAAGTTTACTTTTGCTTTCCCAAAAACAATCCATATATTGATTTGATTATATTCCCCCAGAACAAAGGGAGAAGGCTTCTGATGGCTGTAGATCTAGTTTCATCTCAGATATCCACATTCTTTCTGCCCTCCATTCATGGGTGAAATCCAGCAGGTTCTGACAGGTTCTGGAGAAGCAGTAACGGAAATGTTGAGCAGTTCTGAGAACTGGCAAATACCACTTCTGGCTGGCCCCAGAGTGGAGTGGAAGGAGATTTTGCAATATCCTTCCCCCAAGAGTGAGGAAGGAATGGGGATTTTGCAGTATCCTTCCCCTGCCATGCCCACCAAGCCATGCCCACCAAGTCACACCACACCACACCACACCACGCCCACCAAGCCACGCTCACAGAGCCGGTAGTAAAAAAATTTGGATTTCACACTGCCTCCATCCCAGGGCAAAGTACAGTTGACTAAACAAATTTGACCTATTTACTTTATGCTTTATAACTGCAAACCTGTTTTTGAAAGGTAACATGAGTTTTGAAAGTGATGTCAAGGCAAAAAAAAAAGCCCCACTTTTTTTTTTTGTTTATACAAAGGAGAGCAGTTATACAATGGTCCTGCTCATCAGCTCTGCTGTAAAACAGGATGTGATTGGTCTAGGTCTGGTTTAAGTTTGGGCGAGCCTGGCCAATTATGGTTTATTTGGTAAACCATAATTTTAAAAAAACACAACTTAATGAAGTGAGTTAATCCAGTCAATAACTCATTAGTATGTTAAAGCCTTGGGATTCAGAAAGAAAATATGCCTCGTAGTAAGTTTGCCTGTTTTTCAACCAATTTCTATTGCTCTGTTTCTAGCAGCAGCTTTTATTTCAGGCAACATTTATTTAATCTCCTGTCATTGAAGTGTCGGAAGAAATGTCCATCTGGGTTCAGTTCCAAGTGGGGAAAAAGACATTGGATTCATGGAAGTTGCTTGGAAATAAGGTTTATTGATGAACAGAATCACATGATTGAAATCCTGGGCAAAAACGGCAGAGATGCTGAGAGTCCCTGGGCTTTATGCCCTCTGTTGGGCTTTGAATTTGAGTTTGTCAGACTCTGTGTTCTGATTGTTTGTCAGACTTCCATGGGGCCATGCAGAAGTAACTCTGTAGGTTGTCTTTTGAGTCCAAGGGCTTGGTTGACTCTTGCTGGGTGACGATGCAATGAAAGGGCTTTGGGCAATTCCTACTATGACTCTACCTCTGAAGGAGTAGATCTTTGTTATGTAGAATAGATTGACTCAGGCCTTAATGGCCCATTGACAAAGGTGTGTGGGGGGGCTGAGTTTCTGCCTCCCTTTTAGAGGGAATATTCTGCTGTTTTAATATTTCCTAAAATATCTCATTTCCTAGGAGAGGGGTGAGTGCTAACTTCCTACAGAAGGCTGGCAGATAATCATGTTTCTTTTCCTACCAGGATAAGTTTTAGTTGCTGAGATATACATCTTAAACCATAGTTGCAGCTACTGGAAGTGGCACATCTGGTTGTGACATTTCTCATTAATTGATAATTCTGCCTGGATGCATATAAGACCTATAGCATTATATATTCTAGCTGAATTTTACATCCAAGAGCAAGCACCAGAGACAAATTCCTTGTATGTCCAATCATACTTAGTCAATAAAGAATTCTATTCTATTCTATTCTATTCTATTCTATTCTATTCTATTCTATTCTATTCTATTCTATTCTATTCTATTCTATTCTATTCTATTCTATTCTATTCTATTCTATTCTATTCTATTCTATTCTATTCTATTCTATTCATCCTGGACAACTCCTACCCTCAAAATGACGTTATAGAGCACAGCACACCAGAACAATTAGATACAAGAACAGTTTTCCCCCCAAACACCATTACTCTGCTAAACAAATAATTCCCTCAACACTTTCAAACTATTCATTAAATCTGCGTTACTATTAATATTAATCTTCTCATCGTTCCTATCAGCCATCTCCTCCCACTTATATATGACTGTAACTTGTTGCTGGATCCTTACAATTTATATTGACTGTTTCCTAGTATGGTTTGATTGCTTATTTGTACCCTATGACTATCATTAAGTGTTATACCTTATGTTTCTTGTTGAATGTATCTTTTCTTGTTATGTACACTGAAAACATATGCACCAAGACAAATTCTTTGTGTGTCCAATCACACTTGGCCAATAAAGAATTCTATCTCACTGAAAACATATGCACCAAGACAAATTCTTTGTGTGTCCAATCACACTTGGCCAATAAAGAATTCTATCTATCTATCTATCTATCTATCTATCTATCTATCTATCTATCTATCTATCTATCTATCTATCTATCTATCTATCTATCTATCTATCTATCTATCTATCCCTATCCCTATCCCTATCCCTATCCCTATCCCTATCCCTATCCCTATCCCTATCCCTATCCCTATCCCTATCCCTATCCCTATCCCTATCCCTATCCCTATCCCTATCCCTATCCCTATCCCTATCCCTATCCCTATCCCTATCCCGTCCCGTCCCGTCCCGTCCCATCCCATCCCATCCCATCCCATCCCATCCCATCCCATCCTATTTTATTCTTTATATTCATTGGGAAGAACAGCTGCCCAACTCCTGTCTGAAATCAAAGTGGATGAAAATTCTCAGCCACAATGGGAGTAGAGTAATAGGTTTCCTGCAGTGACTGCAGGATGGATGGAGTAACTCCCTGCTCAACAGTGGAGGTGGGTTTGCACTTCACATTCAGTTAAAACAAGTTAAATTTGGTTTCAGTTGAATAATGTTGTCTGGACTCAGCCTACTGTTTTGTGAATCCAGCCAATTGTAATTTAATAGAATAAATCATAAATAACCAAACCACTTGTCTATGGAGATTCTCAATCATCCAGGTCATGGTTGTTCCAAAAATGTTTTTTTCCTCAAAAGACAACTGATCATACTCTGTGTTTTCTTTGAAAATGTTTCGCTTCTCATCCAAGAAACTTCTTCAGTTGTCTTCTTTGGAATTGAAGAAGCTTCTTGGATGAGAAGCGAAATATTTTCAAAGAAAACACAGAGAAAGTCCAGTTGCCTTTTGGGAAAAACATCCTCGGGACAACCAAACTGGTTGTTGAATGAACCAGTCAACAATGCTATGATTCTATTTACATTTGGCTGATCTTATAAAACAAGTTGATTAGTGCCTGATTTAGTTTAGTACTTGGATGGAAGACATCCCCGTTGTAATCTAATCTGGGAAATTGGAAAAAGACCTTAGAAAAAGACCATGGGAAGCACTTCCAACTTCTTGTTGAGAAAACTGCATGTGTTTCTCCATGAAGATTAATTTGAGGAAGGGAAGATCTAATGACTATGCTTAAATGATTCTGGTTATGGATGCAACTTCAAAGGGTAATTAATATCAATTAGATAGCTGTAATTGTGGAGCCTCCCTCTTTCTGATTCTTGCATCCTCTAATTGTCCTCAAGCATATTTTTGCATCTCTCCATCAAAGGTCCACCTATAATCCCTCACAACCTTGCTGTGTATTGGCATTCTGTCTTTTCCTTAACAGTGTGGTTGGTGGGTGGGAAGAAAAACAGAACACAGTATTGCTGAACAGCCAAATTTTGAGGGACATCAAAAAATCCTTCTGTGTTCTGTAGCTTCCTTACTGTATGGTGTCGGTATCCAGACATATTAATGGGATTATCACAGACGCTGCTTTATGATTTGCTAAGAGCTGCCTTAACACTTAGTTTGGGAAGTTCAGATGCTGTTCCCATGGAAGTCATCACTGCTTTGGTATTACTTATGAGAGTGTGTAGGAAGAGACCTCCCCAGGTCATGTCCAACTGGCAGGGCAGGTTCCTCCTAAGTATTGCAGTATTGATGCCTGCTTTTTCCAATGTCACTCCAGCACTTGTTTTGGGTGAGAAGGAGGGGAACAACCCATCAGGGAACCCTACTTAATAACAATAAGTAGAAATCAAAAGTTTTTCCAGTGCTTGGTGTCCTTTCATCCCACATCCTGGTGCTCAGTGATGCAGATGGCAATCACTCCCTCTTGCTCTCTCTCAACAAGTGAACACTAGGTGATGGGGTCATTCAATGAAACTGGTTGATGCTTGGGTTCAGATCAGAAAAAAGTAAGTACTTCTTCATGTTACGTCTAACCAGAATGTGGAACTTATTTCAGGTGGCTTTAGAGAAAAAGAACGAAGCAAAAATAAACGAACAAAAAAAAAAACACAAAAAAATCCCCCCATGATTTTTAAGTGACTCCAGTTAACTTCCATTTTCAGAGCAAAATACTTATAGGACAAGGTGTTAGGGCAAATAAGGAACAAGTTGAAACATTATGTCTGTCAGCCAGATTTTTAGACTGGATTGGCATTTTTATCCTTACCAAGGACCTGGGATAGGCAGATCTTATTGTTTCATGGTAATAAAGATATGTCGCAGGATGTAAGTTATTCCAGTAAAGCTGCCTTTTGCAATTGTCTGATGGTGATTTTGTCAATGCCAACAGTGTTCCAGATATTTGAGACTGCACCTAAGGAGATTTTTTACTATAGGTACTACTTTTGCTTTCTACAATCCTTCTACTTCTGTTTCAAAGTCTTCACATTTTGTGAACTTTTCCATTTCTTTCTCTTCTAGTCTCCTGTTTTCAGCTACTGCCACATCCACTGTCTAGACTTTTTTGTCTTTCTTATCAACAGTTGTTAAGTCGGGGGTGTGATGTGACAGGTACTTGTCTGTTTGTATGCTAAAGTCGCAAAGCACTGTAGCTTTTTCATTTTTCTATTATTTTGTTTACTTCTTGTTCCGACCAGTTCTTGCTTGCAGGAAAGTGAATTTTTTGCTATTACATTACATTACATTGATGCTCTTTTTGTCATGCCACTACCCATGTTTCCCCCAAAATAAGGCTGGTTTTCTTTTGGGCCCCAAAATAAGCACTAGGGCTTATTTTCGGGGGGTGTCTTATTCCCCCCCCCAATGTATGGGAGGCCCACTTCTTCTGCTTGCTCACGGTGGGTCAGGAGGCTGTGTGGCATGCCACTGCTGCTGCCACGAGGTTCGGGATGAAGCTGACCCACATGCCCCGCCCTGCTTACCTCAGGGCTCCCACAGTCAGGCCACCCATGCACTGACACCTGCTTTGCCTTTTGGCCACAACACCAGCACACCATTCGGCCTCCTGCTCCATTGCAGCCACAAACAAGCAGAAGAAATGGGCCAGCAGCCATGTGAGCTTCTGCTGTATATGGCTACTGGTGCTGCCATTGCAAGGCAGATGTTGGGGCATGGATGGCCTGGCTGCAGGGCCCTGAGGTAAGTTGGTGTGAGGCGCGTGGGGAAGCTCCACCCCCTGCCTCACCTCGTGGCTGCGGTACTGCAAGCAACCAGAAGAATGAGCTGGCAGCTAGCTGCACAGGTTCTTAAGTAGGGCTTATTTGGTGTGTGTGGGGGGTAGGGCCTATGTTAGGCACATGAGGAAAACATGCTAGGTCTTATTTTCAGGATAGGTCTTATTTTCAGGGAAACAGAGCATTTGTAGTTGGTTTGTGCAATCTTCTCAACTAACTAGGCGGCCCACTGTTTCTTCAGCTTCTTTGCAGGGACAACATTTGCTGTCTTTTGCTGTTTTCTCAGTTCTGGCTTTATATGCATTTGTTTTTAAGGCTTAGTGCAGCCAGAATTAGACCCTCTGTCACTTTATTCAGCTTTCCTGCTCTTAACATTGTTAGGTTTTGCTGTTAGGGTTGTGGGTTTTTTTGGTTTTTTTGTTTTGGTATACTGGCTATTTGCCTTGCCGTGTCTTTTTTCAATTCTTCATTTAGTCTTTCTTATACGCCAGTCTGGTTTCTCTGGAATTTAGTAAGCCTTCATGGTATACTAGCCTCACTGCATGTTCTTCACTATCCTTCAGATATTCCTCCAATGCCCTTTTTATTTCTTCAGCTATCTGGTGTACTTGAAACATTTCACGCCCACATATACTTCTTGATAAGTAGAGTATGTCAACATCGCTGCATGACTGAAGGGCATCATTGTCATTATTTTTCTAGTCTTCTTATCCAGAGCTTTTAGTTCTGCATAAATCCAGTCCACTCTTCCAGCTGTGTATCTAATGCTTGGAATTGCCCAGGTTTAATTGCCTTGATGGTACTTCTTGCACTAAATTTGGAGTTTCAGATCTTCTCCACTCTCATGATGCATTCACTTCTAACCTTCTTCTTGATTTCCGTGTGCTTGATGTCAGCTTGAAGGATTCCCAGATACAGGTAGCCCTTGATTTACAACACTTCATTTAGTGACCGTTAAATGTTCCAATGGCATTGAAACAAGTAACTTATGGCCATTTTTCACATTGACAACATTTGCACTATCCCCATGGTCAACTGATCAAAATTCAGATGCTTGAAAGCTGGCTCATATTTATGATGGTTGCAGTGTCCCAGGATCATGTGATCACCTCTGAAGATCTTCTGACAAGAAAGACAATGTGAAACTCAGATTCATTTAACAATCATGTTACTAACTTAATAATTGCAGCGATTCACTTCACAACTGTGGCAAAAAAAAGTAATAAAATGGGGCAAAACTCACTTAACAAATCTCTTGCTTAGCAACAGAAATTTTGAACTCTATTGTGGTCATAGGTCGAGGACTACCTGTCTTTTTAGTGAACGTCTTCATCTACACTCTTAATGTTATTGCTATTATTATAGATGGCTGCACAATCAGCCAGATGTTTACACTGGATTTGGCATTTTTATTCACCTGTTGCAGGGGTGTCAAACTCAAGGTTTAGCTCTGGTCTGCAGGGCTGCCTTGGAAACAGTGAAGGACCGGTCCGCGGTGCCTCTGCTAGTGAAAACAGCTCATGAAGGCTGTGTGCCCACTCTGTATTTCCTAGCAGTAGGTTGCAGGTAATGGTGGGTTTCAAAATTTTTTACTACCGGTTCTGTGGGTGTGGCTTGTTGAGCATGGCATGGCTTGGGCATGGCATGGTTTGGTGGACGTGGCAGGAGAAGGATACTGTAAAATCTCCATTCTCTCCCCAATCCAGGGGAAGCTTACTGCAAAATCTCCACTTCTTCCCAATCAGCTGGGACTCAGGAGACAGAGAATAGATGAGCATGGGGCCAGTCAGAATTTTTACTACCGGTTCTCTGAACTACTCAAAATTTCTGCCACCGGTTCTCTAGAACTGATCAGAAGCTGCTGAAACTCATCTCTGGTTGCAGGAGGCTATCGCAACCGAAAACGGAGTTTCAGAGCCTGTTTTAGTTGGCAGAGTGCTTGGGCCGCCACATGCGCCCCCGACATGAGTGATGTCATGTCATGCTAGCCATGCCTACCCAAGCCACACTCCCCAAGGTTAAAGACAACTCTGATGTGGCCCTCAATGAAATCAAGTTTGACACCCCTGACCTATTGAGACCTTCCCAAAGGCTTAAGATAGGCAGAAGTTGTTTGATGATATTAAAGGCATTATTATTATTACAATTTATATTCTAATGCTATTAAGCATCAAGTCAAGGCAACTCTTCTTTCTTGTCTGCTTAAGTTTTCTAGAACATCATCAGGCCTAGGAGATAAGATATAATTAGTGCACCAGTGTAGCTTAGTGATCATAATGTTGGATCAGAATGGGGAAACCAACCCAGTGTTCTACCTAGTGATGAAAGTCGCTGAATAACTTCGGGTTAATTTCTGCTTCTCAGTCTAACCTATCTCACAGGGTTGTTCTGAGCATAGAACAGGGAAGAGAGAATTCCTGTCTTAGTTTCTTTCAGGAAAAGAAGAAAGTTCAGATATAAATATAAAAAATTGAAGATGAATTAATCTATTAATTTTGCTTTTTCCTGTATTTTTTTTAAAAAAAGAATCTGGTATTTTCAACCTTGCGCTGTCATGAAATATACCTAAAACATTACTTTTGATTCTGTTTATACAGAAACTTATGAATTTTTTTTTTGAAAGCACTTACTTTAAAAACAAACTTAGCAAAATTCTCACTAATCTGTAACAGCCAAAATGCAATAGATAAAATGTATTTCTGGCACCAAGTATGTTGTATCTAACAGCTTCCTAATATGACCAGACGCTGCTCAGAATAAGAAGCTTAAGAGTTTTTGTCCCATTTTTAAAAGGAGTTGCCAATTCTGTAATTTATTAAAACAACATCAACCATAATCCATATGTGAATGAAATCCTCATTACATCCTAGATGAGATTTTAATTTGTTCCAGTAGGGATTTTTCTGCTATTTTTTTTTCTTTCTATGAAGCCTGAGAATTACACATAGCATCTAAGCTTGGAGAGAAGCTGTTTAGGAGTCCCATTGTCTATGAGCGTGTGTGTGAGAATGCTCAAACAATTTCTTATTGCCTTAAGGCAGAGCAAATAAAAAGAAAAAAGTTAATGAGGGAGAAGAGATACTTTGCTACAGCACATCAGCTTTCCATAACCTCCAAATTGAAATTCTGGCTGTTATAGCTGTAATTGGACATATCTAGAAGGTCTGGAGGAGTTTTTCCACCCTCTCTTTCTTAAAGTAGCAAATAGACGTGAACCAAGACGATTTGAGTTCCAATTTTCTGTCTGCTATTGCATGCCGCTCTTTTTCTTTTCCTCATTGTCAAACGTTCATAAATCTGTTCTCATTTTCAGAGGACACAACTAATTCTCCTGACTGAAAGGAAGAATCCTTTGAATTTGGTTTTGCCGCCAAGTTTCACACTTATTTTCAAATCTTTCCTGTTATCTGCTGGGCCTCAGGATGTTCAAAGAGTATTTCCAATATAAAGGGATCAGTTTTCCTCACATCATCTATGCAGAACCTGTGTTGCGGATGGTAGAAAAGGATTTCCAAGTCCGAGATGACGATATTTTCAATGTCACTTATCAGAAATCAGGTAGAATTTTGGGGGCTACTTGTGGGGAGGGAAAATGCTTCAGATTAGTGGGTGATAGCAAGTTGAATACATTTTTTGTGTGTTTTGTAAAAGAAAAATAGAATTAGTGTTCCATTTAGTTTCCGTATGGGACCTAACTCTTAGTAATGGCATAAACAGTTTTTACAAAACACTGCTTTTGGAAAAAAATAAGTAACCAAAAAAAAAAACCAACAACAACAGCAGACAGCGATAGCAGTTAATATGTGACATTTAAAAATAACCAAAACCTTTAAATTTGTTTTAATGTTCTATTGTAGTTTGTAAAATATTTTAACCTGGAACTTCTGAATAATGCACAGGATAGGGAGGCAAACGGATGAGAATTACATGGCATGAGCTCAAATAATAATATGCATGGCATCCTTTGGAAGTATATGTGCCACTTTGCTATTAAATAGAAATAAATATTTGTAGTTTCAAAAAGTTCAAAGACGAATCCAGGAAACTTCAGATCAAACCAGAATTTTTTCAACCTTGACAACTTTAAGATTTGTGGGCTTCAACTCTCAGAATTCTCCAGCATGGCTGGTTGAGGAATTCTGGGACTTGAACTCTGCATCTTAATTTGCCAAGATAGAGAAACATTTTAGACATTAAGAGAGGTCAGCTGAGATGGGGTCTTCTGGCTTTCACAGACAGGAATTTTATTAGTTCTCTCAAAAGAACTATTTTGGGAACTATCTTCTCAAAAGAACTATTAATATACATACTCTACAAGTATGTCCATAATTACTGTATGTAATTGCTGAGATAAAAAGGAGATTATGTATAAAGAAAATAACTTTTGTTTTTGTTCAGAATTAAGATGAGCAATTGTACAATTGGGATTCTGTAGACTTCTGGGAAACCTTGTTTGGATTGCAGCTAATAAAACGAGGGAACAACAGAAGGAAAATATTGAAAATAAATTTAGTTCACCACTGACTTCCCCAGATGAGTGATTTCAACTTCTAGAATTCCCTAGGTGGTATGGTTATTACTGCAAACATTTGGAGAATCCAACCAGCTTGGGAAAGGCTGTTCTAATTTTGATTTGATTAGGCCTGGACAATTCCATCCAGTCTTTGGATGATTGACCTGGTTTTGCTAAATATTAAGAGAACAGGTAGCTATCAAGGCAGCTAAGCAAGGTTTTCTACCCTCAAGTTAAGAGATATACAAGTAGTTCTTGAATTACAATAATAAGGGATCCTGTTGCAAATGCCGTGGTATTAAGTGAATCAATGGTCCAAGGTTGATGCAGTTTTGCCGAAAACCGGAAGTAAATGCTAATTTTCAGTAAAATTGTCATAAAATGACACATGGCAGAGGATGCTGCAAGCGGCCGATATAATGCAATCCAGTTGCCGAGCATCAAAATAAGTGACTGCAAGTTGTCACATGATCCAGGTTGTAAGTACCCTCCAGATAGGTCTATCAGAACTTCAAACGGTCGCTAAACAGTGATGGGATTCAGCCGGTTCGCACCACTTTGGGAGAACCGGTTGTTACCTTTCTGAGCAGTTTGGCACACTGGTTGTTGGAAGAAATCATTAGGGCAGAGAACCGGTTATTAAATTACTTGAATCCCACCGCTGCTTGAATCCCATCACTGTCGCTAAGTAACTGGTCATAAATCGAGGACTACCTGTAGACCAATTCAGTAGCATGAAGGCAGATGATGCAACTTTCTGATGGAATTAAACAGGTCAGAGCATGCTTAGAGAAATTCAGCTGGGTACAGGCAGTCCTCAATTTAAAGCAATTCATTTAGTGACTGTTTGAAGTTACAATGGCACTGAAAAAAGTGACCTATGACCATTTTTACATTTACAGCCATTGTAGCATCCCCATGGCCATGTGATCAAAATTGAGATGCTTGGCGGCTGAGTCATATTTATGACCATTGCCGTGTCCCAGGGTCATTTGATTCCCTTTTGCGACTTTCTGACAAGCAAAGTCAATGGGGAAGCCAGATTCACTTAACAACTGGGTTACTAACTTAAAACTGCAGTGAGTTACTTAGCAACTGTAGGAGGAAAGGTCGTAAAATGGGGCAAAATAAATGTTAAATAATGTTAATAAATGTCATATATATATATAAACCAGAATTCAGATGGATTAAACACTGTTTTCTTGGAATGATGGGGACTTTTTTAGGAACAGTGTGGATGCTGGAGATTTTAAGTCTCATCCGTAGCAACGGAGACCCTACCTGGTGCCGAACCACACCCAATTGGGATCGAGGTCCCTGGTTTGAGACAGTGATAGGGTACAGGACAGCTCTGAACAACAAATCGCCACGCATTATTAGCTCCCACCTGCCTGCCCATCTTTTTGCCAAGTCTTTCTTCAGATCCAAAGCTAAGGTAAGAGGGAAATTATGATCACGGCAGACTTCCATCTTATGTAACTCTGACTATTGTTCCATTAGTAAGCTCGGGTCACTAAGCACAGTCAGGATTGAGGCCCAGTGTGGTGTATTCTATCATTTTTTTTAAAAAAAACTTTGATTTGCAGAGTGAACCAGGAACAAGCCAGGATCTATCTACAGATGAGCAGATCTTAGTTGTTTCGCTGATACCCCTGTACATTGAACAGAGACTTGGGATGGGTGCAAACTGAATCAGGAACGAGCCATGAAAGCAGTAAGGAATACTGGCTCTATGGCAGATTGTCGTTTTAAATATTGATCTATTGCACTAAAGCAAACAAGAGGTTATTTGGTGGTCCCATTTAAATGAGACCTCTGAGTTCAGCAAAGTCGGGAAAAAGCTTCTCATTGGGCTAATGTTCCATTCCCAGTGGTCTCCTTTTAGATGTCAAACAATAGGCCTATTAACAGGTAGTCCTCGACTTACAACCATTAGTGAGCATTCAAAATTACAACAGCACTGGAATAAGTGACTTATGACTGGTTCTCATGACTGTTGTAGTATCCCTATGGTCATGTGGTAACTTTGGTCACTAAAATCTGGGTGCTTGGCAACTGGCACAATGATGGTTGCAGTGTCCTATGGTCATGTGATCTTCATTTGGGATCTTCCCAGCCAATCTCTGACAAGCAAAATCAATGGGGAAAGCCAAATTCACTTAACGACTTGTGATTCACTGAACAACTGCAATGTTTCATTTAACAACCGTGGCAAAAATGGGGTGCCTATACTTACCAATAGCTGACTTGCAGACCAGGGAAAGGAGCAGAATCTATTCTGAGGAGGGCACGTTTTCTCATATGGGCTCTGCTATTTTCTGATGTCATGTCCAATTTTTTTGATATCTTCCAATCATCCCACATTTTTCTGTGCATAGATAATCTACACAGTCAGGAACCCCAAAGATGTCTTGGTGTCCCTCTATCATTTTGCTTCAATGTTTCACCCCTATAAAGACCCTGGCACCTTGGATCAATTTCTGAAGGGCTTTCTAAAAGGAGATGGTAAGTGAATGGGTGTAGAAGAAATTTTGGTCTTCTTCCCTCCCCATATGTCTACTTTTCTCTCAATCCTCCCATCTAATTCCTCTTGTAATTACAGTGCCTTTTGGATCCTGGTTTGACCATGTTAAAGGTTGGATGAACTTGAAGGATAAAGAGAACTTCTTCTTCATTACATATGAGGAGTTGCAAGAGGTTGTTATTATGTTATTTTGCTTGTCAGTTCAACTGGGTTTTATGGGTGTTATGAGCAGAGATACAACCACTAGGAATATTGGATTGACCAAGATGGTCAGATTCTGAAGGTAATTAAAAAGTGTGGGAATTCTTTTTAGTGTTAATCAGCAGGGATGACTGCCCTGCTTTCACAGATCCATGCTAAAATGCTTTATGCTCTCCAAGATGCAAAGTGTCTGTGGAGGAGACCTGTCTCTGCCATGAAAACAAAGCTTATTTTCTGCTAGACCACCGACTGAGTTTATAAGGGAGTGATTATTTATCTACTCACTATCAAGTGACTTTGGGCAGCTTACAAGGTCCATAAATAACAGTATATGATTTGCTATGTTTCAAACAAAATATATTTATGAGTCAAGTTTTCATGTTCGCTCAGTAATCACAATGCCTTTGAACCAGGGGTGCTATTCAGCAGGTTCTGATGGGTTCTGGAGAACCAGCAGTGGAAATTTTGAGTAGTCCAGAGAACTGGCAAATACCACCTCTGGCTGGCCCCGGAGTGGGGAGAGAATGGGGATTTTTCAGTATCCCTCCCCTGGAGTGGGGTGGGAATGGAGATTTTGCAATATCCTTCCCCCAGGAGTGGGGAGGGAATGGAGATTTTTGCAGTATCCTTCCCCTGCCATGCCCACCAAGCCACACCATGCCCATCAAACCATGCCCACAGATCCAGTAGTAAAAAAATTTGAATTCCACTACTGCTTTGAACACCTGGGTTCTCACAGCACTCAAAGCCATGGTTAATTCAACCACAGTGTAACCAATTAGTCCAATTTTCTTTATTCCCATAAAAGATTGAACCCAAAACTGATCACATCACCTAGGTTTGGTGTGTGTGTGTGTTTTTTTTAGTTAGATGAAAACATATACGTTAATGATTAATTTTTGTACTGTGTATGGAGTTCTTGGTGCTCTCTGAACTTGGTTGTTTCCTTGGAAACATTTCATAACTAACTAGGAAATACCTGCAGGTACAAATTGTGCATGGATTTTGCTGCTGATAACAGTGAGATGTTACCTAGTTGGGCAACAAAACTGCAGGCAAACAACCAAGCTCAGTGAGCACTAAGATCTCCATATGGTAGTTCAAACCTGAGTTATATTCTCTTCTATTGTACTGTATACGTTTACACAGGCATATGTTATAGAAATGCCAAGTCTTAATACATGTACAACTCAATTGTCCATTTAATATGATACCCTATCAGTTAAGAAGGGAATGAAGAAGACTGAATCTGTACGATCCAAATGCCTGTCTGTATACAACAGTGGTCAACATTGGCCATAATAGTAAGCACTTTATGATCCAGGCTTGGTGAAAAAGAGATGATAATGACTGGCTAGGTCCTCCAGTGTAGAAAGGGGGATTATTAAATTTGTTGTGTCAAGATAAGGCCCAGGGTTTTTATATCTATGGTTTCTCAGACTCGGGCAACACCATTCAAACCAACTTTGAGGAGGGAAAAAAGAATGGCTGAATTCTGACTTTGTACTAAATCCTCCATTTGTCTGGTTCTGGTTTGGCTTGTTGTGTTGACATAATCCATTGGGGCAGATATCCAATGGACATCCACTTAACATTGCTCAGCACTATGTGTAAATCTAGTTAATGAATTTGGATGCTTTACTGAAAAAGCATTCTGCAAACAATATTGTGGTGAAGGCTTTGGGGGCATAATTGTTTTGTTCCCCTCCCTGGACTAGAGTTTCTCTAACTGTGTAACGGCATTGATGGTTTTGGAAGAAACATGCTAGTTAAAACTGAGTTTGAGACATTTTCTGTTTTGAGCAGAATTAATGATGCCAGGTGTGTGCCACCTAGAGTGGTTTTCAGGCTGTCTTCTCTGGTTGTCCTCCAGGATCTGCGAGGGAGTGTTGTTCGTATCATCCAGTTCTTAGGCAAAGACTTAGATGATGCAGCCATTGACTCTGTGGTTGCCAACGCCTCCTTTGAATCCATGAAGAGTAATAAGATGTCCAACTTCTCACTGACACCGAAGTTCATCATGAACCAAAAGAAAAGTGCTTTCCTTCGCAAAGGTGATGAAGGGATGGAAACTCATTTGCTATCTGGATGTGCCTCAGTCAGGGTGATTTTTTAGGGCAGCAGTTCCAGGGGTGAAATGATCCCGGTTTGTATCGGATCGCCTGATCTGGTAGCGATGGTGGTGGGTGGTTCGGAGAACCGGTAGAAGAAATCCCTGCCCCCCCCATGCCCAGCTGAGCTGTGTGATCATCAGAGGCTTTTTTTATCTTTTAAAAGCAAAAAAAAAAAATGCTTGTAAAAGAAAACAAAAGCCTCTGATGATCAGGCAACTCAGCTGGGATTGTCAGAGTCTTTTAAAAGCATTTTTTCTATAGCCTCTTCAGCCAAAGAGTTTGTAGAAAAAATGCTTTTGAAAGTAAAAAAAAAAAGTTGGCCACGCCCACCCCCCATTAAGCCACACCCACAGAACTGGTAGTAACAAATTTTACATTTCACCACTGAGCGGTTCTCAACCTTGGCCATTTTCAGGGGTATGGACTTCAACGGCCAGAATTCTTGTCAACAGCCATTCTGGCAGTGGGATTCTGGGAGCTGAAGTCCACAAATCCAAAGATGGTCAAGGTTGGGGTACATTATTTACAGGGATGCCACCAAACCCCAACTTCTTTGCTTTCCTTGCCAGCTACAGGGATTTTGAGCTGTAAGACCTGGCAGGATTCTCTTCTGTCCTTCCAGTTCCCTCAGCTGCTTTCCGGGATATTATCACACTCTCTTTAGCATTTCTTTGGAAACATTTACCCCACCCTGGGACACACACATATTAATATCACACTGTCAAGTCTTCTGCCATTCTCTGCTCAACAAATCTGCCTGGGAGATATTGTCTTCTGGATTGTATTCACAGCTTTATGGCTGGTGTTTTTTTTATGTAAATTTTTTTATTTTTTAAAAAAACTAACAAAATAATAAAAAACTTTATGGCTGGTGTTGATCAACAATTTGGCTCAGGTTGACCTACCTAGTGGTACAATGTTGTTCTTGGAAAGCAGAGATTCAACTTCAAGGTATCCCTGATCAGTAGGAGTAGAAGAGCAGAGACATTGATCTCTAGTTTTATAGTTCAAAGTTTGTTATATACTCTGGGATGCCCTGCTTAACTGAAATAATTAAGAAAATTGACACATGAATCTTTTCCTTCACTGGTCTGATCATTTGGCTTCTTATATTTGCATTGATATCTGCATTGATAAAACACAGCAATGGAGTAATAGCCCTGTATAGAACTAGGATTTCCGAATGCATTTCTTCCATGTGGAAGAAAAAAACAATAATTTAGAAATCCAAACGTTAAAATTAAAATTTCAAGAACAGTCCTACTTGCTCAATATTTCTTAAGAGCTGCAGGAAGAATCTGTATTTATCCCAAAGGGGAACAACCCGAATTTTAAGATAATAATCTTCCTCAAAATTAAGATTAATCAGAAAAATATTGTCTACCTCTATTTTTGTATTCTTAGTCAGTTTAAGATGACACTCTTATATTTCAGGGCAAATTATTTGGGGAAAACCACCTATTTATTTTGGGTAAATACCGTAGAATACAGTATTCCCCCACCATGTCTCATTCTAATGAGTTATTATTATTATTATATTGGTTTCTAGGGATTTCTGGAGATTGGAAGAATCACCTAACTAAGGCGCAGAGTGAATGTTTTGACCAAGTCTACCATGAGCATCTACAGGATTTAAGTGTCACTTTTCCCTGGGACAAGAAATAAATTTGCCTTTTTCCAGCTGATTCCTTCCATTACTGGACTGAATAGTGTCTTATCAGGATAGCCATTGTCTAGTGCAATATGTTATAGATTAGTGGGAACATCTATGGGTGGTTACAGGAGTTATTCAGAGGGTTCTCCTGAATTTCATGGGAGAAGAATGGGAGGAGAGGAGGAATATTATTATTAAGGCCGGGAAGTTAAGAGCTCAGGAATATATGGGATGGGGTGGATTAAGATTCCAGAGGTAACCAAACTATAGTGATGATATCTTAAGTCTCAAGATATGGTTTTGAACATACATGCTGAAATCAAACACATCTGAATCTGGTTAGTGCCTGGATAGAAAACTATGGAAGAATGATGGAAATTGCATTGTAAATATAATATAATAAATAAAGTCAGGCAACCAATGCTTCTTTGTTTTAAAGAAGCACAGGTGAACACACCTGCTCCTCAATTCATCACTGGTTTCCAATTCCTGTTATCCTGGGGAGATAAGACTGACTCCATTATCTGAAGCTGTAACCACCTGGGGTAGAACTTCAGGGAACAAGCAGAGCAGTTCCTGTTGCCATGACAGTTCTGCTCCTTTATCATGGTAATAGGCCACCACATCTTGACTCTGCCCCAATGGGAGACCAAGGACAGACTAGGTATTTACAATAAAGCAGGGTTGACACTGCTTCCATTAGGTCAAGGGTAACGCTTAGCTAGTATTAGATCGGTATGCTGGAGTTACGATCCAGAAAAGGGGGTGAAGTCAGATAAAAGAAGTGAGCTAATTGAGGGGAAGAACCTTGAATGAATTTACATTATATTAGAAACTAATGTCAAGCAGTTGATTCCTTAGTCCTTACATATTTGAGAATGTGAATTTTAGCTAAATAGACTTTACGGTTCAGAGGTAAATTTTGAAAGTATTCTTGGGGGCAGGGGAAGGGACATACCCATGGTTTGGGGGATATCTGTCATCCTGGGGCTGACAATGTTACACCCCTTACTTGGAGGTAGACAGACAATGCTGAGATAGATTCCTGGGGATATCAGGAGGTTTCAGTAAAGAGTAAGGAGCAGGAAAACTGAATTGTCTCAGTACTGGAGCTTACAGAAGTAGATGCTATTATATCACAACAGGCCAACTTTTTGATGCCTTCCTCTTTTCTCCTGCCACTTGAGCATCTTTCTAAGATGCAGTTGTGGCTGAGAGTTTCTGCATCTTAAACAACAGCACCAAATTCCCCCCACTTTCAGAGTCCAGAGCTCTCATTAGGAATAAGTTTCACAAGAGGGCAGTAGAATCCATCTTTATGGATTTTCCCGCTGGCTAAATCTTAGGCTGATTCATACTTAATTCTTTTTTCCTCAGGTAATTCTGTCTTATGGGGTAACAGCTTTACACATAATTATTTCTGATGGCCCAGTTTCTCAGTTCTTGCTTTTTGCACCAGAAAATGACTAGCCCCATGGGAGCGGTAGTTAATAAGGTCACTCTAGCCATTTATTTCTGTTCTGCAGAATGTAAATCTTTAAATCCACCAGGTGCTTCCTTTTTTAATGTTGGAAAAGCAACTACTGCCAGATCTTCATGAGGCAATTAAATTGCTGTGAATCCCAATGTGCTGGAAGGCTAGAACATACACTCTATGGATGGGAAGAGCGAATAGTAATAAGGAATATTCAAAACACAGTTTCTAATCTCAGCCTTGCATTTGGGACCAGTTTACTCAATAGACTTTCTCAGTTAAGCCTAGATACCCTTAGAAGCTGTTTCCTGGCCTTCAGGAAAGTCCTTGTCTTAGCTGAATATCAGTGTTTTGCACTACAATTGTACATTAAAAACCCCTTCCTTTGTTCATTTGTTGCATTTCCACCGGTCATTCTTCTACCAAATTCAAGGTGATTTTATCCTTCTTGTTTGAGATAGGTTAGGCTGAGAAATGTGACTGGTCTGAAGTCACCAGTGAACCCTGAGATGGGATGATTTCTAATTCTGAGACAGGAATGGAAAAAATTCTCTTTTGGATTCAAATGCAGTGAAATTTTGGTGACTTACCAAGGTCACCATTGGTTATTTAATCAATAACTTAACGAAATTTGCTTTGTCTGTTCTGTGCTCCCCAAACTAGGATGGAGAGAACCTCATAATTAAAAAGGGACAGTCCCTAGATAGTCACTGCTTTTGATGGAAGTAAGATTAATGCAGAGATCACTGAGAAGTCATCCCAGATTCTCAATCTGTGCTTCTTTGAATGCAGATGTGATCTGTGGATTTGGGGATCAGATTTTCTTCTTAAGTATCACCAGCAAGTGCCTGATATAAAATCGTCTAGGTGTCCAAAGATTTATCTTCCCAGTGCTGTATCTCAACTAGTAAAACTCAAGTGCTTCCAATCCATGCCAATAGGATTTCTGAATGACCAAAACCATTTTTTTCAATTCTTTGAGGAAAAGAAGTTATGAATGAAAACAAATAAAAAAACTAAGAGGCAGAAATCCTCATGTGCTTATTACCCAGAGACTGGCTTGCTAAGCCAAATCTGCCTTCAGTTCAGCCGAGTTTTAAAACAGAGGTGAAAATTTGAAATTGCCTTGCTTCCAAAACAAGAGTTCTTACCACTGCCTTGGCATTTAAAAATGTATCTTTGAGCTGCATCAAAGACTACCTCAGCTAGACCCATTTTCACTTGCAGTGCTAAATTCAGATGTGTGAACAGGATGAGTATTTAACAGAGAGAGGGTTGTGGTGGAGTGACAAATATATATGATTCTCAAAGAGGGTGTGGTGGAGAGTTGTGAGAGGATTGTGGTGGAATTAACAGCAGATATGCTTCTCACCCAAGTGTTTGTGAACATCAGGACTAGTTTACTCATAAGGGAAGAGACAGCTGCAAAGAAACAGTGGGAAAGAGATGGAGAACACAGAAGGACTATCACGTGGTCTATCTGGCACTCTATCAATTAGCAAAAAAAGGCTACTCTTTGTTGTTTTGAAGTTGGGTTGATCTGCCAGTTCAATCAGATTCCAAATGTGTTATTTCAAGCAGCCAAAAACCCAGAGGGTCAAATCTGGAATTATTTCTATCTTTTTGATGCCAGATTATTTCAACTATCTATCATTCATTATACCACATTGGTGACTGGGTGGGTGTAAAATAATATTTTACCAATTGTTCTGGGAGACTAGTAGAAGGGCATTATATAAAAATTTTAAAGCAAAAAGCCTACAGCCATAGAGCTGGTAGATTAATTTTGTACTTGCAATGGTCCCCTTGAGTTTTGATAGATATTTTTTTTATCAGGATCTCCAAATGCCCAGCATAGTTTGTGCATAGAGTTTGTCCATAAACAACTCCCCATGGAGCTATTATAAGGAATCTTAATTCTGAACTGAGTAGGGGTTGTCATTGAAAAACTATGTGAGTCTGCACATCTGCACAGAGTTCTATCTAGGAAAGATGACTAGGCTTTCTAGGAAGGGGGAAGGCACATTTTTGCTTTCTGTGTGCATTTAAATGTGTATGTGACAGACAAAATGTGAGAGAGGGATCCTTGGTTTTCATTGAGCTTGCTTGTTTTCTTATAGAAAACAAAGTCCAATCAAGCAACAACCAAGAACACTCCCACCAATACAGACAGGGCAAGCCACCTGTATACAAACAGTAAACCCCGCTTTCTTCTAACACTGATGATGTTACCTAGTTGGGCAATCAAACGTCCATAAAAAAAAAGAAACCAAGCTCAGACTTCAGGTTTGGCATCGTGGCGATGCAGTCGGGGAAATGGCAGGGCTCCGACTGGCAAACCGCCGCTGACAGAAAAGAGAGGGACCCCTTGGGTGGTCGAGAGGAATGGGCAAGTTCCTCGGAGGCTGGAGGCAACCCTCTAAGTCAGCAGTGGGGGACGGCAGCCATGGCAGCTGCCTCAAGACCATGACAAATCGGGACAAGCAATGCGCAGGAGGAAGGAAGAAAGGACGATGTGCTTTGGAGCTGGGTGAGTGACACCAACCCAGGTGAGAAACAACATGTGATTAAGAATATTTACAAATAAGACCCCCCCAGTCTTATCTAGCGGCTAAAGATCTGAAGGACTTGAAGATTTTGTAAAATAAGGAAAGAACTTAAAGACCCTTTAAGAACTTTACTTCACCACTGATTGATTGGAATGAATTGCTTATTAACTAAATAGAGCTGGATACTTGAACTTTCTTGTTAAAACTGAAATGGATTTGATTTTGGAAAAGAGAAAAGCAATAATTAAGGATTTTCCATCTCTAAAAGCCAGACAAAGAGATTAAATGGATTGCTATATAAATGTTTCAAAATGGCAATTGAAGCTGTGACTAAGTGAAAGTTAATTGCAGAAACTTGTTTTTTCTTGAAAAGAACCTTTTTGACTTATTACATATTGTGGATTACTTTGAAAAGAACTATGGTTTTTTGAACTTTGGAGATTCCTATTCTGTCTTTTAACAGCTTTACAAAGAAAGAAGAAACACAGTGACTAATAAACTTTTAACTAACTGGCCCAGCAACAAAAGGTATGGCGCAGGAACTGAAGTGGAGAAGCTGATGGATTTTACTGGAAACAGACTTTACAATAGAATTAAAAAGGATATGCAGAGTTTTAAGCATGGAAGTATTGACTTTGAATTGAAATGCTTATGGACAGAAAAGGAAATGAAGAAGCAAAATAGATAAATCAGATAGCAATGTTTGAATGCTTAATTATTTAAATGGTTCAAAGTTTAAACGAGCTTTAAATAAAAACAAGAAGTGCTTATGGTAAAATAAAGATAATTAAAATAGAAGTGGGAAGTTAAGGTGAGTAAAAGTGATATTTTCATAAAAGCATAATTTGATATAACATGTTTTAGTTTTAATTTGATAACAAAGTGGTAGATGATAATTATGATCAATTGTTAATGATTATAGATGATATATTAAGATACACAGATGGAAGTCATAATTGTGATTGAATTTAACATATGTTGGGAATGATTAATATTAAGAAATAGATGGGGATACACCCTGGAAGAGTATAGTTGGAAACAGTGGATTAATAGACAACATATTGAAAAAGAAATTTTTAAAATAAGTTAGCAGAAGTTAGCAGTTGGAATTATGGAGGAGAATACGCTGAGAACTTAGCCAAAATAATGTAATGCTGGAAATCAGCCAAATAATAGGTGGAATTATGGAGGAGAATGAGGAGAATATATTTAAGAATAATTATTAATAAGGGATGAAAAAAGAAAATGTTGGGTGATAATTAAAATGAAATGGAAAATTTTGAGATGTCTGTGTAAAAGTTTAAGATCAAGATAGGATGAATTGGGTCTAGAAAACAAGAAAAATAGAAATAAATTTTGATGAATAAATTGAAATAAAAATTGAGTTGTATACATTTGGAAATTAAGATTTGTGCTGATAAAATTGTAAGGTAAATATATAGATTAAATAGATTAGATTGTTTTTGTGTTAAAAGGAGCAATGGAAATTTTTTTTAGATAGAGCAGTATTGAATTTTGATTTATAATTGAATTTATAATTGAATATAAAAATGAGCTTTGCTTTAGTAGGAGATTAAGATGTATGATGAGATAATAGAAAGATTTAAATTAAGATGTTGGAATTTATGTTAAAATTATTTGTTCTCATTTGTTAAACTAGTATACTCATTTGTGACCGGACCAAGACTTTGTTCTTGAGAAAAATTTTTTTTTAATATTTATGTTGGAAAAAATTTAAAAAAAATTACAAAAAGAAAGAAAGAAAGAAAAAGAAACCAATCTCAGAGAGCACCATCCCTCAGCTACATATATTCTCTTCTATTGATATGCGAGAGTTGCAGTGTTTCCTATGTATGCATGTATAGTATATAGGTATGCACATGTAAATATATTTCTACTTCTAAGTAAGGATCATGGCCATGATGTTATTGAAGCAGTTGTAAAATTTTGGTCCTGGGAGATGAAAGTTTCAGGTTGCTTATTTTATTTGCACTGTTTCTCCAACTTTAGGAAGGTTTCCCACACAATGTTATCATTCAGATTTCCTGTCATTGTTTTAAAAGGAAATTTTCACAATGTCTGGAGGCCTTGATGTTCAATAGATAACGGAAGAAGATATATTCAAATTCCCTACTGCGGAAACTCATCTGGAGAGCACTAATCTAGATTTTCTAATAGTTTTGTTTCCAATAATTCTGCGACATCTAACAGTGGCTCATCCCTCTTTCAGGATTGAATTTATTTCATTTGAAAAAAGGAGAAATTGTATCTCTGAGCATTTATGATCATGTTGATAGCTTTCTTGTGGCATCAATGGCCATAAATGTTATTTGTCTACATAAGAAGAGAGATAGCTGGGAATCTCCACTGCTTTGCAGAAAAAAAGGCAAATGAAGAGAGCTAGATCCATTTCCCCTTCTGTCCAATATGTTATTCCCATTCCCTTTGACATTACAACTTTTATGCTGTTAATCAGGGCATCAAAATGTGGTGCTGTTAAAAAAAAGTCAAGATGAAAGCCAAGGCTCTGGGCTTGCAGTCCCACCCCTTTTTACACTGTGTTAAACATACATTTTAAAAAAAAGGGGGGGGGCAGCACTTCAATCATGCAGTTGCAGCCACCAATTTTTCTTGGCCCTTCCTGAATGTCTGTGTGACAAATTCCAACATGGTGTAAATTGGGCCTTGCCGCTTAAAAGCAACAGATTAAGTCAGGGGTGTCAAACTCAAGGCCCGGAGGACAGATCTGGCCCGCAGGGTGCTTAGATCTGGCCTGCAGGACCGCCCTGGAAACATCAAAGGACCAGCCCGCAGTGCATCTGCCAGTGAAAAACGGAGCTGGGGAGGGCTGCGTGTGGCTCTCTTGAACTCTGTTTCACTGGCAGAAGGTTGCAGGAGGTCGTCGCAGTCGAAAATGGAGCTCAGGAGTCCGTTTTCTCAGACAGAGTGCTTGGGCTGCCACAGGTACCCCTGACATGAGTGATGTTGATCTGGCCACCTCCCCCCCCCCTCGGCCACATGCACCCCCCTCCCCCCGAGATCAAACACAACCCTGATGTGGCCCTCAATGAAATCAGGTTTGACACCCCTGGATTAAGCCCTTGTTTCAATGAAATAATTTCACTCCAAAGGAAACGAAGTTTGTTTGGAAAACCATTGTTTTTCATAAGTTAATAATACTCATCAATATTCAAAAGGTGGGTTCATTTGGCAATAAAAATATTCCCTCTGCTGTTTCACAGTTAGGGGTGTTGAAGGCCATTCAGAATGAAATGATAAGCACAGATTCCACATTTTATCAGTTCTCTCTCACACACACACCCCAGGATAGAGTGGAGAGGGATATCACGTTCGTTTTGTTTTCCACCCCAGATTCTTTCAAGTTTTATCCAGATTAAAGCGCCAGTTAACTCTTCTTAAAAAGAACAACCGAAGCTTAAGAGTTTGTGGGGTTATATCATGTAATGCAGTTCCCTCCTTTTAAACTTCCTGAGATTAATGGCATTTTACGTATCAGAGAAAACTATCCCACTATAATTTTGACTCCCAAGGCTCCTGCAGGTCTCAGAATATTGAGGTCCCCAAACATATTGGGGTCTCACTCAGATATTATAAGGATATTCCTCTGCATTTCTAAAGTGCATTCAGTATTGGAATTACAACTGTCTGCCTGATACACTTTAGCTCTGTATACAATTTGGGGTACATTGCTTCCATCTGACATTTATGACCAATAGAGGTCACACTTCTGGATGTTCCCGCCTTCTTTAAATATTAGGCTATAGCATTGGGGGAGACGTGCCGTATTCTGCAAATTAATAACCCTAATTTCATTATTTAAGCTTTTGGCAACCCAACCCTATTGTGATCAGAGTTTTCCAAACACCCCAAGGCAAGTATTCCAGCCTGGTTCCCTGGTACCCCACATGTTGCCTTTCCCAAAATGGAAGCTGCGGCAATCATTCAGAGATGGGAGGTTGTAGCTTCCTCGGTTGGGCACTGAATTTTGAGCGACGGACACACTCAGACCTTCAGGAGCTTGCAGCAAAACTACATGCCTGGTTTGGGAAGTTGTGTTCCATCAACTGCAAAAAAGAAGGGGAAGAGAAATGAAGAAAAGAATTAGACTATCTCCTTTGTTTCAGCTGCATTCCCTATGGTTAATCTTTCCTGCTGCCTGCCCCAATCTTGGAAAATAATTTTCCTGCTCATCTGTTCAGGGTGGCTTTAATTTTTATTCTCCCCCCCCCCTCCCCAAAAGCAGGAGAGTGGACTGAGTGACCTAAGTTGCTCCTTTTAATTTTGTAGGTATATTATTTCTATTACAAAGAGGGCTCAAATTAATTTGATAATGTATCAAATTAATACATTAAATGCATTTGGGCCTTTAATCCTCTGCTGTGCCTCTCTCGCCCATCTCACAGGTTTATGATGTTCTGCAAAAGTGTGAATCTGTGCATATTTGGAATCAAGCAGATTTTGAGAACCGTTTTTCAGAAGACGCTAACAGGAGGGTCTTTTATTTATGTTAGTAACCAAAACCTAGCCCAGCCCCATCTCAATCCTTAAGCTAACTGTTTTGACCTCTGAAGAGGCTGGAAGAATGACTGATTTGTGCATTATTCAGAAAAAAACAGTTGAAGTCTGGGAGTTGAAGTCCAACATTAAGTTGTCAGACAAATTGTAACTGGCTGCACTAAGACTATGGCTGGGTTTTTCCCAGCTCATTTGCTGCAAACAATCCAAGCCTTTTTTTAGTCATAGTCTTAGTGCAGCCGTTTGCAACTTGTCCGGCAACTTAAAGATGTGTGGACTTCAACTCCCAGAATTCTGGGAGTTGAAGTCCACACATCTTCAAGTTGCTAAGGTTGAGAAATGCTGTCTTCATGTATTGGGTGACCAGGATAGCACAATATTCTAAATGAACTTCTTTATCAGAGCAACTCAACATCTGTGATGTGTTAAGCAAGGCTAAAGACTTAACAGGTTGTATGAATCCAGCCTAATAATAACAAAGGGAAAGGTGACTCTGGCTGATAAGTTTGATTTTTCCAAAGCTGCTGGAGCATACAGCTACTGCTTTGTCACCTTATTGACTTACAACAGTTTGTTTACTGCCCTTTCAAAGTCACAACAGCACTGGAAAAAAAATGACTTAAGACTGCTTTTCCCACTTTACATCCCCATGGTCACGTAATGAAAAGTCAGAGGCTTGGCAACTGTCTCATATTTATGACGGTTGCAATGTCCTGGGATCGTGTGATCACCTTTTGTGAACTTCTGGCAAGCAAAGTCAATGGGAAAGCTAGACTTACTTAACAATTACGTCACTAACTTACCGGCTGCAGTGATTCGCTTAACAACTGTGGCAAGAAAGGTCGTAAAGTGGGGCAAAACTCACTTAACAAATGTCTCTCACCAGTGATGGGGTTCCAAATTTTTTACTACCCATTCTCTGGGTGTGGTTTGGTGGGCGTGGCATGGCTTTGTGGGTGTGGCTCAGTGGGCATGGCATGGCTTGGTGGGTGGGGCATGGCTTGGTGGGTGTGGATTTGTGGGTGTGGCAGGGGAAAGACACTGTAAAATCTCCATTCCCTCCCCACTCCAGGGGAAGGTTACTGCAAAATCCCCATTTCCTCCCAATCAGTTGGGATTTGGGAGGCAGAGAATAGATGGGGGTGGGGCCAGTCAGAATTTTTACTACTGGTTCTCCAAACTACTCAAAATTTCTGTTATCGGTTCTTCAGAACTGGTTAGAACCTGCTGCAACCCACCTCTGTCTCTCATTAGCAACAGAAATGTTGGGCTCAACTGTGGTGGTAAATCAAAGATTATCTGTAATGCCTACTCTAATTGCCTGCACAAAACAGGAGCTGCTTCCTGAAATGAACATCTCACTGGTTCATCCCTTTCATTCTTCTTGCTCTGGCTTAAATAAGAAAGGAAAACTGACAAGCTTTGGGTAATTTCACCCAAGACTTTGCACTTAATCCAAAGAGATGCTTTCTGCTAGCTCTTGCAAGCATGGCAGGAAAACTTTAGCGAGTCAAAAACATCATGGTCTTTTAGTCCAGGAAAAATGGGATGTACATCCATACTGGGAAACAGAAGGAAGGGAGAGGGGAATTGGCCTTTCTTCCTTTTTTTTACAATTTGTCAAGAAATTTAAGATCTGTTTGTTTCCTTGCTCCCATGAGTGCCACCATATATGCACAGCCTTCTTTCAGTCTCTCCTGTTCTCCTACCAGCCTCCTGTCCTTCTGTAATTTCCCTGCTTTGGTTTATATTCGTTGGGCTGATTTAAAAAGGAAAAAAAAAAGAATGTGAATAAGTTAAATAGACAAAAAACTCCAAATGGTTCATAACTTTTCCAGTACAGCAGCCTAGGTTGAAATGGACATGGAGAATAATGATGAATGACTTGAGAAATGGAGGTGTGCTTGGCACAGTACACACTAGATGTGTGTGTTGGCCTACAATGAAATGAAGTGCAGAAGACGGATGACTGGTTGCCCCTTGTCCCCTTCTTGAGCCAATGGAAGTTGGAGAATGCTGCTTTTGATGGGTGGGTGGAGGCCCACCTGGTGGGCTCAGGGTGGAAAGAGGATAGCCCTTCATGGCATGGTTGCTTGAGGAATTGGCCCATCCCATTCATGCCGGGAGACAAGGAATGCTGCGGGTCCCGTCAGTCCGATTAGTCAGGTTAGCAGGGTCCAGGAGGAAGGCCTTCTCAGCTGTTGCTCCTGCCCTCTGGAACATTTTGCCCCCCACTGGGAGGTTGGCCTCAACCCTCCTGCCTTTTCATAAGGGCCTAAAGACATGGCTTTGCCAGTTTGGCTTGGGGCCCCAGTGGGGAAACAGTATAGTAGAGGTGGTTGATTGAGTAATAACAGATCCCTTCTCCCCTCCTCTCTGCCCCTGCTCTCCCCAGTTGCCTTTGTTTTTAAGGTTTGTTTTTAACTTTTTATGTTTTAGGTTGTATGTAACTGTAAGCTGCACAGAGTTAGTATCTATGACAATTTGCTATGGTCAACTTGCCATGGGACAACTTGCCATGGGACACTAATATCAAAGAAATCATGGAACAGAATCATTAAAGGATGCCAAAGGAGGGACAAAATGAAATGTAAATGGCAAAAATTAAAATATTTTAAAAACTACTTTAAATATTTAAATTGAACTGTTGAATTGTCCTGCAGCAAGTTGTCCAGTGGCAAATTGACAGTGGGCAGAGTCATCAAAAATTCTATGCTACGGGGCTGACAAATTACTTCCCAATTGTTCTTATCTTCAGATTGGGATAAACCATTTTACTTCCCCAGATAAAGGACAAAATAGACTCCTCACTTCACAGTTGCATTTATAAGCCAATTGGATTGTCTGTTCAAGGTGACAACGTTGCTGGTGACACAGTGACATCTGAGAGCAGCAGTCTAGTTTATGAGTTTCAGGGCACACGATCTTGATTGCAAACATATGGGTGATCACAGGTGGTACTAAAGTGTCAAGAGTTTTTGCATCTCTTTTCTACCATCTGAATATTGGCAGCCCAAATACAGTGGCTCTATTTGTATGGAAGCTGGGGGAAAGTCAGGTTAAGATCTTGCTCAGCCCTGAAACTCCCAACTTATCTCGCATTAATCCCTACCACTCAACAAGATAAGGGGCTTAAGAGGGTACAAAAGAAAAATATCTTCCACTTTGAGAAACCTTTAGGAAAACTTAAAAAAGAAAAGAGACAAAGAAGTGGAATGGGAGTGTAGAGGAAGAGCTCTTAACATGGGATTCCTGGATCGCATACCATGTAGCCTGTAGGAGGCTCCTTTGCAACGTTTAGTGGGGCGCCGTGGGTCTCGGTTGCCCCGAAGGCTTCGGTGTAAAAGGGGTTGGAGAGGTCTTGAGTTGTCACTCATGCTCCGGAAAATTTGAGAAGGGAGGTTCTGACTGAGAAGACGAAGGGAGTGAATCTGAAGAACAGAGGGATGGGAAACAAGTGCTCAGGAATGGTGGAGAACACCAGGACAGCAAATGGGGTCAAAGAGGGCAGGGGAAGGTAGGCTTTGGGGAATGACAAAAAGAGAATTTGTCCAGCATTGATGGGCCCTGGGGGGACCTACCTGAACAGAGGTAATATTGATGGGACGGTCAATGAGAATCCAGGTGGCGGTTTCATAGCATGGAGGGGTTGACATGGATCCTTGGTAAGTGATAAAACCGAATGTCTCTGGATAAAGGTCTTCAAGGCTCAGATCGTGTAGGAGATAAGCATCATCTGTTGAAATAGGTACCATGGCTACATTAAGAACATGGTGCTGGTGAGATCCATTTAGTTACCGGTTGTGATCTTTCTGAATACTTCCAAGAAACCAATGAATCGGTTAGACATTGGTATCTGAATACAGATCTTTTTAACATTCATATTTTATTGTGTGTTTTTTTAAAAACCTAGGCAAAATGTTAATGTATACTGCAAGTCCATGAATGATATGCCATATGCTAAATAAATACTAATGAATAACACATCAAAAGTAGCAATTCTACCATTTGGCCACAGAATCACGTATTCAAAAGTTTCATGCTGTCATAGTCAACAGTCTTATCTTCCCTAAATCTTTTACTGAAGGTAAACAAACAAATGGACACAGCCAAGCTTTGCTAACATCAATATTCCAAGAGGAACTCTTATGTTGTATTAATTCCCACCCAGTCCCCTCCAGTCTTAAAAATTTAAGTTTTCAATGCTCAGCCACTTTCGCAAACAACTTTCTTATATGATCCACATCTGTCATACTTGCTTCACTTACTCTTATAGGAGATCCGGGTAATCGTTTCTCGGTTTAACAGCCTGGTCAGAAAAGAGTTAGGATTTGGTCCAATCTGCAAATGGAAATCCAAGATATTGCTCCTTGCTGCCTAACTTCCCACCTCCTCTCCCCTATTCAAGCCCCACCTGATGTCCCCTTGCAGCCACGGCAAGGCACTTACATTGGCAAAGATAGAAATGACAGCTAAACCATTGGGATTGCGCGAAGCCTCTGAAATATTGGGATAGAGTTCTTGGTTGTAGTGGATCAACTGCACCTAAGGGAAAGGAAAGAGGAAGAAGTGATTCTTTCCAATTCAGTTTTACTTAGTAAACGTAATGTGACAAATGGCTTTGGAGCTAGGCTATTTGAAGGACTGCCTCTCTCTTATCATATCCACCCAGGTTACCGGGATGGGAAGTCAGGGAATGCTACAGGTTCCATCTATCATAGTAGAGATGTACATTTGGTGAGACCACAAAAAAGGGCCTTCTTGGTGGTGGGCTCTCTCTAGGGCAGGGGTCTCCAACCTTGGCAACTTTAAGTCTTGTGGACTTCAGTTCCCAGAAGCAAAGCTGGCTGAGGAATTCTGGGAATTGAAGTCCACAGGTCTTAAAAATTGCCAAGGTTGGAGACTCCTGCTCTAGAGAACATTACTCTCACCAAGGTATGATTCACCCCACCCTGTTCCTTTTCCAAAAGGCCCTGGAGATGTGGTTTTGTCAAGGGGCCTGAGCACCACGAATGGAGATAGAACCCATCAAGAGATTGGTTTGATTGTGTTGCTGATCACATGGATGGGGGTGGGGTTTTGTGGGTTTTTATGTTGCAAATTTTTAATGTTGTGAGCCACTCAAAGTCAACTGTGTATGAGTTGGCCAGCCATATAAATTAGTTTAATAAACAAATAAGTAAACAAATAAACAAATACTTTCTCCCTTCTCCGGATCTGTCAAATTCAATTCCATAACTGTTAAAAACTCACTCCAAAATTTGTATCTCTTCTTAGTTCATACTTCTTCAAGTGTTCATTTTTATTTACAGTTCTGCTTAATGCAGTTACTGCAAACAATTCTTCCTAATGTAGTGCATTTTTGTACTATCATGGTCTGGTATTAAAAGTTCTCATTAGATGAAGACAAGGAGCAAGAGGAAACAAACCACGTGCAGCTAAGCCCAACAATAATTCTGAGTTGATTTGTGGTGTTGCTTACCCAAAAATGTGAGATAAATTTGCATTCTAATACAAGCGAAACTAATTTTTATCTCAGTGCCAGCATGTAAGCACTGGCCCTGTTTGCATAACTTATTTAAATGACTGAGGCTAATGGGTAGCTGAACACTACAATGCACTCAACTGCAAAACCATGGGAATTAATTTTAGCCCAAGAAAGTCCTGGGGTTGTTTCAAGCTAAACTAACTTTTCCTCATCAGCTGTGTCATGCAAACAAAAAAGAGAGGACTCTCAGGAGGTAAGTTACCCTCTCTTCTTGCTCCCAACAGAGAGGCAAAGTCCTAGAGTGGCCAATGTAAAAAAGGAACTTTTCTAGGCCTCTCTCTCCCTCCCTCCCTCCCTCTTTCTTGCTACCCTTTCCATCAGATTTTGATCAACCTCACCCTCCCATCAACATCCCTGACTAAACCTTAAGTAAATCTGCAGAGGATAACTTCAGTGTTGTTACTCCTGTTTGAACCAAGAGTTATATTCACCTCAACAGAAAAACTGTCACCATCTATCCGGTGTTCTGAGCCAAATCCATCTTCACTCCCAAAATGCAGCCTTATTTCTTGGAGCCGGTGACTATACGGCAGAGGTCCTCCTGAAACATTAACCAGTTGTACTGGATCGGGACGAAAAGAGACATGCCGGCCTGTGTTGTACATGGTTCCACTAATCTGCAGGAGAAGACAATAGTGACAACAGAGGCTGTTTCCATATCACATACAGAATATCCAAATAATCTGCTCCTTCCAGAATCCCCTACAGCTGCCATGTGAGCATCTTCTAAAAAGGAAAGATTGATGATTGGGAGAGAAGTTCTTTACCAGTGCTGGATAAAAAGCGAGCATCATCATCATCATCTAGTTCAAGGAAGCAGGCATCACCCTCTTCCTCAGGGGCATTAATCATCTTCCACATCCAATAGTTTATCCCACCTATAACCATCTGAAGAAGCCAAAGTAGCAATTCAATATGTGGCTGGCCAGACTCCAGCCTCAATCTACAAAGCTGAAAAGACTTCCAGATCAACTTGAAGACCATGTCCTACTGCCTTCTACCAAAGTGGAATGAGCATGAGCTGACTTTTATCAGTGAAATTTTTAGCACACTTGTCGTGGCACTCCCAGAGGACATCTTCAGTCCCATTCAGTCCCTGAAGGGTACAGGCTGCCTTCTTGAGGGCCACTTTAAGGCATTCCATTGTGGAATGGGACAACTCGCCATGGCCAATTTGCCACAGGACAACTCACTGCGGACAATTCAATTTAATTACTTAAAATAATTTCAAAATTATTTAAATTTTTGTCATTCACATTTTACCTATTCCCTACTTTGGCATCCTTTCTTTAACAATTCTATTCGTCTATTTCTTCAACATCAGTGTAACTTTTGTCCCACGGCTAGTTGTCCTGCAGCGAGGTGGTTGCTGCCAGTGCTAAGCTTCAATTTTTTAAACAACTGGTTCTCTGCCCTAATGGCTGGCTGGGTGGGTGTGGCTGGGTGGGCATGCCTTGGTGAGCTGGTTGGGGGGTGTCATGTGACTGAGTGGGCATGGCCAACTTGATGTCACTCACGGCAAAGTCAGGCAGCGCAGGCAGGCCGATGCAGCGGTGGCCAGAGCCTTAGACTTACCTTTGTGCAACAATAGCAATGGTGATACTCATCTCTTGCTGGGTCTTGCTGCCTGACAGAGTTTTTAAAAACATTTTTCCAGCAGGAAATGGTGGGTGGCTACTTCACGCCTTTGTAGGTGCAGCTGGGCACACGACCCTGCCCCAAGACACTGCTGCAGCTGCTGCCTCTTTTTTGGCATGAGAAGCCTGCATCGCTGGTCTTTTTCGGTGTGAGAAGCCTGAAGCCTTTCAGTGCAAGAAGCCTGCAGCAGCTGCCGCTTTGCTGGTTAAAACCGAGGCGGCAGCGGTGGCTGGAGGCTTTTCGTGCCTGCAAATAGTGGCGGTTGCAGGCTTCTTGCACCAGCAAAGAGTGGCAGCTGCAGGCATCTCACATTGGCTTGGCTGCTTGGCTGGTGAGGCTTGGCTGCCTTTCGGGCCCTGCTCTGGGCTGCTGCCTGCTCGACCTCCGCTCCGCCTTGGGTCCCGCATCCAGCCCATGACAAGGGGACATGCCGCTTCCAGACCAGGCCAGCCAGCTGATGGGTGCATGGGTGACCCTTGGGAAAGGCATTTTCTCTCAGGCCTCCCACCCAGAAGGCCCCACTGAAGCTGAAGCTGGGCCCAAAAGGCGGCCTCGCCTCGCCGTGTGTCCCCCACCCCCAATGAGGCGGTCCTTTGGCTGAACGCAGCGAACCTGGAGTGGATCTTCCTTTCCTGCCGTCAACCTTACCTTCTAGCCCATGGGGCTTGCACCATTCTCACAGTAGTGATCTGGAATGTGGACAGCAGCTCCGGGGAAGGCCAGAGCCAGGAACTGGCATGTCCCCAGGGCCCCAACTCAAGGCTTAAGGTGACCGGGTGGCATGCAGGTGGAAGGATGGTGAGAGTGAAACTCAAAAGGTGGCCGAGCCTCACTGTGTCCACTCCAAGGCGGTCCTTCAGCCGAGCACTTTACCTTCACAGGCAGCTGTGGTGAGCAGAGCAGGTGAGGCATGGAGATCAGCTGGGCTGCGTGGCTGGTGTGGTAGGCCATGGCAAAGGCAGGTAAGCGGGTGAGGCATGGAGATCAGCTGGGCTGCATGGTCTGGGCGAGCAAGCCAAAGAGTAGCTGGGCATGGGCATGACTCTAGCCACCGGCCAAGGCAGGCAAAGTGAGATAGGGCAGGGTGGGGTGGAGGTGGGTGGGTGGGGCGGGGGCGGTCAGTGATGGGATTTGCCTGTTCACTGAACTATGCAGAATCGTAACAACCAGTTTGTCCGAACTAGTCTGAACCACCAACAACCCACCTCTGGCTGCAGTGAATTGTCATAGACCAAGGGTATCAAACTCAATTTGAGGGCCACATCAGGGTTGTGTTTGACCTTGGGGGCCTGGCTGGCGTGACCAGGCATGGCCAGCTTGACATCCGTTTTTGGCTGTGATGGCCTGCTGCAGCATTTTGACAGCATATACGGAGGTTGGGGGGGTTGCATGTTGCCCCCCCCCCCGAGCTCTGTTTTTGCTGGCAGAGGGACCATGGGCTGGTCCTCCATGTTTCCAGGGCAGCCCCATGGGCCAGATCTAAGCGCTCTGTGGGCAGGATGCAGGCCGCAGGCCTTGAGTTTAACACCCTTGTCATAGATCCTTCCATTGTGCCACTCTTATCACAATTGGTAGCCTTGAACACAGCCTCGTACTTATGTTTGATTCCACTCATTTGCTTGTTTTCTGCCACCTGCACTTCCAGCCATAATTTCTGCTGCTTCATCTTCCAGGGTTTCTTGAAGACCATGGAGCACTGCCAGCCTGTGGACTGAAGGGGGGACTTAGCTATAATCTGATCCACACCCTCATCTCCTCCATATTCCTGAGATTAATCAGGGATATGACTGAACTGTCCTCTGTAGTGCTGTTGGTGGTGGGGGCGGGATGGGGGGGGGGGGAGGGAACTAGGTGCCTGTTGGAAATAGAGTGGATTATTATTATTTTTGTACTTTTATTCATTAAACATGAAACGAAGTCAACTGAATATTTAAATATGTATCACAAATATTATTGACTGGCACTGATGGTTGATACGGATTGCTGCCAGCATCCTAAATATTATTATTGTTGTTGTTGTTGTTCATCGCACAGTCAGCCAGATGTTCATATTGGGTTTGGCATTTTTGTCTACCTATCGAGTTCTCATCAAAGACCTGTGATAGGCAAATCTGGATGTTTGACAATGTTACATCATCATCATCATCATCATGGATTATGTCATCTCTTAAATATCAATTCTTTCCACATTGCCAAAGACTAATGTTCCTTGCACCCTGTTTGCAATCTCCTTCATGGACAGGGATATATAAAATAGCACTTTCTCTACAGATCAACTTCCTTTTGTGATGTTTGGGTCTTGACAGTTGAATTTTGGTTGGTTACAGATCATAAAATGATCTGTAACGAACCAAAATTGACAATTTGGCTGCTCAACAAATCCAGTTTATAGTTCACTACGACTGTTAACAGACCCGGTGCCAGTGGTGAAATCCAATTTTTTTTACTACCGGTTCTGTGGGCATAGCTTAGTGGGTGTGGTGTGGCTTGGTGGGTGTGACAGGGGAAGGATACTGCAAAATCTCCATTCCCACCCCACTCTGGGGCCAGCCAGAGGTGGCATTTGCCAGTTCTCTGAACTATTCAAAATTTTCACTATTGGTTCTCCAGAACCTGTCAGAACCTGCTGGATTTCACCTCTGCCCAGTGTCCCTTGAGATGTGACAAAAAATAACTGGCAGCATTCTGGTGAGGGCAGAAAAGATGTTAATTCCTTTCCCTGACCAAGCAGGTGGAAGGCAAAACATCCTGGGATAAATTGGACTTATGAAACTCTTTAAACCTTAAACTTGGTTTAACAACATGCAGTTACTGTGTTATATAAAATAGAATATCAAAGGTGTTGGACTACCAGTTTGCAACGGGAGCACACATGCGTGCTCACTTTGCTTACACATACACACACACTTCTGCACATGCGCAGAAGATCATCAGTTATGATGTCCGGGCGGGTGGGCAGAGCCTCCCTCTGCTTTTACTACCGGTTCTAAAGAACCAGACAGAACCGGGAGCAACCCACCACTGCTTCAGCTCCTGAAGGAATGGCAGAATGCAAAGATAGTCTTCGACTTACAACTATTCGTTTAACAACTATTCAAAATTACAACGGCATTTTAAATAATGATTTATGATCGGTTCTTGCACTTATGACTGTTGCAATATCCCCAGAATCAAAATTCAGGCGTTTGGCAACTGGCACATATTTACAACAGTTGCAGCATTCTGGAGCTCATGTGATTGTCATTTATGTCCTTTTTAACTGGTTTCCAACATGCAAAGTCAATGGGGGAAGCCAGATTCACTTAACGACAACACAATTCATTTAACTGCATTGATTCGCTTAACAACCAGGGCAAAAAAGTTCATTAAAATTGGGCATGACTTCCTTAACAACCACCTTGCTTTGCAACCAAAATCCTGGTTTCAGTATGGTCATAACCCAAGGACTACCTGCATTTCCCCTTCATTGCTAGAATGCCATTCTTTCCCCATAGCCTACAGCCAAAGAAATGAATCTCAGAGCTATTAAAACATCTTTAGGAATTCTGAGCCCATGGAGGGATTGGGAAGGAGTGGATTTTCCCAGGACTTCAGTAGATTCATCTTTGCACACCACCTTGGGGATTTAGATGAGGAGGGCAAAACAAAAGGGTTGATCTCAGATTCTGTCACCAAGTAATATGAGAAAATCTGGAATGAATCCAAATGTTTTAATGCTGGGTGAAGTTACTTGCACTTAGGTGCTGCAGAAATTAGCCATTAGTGCAACTCATTTTGTTTTATGATAATGGCTGCACTCCTGGGTCACCAATGCTTGCGAGGATAGCTTTTCCCAACCTGGTGCCCTCCAGAAGGCTTGGAGAGGCAATGCCCCAAATCCACCTTTTGCAGAGAGCCTCAGACAAGGAAGGCTGAGCTGGGAATTATTTTCCACCAACCTTACAGACCCAGACCCACCTTCTTTCCACCAATGCTCAGTCGGAGAGGAGGGAGGAAGGGATCAAAAATCATTTGACTTGTGTTGACATCCACAGGAGACTGGCGTTTGCCAATGGCACAGAGGCTCCACGCTGAATTCACAAGACCCCAGAACGGAGGACCTAAAGAGAGAGAGAGAGAGAGAGGGAGGGAAGGAGAGGGAGAGAGCAATAAAAAAAACAAACAAACATATTCTCCCAGCCAAGGAAATATTTTTATCCCTGGCTCTCTAGGGTGCAATTATAGACAAGGGAGAGTGTTGGCATCAGGGGAGCTATTCAGCAAATGCACCTCTGTGTATGTGTTTGTGCGTGCGTGTGTATTTGTTTGAAAACAGCCTTCAATGTGTGTGGGCGGGTGAAGGAAGATTACAAGCACTTCAGTGTCTTTCCTCCTCATCTGGTTGCATCTGTGCACATAGCTAATATAAAGAAGCACAATATAGACGAGAAGCTGGATGGAACTGCAAATCAATGTGGGATTAAATCTGAGGCACTGAAGGACAGCAACGGGGCAGTGTTGTTGGAAATGGCCACATTTCTCTGAAGACCCTCTGGTACTTGCAAATATAAAATCAGCAGGGGAAACATGTGTCACTAATTCCCAGGATCACTACTGAGCTGCTTTAGAAGATTAGCACTCACTAGGCATGATATTGTATCTGTTCTTGGGCTGTCTCAGTCAGTCCCAAATGGACACTTCCCAGTTGTGCTAATTGCAAAGTCCATCATCCCCAGCCCAAGGATCATAGGAACCATAAGATGATCTTAAGCCATAAGATGAGAAAGACTGTACTATTTTGACAGAATGCAAATTGTCATCAGGTGGTGCATTAGAATCAATACACATAAACTGTACACATCGAAATAAATGTGTGTGCCTGCGCAAATACAAAGATTTTTTAGTACCCCCGTTCTCTTTGGATGCCTTTTTTTTTAATAATAAAGAGAGAAAATGTGTATGCATGCCATTTAGTCAAACTATGTTTCTAGGCTGCCTTTCCTGGGCATACTTCCTTTCTGTATGTGTGTTTGCTGGCTTTATTCAGTCTCAGCCTCTCGGTGGTTCTGGCAGATTTTTGTATCCTCATCTATATGTGTACACTTAATTATTAATTTCTTTCCTTTCCAATCAGAGCTTTGCCTGTTCTTCCTTTTGCCACCTTCCCCCAGGCAGGTCGAGTGGGTGGGGTGATGGAAGAAGAGAACCCCCTGTTTTTTGCCCCATACTCATAAGACCACCCCATTAGCCCAGCCACCCACCCACCCATCTACTGTGACTGTTTCTCTTCGCCTCCTGTTCGCTGCATTGCTGGAACAAGCAAGGGAGATATTAAATATTAATGCAGCCTCTTGCAGTTGCCAAGCTGAGCCCAGCCCCCCACCTTAGCTCTGCACTGTGTACAGCTGCGGCGCAGTAGCGCTCTCCCCCCAGCCGCCTCCCCTCCTTCGCAGGAAGACCACAACAGCGTTTCTCTTCCTCTTCCTCGGCACCACCACCCTTGGGACTCTGCGAGGCATCCCCAGTCTTCGACAGGGAAAGGGGTCACCCGTGAGGCAGCTGTTCTCCTCTGGCCTTCCCTTCTAATGGGCTGCTTAGAAGGGGTGCCAAAATTCCGTGCTGAGGAAACCCCACTCCTGAGCTCAGAATAAATTATGCAAATGCGCTCCAAATTTGCATGGGCTAAGCTTGCCTAAAACCAAAACGGGGAATTGATTTCCCCCACCGCCATGTTTGGAAGTTTGGAAGAAGCCCTGGAGGGGAAGGAGAAAGGGAAGGTGATCTAATCTTGGCTGAGAAATGAGATGGAACAGGGATGAGAAGGAGAAAAGTCATCAAATATTCCAAACAGAAGGGTGAGAAATCAACCAACAGTCCATTCCTAATCCAGGGAAATATTCCCAAAAATTCCAAAGAAATTTATGGGGAGAGAGAATCCCCAAAATCAATATTTATTATATGGTGGTGGTGGTATTGGCCACCACCACCATATAATAAAAATATTACTCTTTTGTTTTATTTGTGTGCCATAGGTAACATAATATAAAAGAGGTGGGAGCTTTTAGCACATGACTATGGCCAACATATTGAATGTGTTGTCCCTCTCCCCCATAAAAAACATCCCTGCCTGCACCCATTCCCCACTATTATCAAATGCTGTCCTTGGACACAATGTTTTATGTCAACTGATGAGGGGTAGAAATAAAGGAAGTGTTAAATAAAGGAAGTGCTGAATTTATTAAAGGGCCAATGTGCAAGACTCTGTTGGTTCTGGCTGAGATAGGGAAAACAACAAACTTTGAAAAATGGGCTTAGGAATGTCATCCCAGGAGCAAAAATTCTTAACCAAGAATATGGTCCAGCAATCCAGTTCCTTTATCAGCCTGCTGGTCTGTTTCACTCTCTCATCATTCATTTGGTTATTTCCTATATACTTCAATTTTGAACTGTCTGCAGATATCAAATTGCCTGCCGGGTCAGAGGATTTTCATCTTTCCATAATTGTGTTCATGACAATTCCCCATTCTCTCCACCCCCACCTTTTTATATTTTTAAGGTATTCTTAGATGGATCAGGGTAAGGGATCATTTCTGGCAGTGATGCTAAGGGCTTGCAGGTCAATGTAATAAGCCTTGTTGTGGCCCACAGCATCAGCAATCAGGTGACTCTTATTATGGAAGCATCCTTCAGCATCCTTCAGTTTGGGCATAAATAGAACCATTTCTCCCAAAAGAAAAATACACAGTCTGTCTTCTTGGTCCTTCTAACCTTCGTAATGGCAAGTAAAGCTAAAGAGGGGGGGGGGGGTTTGAGTCAAGGTTGATTCCTAGTGCCTTTATAGGAACTGCCATATTAATTTCTTGGCAATGATACTGGAATGGTTGGCCATTGCACTATCTTGCAAGTTTTTTTTTTTTGACTCTCCAGACTAGCCAAATTCCTTAGAATTTCTTAATAGTCTGCTCTGCAAATACAAGCCAGGTCCAATTCTGCTAAGCCTTTTGAAATTAGCCAAATTTGGGTTGGTGCTGCCCCCTAGCCAAGTTTTAAGAACGTAAAAAGCTCCTTTAAATCATTTTAAATGATTGGATCATTTGTCCCCAAACCATGTAAAATGCAAATATATTGGTCTACATTTCCCAAAATTTCTATGCCATAAGAGAATCTTGGAAAAGATCATCCAGCACATCAGGATGGCACCATGTTGGAAAAAGCTAAGGAACACCAGAGTTTCTAGTATAAGTTTTCTTGTCAGTCATTCTTTGAATCTTTTAGCTGGAATTCTGAATTCAAAGCAAGTGTTTTCTGCTAAGCTCGCTTTGAAATCATCAGCCAAAAGGAGAAATAGCAGTTCAGACTTAGCTACGGATCTTTACAATATTCTGTAAACCATAGAGCATTGGTCAATAGGATGTTGTAACAAAAAAATAAAATAAAAGATGTATTATACACGAGGGATATTCAATGGCTCCAGTACATGTTTCGGTCACAAGACAAGTCAATTCATGGCAAATATCTCCCTCATGAAGAGGTCAGAGACCTAGAAGGAATATATAGGATGAGAACCTCAAGAGGACATCTAAAGAAGACAAGCTACTCTTTTGTTCTTTGGAGTGTTTGCTACAACCACTATCCAGGCATGGAGAATTTTGTACCTGGCACAAAGCTTCCGTGAAGTGTTTCCTTGTATGCCCACCAGTCCTCGTACGTTTTTGCAGGAACAAATTGCACTAGAAAAAGGAGGGAGGAGAGGAAAATGAAAGGAAAAAATGGTAAATTAGCAAAGGCAGTTGGTGAGAGGACTGGAGCAAAGAAATGGCATACATCTTTCTCTCTGTTTGCCACTCCTTGCCATAAAGATTATCTAAACTTCTTTTCCTTCTCTTTGTCCTTCCTTCTTGAAAAGAATGTCCAGAGCCCAAACTGCAAATGCTGAAATGAGGTACCCGGACTGGCAAGCTACATCCCCAGCCTTGGGAAACATCCAAAAAACAAGAACAAATCAAAGCTACTCCTCAACAGTATGAAATACGGAGAAAGAAACTTCACATGCTCAGAGATACTTTTGCCTCTCCATTGGTGCCACTTCTTCAGGTTTGGGTCCCGAGACTGAGACGGAACAGCACAGGTGTGATCTCAGCCTGGGGATCAATTTAAGCTGTGGCTGATCAGGTATTGGAAAAGGTGCATACAGCAAATGGATGAAAAGCGAGAAGGAACGGAAAGAACGTAAAGGAGAAAATTTTCTCCTCAAAACAATTGATTGATTTCGTCTCTGATTAACCAGTATCCATAAACGAGGGAGTCTTTTCTTAATGCACGAGGGAGGGAGGCAGGCATACTTACCTGCTCCCAAATCTGAATGAAAAAAAATTGTGCATGTATATAGATGATGGAGGGTTTGGGCAGAGGTGAGAGAGAGTTACCACTGACTGTGATTCCACTGGGACTGGCTTCATCCTTTTGTTCATCCTTTCTTTTTACACAAACAATTCAATCTTCCACCCCGCTCCCCAGCCAAAAAAAAAAAACATTCCAAGCTGATGTCCCCCCCACCATCCCTTTCTCTCTCTTACCAGCCATACAAGTTGCTCTCAGCAGCACCAGCAGCAGTCCTGGCGCTCCCAGCAGGCAGACCCCCCTGCCAGGTCCGGTCCACATCCTGATGGGTCAGGAGGGGGCTTAAAGCCGGAGCTGCCCCCTCCTCAGCATCCCGCGGCAAAGACCCCGTTCACAGCCTCCGGAGAGAGAGACGGAAGTCGAGCTTCCTGGCGGCCGGCCCTTATGCGCCCCGCGAGCGAGCCCTCATCCTCGGAAGCCCCCTGCCCTTTCCATGCCCTCTCGCTCTCCGGCTCCCTAGGTCTCTTTCCTCGACGCCTCCATCTCCATCTTCCTCCTCCTCCTCCTCCCGCCCTTTCTCCTGGGGATACCACCAACTCCCCCACCCCCGCCGCCCACGTCAATTAGATGCGGAAGATGCTCGGGTGGCGTCCGGGGAAGCGAAAGAGCTCCGGCCGTGAAGAGTTTGCGCGCCGGGGAGAGGGGGGAGAGCGTGTGGAAGAGCTGCCCCCCCTCCGCCGCCTCGTCCCCCCACCCCTCTAGGCGCCGGAGTGGCGGGACTGCCCGCTCCTCGGCTGGGGGCGCTGGCGCTGGATCCCGAGGGTGGCGGCAAGGAGACGCTGCTGCTGCCCGCGAGGCGCCCTTAACTTTACTTCTTTCTCGCTATCTTTTCTTTTCTTTCTTTCCCACTGCCTCCCCGCGAACTAGCCTTTTCCACGCTGCCCCCTCTTCTTTCCCCGGCTTACCTTCTGCTTTCCTTCCCTCTGCTCTTCTCGCTTTTTTTCCCTCCACCTGTCTTTCTTCCCCCCCCCCTTTTTTTCTTACGTTCTCCCTTTCTCACTCTTCCTTTTTCCCTTCCACCTGCCCTTTCTCTGCAATCCCTCCGTCAGCTTTTTCTCTGCCGTCCTTCTCAGTCGTTCTTCTTTCTCCCCACTTCTTCTTATTTGGGGGGGGGGCCGCGCGGCTCCTTGCCTTATCTCAGATCTCTCCCCCCTTCCTCCTCTTTCTTTTCCTCTCGGGCTCCCCTTCTCTTATTCCTCCCTCGCCTGTTTTTCTCTCTCTTCCTTCTCTGCATCTCCTAGCCAAAGCCGCCTCCCCCTCCTCTCCCCCCCCACTTCTAAAATGTACAGATCTCTCCTCTCTTTCCCTTCCTCACACCCAGGGGACCCAAAGAGATGCAATTGAGAGAGGGAGGGAGGGAGGGGGAGGAAGATCTTTTAAGGTGGATTGGAAGGCTGGTGGATTCCCCGAAATTGGTGATCTCAACTTACATAGATGCAGTGAGATAACATTTCTCTTATCTATTATGTCATTCCAGGGGAGAGGATGAGTAGTTCACCCAACAAAGATGCCATCTTACTCCATTGTTGCAGAAAAGGACTGGGAAAGAGGGATGAGAATCAGGCTGCTGCCCTAAAGCTGGTGTCCAGCTGATTCACATGAACATAAACTTGAGGTCACCAATTGGAGACCTCTGGACCAATTTGACTCTTGAGCAATTTGGCCAATACAAATTGGAAGCAAGGGAAGATCTGGGGTGAAAATGGAATCTCTATCAAAGGATAAATTGGCATCTCCGGTGCCTACATGACTTAAGAAGATTCTCAATACCCTTGCAATGTCAGCTTGAAGGCACAAACCAATTTGGAGAGAAGAGATTTTCTACCAATAAAGGGAATATTTGTACCTTTTGAACTATGGGGTCCTCAGTGCTCCCTAAGGTTGGCTGTTTTCTTGCAGATGTTTCATTATCCAACTAGGTAACATCATCAGTGTTAGAAGGAGTGGGATTTGCACTGATGACGTTATCTAGTTTGGTAATGAAACATCTTCAAGAGAACAACCAATCTCAGAGAGCACCAAGGACCAAGAACTTTTTCTACCTGAAAATGGGCCACGGGTGTCCTAGGGTAGGGTGGGGTTTTAAAAAAGTCAAGATGGCAGCTGCAACTGTAGGATAACATCTTTTTTTTTGAAATGTCACAAATGTGTGGAGAAGGCAAAATAGCTTCTGAGGAAAGTGAATGTACTAGGAAGATGGTGTCTAGGGCAAGTGCCTGCAACCTGGGGCTCCGGAGCCACATGTGGCTCTTTTGTCCCCCTGCTGTGGCTCCCTGTCTGCCGAACCCACCACTAGCTGGCCCCATCTCTCCCCCTCCTCTCCCAGTCACTCCTGAGAAGATCAGGGCGATTAACTAAGGTAACACCAGGAGCCACAAAACCTGGGTAAGCGTGACTGCGGGTCAGTTCATGTGACTGAGTGTGAGTGAGTGAGGTGGAGTTGGCCACGTCCACCCAGGTTGTGTGGCTCCCGGTGATTTCTTTTCTGTGGGAAACAGGTCTAAAACGCTCTTTGAGTGCTTCAGGTTGCAGATCCCTGGTCTAGGGTTAGGAGGAAAGGTAGACAAAAGTAGGAGGGACAGTTTTCAGAAAGAGGAAGAACAGCAGCCTCAACTTCCTCGAATTGAGGGTGGTTTGCCTTGCTCTCCAACACTTCCGTCCGGCGTTGGAGGGCCGCTACGTCTTGGTCAGGACAGACAACATGATGACCAAAGCCCACATCAATCGCAAAGGAGACACGTGTTCCAAGAAACTGATGTTAGAGGCCGAAAGTCTTCTGGCCTGGGCAGAGCATCACACACAGTGTTGTTAAAAGTGGATCACATATCCAGACTGTCAAACACTCAGGCGGATTGGCTGAGCAGAGAAAGCATCGATCCAGCAGAGTGGAGACTACACCCAAACTTTTTTTGGAGATTGCACGCCGTTTCGGCAACCCCATAGTGGGTTTATTCGCCATTGCTCAGAACACACACCTGCCATGTTTTTTCATATGCTACCAGTGCGCAGGGGCAGAAGGCTGCAACGCCCTTCGGTGTCCATGGCCCCAGAGGGCCATGGGGCATAGTTGCATTCTTTTTGTGCCTAAAATCTCAGTTCCTGACTGCAAATTACCCTCTCTTTTCATTGTGCCCTCAAATGGATATTTGCTTAGGGATGTATTCTGTCCCAAAACAATAAAATGAATCTTCTTTTTTTGTGGATTTATAACTGCCATACTTAATGAAGCTATAGCATGAGTGCAAAAGAAATTTTACAGGTAGTTCTCAACTTAAAAATAGTTTGTTTAGTGGCCATTCAAAGTTACAGTACAACTGAAAAATGTGACTTATGACCGTTTTTCACAGTTACTATCTTTGCAGCATCCCCATGATCATGTGATCAAAATTCAGATGCTTGGCAACTGACTCATACTTACGACAGTTTTTGTGTCCCAAGATCGCCAACTTTTGTGACTTTCTCACAAGCAAAGTCAATGAAGAAACCAGATTCAGTTAACCTGTGGGTTACTAATTCATCAGCTGCAGTGATTAACTTAACAAGTGTGGCAAGAAAGGTCATAAAATGGGGCAAAATTCACCTAACAAATGTCTCATTTAACAACAGAAATTTTGGGCTCAGTTGTCATAAGTTGAGGACTACTTGTATTTTGTCATCTTCAAAATACAGCTAAGCAACAGACATGGGTGATTTGGATTAATACTATGAGAAATCACACTTTAAAAGTATGAATCCTGGATCAGGCTACGTGCTTATTTATTTAATCTGTGTCTTCCCTTTTCCCCATGGAGTTCAAAAGAGTCTATGGATGAATGCACAGAGCATAGCAGGCTAATGTGATTGGCTACTTTGTGGCTCAATATTTGTAGCAACTTTATTGTTAGTGATTAATTTACAGTTCAAAAAGTTGTGTGAATCCAAACAATTGAATTAATGTAGGAAAACATGGCTGTCATCCATAATTTTATTCATCTGGATGTCTTGCTTGTCATGGCTGAGGTCCTTCCTCATGATATAGATTCAAACTCATCGCAAGCTTCCCATGAGGCAGGCTGAAATTGACCTGAAACAAAAGTTGGTCTTAGTCCTGGTGTCCCTCTGCTGTGGCTCCCTGTCGGGTGATCTCACCACTGGTTGGCCCCGCCCCTTGCCCTCCCCTCCCATTCACTCTTTACCTGGCCTGAGGAGGTCAGGTGGTGGATGGAGAAGTGGCCAGAGATATACAGAGAGAGGGGGAGAGAGGTGTGGAGGGAGGGAGGGAGAGACAGAGAGATGTCAAAAGGGTTTTGTGGTTCCCGGTGTTTTTTAACAACCGGCTCTCTGCCCTAATGACCAGCTGGGTAGGCATGGCTGGGGGGGGGGGGGTCATGTGACTGGTGGAAGTGAGTGACATTGAGTTGGCCATGCCCACCCAGGTTTGGTGGCTCCTGGTGTTTTCTTTTCTGTAGGAAACAGGTCCAAATGGCTCTTTGAGTTTTTTAAAGTTGCAGACCCATGACTTAGTCCAACATCCTGAAAGAAGACCTCCCATGTAACATTCTAGGACAGTGTTTCTCAACCTTGGTACTTTGAAGATGTGTGGATTTCAACTCCTAGAATTCTCCACCCACCATAGCCAGCAGGCTGGGGAATTCTGGGAGTTGAAGTCCACACATCTTCAAGTTGCCATGGTTGAGAAACACTGTTCTGCAGCTTTCTGGACTCAACCAGCTTAGAAATTCAATGAACAAACGAAATCACTTGCAGTCTATTTCTTTCAGAGAATTTCTTTCAGAAGACCTGGACACAAGAATATCACCTTCATGGAAGATCAAATGCAGGTCTTGTGGTCTTCCCATTGATAAGGCAAGAAAACCTAAGATACGTTCATTCCATGAAGATTCTGGAGGGCTAACAGATTTAGGGGCCAATTGTGTGGAATGTGTGAATTGCACTTTGTAAAGCAGGGGTATCCAATTTTGGTAACGATTTGTGGAGTTAATTCCCCAGAATTCCCCAGCCAGAATGTCCTGCCCATGGCTGGCTGGGGAATTCTGCGAGTTGAAGTCCGCAAGTTTTAAAAGTTGCCAAAGTTGGACACCCCTGATCTAAAGACTTTAAAACAATCAGACATTTGGGAAGGACAGAAAAGACATGACTGGTAGTGGATTGTGAGTCTCTCAAGGTCTCTCCCTCGCCCCTCCAAAACTTTTATAGGCAGTCCTCCTATCTGAAAAATGAGACTTACAACCTGGATGTGTTATGCCCACTTTGGGCACTCAGCAACCCAGCTGCATTTATGTCTGTTTGCCACATCTCATGATCACATGATCTTGTTTTATGATGGTCAACTGTCAATTGACCACCACAAAGAATATTGTAAATTCAGGTGAGTCACATGATTGACCTGTTTTACAATCACTACGACTCATTAAGAACAATTAATCAGTGGAACATCTTGCCTCCATAAGTTGTGGGTGCTCCTACACTGGAAGTTTTTAAGAAGAGATTGGACAAACATTCGTCTCAAAGGGTTTTTTGCCTAAAGGTCTCTTCCAACTCTGTTGTTTTGTTCTATTCTGTTCAGAACTGCAGAAAAAACAATTGCTACCATCCTGCCTTCTATTGAAGACCTGTATACTGCACTAGTGAAAAAGAGGGCTGTGAAAATATTTACAGACCCCTTGCATCCTGGACATAAACTGTTTCAACTCCTACCCTCAAAACGACGCTATAGAGCACTGCACACCAGAACAACTAGACACAAGAACAGTTTTCTCCTGAATGCCATCACTCTGCTAAACAAACAATTCCCTCAACACTGTCAAACTATTTTCTAAGTCAGCACTACTATTAATTTTCTTATCGTTCCCACCACCCATCTCCTTCCACTTATGACTGTGTGACTGTAATTTTGTTGCTTGTATCCTTACAATTTATATTGATATTGTTTCCTGATTGCTTATTTGTACCCTATGACTATCATTAAGTGTTGTGCCTTATGATTCTTGATGAACGTATCTTTTCTTTCATGTACACTGAGGACGAATGCATCAAGACAGAACCCTTGTGTGTCCAATCACACTTGGCCAATAAAAAATCTATTGTATTCTATTCTGTTCAGGATTGTAATGGGCGAGCTTCATTATGGTCATAACCTGAGGACTATTTCTAAGTCCCATAGCCAGGGCAGGGTTTGAAAACACAAGGTGTCTTTGAAGAAGTTTTACCCATGAAACATATTGACCTCTCAATATGACTCTGAGGAAGAGCAACCCGCTTTTTCATACACATACAGATAAGCAATCTACCTTTTATCCTTGCTACAACCTGTGGGATAATTGGGTTGAAAGTTGGAACTATCCTGTATGAGAAGGACTGGCAGAACCTGAGGGTGGAGCTAAGAGGGATCAACCTAGAATTCCTACATAACCACAAGCAGAATAACAGAGTTCAAAGAGACCTTGGAGGGCTTCTAGTCCAACCCCCTACTCAAGCAGGGGACTCTATACCAGTGATGGTGAACCTATGGCACACAAGTGGCATGCAGAGCCGTCTCTCCAGGCACATGACCCATCACCCGTTGCTCTTCCGGGTTCAGGTGCACCAGCCAGCTGGTCTTCACTCGAGCGGAAGTGCCAAAAACTGGAGGAGCAGCCACCCACTGCATATGTGCGTACCTGGCAGCTTATTTTTTGGTTTCCGATGCATGCATGCGCACAAGTAAGCTGGTCTTTGCATACATATGCATGCCAGAAACTGCAAGTGTGCATGCACGAGCCAGAAACCAGACGATCATCTTCCTAGCGGGTGCATGCATCCCGGGGCGGCTGCTCTTCCAGTTTCTAGCACATGCACAGTCGCAAACACACTCCCGTTCTTGCACTTGGTGCTGAAAAGGTTCTCCAACACTGCCCTATACTTTTCCAGACAAGCGACTGTCTTCTTAAAAGCCTCCAGTGATGGAGCATTCCCAACTTCTGGAGGCAAGCTGTTCCACTGGTTAATTGTTCTCACCGTTAGGAAATTCCTCCTTAGTTCTAGGTTGCTTCTCTCCTTAGTTAGATTCCATCCATTACTTCTTGTTCTGCCTTCAGGCACTTTGGAGAATAAATTAACCCCCTCTTCTTTGTGGCAGCCCCTCAGATATTGAAACTGCTATCATGTCACCCCTAGTCCTTCTTTGCACTAAACTAGACATACCCAATTCCTGCAACCGTTCTTCGTATGTTTTAGCCTCCAGTCCCCTAATCATCTTTGTTGCACTTGTTACTAAGTCCAATTCCTTCAATTCCATTGACCCTTATCTAACTTGTAGAGTTGTAGTAGGTGCTCAAGGTTGATTGAGAAGATTCCTGTGGTTGGCATGAGTAAGCAATAAATCAGCTTTAATTGGACCTTCACGTATGGATCTGCTCTTCTGTGCTTGATATATCCCCATTTTATCCATGAGCTAAATGGAAATTTGAATCAGGGTTTTCTCAGTCCTAATCTCATTATAATATGGGGAACCTATAATACTCCCCAAAGAATGGGACTATAGCAACTTCTGGTGTATTTTTTGCTCATGCTTCTTGGGATAATAGAAGTTATAGTCCAACATCTTAGTTTTGCCTACAGCTGCTCTAATGAAAACACCATTACATCTTAGTTTTCCCTTCCAAGCTGTGGAATTTAATTTGACAAAATGTAATGCTTTCTGCTGGTGAGGTATGATTTCATTGGGGCAGGCAATTGCTGATAAAACCTCTACAATTTTCCATGTGAAAACCTTTGAACAGATGGCCTGCACATATTTGTGCAACTCCTTCTTTTCCATAATAGGATTTTAAAGGAGGATGACTGAAGACAGGTAAAACAACAGCACCTGTATCATATTGCCCAAAATAAGTTAGTAGGCTTGTTAGGGCCTAAGAAGTATCTTTATTTGTGGTTTTTCACATTGTGACCTGTATAAAATATTCCCTCATTTAGCCTCAGAGATTAATTATCTATGCTGAATTGTTCTCGTGGCAATGACAACATTGCCACAGATTGGCTGAAATATGGCAATGTCCAGATTAGAATAGACAAGGTTTGTTTTGATGAACTAACAAAAAAATTGCCGAGGTTGAAATCCCAACTTGCAAGCTGAAATCATCAAATTTATAAGGATTATGCTAATAATTTTATTAGGTTTCTCTTACGTCATGTTCGGTTATAATGATTTCATTTGGCTGTGCTGCAAGAGTTCAGCAAATAAATTTATACATTCGAGGTTATGGTTTAAGCTTTTGGGCAAATCCAACTACTGTGGCTAAATTTTGTGGCTCAGAACAATAAGTGAAGCCAACTATGGCCTGTTGTCATAAAGATTAAATGTTAAATGTTATAAAGCCACCTAGAGTTGGTTGATAAGACAGAAGGGTGGCATACAAATTTAATATTTATTTAGCATATGGCTTCATTTTTGTTGCCATGTATTTTGAGAGGTAGGAAAGTCTACAGCAGGGGTCCCCAAACTTGGCAGCTTTAAGACTTGTGGACTTCAACTCCAAGAATTCTTCAACTCCCAGAATTCAATTCAGCATAGCTGGCTGGAGAATTCTGGGAGTTGAAGTCCACAAGTCTTAAAGTTGCCAAGTTGGAAGACCTCTAGTCTACAGGGTAGTCTGGCTGCCAGCAGTTGCTAGTTCATTTAGTTCATGCTGTCATACCCCACAAATTTAGTAAGTATGTGAAGCAAGCTACTACGGCTTGTTCAAGAAGCTATGATTTAGGAACTCCCGGACTTTTCAGGTTGCTACACACCATTATGGATGCATGTTAAGAGTCCTATAAGTCAACTGGCAACTTGTAGGACCCAGAAGCATGGAGTACTGGAGGAGGTTAAGTTTCTCATCTTGCACGAAAAGTTTTACCCCTAAGATCTATGGAGATTCTCAGTCATCCAGGTCATGGTTGTCCCAAAGTTGCTTTTTCAAGAGGCAATTGGACTCTGACGAGCTAAAGAAGCTTCTTGGATGAGAAGCGAAACCTCTTCAAAGAAAAACAAGAGAGTCCAGTTGCCTCTTGAAAAAAGATCCTGAGATCTTTCCGGACTTGGCCCCATCAGATTCATCTTCTGATGGAGCGGGGAGGCAACCTCTTTGCTGGCCTTCGGACCATCCGGCCACCGGACCTTCTACAGGTCAACTATTGAGCAGGACGTCTCTAAAATAAGATCTCGCCACCTTAAAAAAAAAAAAGAAGTCCCCGTTTAGGAGGCAAAGCTTGAGAAACGTATGAGAAGGGAAGTCCCGCCCAGAATCCCTGGATTGGTTATCGCAAAATCAGGACGCCCGAGTCCGGTGGGAATGAAGTGAAATTTAGTAGGTTATGAAAAAGGGAAGGGTGGAGAGCCACCGATTTCGGCTTCGCGGCGGTTTGGGGGAGGGAGCGGGGTTTATTAGTGGGAGACTGCAAAGGCGGGTTGGAAAAAGCCGTGGCAGAAAAATAGGATTTTCTTTAGAGAACAGACGTGTGTTTGGAGTTCAAAACTAAAAGGGGACGTGGCATTTGTTGCGTGGGGTAGGCCGGGGGACCCCCCCCCCGGCACTTAAGACAGCAGGAGCCGTTTGTATAGAAGCCAAAAGTCAGTTTTATTGGGAATTATGGCTAAGAAAGGATGGAGTGAAAATAAAGGTTTTTCCCGGCAGGGTTACTCTGTTTTTAAAGCTGTCCGATAAAACAGAATTCCAGGCTGTTTTATATTTCCTGTCCAGAAAGGGGGAAAGATAAAAAAGAAGCAAATTCACCTGTTGAATGTCTACATATTCCAGCCTTGCGGTGGTGGAATTGATTTATTCTGGCAAATGTGACCAAATTCTCCCTTTATTTACTTTTAAGCAGGAGAGATAAAAATGATTTTCAATCAGTGTTAATTGCTTAAAGCACTATGGAGTTTGTAAGCCACGATGTATACGCTGTAATTTTTGAGTGCACCCACTGTACTAAGCCAGCCCAAGTTAGTTACATAATGACTTAGCTTGTTGCTTAAACCAAGGCAAACAGAAGCAAGCTACTTGGATTGATGTAATACTGCTACCTGCTCTAATCATATCTGATTCATATGCAAGTACCTTTTAGTATTTGTGTGCCTCTTAGTTGACACGTTGTGGTATGTGTGAAACCTGCTTTGTTACTCAGTGGTCTAAATGTCCAGGATAAATATGATGAGGCCAAGTCTAAACATTCTTAGTAGCAAAGATTCAGTCATAAGGAACTCTTACATTCCCTACAATCTGGAAGATGATTGGCTGAGGAAGATTAAGCACTCACCTTAGGCTGGCCAAACAGTGTAGAAATCACAAGGATTTCTTAATACCTGCAAGCAGCTAGGAAATCATAGAAGCCTCACCAGGCTGTGAAGACTTCAAAGCATATCATTCCTTATATTTTAAGGTAGCTACTAGGGCAGGGAATGGGAGTGACTTCTGATTTCCTGCTGGCTTCCCCAATTACTTTGCTTGTAGGGAGCTGACAGGGAATGTCAGAAATCATATTATGTTACTGCAACTGACCACAGTTTTGCAAATGCAACTGGCCTGAAGATCCTTTAAATTTCAATTGCATGGGTCCTGGATTTTGTATGCATTCTTTAAGTTAGTGGATTTGAGACACCTTGATTTAAAAATCTTTGCAGTATGACCCACCATTTGGGCTTATTGAAGGTTACAAACAGGCAGGTTTAGTAATATATAGATATCCTGTTCTTTATAGGTGTGTACCATTGCTTCAGATTTTCATATGCTCCTTCTAAAATGTTGCTATTAACCTTGGGTAACTTCTTTGAAATGTTGCACAAAGGAGTTTCTATGAGGATTCACTGGTTAGTAGACAGGCTTCTGTTTGCGCTATTCCCAGACAAGATACATTCACTGCATGGAATCATATTAGCCGATCCAGAGAATGGCTCTAGATGGACCTGCTAGAATTTTACTGGAAGGAAACTTTAATTGAGAGGCATTAACAAGAAACTAAACCAAACCAAACCAAACTAATCATAAAACCCCTGTGGAGTGAAGGGGGAGGTTGTGTTTTTTTAACTCTCTCATTAGTCTACCAGCTCACTCCCAGCTGCATTTTACTGCATGTATAAATCAAGGATATTTGTAGGAAAATGAAAAAAAAGGCCTGTATTTAGGTTTTGTAAAAAAAGGCAGAAGTACTGAAGAGGGAAAATGGGTTTGGCTGCTATACAAAGGGAAATGATTTGAGCATCTTAGTAGGTTGAAAGCTAAACAAGAGCCTGTAAGAATGTAGTGTGTCTGCTAATAAAGTTATTGGAATTAGATTACATCATCAAAAATACTGATCAGATCATGAGAAGTAATTGCTCTACTCAGTCCTGTGTTGCTCAAGTGCCCCATTGTAAGAAGGGTTTTGATAGACTGGACAATTACCAGGAGAGAGTGAGTATTGGTAAATAAATATGACCTCTTAAGAAGTTATAACACTGATCCTATAGAGGAGAACATAAAGAAGCAGAAGGTGGATATAACCTGGATATAATTAATCTTCAAACAATTTCAAGGTTAGTCCACAGAACATACATGGGCTTCCTGTGGTTCACAGGCCACTACAAACCCAACAGACAAGCAGCATCTTCCTAAAGAGGCCAGCTTTTTTTTGACCCATCTGGACTTTCACTACCTTAGCATTACATCCCTGCAGCTTTTAGGAGCCATAAAGAAGGGTAAAAATAGCCCAGTGATGACCAGGGTGGAAAAGTGAAGCTCTCTGTTCTACAGGGGAAGTCAAGAACTGTGGGCAAAATGCAGGGAAGTAGATTCTAGTTAAATGGGAGAAAGAATGTCCTCATCGTAAAAATTGCTTGGTTGTAGAATCTACCACCTTGGTTGGTGGCCAGCTCAACTATGTTGGGATGCTTCAGCTGAGGATGCACTATGTCTTCCAATTCTGATTTAATCTGCAATGATTTGTTGGCACTTTACAACTGAGAAGTAGAGAGAAACAGGAGGTCTGGATTCTTCTGAAAGGAAGAAGTTTCCAGCAGGCTAGATTTAGCTTGCCAACATGTTTACTTGGCACAGAATCTATGCCTTTAACATCTTCTCAAAAGATCAGCTCTTAGATAGCTCTTTCTACTGTTCTTCAAAAAACACAAAGCAGATTTACAATGGGTTTATTTGACAACCTTGATGGTGGTGGATGGGAGCTGAACAGTTGGCTTTTATAGTTGTAGAATATTTATGTGGGTTAACTGATGGCCCATAAGAATGTAGATGGATCAATAATTTAGATCCAGATCCTGATAGCAGAGATTTTGGTTGCCTGATGAGAAAGGAATATCTGTATGCCCTAAGAGACTCAAAGTCTCATCTGTTGAATTTCTTAGGTTATATATGTTAATGGCCCTCTTTTCAGAAGAAAAGATGGTACCTCTTTTAATTGGAGACTGACTACACTCAGCTTTCTGGATGATGCTGAATTCCAGTTTCCATCAACCTTAGTGTGTAGGTGTAGGGAAGATGGTGGGACTTGCCCACGGGTGGGCTTCAAAAATTTTAGCAAGTGTTTCTCTGCCTGGTTGCTGGGTGCATGGCCATGGTGGGCATGGCCTAGTCGGCCTCCTGCACCATGGTGGTGGTGGTGGCACATTTTTGCCCTCAGGCTTTCCCTGAGCCTCCAGAGGGCAAGAACGGCCTCCCCAGGCTCCGAAGGCCGTTTCTGGCCTTCCCAAACTTCTAGTAGGCCCATTTTTCACCCTCCCCGCGCTTCTGCACGTGCCTTGCACTTACTTGCATCCAAAATGGGCTACGTGGGGACTTCTGGAAGGGGTGGGGTGGGGTGGGTGGGGCCAGCCAGGAGTGGGATTTTGGGGTTCTCTGAATTGCACAGAATCTTAGCTAAAGGTTCTCCCGAACCCCTGCAAACCCACAGCAGCCCACCCCTGGACTTGCCCAGCAGCATCTGGAGGCTGCAAGTGGCCCTCTTCCTGCTATCAATGAACACCAGAGGACCCTTGAATGGAGGAAAACTCTTCCTCTGAAGAGTGAGTTACAATCGGGAGTCATGGGCACTCTAGTAGTTACCAGAGAATTAAAACCGAAGGGGGTGAGTCAGATGATTGGATTCTTTTGAAAAGCAAAGTTTGGCTGGTAACGGAGCCTTGTTTCAACAGGCCAAGACCGATGAATGCCTTGCTTTCCATTCCAGGAATGGGGAACAAAACAATAATAATTCTATGTGAAAAACAACAATATTCTTTTTCAGTAATTGCAACAATGGGAAAACAACATGTTATAGAAAGATGGTAGCAGTGCATATTTCTTCTGAGTCTGAATTTTACTTGTGATTTCTTTCTCTGTGTGTGTATGTGTGGAAGGCAGGGAAAACTGCGAACATACACATGTGTGATCTTAATTTCATTCTGCTGGCTCTCTTGCCTTTTCAAAGGACAAAGTCTCTTTTTGTGAATTTCAATCAATAAAAGCCAGGGTATTTTCTTCTGCACAGTCTATGCCACAAAGAGGAGTGGCACAAAAGGAGGCTGGAAGACAAGAAGAGAAAAACAGGTTTGGAGGAGTTGGAGAAGCCGGGAGGCTAATGGTAGATTTTGAAGAAGCAAGAAAGGAAAACTTTGGAATTGCATTCTTCCTCTTTCCCATTAATTCCATTAAGAAGGTCCCCTCCTTTCCAGGGACAGAGCATTGAAAGGACATTTGGACTTCTGTTTTTACTTCCTTTGTGTCTCTTTCCTCCTTCCAGAGAAACATAATGGCCAAACGGATTGTTGAGTCTATTCAGTATGGAGGAATAACTTTTCCCAGCATCGTGCATAGCGAAGAGAGTGTATGCTACGCTCACCGGAGTTTTGAAGTGCGAGATAGTGATGTCTTCAATGTTACGTACCCCAAATCTGGTGAGTCATAGAATTGCATATCCCCTGGAATTTCAGTGTGAAGAAAATATATTAATTTATACTTTCTTGGTTCGCTTTGACACACTTTTCTCTAGAGTATACATTAAGGCACCATTTCCTCTTTAGCAGTTGTGTGGAGAGATAAAATTATAATAGCTAGAACATTTCCAGAAAAATTACCAAAACTAGCAGTGTTTGAAGTGCATGAAATCAAAATCTTATAACCACAAATGCCTTGTTGGAAAATTTAAAAAAGTGATTTTGGATGTATGTCGGTACTATTTGCAGTTCTGTCTGTTGGTGAAAGGGTTGTCTTAAAACTATGAGACAGAAAGAGAAATAGGCATTTAAACACTATGCAGTATATTGCGTCCTCTGTCTGTCTGTTTGTCTGTCCATCCTTCCAATTTTTTTGGTCCATCGAAACTAGTGACCAAGTTAATGGAAGTGCATGCATGTGGGGAAACCCAAAATACTGAAATAATACCTGGGATTTTGTTTGCTTAGTGCTATTTCTTATAAGTATGGTTCCACTGGATCATTTCAGATCCTAATGTTCTGACACAGGCTTCCTTAAAAAGCATGAAACAGAGTCTTGGTTCCAGCAAAACCCCTTTTATTTACATGACTGTGACTTCCTTTCACTCACAGTCAGCAAGGCCAGGCAAACAGTCTTTCAGAGGAATATTTATCAACAAGAATCTTATCTTGCTTGGAAAGCTGCCAGGTAACTAGTTTCCAAATGCAGTGCAAGGCAAAACTTGGTACAGAGTCTCTTAGAGTCACAAACAGATCTTGCAACGACCGAATGAATTGTTTCCTGCAAAAGCTCACTCCCTGTTCCCTCTTCTTTTGTTTCCTATGGGAGGGGCCAATCACCTCCAAGTTGTGGCTTTACTCCCAAATCGACCCTGCTTTCTTAGTTGTTCTTGTCTTCTAGCAGCTCTGCACTTGCGCACACTGGGAATAGGTTCCAGCTGTTCCTCTGCCTGACTGCTGTCTAGCTCCCTCTGCCTCCGACATAGAGCCCTCGTCCGAGCTTTCCCCCAGCCCCCAGGACTGGCCCATGTTCCTCCACAACCTCCTCACTGTCCGACTCTGCTGCTAGCTCTGCTGGCTGCCAATGGGCCACAACACCTAAACCTTGGATTTCTTCCACAGTTCCTACAAAAAGCTTTGGAAGATTCCTTCAACAACGCCCTGCAGATTCATGGTAAGGTTGAAATATACAATCTTCTTGTCTTGTTTTCAGGAACAACTTGGATGCAAGAAATTCTTACTTTGATCTATAGCAACGGAGATCCCACATACTCACAGTCAGTCCCTTGTTGGGAACGGGTGCCCTGGGTTGAACACAAGACAGCAGTCCAGTACTTGGAGAATCGACCCTCCCCTCGGCTCATTAGTTCTCATTTGCCTGCTACAATCTTTCCAGAAAAGTTCTTCTCTTCGCAAGCTAAGGTGATTCCGTTTGTACATATACCTAGTGGGTGTGCATATATAAAGAAAATATTGATTCATTATACAAGCCATGGATTGTTTAACAATGAATTCAGCTGTAGGATCCAATCGGGGTTAGTCACCAGGATTAGAAGTTTAGCTTTTATACTTGTGCTGGAGCCCATCCTCAGGAAATTTCTTTGTACCAGAATGTCTACACAGTGAGAAGTTCCCTGAGGATGGGCTCCAGCAGGAGTCCAAAATTTCAAAAGACTAAACTGTGGTTCCGGTGACCGACCCAGATTGCATCCTACAACATTATCCCGGGACACGTATATTTGCCTTCATTGCGAATTCAATTGTGTCTTCAGTAAGGCACAATTGTAATTATTGTTTAAAACCATGATGGCCAACACACTATGCCAAAATCAAAGAAAACCCATTATGAATTAATGTGATGGATGAACCTTAATTACCTTGTGTATTAGAAAGCATGCTTCCATTGGTCACTGCTAAGAAATCAGCCAGCAGTCCGAGATGGGGCATTCTGATAAATGGTAAGAGAGGTTGACATTTCCTCCTGGCTTCACCAAATTGCACTTTGGGAAGGAACTATGGGAAGAATCATTGAGATTAAGCCATTCCAACACTTGGAAACTATCTCTTCCAGGTTATTTACACTATCCGTGACCCCAAGGATGTCTGTGTATCACTCTACCATTATACCAAGATGGCTTCATTTCTGGAGTCCAGGGAGGATTTTGGAGAATTCATTGAGCTCTTTTCAGCAGGAAAAAGTATGTGGATAAAGGAGGAAATTTATTCATGATTTATTCATCAAGAAGTTCCTCCCTAACTGCAATCTTCCCCCTTCTATTATTCTTGATGATCCAGCTTTCCCCTTCACATGTGGTGGTGCAGTGGTTACAATGCAGTACTTCAGGCTTGCTTCAAGAGTTCGATTCTGAGCAGCTCAAGGTTGACTCAACCTTCTATCCTTCTGAGGTCAGGAAAATGAGGACCCAGATTGTTGGGGGGCAATAGGATGACTCTGTAAACAGCTTAGAGAAAGCTGTAAAGCACCGTGAAGCGGTATATAAATCTAAATGCTGTTGCTAGTGCTATCTGAGCAAGTCTATTTTGGATGGACAACCAAGGTCCCAGGCTAATCTTGAACCCCTGAAGTTACCACCAAACACAATAGCCCAGAATTAATGGTGCTATTTCCCTGCATTTTGAGGTAGGAAATACATGAGAATCTAGTCTTAGATATTCTAATAATCTGAGTCCTAAATTACTGTATTTTCCGGCGTACAAGATGACTGGGCATATAAGACGACCCTCCTCAGAGCCATTTAAGGCTCGTCAGAGCCTTATGGGCTGGTCTGCCTGGTTACAGAAGAATGAGACCCGGCGTATAAGACGACCCCCGACTTTTGAGAAGATTTTTGTGTGTTAGAAAGTAGTCTTATACGCAGGAAAATATAGTAACTTGGTTTAAAAATGCTAAAAAAAGAGAAAATCAACCCCAGATCCAGAGAGAAACATGCCATTTCAGCTATGGCCTTCAGGGCTCTACTCATTTTGTACTTATTCATCTTACTCTGAAATCCTCCTTAGATTTATCCTTACCACCAACATTTTAGTCATCCATCCATCTTAGCCCCTTCATTATAACCCCCTTGCTATCTTCATTCTTTATATAATGAAACATGAGTTGCTCATGCTATTTTTTTGTCATACAATTGACCCACTTTTAACTGCCTCACAACTCACAGCGTTGACCTCTGGCATGTATAAAATGCAACTGGTAAATCTGATTGCTTCTTTCTCAGTTCAGGTGGGTCATGTTTTGCCTGACCTGGAACCAATTAAATTATGTCCTCTGATGAAGCAAAATGCCAGTCCTTTGCAGAATCCCCTTGTGTGTCAAATGTCTGAGGATGTCAAGTCTGCACTAACAATCTGCTTTGTCTCTTAGATGATAACAAATGGATTCTGTCAGGTGAACTTTTAGCTCCTTCTTGTCTCCTTAACATTCTTCCCTTTGGCTGAGATGCTGCTTTTTGGTGACAGAGTTAATAGATTGCTTGTCAGACACGTGGGTAACTTGGTCCTTCCCCCAAATGTTTTGGATTTTGGTTCCTTGTTGCCTAGCCAGCATGTCCTGTGGCAAGGGATTGTAGGAATTATAATCCAAAACATCTGGAGGTGCAATACCCACCTCCTTTTGCTATGAACATTTGCTTAGAAACTAGTTTTGCTGAGATTAGTGGAATTCACTGCATATAGGTTTTCCAATTTCAGGATTATTTTGCTTACTATATTAAAATCTATGCAGTTACAAAATGTTTTCCTTTTTATTTGCTTACCCCAGTTCTCTTTGGCACCTGGTTTGATCATGTCAAAAGTTGGTTGGCCTACAAGAATGAGAAAAAGTTTCTTCTTCTGGTCTATGATGAATTGCTAAAGGTAGATTATCTATCTATCTATCTTCCTACCTACCTACCTACCTACCTACCTACCTACCTACCTACCTACCTACCTACCTACCGTATCTCTCTCTCTCTCTCTCTCTCTCTCCCCGGTATCTGTATGTCTGTCTGTCTGTCTGTCTACCTACCTACCTACCTACCGTATCTATCTATCTGTCTGTCTGTCTGTCTGTCTGTCTGTCTGTCTGTCTGTCTGTCTGTCTGTCTGTCTGTCTGTCTGTCTGTCTGTCTGTCTGTCTATCTATCTATCTATCTATCTATCTATCTATCTATCTATCTATCTATCTATCTATCTATCACTATCATCTCTCTCTCTGCCCCTCTTCCTGTGTTTTGTCTATCTGTGTGTCTGTCTGTCCATCTATCTGTCCGTCCATCCATCCATCCATCCATCCATCCATCCATCCATCCATATCATTCTTTGTTGCCCCACTCCAATTCAGGAGTCATTTTGTCCTAGAGGTCCTGACTTAGAGACCTCTAAGTCAGGCCTCTTTTCCTCACAATCTTCTACCTTTAGGATCTACGTGGCAGTGTTCTTCGCATCTGTGAATTCCTAGGCAAGAATCTGGATCCTGCTGAGGTTGACTCAGTGGTGGAAAATGCTTCCTTTGGAGTGATGAAGAACAACAAGATGGTGAATTACACCCTGGTTCCTGAACATCTTTTCAATCAAAAGATCAGCACTTTTCTAAGGAAAGGTAAAAATCAAAAAGCTTTGAGAAAATCTACAGTTCAAGGAATCTCCAAAAGTAGGTGCAGAGTGCCTCACCTTTTTCCTTCCCTTCCCTTGCAGGGGTTTCTGGAGACTGGAAAACTCACTTTACTAAAGAGCAGAGTGCTGCTTTTTACCAGCTCTATCAGGAAAATATGAATAGCTTAGAGACCAAATTTCCTTGGGATGAATTCCAGGTTGAAAAACGTCAGGAATCTTGAGATTTTGGAGCGCAAACGGAACTGCTGCAATCCAAAAATGCCAAACTTTGTGAATTAAAATAATATATTTCATTCAAAATTATGTCCTCAAATTATAACTGCAATTGCTGTCACTAAAAAATACAATTATAAAGCATGACCTCACACAACCACATCACTTAGGGACAGCAACCCAGACCTAACCTGTTTCCCTGAAAATAAGACTTAACCAGAAAATAAGTCCTAGCATAATAAGCCCTACCCTCAAAATAAGCCCCAGTTAAGATTGTCAGCCAGATGGATGCAGTTAGTACAGTGTTTCCCCCAAAATAAGACTTAAGCAGAAAATAAGCCCTAATGTGTTTTTTGGAGCAAAAATTAATATAAGGTCCTGTCTTATTTTTGGGGAAACAAGGATAGTTGTTGCTGTAACCCAAGATATGCAAATTATTATGTGTGAAGCAGAACAAGTCCCAGGTAAAGAAGAGCAGTGGAGGTGGGGTGGGGAGAGGGGGGTGGGAGGGGCCACTGAAAGACCTGATGCAGGCCATGTGAGTGTAATGTGCATGCATAGTGTGTTGGGGGCACAGAAAGGACAAAAAAGAGTGTGGGGTGTGGGCATGTGCATATTGCGAGTGTTGATTCAGGGGGATATGGAAAGATGGGGTGGGAATGTGAGTGTGTGTGAGCACAGGGAAGGTGGAGCACGGGTGAAATGCTGCCGGTTCGGACTGGATCATTCAATCCGGTAGCGATAGTGGCGGGTGATTCGGAGAACCAGTAGCAAAAATCCCTGCCCGCCCCCATGCCCAGCTGAGCCGCATGATCATCAGATGCTTTTTTTTTTACTTTTAAAAGCATTTAAAAAATGCCTCTGATGATCGTGTAGCTCAGCTGGGATCGTCAGAGCCTTTTAAAAGCATTTTTTCTATAACCTCTGCGGCCAAAAGCATTTTAAAAGCATTTTCTTTTAAAAGTTAAAAAAAAAATCGGCCACGCCCACCAAGTCACATTACCCCCCCCCCCCACCAACATGCCCATAGAACCGGTAGTAACAAATTTTACATTTCACCATTGAGCTGGAGAATATTATGTGTAATTGTGGGGAAGTTGTGGAAAGAGGGTACGTGTAGATGAGCAGGCTGCGCTGGAAGGTAAAGTTAAACATGTCATCAGTCTGGAGTCATTGCGCAACCACAAGAGACCCAAGTCCATCCCACCCCCAACAATTCTGTTGACCCTTATCTAGCGCCAATTTATCTTTGACCATTAGTTGACCAGATTCTTTTGTATTGGTAGCAATAATAAACTTATTAATGTTTTGAACTCAGCGAGTGCTCTTGGTTACTTGTGCCCGACAGGATGGAGCATGTGTGAACAAAAGGAGAAAGAGGATGCGATGTGTGAGCGAGTGAAGAAAGTGGGGGGAGACCTCCCTGACTGACATGCAATCTTTCTCACCAGATTCCCCACTGACTTTGCTTGGTGAGAAGTCATCAGGGAAGATCCAACAAATGTTGATCATGTGATTGTGGGCCGCTGCAACTGGTAGTATGTGTGAGCTGGTTGCAGGCTCATGACTTCACATGATTGGGGCTGGAGGTTAATACCAATCATAATTATGTCCGTTCATTCAGTGCTGTTGCAACTGCAAACGGTCGCTGTATGAATGATCATAACTTGAGGGCTACCTGCAGGCCCTACTCCTAGTAACCGCAGTATAAGAATCCCAAGTCTTTGCCATGTTTTGAATTTCTCGGCATGTTCATGATTTAAGCCTCTAACTGTGAAAACAGTAGAAAAGAGAAAAGGTAGATTGCCCCCCCCCAAATTAAGCAATCCGAAGTGGAAGCATTCCATATTTGAGTGGTGCTTCACAAGCAGCAAGAGAAAAACACATGCACGTGTGCGCACACACACACTAATTTGTCTAGAAATAGAATTATGTTTAGATTCTTCCTTACATGCTATTTTCTTCATGCAGGGAGGTTTTTTTTTTTTGAAATCATGGAATAAATATAAACCAAAAGTTCTGTTTTGTTGCTCCGTGCCTCCTTTCCCTCCACCCCGCCCCCCAAATGTTTATTATATTTTTATCAATGTTATCTCGCCCTATTGTGGGTATTACAAAAGGCAATGGCAAATGAAATAGTAAGTGCTATCATAGCCGACCACCAGATGGTGATGCTGATTTAAACATCAGGTGGGAACAGTGAGAGTCTATTTGCACAAACAGAGATTACATTTGGATTGTCTTTTGCTAGCATTGAACCATCAGGAATAAAAGTGAGGCTGTAAGGCCCAGTTATTTGGGGTCCCAAGCAGGGGTGGGTTCTTCTTACCTTTACTACTGATTCGCAATGGGGGCTTCTACACATGCACAGATCGTACCTTATGATGACCAGGCAGGTGGGCAGAGCCTCTCACTGCTTTTACTACTGGTTTGTAAGAACCAAACAGAACCGGGAGCAACTCACCACTGGTCCCAAGGGCAACAGGTAATTCAGTAACATTTGAATTGGGACCTCCCAATTTAGTGTTCTTATTAATTTTTTTTTAATCAGAAGTAGATTGCTGGCAATACCTGGTTATACATGGCATTTTTTCCTCTAAAAATACGTTATCTCCTGTGACTGACAATGCTTTTATTGTCAGTAATGAGGGACTCCCTAACTGAAATGACAACTTTTTTTTAAAATTAACACCTGGAAAAGAGTCTGCTCACACAAGACAGCTTTTCCTATTTACTCTCATAAACTGTGAGATAATAAAATTCCAGCTCTAACCCCAATTACATATAATTTCTCTAGTTTGTTTTAGCAGGAACCCAATACCTGCTAGACGCTTAATCCTCACTAATACAGGTAGACCTCAATTTATGACTATGACTGGGCCCATAATTATGGTCGTAAGTCATGCTGGTCATTAAGAGGTCATCATGTGACCCACCTGGTTTTATGACGTTTTTCTGTGGTGTTCATCAAGTGAACCTATTATCTGCAGTGGGCCCTTTTGGGTGAAATCCTGAAGTAAATGCCAATTTCTGGCAAAAAAGTCAGAGGCTGTGGTCATGTGACTGCAGGATACTGTAAACACGAAGTAATGAGTAGAAGATTATCAAAGAGAGATCCAACCTATAGTAGAATTAAGGAAAAATTTCCTGACAGTGAGAACAATTAATCAGTGGAACTGGTGCCTTCAAAATTGTGGGTGCTCCATAATTAGAGGTGGTGCAGATGAGTGAGGAGCCTTCTTGGAACTGCTGAAAGGACTGTGTTGTAGACTGGAGATAGATAATGTCGTATCTGTTCCCCTCCGTTGAGAGAGAGCTGTTCAATTCTGACATAGATGGCCTCTTTGACCCCCTCGAAAGTGGTAACTTCGTTGTTTTCAAAAGAAGGGCCTTTGTCTTTTAAATGCAGATGGACTGCTAAACCTTGTCCTGAGGGAGTTTGTTCTTCTATGTTGTACCATGCGTTCATGATGTGGTTGTTTTGTTTCTCCAATGTACAGATCTGCAATTGGCGCACTGCATTGTACTGCATATGCCACATTGCTCAGTTTGTGTCTGGGTGTTTTATCCTTGGGGTGGGCAAGCTTCTGCCTTAGTGTATTCTTGGGTTTGAAGTATGCACATATGTTGTGTTGGCTGAAGATCCTACTGACCTCTTCCGACATTCCTGCAACGTATGGAATGACAATGTTGCTTCATTTATTGTTCTCTTCATTGTCTGTTATGGAGGAATTCCTGTAGGATCTTTTCTGAGATTTGATGAAGGCCCACTTGGAATAGTCGCATGTTCCAAGGGCTTCCTTGATGTGTTTTAGTTCTTTTTCTTTCCCATCTTTGCTGGCAGGTAGGCCTTCAGCTCGGGGAGATGAGGGTAGGATTCTGAAGACTCCCATTTTTGCTCCAGTGGGTGGTGGGAATCAAAATGTAAATATTGATCTCTGTGTGTGGGTTTTCTATAAACTTCAGTGTTAAGTCTTTTGTCTTCCTTAATGTGTACTGCAAGCCCAGGAAGGCTAGACTACTTTCCTTAACATCTTCCCATGTCAATTGGATGTTTCTGTCCAGAGTTGATATGTTTGGTATGCTTCCAATTCCTGTGATATGCTTCCAATTCCTCTGTTTTGATCTTGACCCAAGTATCTTGATCTTGACCCTGTTTTCGGATGAAGGTTGACTAATCTTCCAGAAGATGGCTAAACAAGTCCTGTCATTTGGGTTCCAGACAATTGATAGTTCTGTATTCATAAATAGCAGTAACCCGAGTGGAAGGTTTTGACTTTTGTCACTTGGACAACTTGAAGAGTGGCCTAGAACTTCCACCTCAGGCAGCTACTCACTTTTACCTAGGCCTATCTCCTCCTGTGAAGAGTGTTGATGGTGCTTTTCCTCCTGGGAACTGGTGCAGGGTGGATGGGAAAGCAAAACCAGGGGAATCTATCAATGGTTGCCCTTAAATTGTGCAGCAGCGAAGCTCTACGGATAGATCACTTGCAAGCCTCATTACTGAGGGCGATTTAGAGCTTGGCCATCAGGGTAATGCAAATTACGCTGGCATATTTTTCTGCACTTTGGAGGAATATACATTAATGAGGCTATGAAAAAGAGCTTTACAGCTTCCTTTGTCTCTATCAGGCTGCTGAGCCCCAAGTTTAGAATTATTGCATTATATCACTGGAAGTTGAAGCTTTCCGACAGAAATCACAAGCCCTTTTTTAAATAAGAAAAGTAGCTCTGAAACCAAGACAGTCTGACAAAAAATAGTTTTTGTTCTGAATAAAGAGGACAATCTTTTCCCTATTTTCATAGAAAACACTGAGATCCTGGTATAAATAAGATTGCATCCTGGAATGTAACTGCAGTCGGAATTTAGGAATATCTTGCTCATTCCATAATCCATAGGGCTCCATAATCCTTACCCTAGTAGTTTTTGGATAAATTTGGTTTCACTCTGATTTTTTTTTTCAGAGAATTCTTTTTGGTTTTTCCATCTTTGTGATTTCTTTTCTCAGAAGTCAACGCACAACGATGCACATTTTTGGAGACAGTTTTGCAGTCTTCCCTTGTAAAAATATTTTCCCAAATATGCCTCTCTCTCTGTGTGTGTGTGTGTGTGTGTGTGTGTGTGAGAGAGAGAGAGAGAGAGAGAGAGAGTGTGCATGTGCACGCACGCCCGCACACACACACAAATATGCACATTTTTGTGTGATGCTTTCAGACAGTAGAACTCTATTACAAAATGTACAAAAAGGTGTAAGTGACCGTGTTTGCACATTAATTTGAAAATGCAGATTAGGTAAATTAAATTAAAATGCAAACTCGATAAAGGTTTATGTTCTTAATGTTTTTAAGCAGCTCTAGGATCCAAAAGCTGTTGTGTCCTGAAGCAACTAATTATAGAGAAATGCCCTCCGGGCCCAGCCTCACCTCCCTGTTAATGCATACATTTTCTCTGGATTTTTATTGATGGTTCCCATTATGTTCATTTTTTTTCTTTCTTCCTTTGCATCCTTCGCATTTAACAGGAACAACGCAATGATTCTGAATGGACTTTTCCTGCTGATTTCCAAATGTCAGGAAGACTATCCTAGGTTGAAGCCCAGTTTCACATCATCTCATCTGGCACATGGTTCATGGTAGTAATAAGGAATATATCCTTTCCCATGTTCATAATGCAAGGGGGAAAAATGAATGAGGGCCTATCTAGTCCCTCACTGCCCAACCAACCAACCAACCAATTTACCTACCTACCTCTGTGATGTTCATCAGCAGGAGAAAAGGGCTATAGTAGTTTTTGGTTGTGTCCCAGTGGTCGGTTGCTCCCGGTTCTTTAGAACTGGTAGTAAAAGCAGCAGGAGGCTCCGCCCACCCGCCCACCCGCCTGGATGTCATAATTGATGCTTCTGCACATAATTGATGCTTCTGCACATGCACAGAAGCGCATGTGTGCACTCCTGTTGCAAACTGGCAGTAAAGGTAAATAGAATCCACCCCTGTTGTGTCCCAAGCATGCCTTTGATATTGGACTATATATCTGTGTCCATGTGTATCTAGCAAAATATAGTAGCAACTGCCAATCACCTTATCCTCCAGTGTATCTATCTCTCCTACTGTCAGGCTCCAAAAACCAAAGAAGCTTCTTTTATTGTTCCTTACCCATAGACTAAAATCTTGCTAAAGTATTTTAAAGATATAATCTGAGAACTGTCTTGATCATCTTCCACCCAACCAGACTATCTGACCTTCACTATCTCTGCCTCTGGAGTGCGGCCCCTCCCTCCTGGGAATCCAGACTTCATTCCGCCACATCTGCTCAAAAACTGCTTGGTTTTGGGGGAGGTTAAACCAGCTTAACTCAGAGGCATCTCTCACTTGCAAACATGTCTCAGCAGCTTGTTTGTTCCGCAAACAGTTGAGGGTGTTGCCTTTGATCTCTAACAGCCATCAGTTGGCCTTAGATGTCCTGGAATTAAAGCAGGGGTGAAATCCAGCAGGTTCTTACAGGTTTTGGAGAACTGGTAGCGGAAATTTTCAGTAGTTCAGAGAACTGGCAAATGCCATCTCTGGCTGGCCCCAGAGTGGGGTGGGAATGGAGATTTTGCAATATCCTTCCCCCTGGAGTGGGGTGGGAATGGAGATTTTGCAGTATCCTTCCCCTGCCACGCCCACCAAGCCAAGCCACGCCAAGCCAAGCCCACCAAGCCACACCATAGAACCGGTAGTAAAAAAAATTGAATTTCATGACTGAATTAAAGTAATGTTTTCCTCTTTAGCATGAAACCAGGGGCCCTTTCTCAACCATCCCATTAATGTGATGGGGAACACCTAGATTTAGGAAACATTCTGGCACCTATTTGGTCATTTTAGCTAGATCTCCCCCGGTCCTTGTTGGGTAGTCTCCTGGGACCCATCCTGGTTCTCTCCTTGTATCCACCAGGTCTATGAATTCTATCCTGATTTGGAGAAATAGGTTAGCCTGAACAACCAATGATGGAAATTAATGCTTCATGGTGAAACGAGAGAAAGAATGGATTTTCTGCCCATTTTTGTCACCTGTTCAGGGTGCTTTTAAATATACAGCAAGGGTGTCCAACTTTTTGCAACTTTAAGACCTGTGGACTTCAACTCCCAGAATTTTTGCTGGCTGGAGAATTTTGGGAGTTGAAGTCTACAAGTCTTAAAGCTAAGGTTGGACACTCCTAACTTAGAGCTTTTCTGAAGTAGCCTCCAAAATATTTTCTGCTCTTGTCCATGCAAGGTTTGTATGCACAGGCAAAGTCCAATTTTGGACACGATCACCCAGTGATTTCACCTATGACACACATGTCAAAGATGACATGCTACAACATTTTGGGTGACATGCCAGCATTCACCAACAATAACTCTTTGAGTTAGCAAAGAAACTGAATAAATGAAAAAAGAAGACATATGCGACCCTGCCCCACCCAGAGTTTAAAATGGATTCTCACCATATCATCATGTGATCTGTCACCCTCAGGACTGTGATTGGAAAGGAGAAGAACTTGAAAAGTGCGGTAGGGTAGGGATATGGCAGCCATAGTTTAGTTGTCTTCCAACTGCTGTATGGGGTGGCTGTTTGCACAGCAAAGCTCATTTCCAAGGCGTAAGTGCAGAGGATATTTGTGACTACAATCTCCAAAACTGCACTATCAGCAATTGTATGAAATCAGCGTTTGCATTTGTGTGAACAAGAAGTGCACTGAATTATACATGAATATGTAAAGAATTGTTTATCTTCTGTGCGGCTAACACGCCAACAGAATCAAGTTACCGTAAGCGTTTTCTGAATTTTTGACATGCCAAGTCCAAAGGTTTCATCATGACCACTCTGCGCTTTCCGAGCAGTCAGCTAGTGCAGGCAGAGTAGGAAAAATGCGAGTTAGCTTAACTGTACTGGAAAGGTTGGGACTTAAAACCTAATGGAGCATTTTATGTCTATTGAATTCATTTTAACAGAACTTGATGTTCATAATCGTTATTTATGGATAAGGATTTCTCCCAAATGTTTATGAGTTCATTTGCCTTTTTAACTGTTTAGCTCAGCAGGATTCAGAGCACAAAATGTTATTGAATCAACCCAATTCTGTGTAGAAGGATGACCCATGGATGCTGCTTAACTGTAAAGTCTTTATAGTTAGTCCTTGACTTACGACCACAATTGTGCCGAAAATTTCTGTTGCTAGGCAAGACAGTTGTGAAGTGACTTTTGCCCCATTTTATGACCTTTCTTGCCACAGCTGTTAAGTGATTCACTGCAGTTGTTCGGTTAGTAACATAGTTTATTTTTTATTTATTTATTTATTCAATTTTTATACTGCCCTTCTCCCGAAGGACTCAGGGCGGTGTACAGCCACGATAAAACAATATAAGATATAAAATTTAAAAGCAATTAAAACAAATTAAATACTTTTGGCCCTTCCGTTAAAAACCCACAAGTTTTAAACACCCCCATCCAAATTATTTTTAAGCCAGTCCAGCCTGTTGAAATAGCAGAGTCTTAAGGGCACAGCAAAAGGTACGCGGGTCGGGAATCCTACGTATCCCCAGGGGCAGTTCATTCCAGAGGGCGGGTGCCCCCACAGAGAAGGCTCTCCCCCTGGGGGACGCCAGTCTACATTGTTTAACCAACGGCAACCTGTGGAGTCCCTCTCTGTGGGAGCGTGTTGGTCGGTGGGAGGCTATTGGTGGCAGAAGGCGATCCTGTAAGTATCCAGGTCTTAAGCCATGGAGCGCTTTAAAGGTGGTAACTAACACCTTGAACTGCACCTGTAAGAAAACTGGGAGCCAGTGCAGCTGGCGCAGGAGAGGTGTCAGGTGGGTGTGATGCGTCATTCCCATAATCACCCGCGCGGCTGCGTTCTGGACCAGTTGGAGCCTCCGAGTGTTACAGTAGTCCAGATGGGACATGACAAGGGCATGAGTGACCGTGTGCAGGGTGTCCCAGTCCAGAAAGGGACGCAATTGGTAAAACAGGTGAACCTTATAGAAAGCCCTCCTGGCCACAGCTGTCATATGGTCTTCTAAAGATAGCCATGCATCCAGGGGGACACCCAGATTGCGAGCCCTCTCCGAGGGGGCCAAAGTTTCACCCCCAATAGCCAGTGATGGAACCAGCTGGCTATACCAGAACGCTGGGAGCCATAGCCACTGAGTCGTGGAGGGGTTGAGTCTGAGCCTGTTTCTCCCCATCCAGATCCGTACGGCCTCCAGACATTGGGACATCACGTCAAGTGCATCATTGGGTGGTCTGGGGTAGAGATGTACAGCTGAGTATCATCAGCGTACAGATGACACTTCACCCCAAAACCACGGATGATCTTCCCCAGCGGCTTCATATAAATGTTGAACAAAAGGGGACACTTGTGGCACTCCACAAATAAGGCGCCTCGAGGTCGACCTCTGTCCCCCTGCCAACACAGATTGCGTCCGACCGAAGAGGAAGGAGGAGAACCACCGCAGCATGGTGCCCCCCACTCCTAACCCCTCCAGCAGGCACAGCATGATACCATGGTCGATGGTATTAAAAGCCACTGAGAGGTCCAATAGGACTAGGATAGAGGAGCACCCCCTGTCCCGAGCCCTCCAAAGATCATCAACCAATGCAACCAATGCCGTTTCCGTGCTGTATCCCGGCCTGAAGCCCGACTGGAACTTATTAATTGTTAAGTGAATCTGGCTTTCCATTGACTTTGCTGGTGAGAAGATCACAAAAAGTTATCATAGGATTCCGGGACACTGTGACCGTCATAAATATGAACCAGTTGCCAAGCATCTGAATTTTGATCACGTAACCATGGGGATGGTACAATAGTCATAGGTCACTTTTTTCAGAGCCGTTGTAACTTTGAACCGTCACTAAACAAATGATTGTAAGGAGGGGTGGGTTCTACTTACCTTTACTACCAGTTCGCAGTGGAGCCGCGCGCTCCTCTGCGCAAGCGCAGAAGCATTTTGATGACATCGGGATCAGTAGGCGGAGCGTCCCGCCAGTTTTGCTACCAGTTCTACAGAACCGGTGCGAACCGGGGGCAACCCACTACTGGTTGTAAATTGAGGATTACCTGTAAAACTGTGATAATGATGTGCATTCTACATTAGCAATACTAAAAAGGAAGTGAGTTAAATAAGAAAAAATTCTAAGCACTCAGATCTTCACCAGCCCCATTCAGGAGGGATATCAAGCTGTTTCTTGTTATGACTTCATTTCTTTGAATCAAGTAACCAGGACAAATTTTCTAACCTTTTATTATCAAGAAATGCCATCCAGCTCAAAGGGAATTCTTTATATGGAACATTTTTCTGTCAGTCTTACATTCTAAAACCACTGCATTTCTCAAGGGTTTCAATTTAGCTTTAGTTAAATTGTATTATTTAGAGCAGTTTCCTGAATGTCTGATATGAAGGTGATGGGAAAGGTCAGATCTATTTGAAATTTTAGTGGTTCTTGACACCACAATGTCTGAGAAGTTCTGTTTTATTGGCATTATAGTAATTTGATGTGTTTAAAATACATTTTGACACAATACAGCTTTTTTAACAACTTGATACATTACAGTTCTTAACTACTTTGATAGTTTTGGTTTCAAAGGTCTCACAGGAAGAGTTATTGTCAGAACTGGTTCTTGACTAATTTAGACATCACCCTTGAAAAATGCCAAACTCGTGACCAAAAGAAACCTGACTATTAGCGGATATCAATTGATGGTGAGGTTCCTTTTGAATGCAGCTGTGAAAAAAACTTGCCCCCAAATACTGGGTTTTGACAGACAACCAAGATGGATTCTTTAGCCCTCTGTCAAAACTCAGCTTCATCTCTGTCAGAGTTTTATTCTTTCTCCTATGAAGGGAGAGAAGGGATCTCCTCCAATCTCCATCTGTGTTATGTGGTAAATATTGACAGCACTATTTGCAGGATAGAATTTGCTAGTGAAGAATAGCATATGTTTTTCCCAGCTAGTCTCCTGCTGGCTCAGAAGCTGGCGGAGGGTGCTATAACTTAATCAGCAGCTTCCCATGCCCAAATATTTTCCATTAATTCATCCAAAACTTTCTAGTTCAGGTGAGTTCCTCTGTCTTGCAAAGAGGGCATAATGTCTCAACCCATAGATCTGTCAGAAGGATGAATGAAAGGTCATTGATATGCAGAACTAAACCTTTAAAATCAAAATCAGTTCCAGTTTAGGCTCAGCTTTTTGTACCCAAGGGAGTGTCTGTGTGGGACTATGAAACTCAATTTGAGTGTGAGATTTTTTTTTTTTTTACCGATTCAGGCCTTTTCCTACCTGTTTCTTCACCCACTTTCCTATCACCTTTCTGGCTTAGATGCCCCAGCATTTTCCACGCTTGCTTTGTTGCTGGAAACTCCGCAATTTATGCGCCCAGGCGTCCCTCCAGGGCAAAGCGAGACTGTTTTTGTCAAGGATTAGCCGGGCAGGGTCAGGCGACTCGTCGTCGTTGCCGATGATAAGGTAAGATTTGCCCACTTGGAGGTGGAGGCATCGGCAGGCCAAATCTTGTTCTGGTACCCAGAGCGGCTGCTCTCCCCGACGAATAGGCACATGACGCTGGCGGTAGACAGTCAGGATTGAGGCTGTAAATTGCCACCATGTTCCAGACTTCTCTATGGCTAACAGCTGGGCCTGGAGAACTGCCATCAGGATTGTGAAGGTCACCAAGAGAGAGTGAGAGAGAGTGAGAGAGAGAATCTATCAGAAAGTGAACTGTTATGTGATCCTGCCCTATTTCTGGAGTTATGACATCACTCCTTTCACAAGTTCTCTTTTCTTTCTCCCCCCACCAGTGCAATCTAAGACTCCAATTTGCAACCCCATGCTGTCATCACTAGGAGTGTCATCTCTGGGAAAAACAGTGTTTCCCAGAAAACAAGTGCTTTAACAGAGGATGTATCAGAGGGCCACAGTATCACCTTCTGCAAGAAGATGATTAGTGTCATAAATTTCCTTTTTCTAACTATATTTCCCGGATTGATTTTTTTTTGGGGGGCGGGGGCATGTTATACAGGTAGCCCTTGACTTACAACAATTCATTCAGTGATAGTTCAAAATTACAATGGCACTGAAAAAAGTGACTTATGACCATTTTTCACACTTACGACCATTGCAGCAGTGTCATGTGATCGAAATTCAGATGCTTGACAATGGACTCATATTTAAGACAGTTGCAAGGTCCCAGGATCACGTGATCATATTTTGTAACCTTCTCACAGGCAAAATCAATGGGGAAACCAGATTCACTTTATAACCTTTGGACTTGGCAAGTCAAAAATTCAGAAAATGCATAACTTGATTCTGCTGGCGTGTTAGCCCCAAACAAGAGAAACAATTCTTTACAAATTCATGTATAATTCAATATACTTCTTGTTCACACAAATGCAAATGCTGATTCTATACGATTGCTGATAGTGCAATTTAACAACTGTAGTGATTCACTGTGGCGAGAAGGGTTGGGAAATGGGGCAAAACTCACTTGACAAATGTCTTACTTAGCAACAGAAATATTAGGCTCAATTGTGGTCATAGGTTAAGGACTACCTGTAAAGTATCACTACTTCCTGGTTGATCGTTCCAATTGCTTTTTTGATCACAGTTTTGCAAGCAGTGAAATAATGGGCAGGGAAATGAGATATGGTGCATCAGTTTGGTGTACAGGTAGTCCTTGTTTAAAGTCTAGGACCCTGGGATAGTGCAACTGTCAGAAATACATGCCAGTTGCCACTGCTCAAATTTTGATCACCTGACCATGGGGATGCTACAACAGTTGTAAGGGTAAAAATTGCTTTTTCCAGTGCCGTTGTAACTACAAATGGTCACTAAATGAATGGTTGCAAGTCAAGGACTACCCAAACCTGTCTTGAGTTCCTGCAAGAAAAGGTGGAATCTCAAATAATTAACAAACGTTACCGTAATCCTTCTTGCAATAGTTCTTCAAGTTCATGTGGACACTTTGTTTTTGTGGCAGTGTGCAATGGCTCTGACATTCAGTACCTGGTGAGCAAACAACAAACAAACAAATGGGAGGAACGAATCATTCTTTTGGGCAATATCTGACCTCAGTTAAGACATATTGTTTGTCTCACATATTATTTTCATTAGAGCAAGATTAGGCAACCTGTTGGTCTCCTCTCCTGGTATCTCAGATGCTATCTGCAGCTTATGGGAGTTGCCCCAAAAATGTTGAAAGCACTAGCCTACCTGACTTAGCTGCCAACTGGATTATTTATTTATTTATTATTTATTACATGTATTTATATGCTGCCCTTCTCCCGAAGGACTCAGGGCGGCGAACACAAGTTAAGAAACATGTACAATAAATTGTATTTTAAATCAAATAACTAATTAATGATAAATAATAAACCCAGAATCAGAGTCAGCCTATTTGCTTGAACAGCCAAGTCTTCAGCTCCCGATGAAAGGAGCGGAGATCAAGAGCCAACCGGAGCTCAGTAGGTAATTCATTCCAGAGGGTGGGAGCACCCACAGAGAATGCCCTACCCCTGGGCACCGCTAGATGACATTGGCTTGCCGTCAGGACCTTGAGGAGAGCGGCCCTATGTGAGCGAATAGGACGGTGGGAAGCAGGCAGGAGAAGGTCCTGTAAATATCCTGGACCTAAATCATGTAGGGCCTTATAGGTGAGAACTAGTACCCTGAAGTGGACCCGGAGAACCACTGGTAACCAGTTATCTTGGAGCAAGACACTGTTTCCCTTGTATGATTCCTCCTATGAATTCTCAAGTTTACTGTCAGCCTCACTAGGTGGACCAGAGCTGGAAATCAATTTGAATGGATGGCTAAAATAGAACGGGCTATAAACCAGGGGGCCCCAAACCCCAGGCTGCAGCCCACTACTGGGCTGGGCCCGTTCAAACCGGGCTGTGGAAGCAACAGGTGAGTGTCTCCATTTGTGTGAGCAGTGGGCACAAAGCTGCAAAAGTTGGAGACCGCTGCTATAAGAATCTTGGAAGTTTGTGCTGTACCTCTTCCCTCTTCCTATACTATTTATTTTATTTATTTATTTTATCAAATTTATATACCGCCCTACTCCCTGAAGGGACTCAGGGCGGTGAACAGCCAAATAAAATACAGAACATACAAAAGTTAAAAATAGTTAAGATAAATTAAATGATTAGGCTGAAAAATTTAAAATCCAATCATATAAAACATTTAAAAATCCATTATAACGGGGAGGTTTAAGCCAGACCAGTCTGATGAAATAGGAATGTTTTTAAAGCACGGCAGAAGGTACTGATGGTACTTCACCCCAAAACCACTGATGATCTCACCCAGCGGCTTCACATAAATGTTGAACAGGAGGGGCGAGAGGACCGACCCTTGTGGCACCCCACACACAAGGGGCCTCGGGGTCAACCTCTGCCCCCCTGTCAACACAGACTGCGACCGTCGGAGAGAAAGGAGGAGAACCACCGTAAAACGGTGCCCTCCACTCCCAGTCCCTCCAACCGGCGCAGCATGATACCATGGTTGATGGTATCAAAAGCCGCTGAGAGGTCTAATAGGACCAGGACAGAGGAACAACCTCTATCCTGAGCCCTCCAGAGATCATCAACCAATGCGACCAATGCCGTCTCCGTGCTGTACCCGGACCTGAAGCCCGACTAGAAGAGATCTAGATAGGCTGATTCATCCAGGTACTGGGGCAGCTGTCACGCAACCACACTCTCAACAACCTTCGCAGTAAAGCGAAAGTTGGAGACAGGACGATAATTTACCAACATTGCCGGGTCCAGGGAAGGCTTCTTGAGGAGGGGCCTCACCACCGCTTCCTTCAAAGCGGCGGGAAAGATACCCTCACTCAAAGAAACATTTATAATCCCCTGGAACCAGCCTCGTGTCACCTCCCGGGAGGCCAGCACCAACCAGGAGGGACATGGGTCCAATAAACATGTGGCTGCGCTCAGCTTGCTCAGTATCCTGTCCACGTTTTCTGGAGTCACAGAGTCAAACTCTTCCCATATAATATTCTCAAAACCTGCCCCAGTCACCTCCCCTGGATCTACCCATTCTACCGATACTATGAATTAAGGAGGTGTTTGTTTGGACTGTTTCTGAATGTTATATGGACACTCTGGACTTAAAGAATGCTTTAGCCCAATGATTCTCAGCCTGTAGTCTGCAGACCCCTGGAGGGCTGTAATGTCATCACAGGGGGTTTGCGAAAACTTGAAGAAATGTTATGATTTAAATCAGGGGTGAAATCCAGCAGGTTCTGGAAAAAGGCTGGTGGAAATTTTGAGTAGTTCGGAGAACCGGTAGCGGAAATTTTGAGTAGTTCGGAGAACCGGTAGCGGAAATTTTGAGTAGTTCGGAAAACCGGTAATGGAAATTTTGAGTAGTTCAGAGAACTGGTAGCAAAAAATTTGAGTAGTTCAGAGAACTGGTAGCGGAAATTTTGAATAGTTCAGAGAACCGGTAGTGGAAATTTTGAGTAGTTTGGAGAACTGGCAAATGCTACCTCTGTCTGGCCCCAGATGGGATGGGAATGGAGATTTTGCAATATCCTTCCCCCAGGAGTGGGAAGGGCATGGGGATTTGCAGTATCCTTCCCCTGCCACACCCACCAAGCCACACCACGCCCACCAAGCCACACCCACTACCACCGGTAGCAAAATGATTTGGATTTCACCACTGATTTAAATCTTGAGTTACATTTTGGGGGTCCATGGCCAGAAAAGGTACCGTATTTTCCGGCATATAAGATGACTGGGCGTATAAGACGACCCTCCTCAGAGCCATTTAAGGCTCGTCAGAGCCTTATGGGCTGGTCTGCCTAGTTACAGGAGAATGAGACCCGGCATATAAGACGACCCCCGACTTTTGAGAAGATTTTTGTGTGTTAGAAAGTAGTCTTATACGCAGGAAAATACAGTATTTAAAGGGGGTCCATGTTGAAGAAAAGGTTGAAAATCACTGCTTTGGACTGTTTTGTTTGCCAACAAAGCCTTGTGAACATCATCTTCAGTAGTGGCTTCCACTTATCTTTACTACTGGTTTGGAACTGGGAGAGTGTGTGTCTGCGTGCTCGCTTTGCTCATCCATGGCGCTTCCGTGCATGTGCAAAACCTTCTGCATATGTGCAAAGCATCCATGATGGCATCTAGGTGAGTGGGCGGAGCCTCCTGCCACCGCCACTACCAGTTTGCCTGAACTGGGGTGAATCAGTAGAAACCCACCACTGATCATCTTCCTTATTCTTTGCATTTACTATGATTTTCATTTTTAGAGATGGGAAGGGCTCCTCTTATGGTGATGTGGTTTTCCAATCTCTTTTAAAGGAAATTTTTAATGGATTTCCTTAGAAAAAAATAAAATAATATATACACCCCCTCTTCTCACCTGCTTTCCATTCCTGCGGTGGGATAACTGTAGTTGTCACCTCCTCCTGGATTCCTAGGGAAAGTAAGATGTAGAATAATAGATTTGGTATGATACCGCCAGAAGCTCAGCGTTGGGCTGCCTGACTGCCTCATTCAGCCTGCCTTGTTAGAAAGATCAAGGCTTTACTGGAAAATATGAACTCACTTCCTGATTTAGAAATTGGTAAACAGTATTTTATTCTATGGAAGGATATGCTGGAAGGAGGAGTGGGAAGAATTTGCTGTTAATCATGATTGCATGCTACCGGGAAAAAAATTAAGAGATTTTATGAGTTTCTTGTGTGTGCATACGGAGCAAAATATATTTATTTATTTACAACCCACCTTCGTTATTTTTATAAATAATTCAAATTAGTGAACATATTCAACTTCCTCCTCCTATTTTCCCTACCATAACAACCCTGTGAGGTTGTGCTGAGAGAGTGATTGGCTCAAAGCACCCAAAAGGCTTTCATGGTTAAGGCAAGACTTGAACTTTCGGTCTCTCACTTTCTAGCCTTGTGCCTTAACCACTAGATTGTAGGAAGTTAGCACCCCCACCTTTCTTAGAGGAATGAAATATTTGGGGAAATATTAAAAAAGCAGAATATTATGTTTCCCTGGATGAGAAATGGAGAAGCATGTTTTAAAGATGAAGCAGCTCCCATCTTCCTGCCTCCACCCTTTGTCAATGGGCCAGAGGCAGAAACTCAATTCCCACCCATCTTTGTCAATGGACCATCATCTGCAACATGATATGACCTATCTAGCAACAGAAACTAACACAATACGGCCCATTTAGCAACAGAAACTCACCACATGGCACCTGGGAAGATTACATTAGCCAGAAAGGCTAACTAAGACCCCCCACCCCCTGGGAGTCTGACAACCAATCAGGATACTCTTTCTGGGCCCCAGGAAGTTCAAAGCCAGAGAGAGCATAAAACCCGGCGACTCACTGCGTCTCGTGCCCTTTTCTGTTCAGGAACTCAAACCATGTCATCCTGTCCACCATTAAACCATCTTTCCAAGCAGTCTCCATGTTTCCAGTGTCTTTTTCCCCACTTGGAGCTGAACCCAGAAGGATATTTCTTCTTACAAGATCAAACAGGCAATATAGGTACTCCTTAATTTACAACCACATTTGGGATCAGAATTTCTGTTGCCAAGCAAGGTGATTGTTACATGTTATGCCTGACTTTACAATCTTTTTTTTTGCCATAGTTGTTAAGTGAATCATGGTCATTAAGTGAGTCCAGTTTCCTCTATCAACTTTGCATGTTGGAAGCCAGCTGGGGAGGTTGCACATAACTCTTGAACTCTGCAATTGTCATAAATATATGCCGGTTGCCACACGGCTGAATTGTGATCACATGATTTGGGAATGATGTGATAGTTTTAAGAGCGAAGACCTATTGTAAGTTACTTTTTCCGGCACTGTTGTAACTTTGAACGGTCGCTAAACAAATGATAGTTAAGTCAAGGGCTACCTGCATGGATATTACTTTGCTGAAGTGAATAGAATTGAAAGAATGGTAGATTTTCTACTGAATTTTTTTCTTAAGAAAATTGTAATTTTGCCCTGAAGACCAAATATATATACAAGGACAGCATGAGATAAACTCAAGGCATATGGAATGATGAATGGTTATTATCCACCATCCAACCTCCATCTTCAGAGACTATGTTTGATTGGCAGCTTTCTAATTTTATATTTTAAATATACCGTATTTTTCGGAGTATAAGATGCACTGGAGTATAAAACGCACCTTAGTTTTTGGGGAGGAAAATAAGAAAGAAGCTGATTGGTAGGTCAGCTGTTCGCAGAGGTGAATTTTAGCAACAGGTTCCTTTTTTGTGAGCTCTGCACCTCTATTTATTTATTATTTATTATTGCGATTTATATGCCACCGTTCTCCCAAAGGACTCAGGGTGGCTTACAGAACAACAATTCATAATACAAACCACAATACAAATTAAAATCCCCATTAAAACCAGATTAAAATTATTGCAGTGTAACCCCCAACAGATCAGTCCATTTGCTGAAAAAGCCACGTCTTCAGTTCGCGGCGAAAGGAGAGGAGGTCGGGGGCTGTCCTGAGCTCAGTGGCCAAAAAAGCCTTGCTTTTTTTGCTTCTTTTTCTGCCTCTGAAACTTCTGAAACTCAGTTTCAGAAAAACGTTTTTTACAGCCTCTGAAAGCCTCCGAAACAGAGCTTCAGAAAAAAAGCCTCTGAAGCTCTGTTTGGGGGCTTCTTTTCTGGAGCTCTGTTAGCAGGCTTCTTCTGATGCTTTTTTCAGTCTCCGAAACCTCTGTTTGAGAAGTTGGGCAGGGCTACATTCGGAGTATAAGATGCATCCAGATTTTCACCCTCTTTTTTTGGGGAAAAAGATGCGTCTTATAATCAAAAAAATACGGTATATATAACTCTCTGCCATTCCTCCCAGACCCTTAGTGTTTATATAGACATTATTTTTCCCCCTTATTTGATCCTGGCAACAACCCTGAGGTTGTAAGATGGTTAGTAGCCCAGTCGGAATTTATGCTAGAGAGGAGAGAAGTCCCCAAGGATGTTTCTTTCCAGACTGGTAGTTTAACCACCAGGGGCCTCCATGGGATCTGGAGCTTTTGCTGTGTGATTGACATTCTAGTTCCTTTTTGTGTGTGCTGCATGGCCCTACTAACACTCTGAAATGCCAAACAATGATTTTATGGCATTACCTGAAGACTTTGGGTAGCAAAATTTAAGAAACGGGAAACTAGAATCTGTAAGTCCTGGCCTCTTGATTCTTCTTCCCTATTGACCGAAGAGGCAGAGGAAAGTTTTCCCAACTTATTTTATTTATTTATTTATTTATTTATTAGATTTGTATACCGCCCTTCTCCTTGCGGACTCAGGGCGGTGGACAGCCGAATAAAAAACAGTATACAAAAGTTAAAATTTCTTAAAAGACATATAACTATGGCTAAAATTAAAACCACTAAATAATTAAAATACCCAACCCTCTAATACAATCTTAAAAATTCAGCTGGGTCAGGCTAGACCAGCAAGCTGAAAAAGATGGGTTTTTAGGGCCCGACGAAAAGTCCGGAGGTCAGCAATTGTTCTCAGTTCTGGAGGCAGATCGTTCCAGAGGGTAGGGGCTGCCACAGAGAAAGCCCTCCCCCTGGGGGTCGCCAGCCGACATTGTCTAGCTGACGGCACCCTGAGGAGACCCACTCTGTGGGAGCGCACCGGCCGGTGGGAGGCTATTGGCGGCAGAAGGCGGTCCCGTAAGTACCCTGGTCCTAAGCCATGGAGCGCTTTAAAGGTGGTCACCAACACCTTGAAACGCACCCGGAAGTCCACCGGCAGCCAATGCAGCTCGCGCAGGAGAGGTGTCACATGGGAGCGTCCCGTCGCTCCCATAATCCCCCGCGCAGCCGCATTCTGCACCAGTTGGAGCCTCCGGGTGCACCCCAAGGGGAGCCCCATGTAGAGAGCATTGCAGTAGTCCAGGCGAGAGGTGACGAGTGCCTGAGTGACTGTGCGTAGGGAGTCCCGATCTAGAAAGGGCCGCAACTGGCGTATCAGGCGGACCTGATAAAAAGCTCCCCTGGCCACAGCTGTCGTGTGATCCTCCAAGGACAGCCGTGGATCCAGGAGGACGCCCAAGTTGCGCACCCTTTCCGTGGGGGCCAGAGATTCGCCCCCAATAACCAGCGATGGTGTCAGCTGGCTATATCGGGACGCCGGCAACCACAGCCACTCGGTCTTGGAGGGGTTGAGTCGAAGCCTGTTTCTCCCCATCCAGACCCGCACGGCTTCAAGGCACTGGGACATCACTTCCACGGCATCGTTGGGGTGGTCTGGGGTGGAAATGTACAGCTGCGTATCATCAGCGTACTGATGAAACTCCACCCCAAAACCACGGATGATCTCACCCAGCGGCTTTACATAAATGTTGAACAGAAGGGGCGAGAGGACCGACCCTTGTGGCACCCCACACACTAGGCGCCTCGGGGTCGACCGCTGCCCCCCTGTCAACACAGATTGCGACCGGTCGGAGAGGTAGGAGGAGAACCACCGTAAAACGGTGCCTCCCACCCCCAGTCCCTCCAACCGGCGCAACATGATACCATGGTCGATGGTATCAAAAGCCGCTGAGCGGTCTAATAACACCAGGATAGAGGAATATCCCCTACCCCGGGCCCGCCAGAGATCATCCACCAACGCGACCAATGCCATTTCGGTGCTGTATCCAGACCTGAAGCCGGACTGGAGCGGGTCTAAATAGACAGCTTCATCCAGGTACCGAGGGAGCTGCCATGCAACCACACTCTCGACAACCTTCGCTAAAAAGGGAAGGTTGGAGACTGGACGGTAGTTAGCCAAAATAGCCGGGTCCAGGGAGGGCTTCTTGAGGAGGGGCCTCACCACCGCCTCCTTCAAGGCATCTGGTAGGGCACCCTCACTCAAAGAAGCATTTATAATCTCCTGGAGCCAGCCTCGTGTAACCTCCCGGGAAGCCAGCACCAACCAGGAGGGACACGGGTCCAATAAACATGTGGTTGCATTCAGTCTACCCAAGGTCCTGTCCACGTCCTCGGGAGCCACAGGATCGAACTCAGCCCAGATAACACTCTCAAGACCTGCCTCAGTCACCCCGCCCGAACTAACCCAGTCGGCGGCCAAGTCATCCCGAATCTGAGTTATTTTGTCATCCAGATATTGCACAAAATCCTCAGCACGACCCTGCAACTTGGTGTCAGGGGTGGGATTCTACTTGTTTGTGGGATTCTACCAGATTTGCCCGAACTGGTCCGCTCCGACGATCAGCTGGGCCTGCCTCCCCGCCCTTGCACTTTACTTACCTTTATCTTCACAGCTGATTAGCGCAGCAGAGCGGATTGCCGAGCCTCAGTTGTTTTAATTCCCTAGCACTAACACGGAAGGTGATTTTTCATTGAACTATGCACCACACAGTGCAGGTCTGGTGTGGGCACACGCAATCACTGAACTGGTTGTTAAACTGGAAGGATCCCACCACTGCTTTCGGTGCCCTATAGATGTTTTGGGATTGCTACTTCTATGCTTACCCAGGCATAGGGGTATGTCACTAGGAAGGTGCCAGGTTGGGGGAGGCTGCACCAAGATCAGTGGTGGGTTGGTTCCGGTTCTTTTTTTTTTTTTGCGAACTAGTAGTAATGGCGGCGGAAAGCTCCGTCCACCCATTTGGACATCATCATGGATGATCTGTGCATGCGCAGAAGCATGCACGCACACTCCTTTTGCAAACCAATAGCAAAGGTGAGTGGAACTCATCCCTGACCAGATGCCCCATTCTCAAACTTCCCCCAAGAAATGAATTGCTGTCCGGATGCAGACTGGGCTGCTCCACAAGGCTGACATGGAAGGAGGTTTAAGGAAGAAGAAAGCTTACGAATGCAGGGTATGTGAGCACTGCGGCTTTGCTGGAAACCCTGGGCACATCGATTGCAGGTCAGACCTGTGACTCCATTCTTGCACTGGCACTGCCCAGTGGTCTGGTTGCAAATGGCTCCAGTAGCCCCAATAGGATGACACTGGCATGCTAGAAAGAAAAAAGAGGAGTAGTTATGGAAGTGTTGGAAGAAATATCCTTCTGGGCTCAGTTCCAAGTGGGGAAAAAGAGGAGGAAGTTGCTTGGAAAGAAAGTTTATTGATGAGCAGGATCACATGCCTTGGAGATCCTGGGCAAAAAAGGGAAGAGATGCTGAGACTCTGTGGTTTTTATATCCTCTCTGGCTTTGAACTTCCTGGAGCACAGGAAGAGTATCCTGATTGGTTATTGTTAGAGGTCATGGCTAGCTTTGTAGGTTGTGTGTGTATTGAGTTTGGTTGTATCTTGTTGGGTGATGCAATGAAGGGCAATTAAATGGCTCTGCCTGAGGGAGTTAGATCTTTGTTATGTAGAATGAACTGGCTGAGGCCTATTAATGGCCCATTAGCAAAGGTGGGGGGAGGGCTGAGTTTCTGTCTCCCTTTTAGGGGAAATATTTTGTCTTTTTAATATTTCCTAAAATATTTCATTTTCTAGGAAAGGGGTGGGTTTTAACTTCCTATAGAAGGAGAATATGTACTTGACTATCTCTACAATAATCTATGCATCCTCTATTTTTGTTAAAAGAAAGGTTTGCGTTCTTCTACAGGACTGCACTTTCTTAGTGGTTTTAAGAAAGAAAGCACCAAAACTCCCTCTCTTGACCATAGTGACTGGATTCACACATTGGAGTAAACCATGGCTTTGTTTTTTAAACTATAATTTGCTGAGAAGCCTCAGTTGCCTCGATTCAGATGCTGCCCAATTTCCAATGGATTCATTCATCCTGATAGATCATAAACAAGCAGTAACAAAACATCATGTGTACATTAAGACAACAGCAAAGTTAAAAGCAAACGAAGTGCCTATAGAACTGTGGGAAGCACACCCAGTGGTGAAATCCTCCATGGATTGCCATCAGTTCACTGCCCAAAAGCACACTCTGTGTTCACACATGCACAGTACACGCCAAATGCACATTGCATATCCATGTGTGCATGCGCAGTGCAAGCCAAATGGGCATTTCACACGGAAAAAGGAAGCTTAACAAGCTAAGTAGAACAATGAGGGGAGGGGGAACATCTGTGCCGTGCAATTTAGATTTGCTAGAAAGCAGGATTTCCAGCTTTCCAGCGAATATATATCGCCCAGCATAGCTGATCATCAGAAATACTGATTTGGACAAACTGGTAGCTCTTTTTTACTACCAGTTCGCTAGAACCGGTGCGAACCTGTAGCATTTCACCCCTGAGTACACCCCAAAAGGACAATGCCAGAAACCTCACAGCACCAGAAGCCTCAGAAAACAGTGCCAAAAAACTCAAGCCAGCCCTTCCCCCTTTAAGAAAAGGGAGAAGCACCAGCTGAAAGGAAAACTCAGAGTAGCCATGTTAACAGAGCTGACAACAGAAACACTTAAGAAGAGCAGGAATCAGCAGGAAGGGGAATCAAGCTAAAAATAAACTCTCCAAGGTAAACTGAAACTCCCCTTTTCCAGCCTCTGAAAGGATTAAACCCCAAGACAGGAAAAACAAAAGACCTGGGATCAAGATTAACCCCAGGAAAACAAAACCCAGGGCAATCATAAGCACATCAAAACCCATCAAGCTGCAGTAGCTTCAAAGGGGAATTAAGCATAAAAGTCTCAGATTCCCACTTCCAAGTTGTTTGCAAGCCAGGAATCTTGGAGCTGTGTCACTTTTTGCTTCTTGCCTTCCTACATTAAAAGAATTCCAGCTGGCTTCTGCATTCATTTCTTCTCAGCATCTGTGGTGTGTCCCAGCTGGGAACGAGCCAGGGAAATTTCTTCTAACAGAACATATCCTAACTTTTTTACTCAAGGGAATCCAAAAAGGAACCACCATGACAATTCTCATCTCCCTCATCACACTACATGTCCTAGGGTTCATAGTGAAGGAAGTCCTGATCATTACATTGGCCTTAAAGGCACATTTCAAGGCAAGGGAATAAGCTTAAAGTACTGTATTTTCCTGCGTATAAGACTACTTTCTAACACACAAAAATCTTCTCAAAAGTCGGGGGTCGTCTTATACACCAGGTCTCATTCTCCTGTAACCAGGCAGACCAGCCCATAAGGCTCTGACGAGCCTTAAATGGCTCTGAGGAGGGTCGTCTTATACACCCAGTTGTCTTATACGCCGGAAAATACGGTATTTAAAAGGCAACATAGCCAGCAGGCTTTGATAGAAAATATGAATTTGATACAGGGTGGGGTGTTTGGGGGTTTGTTTTTTTTTGCATGTAACCATTGCAAGCCTTATTCAAATGATTTTGACTCCAGGGGGAGTCAAAAAAGTTATAATGGTGGCCATAATCATGTGATCAAACGCCTGCCCCATTTTAAAAGGTGTCATTATTCTGCAAAAAAGAATAGACTCTTTTGGATCCAAAATTCTTGAGACTCTTTTTGGACCCTTTCCTCCTTGTGAGAATTTCAGGAAGTCTTAAAAACTTCCGATTTGAGTGTTCAAGTATTCCAGATTTCACATCCCAGAGGAGGCTGATAGCAGGAGACTGATACATCCATTTTTGGTTTTTGCAAGGGTGCCCTTCTTTTTTCCAGGAATATGCATTGAACCCCATTTCCTAAGCATGTTGGAGACAAAAAACTCCATTTTGTAAACAATTAGGGAATCAGTTTGTTCTAGTGATTCAGGCATCAGCCTAGAAACAAGGAGACGGTGAATTCTAGTTCCATTTTAGGCAGATGGTGAGTTCTAATCCCATTTTAGGCATGACAGCCAGCTAGATGACTTTGGGCCAGTCACTCTCTCTCAACTAGACCCACCTCACAGGACTGTTGCTCTGAGGGAGATGGGTGTAGGAAATGACCAGGTTGAGCCCAAGGGAGGGGTCAAGTGCATCATCAGTCTTGAGTCCCTTGGCACCCACAGGAGATCTAAGTCCAGCTCACCTTGAACTCCATTGACTCTTATCTACCATCTATTTGCTTTGACATCAGTAGTTCAGATTCTTGTAGAGAGCATCTTTGCAATAAACATTTGAACTGCCTGGATTTCCTGAGCTTGACAATGGGCGGTTATGAAATACGAAATATAAACAAACAAATAAAATAGGAGGAGGAAAGAATATTAGATATGTTCTCCGCCTTCAGCTAATTACAAAGTAATAAAGGCAGGATTTAAAAAAAACCTTGCTTATGGATAAAGAACTGAAATGCCTTGAATAATAAAGGTGCATTTGCAGGATACGGTCAAAAAAGCCAAGGTGACCATTGTAACTGTGTGATTGAAGCTCTGCTCCTTTTTATATGTGACACCTATTCCTTGGACATAAAAAAGGAGCAGGCTTCGATCAGATAGGCCAGGCCGCCATCTTGATGTTTTCGTGGTCCCTCCTGGCAAGGATGGTCTGGGTTATAAGACCTGACCCACCTTTGCAGGCTCTGTGGCTGGTGATGGGATGGCTGAAGTCACGCTTAAAGCCTGGTGAGCAATACTGGCAGTGGCGCCCGGCCATGTGGTGGCGGCAGTTCAAGCAGATCCCCCCGCTCCGGCGCCCTGAAAGTTCGAAAAGCTCCATGCTGAAGCGGCAGCGATGGGAATGGCGGTGGCAGTTGCAGGCTGAGGACACAGGAAGGGGGTTTATCAGTTCAGGCAGCTTCCTCCAACCATGCCCAAAACCTCTTTCCACCCCACCTTTATGTCTAGTATGCCCAGCCCTGCAAGCCCCCTCCCCCCGCATACAAGAGGGGGTCCAGAGGGATGGACTGGGTCAAGAAATCCAGATGCTGGCTGCACGGTGATCAAATCCCAGTTCTTATTTTACATGCATTGTGCAGCTACATACGTTAACCTCACCCTGCCCTAACCTTTGTGACCTTCCAGAAATCCCTTATAATGTGTGTTTTTTTTTTCAAGAGGCCCAGAGATCCCCTGGGAAGAAAAATAATGTATGCTGGTTGCTGATTGTAACATTCTCACAATCTCGTTTTTATTCATGTTTAATGAATGCAATTGTTTTAAGCGATCTGTAAGACAGGTAGTCCTTGTCTTACAACCATTCGCTTACAAATACAAATAGCTTATTTGACGTTTACAATGAAACTGGAAAAAAAGTGATTTATGATGATCCCTGCACCTGCAACTGTCACAGCATTCCATCAGTCATGTGATCAAAATTCATGCATTTGGCAACCAGCACAAATTTACAAGGGTTGCAGCATCCTGGGATCCCCTGATGACTACATGCAACTTTCCCAACTGGCTTCTGACAGGCAAAGTCAATGGGAGAAGCTGAATTTGCTTCACAACTGCATGATTCACTCAATAACTACAGTGATTAACGGTGGCAAAAAAGTTTGTAAAATTGAGCCTTAACAACCACCTTGCTTAACAGCAAAAATTCTGGTCCCAATTGTGGTTGTAGCTCGAGGACTACTTGTATTGGTGACATGGGGAGCAAGCAAACTTAATAAATACATAATACATACCAGGGGTGAAATCCAGCAGGTTCTGACAGGTTCTGGAGAACTGGTAGTGAAAATTTTGAGTAGTTTGGAGAACCGGCAAATACTACCTCTGGCTGGCCCCAGAATGGGGTGGGAATGGAGATTTTGCAATATCCTTCCCCTGGAGTGGGGTGGGAATGGAGATTTTGCAATATCCTTCCCCTGCCACCCCCACCAAGCCACACCACACCACGCCCACCAAGCCACGCCCACAGAACCGATAGTAAAAAAAAAATTGAATTTCACTACTGATACATATATGTGTTGCCATATAAATTTGATAAATACCCTGTTTTCCCCAAAATAAGACATCCCCTGATAATAAGTCCAATTGGGCTTTTGAGCGCATGGCAATAAGGCCAAGTACTTATTTCAGCGTTCCAAAAAAAAAAAATATAAGACAGGACCTTATTTTTGGAGAAACATGGTATATAAAGAATAAAGAAATAAATAGGGCCGAGCTTTGATCCTATCACAGCCACCCTCTGGCCTTTTTAGGAATTTTTGTCCCCACAAAAAAATCCAAAACCAAATGCTTTAAATGATTAGCAGTTCACTGCTTGTGAGTACCAAGAACTCCTTGGTGCCGCTGAGTGGCATCAAGGAAATCCTCAAATAAATTGAAAGGTGAATTACAGTGTTTTTGAAAAAGGGCCAAAACCTTCTATGTCACAAGATTTCAGTGTTTTCACATGAGATCTTATCTTTATCCAAATAAAGATGCTGGGTTGCAAGAGAATTAGGTGAAATTGCTGACTTCATGAAATTTTGGACTTCAAAATAAAAATAAAAATGGAGAGAGTTCAGCAATGATCCTAAAAATGCCTGAAAAGATGGTTGATTGGGGCTTTAGAAAAGGATGTATTAAGATTTTAGATGAGGGCCAAATTGTCATACAATTTTGGTAGAACTGCAATCCAGTTTGGCTATTTTATTGTTTTCCAGGGATCTCTTAAAAAGCAGAAAATTCATGAGTTGTTGGAAATTATTTAAAAAAACTATTTCGGGGGATCTGAAAAGATGGCTGGCCTCTATCCTAAACAAACCAACAGACGGGTGGATGAGATTTTTTTTTCTCTGAATAAGGTTTTGAAAGGTGCCCATGGCAATCTAGGCTGGGAAAGACCACGTGTGAATGGGGCTTTATTTCTGCAGAATTCCAAAGAACAGATCCCCGCTCTGCACACGCAAAGTCTTCAGCCATGGGTGCTCTATCTCCCCCACAGTCTCACCCACACATTCATGAGCATCTTTGGGGGTTGCCCGTTGCCAGGGCCTATCCCAGTAGAAAGTTTTGCAGGTGTCACATTCAGGGCCGGCTGTGTGGTGCCGACAATCACACTGAGGTACCCCTCCATCTTTCCCAGCTGTGCACCGTGAGGCATGTCCATTGCATTTACATCTTCCTCCAACTTGCAGCTCAGCTACTCCATAGGCAGCCTCTTTCCTGCGCATCCCTAAAATCCGGGCCGAGTGCATGCGGTCAAAGGACATGCGGAGGTCAGTAGCGGTCACCCAGTCTTGGAGGATGGGACTATACTCGAACTTCTGGGCCGAAGGGCGGCCTGCAAGAGGCATGAAGGCTACCAGGCCTCCTGTGAGGGGCTTCAGTGCTGTTTGTGCCTCGATACAAATTGCTTCATGCTCCATGCTTTTCACAATGGTGGTGGTTGCTGGCAGACGGTAACGCCGCCAGCAGTGGCTGGAAAAGAACTGAAAAGGCATCCAACTGCGTCCATAGTCCATGGACTTGTAAATGGCCAAAGATTCTGGTCGTGGGGAGCAGAATCGCAGAGCCACATAAAGGATTTCCATTCGCCGGCCCAAAGCCAAGGTAAGCGTGGCATTGGCTGTTGGTTGAGACCACCAACATGTTGTATCGCCGTCACTGTCTGTGAGATGCTCTGACCGGTGAGTATGTTCTTCACAACCTTGGCAGAATTTGGAGGCTGGGTTGGTCGAATCGCGAAAGGCACAGAATCGCCCAAGAGGACCGCTGCACGTACTGGATGCTTCCACCAGACGGCCCGATGCCAGTTCGGACAGCTCAGGCAGGCAGAATTGTGGGCGCTGGTTGGCATTGTAGCAAGGATCATGAGGGTCAGGAGTTTGGCCCAGAAGGAACGGAAGGAAAACTGCAACACCCCATGGGAAGTGAAGCATCTCTGGGGAAAGGCGTCAGGAATCAAAAGCTCATCACCTGGAAGATGAGAAAAGAGTGATGGACAAAAGATTATGTTTTTCCCTGCCCCTTCTTCCTATCCTCTACCTATTGTTTCCAAAAATAATAGAGTGAGAGATTGAGAATGAGAGAATGAATGAAAGAGAGAGAAAGAAAAAGTGTGTGTGAGAGGGAGAGAGAGGGAGAGGGAGAGAATGGAAGAAAGAAAGTGAGTGAGAAAGGGAATGAGTGAGAGAAAAAGAATGAGGGAGGGGGAGACAGAGAGAGAAGTAAGCTAAAGGCTCATGTGATAAAGATATGGAACTATAATACTGAAGATGTTTGATGATAGTCAAGCTACACAAATCTGTGCCTGTTGAGGAGTTCAGCTGCCATAATCCCCAGCCAACATTTCATTCATCTCCCATCTCTGACATTTAAAGCATTCTGTGATGGTTACCACTAGTATGGAGATCAATGCAAATAATTTTCTCACCTCGAAAGTTGTTAAAGCAGCTGTTTTGGGCTCTCTGATCATTTGTACCACACTAATTCACACACATGAATGTCTACTGTTTCACACACATTTACTAATTCACACACATGAATGTCTACTGTTTCACACACATTTACTAATTCACACACATGAATGTCTACTGTTTCACACACATTTACTAATTCACACACATGTTTACTAATGTTTACTAATTCACACACATGAACACATGAATGTCTACTGTTGACCTCACCCCATTCCTAAGAGGTATGTAAGGGGGTGCATAAGTGCACCAGCGTGCCTACCATCCCTGTCCTAATATTCCTTTTCCTTTACATGGATGTCTCCCCCTACCATCCTGCCTCTGATCTCAACAACTTTCTCTAATATACAGTAAAACCCATGCCCAAGAGCCAAGCAGACAAGGATGGAATGAGCACAAGAAAATAGCTTTAAACTCCCTTTTCACAGTTGAGACATGGATGGGAATTGGCACAACACAAGGGCCCGGGTGGGTGGATGGAGTGGAGGACTCAGGAGGGACCACAGAAGGGATAAACAAGGATGAGTTGCTTTTGGCCTTGCATATGTTGGAAACCATTCTAGCAGAAATAACACGTGAAGAGGAATTTTGGATTAAGGAGTAACCATTTGTGGATTATGCTAAATTCAAATTCTGAATTTTGTCCACATTCCAGCATGCTGGAGGGTTGAGTAAATATATTGGTTTCCCAAGAGGATCACAACCACTGCAATTCTGGATCAAAAACCTGAGAGTGAGTGATTTAGAGGAACAGAATCTCTTGTCAATTGAACATTCCTTGGTCTCAGAGAGATACATTCATAGCAACGCCCAAGTTGCGGAGATGTGTCCTTCAAAGAAGAAAAGTCATGGATTCTGCATGTCTTCTTACCTAATAGTGCAGCTTCCATGTTCTGGCTGTGTTCACATTCAACATCTTTTGCTTAATTATGGTTTGTTAAATAAACTACAATTGACAGGTCAAAGCAATATCTTAAGTCAAAGTTAGAAAAAAATATATCCAACATTATGCCTTAGTGTGTTCTATGACCCAGTCTCTATATAGATTTTTAAATAAAGCCATATTATGGTTGTGTAACATTGCTTCTTGTCAAGCTACAAGATGCAGATGTGCTCAGGGCTCCTAAAACAGGAAGAAGTACGTCCCAAATATTTATCTTCAATAGTTATTGACCCCAACCAGGAGTGAAATCCAACAGGTTCTGACAGGTTCTGGAGAACCAGTAGTAGAAATTTTAAGCAGTTTGGAGAACCGGTAGCGGAAATTTTGAGTAATTTGGAAAACCGGCAAATACCATCTCTGGCTGGCCCCAGAGTGGGGTGGGAATAGAGTAGGGGTATGTAAAATGTAAAATTTGTTACTACCGGTTCTGTGAGCATGGCTCGATGGTGGTGGTGATAATGTGACTTGGTGGGCATGGCCAACTTTTTTTAAAAAAACTTTTCTGCAAATGCAAAAAAATGCTTTGAAAAGCCTCTGCAGATCAGGAACACAGCTGGGATCATCAGAACCTTTTCAAAGCATTTTTTTAACCACCTCTTCCACTGAAGAGGTTGCAGAAAAAAATGCTTTAAAAGTCTCCCTGATGATCCCAGCTGAGTTGCCTGATCGTTTTAAAAAATGCTTTGAAAAGTCTCTCTGACAATCAGGCAACTCAGCTGGAATCGTCAGAGAGACTTTTAAAGCATTTTTTTCTGCAACATCTTCCGGGAAGTGGTGGTTAAAAAAATGCTTTGAAAAGGCTCTGACGATCCCAGCTGTGTCGCCTGATCATCAGAGCCTTTACAAAGTATTTTTTAAACCACCTCTTCCCTGGAAGAGGTTGTAGAAAAAAATACTTTGAAAAGCCTCTGAGATCCTAGCTGAGCCGCGCAATCATCAGAGGCTTTTTTTTTACTTTTAAAAGCATTTTTTCGGTGGAAGAAGTTGTAGAAAAAATGCTTTTAAAAGTAAAAAAAAACCCTCTCTGATGATCGTGCGGCTCAGCTGGGCATGGTGGTGGTAGTGGTGGTGGTGGGGCGCAGGGATTTTTGCTACCGGTTCTCCGAACCACCCGCCACCATTACTACTGGATCGGGTGATCCGGTCAGAACCGGGAGCATTTCACCCGTGGAATGGAGTTTTGCAATATCCTTCCCCCAGGAGTGGGGAGGGTATGGGGATTTTGCAGTATCCTTCCCTTGCCATGCTGACCAAGCCATGCCCACCAAGCCACACCATGCCCACCAAGCCACACCCACTACTACCGATAGTAAAAAAATTGGATTTCACCACTGTTTCCAACTGTTATCACTTGTAATAAATGGTGGAATGAGTTGGGAAGCTAAAACAAAATCATTTAGAACTCTTTCCCCCCAAAAAACCGAAGAATCCTGGCTTATTCCAGTGCTTGCAAAACTCATTAGATCTACAATTGACCTTACAAAGCGCAGTGCTAACAGTACCAGATTAAAAATAGATGCAGTTTGTCTTGCTTAGATAAAAATAGCTGCTTTGATGGGATTTTTTTTGTTACTACCAGGCAGTCCTTGACTTATGACCACAATTGGGGTTGTTGTTAAGTGAGTCACACATGATTTTATGACTTTTTTTTTGCCATAGTCATTAAGGGAATCATTGCAGTTAAGTGAATAACACGGCCATTAAGCAAATGTAATTTCCCTCATTGACTTTGCTTGTCAGAAGCCAGCTGGAAAAGTCACAAATAATGATCACATAACCATTTGCTACAACAGTCAGAAAATAAATGCTGGTTACCAAGCATCCAAATTTTGATCTTGTGACTGTGGGATAATTGACAGTGCCAGGATTGGTTGTAAAATACTATTTTCAGTGCCACTGTAACTTTGAACATCACTAAATCAATAGTTGTATGTCAAGGACCACCGATATTGTCTTTTCCTGCCCTTAGACTTAAATACCTCTCTTATGCATAACCCAAAGAGACATTCAAAAGCACTTTTAGTATCATTTCCCAAAAATATAGTATGAGAAGCAGAAAAATGGCCACAAACCCATAAATCATATAATCTCAGCATCTGTCTTGTAAAGATAGCTCCGAATAGAGCTTGGGTTTTAGCAAGGCAGTTAATTAAGGGATGGGTTGAGGCACCCCTTGAAGGCCTAGCAAGTCTAATCTTTGGTTTCTTCTCCTTGATAGGGGATCATCATTGCCAGAAAGAAACGTGATGTCTCCAGCTTGCCTATCACTTTCCCCCTTCTGGTTGCTAATTGCCTTGAAGAGATTGCTGATAGGATAATCTTCAGCCACCAGAGAGGTGGCTTCTCTTGCAGAGTATGAGGGTTCTTCTGATTGTCATGCATGATGCAAGCCTATGTTGGCTACAAGCCAGAATTTCTTCCATCTTGCCTCTTTTGCAAATTCCAGGTTTGGCATGGCTTCCTTGGTGGTCTGCATGTGACATATTGGAATAGTGCTCTGTGTATATTATTCTTTCTTCCAGAGCTGACCTATAGCTGGAAACATTACGGGGCTTAAAATGCAATTCTGTATAAGATCCACACACTAAGGCAGGAGTTCAACAAATGGAACGTGTCAGTTTTCTTAAGGGCAATAAAAGTTCATATACGCCCATTTAATTTACTATTTCATTGTTTGTAGATGTTGAAGAGTGATTCTATTGCACTTAATGGCCTAACAATATGTAGGATAAGAGGGAATACTTCAGACCAAACACTTTGTTTATTTCGGTCATATCCTTCTGTAGGAAGAAATATCCTTCTGGGTTCTGCTCCAAGTGGGGAAAAAGATACTGGAAACACGGAGACTGCTTGGAAAGATGGTTTAATGGTGGACAGGATCACATGGTTTGAGTTCCTGAATAGAAAAGGGGGAGATACAGTGAGTCCCAAGGTTTTAAGTTCTCTCTGGCTTTGAACTTCCTGGGGCCCCGAAAGAGTATCCTGATTGTTTGTCAGACTCCCAGGGAGTCGGGGTCCCTTAGCTAGCCTTGCTGGCTGATGTAATCTTCCCAGGTGCCATGTGGTGAGTTTCTGTCCTAGATGGGTTCCATTGTGTTAGTTTCTGTTGCTATTGTGTTGCAGATGGGTCCTACTGTCAAACACTGAGTTTCTGCCTCTGGCCCATTAACAAAGGGGTGGGGGCAGGGAGATGGGAGTTGCTTTGTCTTTAAAACATATTTCTCCATTTCTCAATCAGGGGAACATAATATTCTGCCTTTTTAATATTTCCTAAAATATTTCATTCTTCCAGGAAAGGGGTGGGTGCTAACTTCCTACACTTCCTTTCTCCAGTGGGAACTCGTGACTATGTCTGTACATAGCAAGGCAAATGAATCTGAAATTTTTCCTTCCCCCTAAAATATATGCACATGTATTTATATCTTCCAGAAGCCACATTGGTGAAAAAAGTAGAATCAGGGGAAACAATGTATTAATAGCTACTGATTAGAACTAATTACCTGTGAAATGAGGTATCTTATAACATTAATTGATTCCAAACTCTACACACTCCCAAATCTACTCTTTCCTTTCCCATAGAGAAACACAGAAGTACACACAACACAGACCTGAATACCCCTCTCTCCTTCCAGGAAAAACAACAAGAACAACAACAACAACATTATCCCAAAGGTGCTTTTTCAGGAGGCAATTGGAGTTCCTTGTTTTTTTTTTCTTTTGAAGACTTCCAAGAAGCTTCTTCAGCTCTGAGAGGATAGAATAGAATAGAATAGGATAACAGAGTTGGAAGGGACCTTGGAGATCTTCCAGTCCAACCCCCTGCTTAGGCAGAAAACCCTACACCATTTCAGACAAATAGTTATCCAACATCTTCTTAAAAACTTCCAGTGTTGAAGCATTCACAACTTCTGGAGACAAGTTGTTCCATTGATTAATTGTTCTAACTGTCAGGAAATTTCTTGTTAGTTCTAAATTGCTTCTCTCCTTGATTAGTTTCCACCTATTGCTTCTTGTCCTGTCCTCAGGTGCTTTGGAGAATAGCTTAACTCCCTCTTCTTTGTGGCAGCTCATGAGATATTGGAACACAGCTATTGTGTCTCCCCTAGTCTTTTTTCATTAATTATAATTAAGGATAGTAAGGAATAGAAGGATTTACCTGTATATTCCTTGCAGGCAGCTGGTCATTTGCATCCTTTTAGTGGGTCGTTGAAGCACTTGGAGGTTTATCTGTGTCTTCAGAGTCATCTGTGTAGTGGTCCCGGTTCCTGCAGTCTGCAAACCCTCCTCTGGAAATCCATCCCACTCCCACACCATTCAAAGGATGCTCATCCCAAACTGGATAGCCAAAAGTCTATACAATTGCCTCCTGGAGTCCAACTGCCTCTTGAAAAAGTACCTTTGGAACAACCATGACCTGGATGACCAAGAATCTCTGCAAACAACAGCATGGAAACAAATGAAGAGATATGGAAAGAACAGCTGCACTAGGAAGGGAAAAATAGAGTGGGATGGAAAAGACATGAAGCCAGATAGAACTGGACAGGGTGTGAAAGAAAAATGAACAAAATCCTTTTAACTAAGAAAAGTTTAATAGTCAATCCTCAATTTACAACCATTTATTTAGCAAGTGGTTGAAGTTACAATGACAGAGAGAAGGGACTTACAACCTTTATGGAGCTTCTTAATCATCCAATTCATGATTGTCCCCAAAATGCTTTTCCAAAAGGACTTTCTTGATTTTTTTTCTTTGAAAACATTTTGCTTCTCATCCAAGAAACTTCTTCAGTTCTGAAGTTCAGGAAACACTTTCAAAGAAAAAACCCAAGAAAATCCAGCTGTTTTTGAAAAAGTACCTTTGGGATGACCTTTCAACTGGTTCTTAAACCATTGCAGCATCCCCACAGTCATGTGATCAAAATTAAGACACTTGGCAACTGGCATGTCTTTCCGACAGTTTCAGCATCCCGAGGTCATGTGATTACCATTTGTGACCTTCCCAGTTAACATCTGACAGCAAAGGCAATGGGAGAAATTGGATTTGCTCCATGACCATGTGATTCACTTAACAACTACAGTGATTTAGCTTAACAACCATGACAGAAAAGATCATAAAATTGGGTGCGACTCACTTAATGACCGCCTTGCTTAGCAATGGAAATTCTCGTCCCAGTTGTGGCCATAAGTCAAGGACTATCTATATATGGGAAGCAGCTTCTTCCAACAAAGAGCTGATTTTTGACTGATTTGAGAAAGATATCTAAGCTTTTTAGCTGTTTGGGTTTCTTATTCAAATTTTTGTTTACAGCAGCCCTATTCTCATCAGTGTGTAGGAGGTTAGCACCCACCCCTGCCTAGAAGAATGGAATATTTTAGGAAATATTAAAAAGAGGCAGAATATTATATTTCCCTGGATGAGAAATGGATAAGCATGTTTTGAAGCAGCTCCCATCTTCCTGCCCCCACCCTTTGTCAATGGGCCATTAAGGCCTGGGCCAGTCTATTCTACATAACAAAGATCTACCTCCTTCAGGCAGAGCCATAATAGGAATTGCCAAAGATCCAACAAAGATAGGATTAGCCCTCTACACAGTAGCAGCAGAAGCTCACCTCATGTGACCTGGGAAGCACATGTGACCATCAGCCAGCGAGGCTAGTTAAGACCCACACTCCCTGGGAGTCTGACAACCAAACAGAATACTCTTTCTGGGCCCCAAGAAGTTCAAAGCCAGAGAGAGCATAAAACCTGAAAACTCCCTGTATCTGCCCTTTTCTGTTCAAGAACTCAAGCCATGTGATCCTGTCCACCATTAAACCATCTTTCCAAGCAGTCTCCATATTTCCAGTGTCTTCCCCCACTTGGAGCAGAACCTAGAAGGATGTTTCTTCCAACAAGTGGATGCAAAAGACTCCTCTCAAATTATGGGTCATTATTCGGGGGAGGGGGGGCGGAAATCACCTTCTGATCAACAGTTAAAACTTCATACAGAAGGCTCATAGCCAGGTGTTGATGAGCATTGGCTAAATTGATTAGAAATTATAAATGTGGAAATCCACTCCATTTGAGGATTACCTAGCTGAGGAATAGTGGGCTGGATCTCATAAACCGTTGTTTATGAAATTAAATCAACATTTCCCTCTATCTGAATGCCGCAGGGGAACTGCACAGACATGCTGGCCGCATTTCCTGAGCCATCAATTTGAGTTTGGATTCATTAGGATTCTCCCAGAACCTCCCCTGAAGTCTCCTCTGGAATCTGTGCAACCAATGAGTTTCTTTATGCTTAGGAAGCAGGAAAAAAAATAGACGTTCAGAACTTAAGACCACTTGCTAAGACTTTATGAAATATGTATGATCCCTTCTCCAAGTTGCCAGAAATGCAGATATGTCCCTGTGGGACCATTTATTTTTCTGGAACTGGCCAATCATTGTCCCCTTTCGATACTAAAATTTCTGGGGCTGCCAATTTAATACTGGAAACTTCTTTCCATTTTACAGATGTACAGCTAGGTGATGATGGATTACATCTCAGCTGTTTCAGATCTTTTGCATGGATGTCAGAAATAGATCTTTCTGCCCTCTCGACAATCAAGTAACTCATCTTACTCCAAGACTGGAATGGAAATTTTTCGTCCAGTTTGTCAATGGATTTTTCCTTCCTATACTTGAAGAATGATTTACAGGTAGTCCTTGACTTACAACCATTTGTTTAATGATTATTCAAAGCTATGATGGTGATAAAAATGTAACTTATGGTTGGTCCTCACACTTATGGTCATTACAGTGTCCCTGTAGACACATGATTAAAATTTGGGTGCTTGGCAACCAGGATGTATTTAAAAAGGTTGCACCATCTCAAAGTCACATGACTGCCATTTGCAACCTTCACAGGAGTCTCCCAGCAAGCAAAATCAATGGGGGAAAGTCAGGTTCGTTTAGCGACCCTGTGATCTGTTTAAAGACCATGATGATTCACTTAACAACAGTGGCAAAAAGATCAGGAAATCAGACATGGCTCACCTAACAACCACATTACTTAGTGAGGGAAATTTTCTCCCAATTGTGGTTGTAAGTCGAGTACTATCTGTACATTCTGGCCCATGCCAATTTGTTCCATTATTATTATTATTATTATTATTATTATTATTATTATTATTATTATTATTATTATTATTATTATTATTATTATTATCATCATCATCATCATCATCTTTTATTCAGTAAAAATGAAACTCAGTCAACTGGATACTTAAAAATGTGTCACAAATGCCATTGACTGGTGCTAATGGTTGATATGGGTTGCTGCCAGTGTCCTAAGTATCAACCAAGTACTTTCTTAAGATGTATGATGTTCCAACTAGCGCAGTTTTTTGGAGTTCCGCAGGTGTTATTGCAGGAAGCTGCAATTTGTTGTTGTATCTTATAAAATTCTTGGACATAGTATCAAGTACCCTGATGATAATGGTATCACTGTTACATGTTTCATCCATAATCGTGTAGTTTCAATGGCCAGGTCATGATATTTCGTGATTTTTTTCAGTTCTTTTTCTTTGACGCTGGCAACTCCTGGTACCGCGATGTCAATAAATTGTATGTTTTGGTTTTCGACAATTGCGATATCTGGCCTGTTGTGTTCCAAATGATGATCCGTCTGTATTTGAAAGTCCCACAAGATCTTCACTTTCTCATTTTCTATTAACGTTTTCCACTTTATGTTCCCATGACATTTTGGATACAGGTAAGTCGTATTATTTACATAATGACCAGTGGATTAATTTAGCAACTTGGTCGTGTCTAGCTTTGGTCGTGTGTGATTTTGCTGCATTCACATATTAAATGTGAAAGAGTTTCGACTTTGTTGTTGCGAAGTCAGCAGTTTGGATTGTTGACGGATTTTTGTATCTTCGCTTTCATGGCATTAGTTTGTAGTGCTTGTTCTTGAGCTGCAATTATTAAACCTTCCATTTCTTTCTTGATGGTTCCCATCTTAAGCCATGCCCATATAAAGTTGTCATCACATTTTCCTTCAATGTTTTTCAAGTGCTGTTCATGCAAAGCTTTGGTTTTCCAACTATGTAATCTGTCATCCAGCTGTTTTTCCTTATATTCTGCCTTTGTTTCTGTTGTTCTTATAATGTTCTCTGTTTTCACAGCCTGCAGCAATTTTTCTGTACTTTGGTTCATACAATCACTCAAACTTCATTTTTTTTCTTCTACAGTTTGATGGATTTGCAATAGCCCTCTGCCCCCTATTTTTCTTGGCAGGTACAACCTGTCGATGTCACTTTGTGGATGTAAAGTGTGATACATATTCAAAAGCTTGCGTGTTTTCCAGTCCAGGTTTTCCAGTTCAGCCAAAATCCAGTTGATGATTCCAGCTGAGTAGCATATCACTGGAACTGCCCATGTATTAATGGCTTTAATTATGTTTCCAGCATTCAGCTTTGATTTTAATATTTTGCGGACCCTCCTTATGTATTCGTTTTGCATTGACTCTTTGACTTTTCCATTCAAGATGTTATCTGGTTTCAATATGCTTAGGTATTTGTGACCATCATCTTTTGCTAATGCTTTCACTATGTTTCCATTTCCCAGTTTTTTTCCATTTTTCCTTGCTGCGTGGATAATATAGCACATTTTTCAAGTCCAAAGTTTATTTTGATGTCACTGCTGAACAGCTGAACTGTGTTATAACTGTGTTGTTGTTGTTGTTGTTGTTGTTATTATTAATCTTCTTAAAAAGATTGTGTCGAGAGCTGACTTTCAGTAGATCACAGTGAGGGAGCTGCTCTGCTATGCACGAATCCCCAACGCAGATTCAGGTTGTTTATGAATGATTTAGCACCGGATTCCTTGCGAATGTGCACTTTGCCATGGGTGTGAGGTGGCCCCCTTCCAGCCACACACCACTCCTGTGACAAACAGCTCTCCGCACCGGGCTATTCAAGGCCCACTGAGGCTCTTCGCGCTGCGGTATCATTATGTTTAGGGAGGATTCTGATTTAGAGGCGTTCATTCATAATCCCACAGATGGTAGCTTTGCCCCATTGGCTCCTCAGCCAAGTCAGTACACCAAAAATCTGAACCTGCAGTTCCTCTCGTACTGAGTAGGACTACTAGCGTAACAACACATCATCAGTAGGGTAAAACTAAGCTGTCTCACAACAAGTCTAATTTGTTTCTTGAAATGAAGATCTGGTGAGTGACTCCTTTTGAGAATCTTGTGCAAAATGGCACAAGAATAGGAAGCCCCACAGAAGAATGGAATATAAAACAGAAATATAGAAAACTGATAGCAGAAAGGAACCTAGTGATCCATTGAGTATGCTCTTTAAAAATGTTTTCTTTTTTAAATTATCTTTTTTTAATTTTTAAAATTTTTGTCGGAAGATGGACATGTGTTTGTCCCAAGCATACTTTCTATGAAGTAATACTTTCTAACGTTGCTTTTGAACTTCCCTCCTGTTAGTTTGTGGTTATCTTCCAGTATTCTTGATTTTTGCTTAATATTGAAAGTACTGCACATATTCAGTTCCCCCAATCTCTCTTGATATGTTTTGTCCCTCAGACCTGGCACCGTTCCCCAACCTCCCCTCCCCCCCCTTCTCTGGACTTGCTCAATCTTATCAATATCTTTTTTTTAAATAAGGTCCCCAGAACTAGACATAGTATTCCAAATGGGGCCTGATTAAAGCCCTACATAGCGTGGTTAGGACCTTCTTTTTGCTGCAGGTGCAATCAAATCAAATGAAGATGGAATTAAAGGCAAAATGGTAGTTAGGCTATTCCATATATAAGAGGCTTGATGGTTGACTCTTAGGGATGACTAGACAACCAGTATCCCATTGTGTCATCATTTGAGAGGGAGCAAGAGCAAATTCTGATTTCTGGCCAGCTTGTTCATTGTGTTTCTCTGGGGGAATCTGGTAGGGAATTTAGGAAAGCTCCTTCCTTCCTTCCTTCCTTCCTTCCTTCCTTCCTTCCTTCCTTCCTTCCTTCCTTCCTTCCTTCCTTCCTTCCTTCCTTCCTTCCTTCCTTCCTTCCTTCCTTCCTTCCTCCCTCCCTCCCTCCCTCCCTCCCTTTCTTCCCTCTTTCATTCCATTCCTTCCCTCCTTCCCTCACCCTCCCTCCCTCCCTCCCTGTCTCTTTCCTTCCTTCCCTTGTTCCTCTCTCCCTCCCTCCCCTTTTACAATATCTTGTTTAACAACCAGCATGATTTATGACGATAATTCCAGGCTCAATTGTGGTCATAGGTTTAAGACTACCTGTATAGGCAACTGCTGGAAATTCCCTGTAAAATCACCCAATTTGACTGTCTTAATGGTGTTACTTCTAATTGTCAATTTGTCACTCTACTCCTTTCTGCTACAATATGTGAAACATCCCAGGCTTGACTTCATGCCATCTTGTCCAATTCTTAACATCCTCCTTGGCAGCCCTTCTGTCTTAGCACCTGCTCTGCAGAGGGGGAAATCAAGATGAGGATCTGGCATCCGTTTCTATTGTTCCTTTTGGGAAATTGACCCCGTCACTTTAGCAAAGAAGCATGGGGGGAGGGGAACAATTTTCTTTTTAAAACTGCCAAACCAAACACCTCCCTCCATCCACCCCCTTCTAGTAGACCATCTTGACATAACGCAGAAGAGTTTCAAAACCATCTGGAATTTCAATAGATCATTTGTCAAGCAGAAAAATAATCTTTTTTTTAAAGGAAGGTACGGAACAAGGCTTTAAGATTTTGCACTGCTACCTTCACTACGTTTTTTGCAAATCAAGCCAGATGAAAGAGAGCAAATGGAAACATCAGTGTGGAAATGTGGAAAATAAAATAAGACCTGCATTTTTCTAGGACTATTGTCATTCACACATCCAGTTCATACCCATAAAGCAGTCAAGGTCATATAAGCACCAGCACAAAAGCTACACAGGTAGTTCCTTGATTTACGACTGTAATCCAGGCTGCCCATTGCAGTTGTAAGTGATGACGGTTATGAAAAAAGCACCAACTAACTCAATTGGATGGGGTTTTTTTTGCGGTCGTTGTTAAGTGAATTCAGCGATCATAAGTGGGAACACCATAGTCATTAATTGAACGGGGCAGTCATTGTTTGCTATGTGCTAGGTTTTGGCAAATCCATCATAAAATCTGGTTATGACTGCAGGACACTACACAGGTTTGCAGGTGTATTGCAAAATGCCCCAAAAGTACAGTTACATTTTCTTGTAAGGATGGGTGGGGGGAGGGGGTGGTCACTGGAACATCAGATCCAGATCATAGTTCCCCTTTAGTAGGTGTGTTGTAACTTTGAATGGTTGCTAAGCAAACAGTTGTAAGTGGAGGATTATCTGTATTTAGTAAGTAGATTTGATCAGCGAAAGAGCAAAAGTGAGCTTCATTAGTTAGACGAATATGTCATCTGCACTTCTATAATTGTCTGGTTTGGTTCTGCAGCCCAACAAGACAGACACAGACTTCAGAGGATACTTAGAACTGCAGAAAAAACAATTACTACCAACCTGCCTTCCATTGAGGACCTGTATACTGTACAAGTCAAAAAGAGGCTGTGAAAATATTTACAGACCCCTCACATCCTGGGCATAAACTGTTTCAACTTCTACTCTCAAAATGACTCTATAGAGCACTGCAGACCAGAACAACTAGTCACAAGAACAGTTTTTCCCGAACGCCATCACCCTGCTAAACAAATAATTCCCTCAACACTGTCAAACTATTTACTAAGTCTGCACTACTATTAATCTTCTCATCGATCGCACCACCCATCTCCTTCCACTTATGACTGTATGACTGTAATTTTGTTGCTGGTATCCTTACAATTTATATTGATATTGTTTCCTGATTGCTTATTTGTACCCTATAACTATCATTAAGTGTTGTACCTTATGATTCTTGATGAACGTATCTTTTCTTAAATGTACACTGAGGACGTATGCACCAAGACAAATTGCTGTGTGTCCAATCACACTTGCCACTAAAAAATTCTATTGTATTCTATTCTGTTCTGTTCTGTTCTGTTCTGTTCTGTTCTGTTCTGTTCTGTTCTGTTCTGTTCTAGTCTAGTCTAGTCTAGTCTAGTCTAGTCTAGTCTAGTCTAGTCTAGTCTAGTCTAGTCTAGTCTATATGCCATTTATTTCAACTGCAAAAAATAGCCATTTGGACTATATCTATTTTAAAGCACTTGATTGACAGAGACAAAAGAAAGAGGGAGGGAGAGAGAGAGTAATAATAATAGCAGTAGTAATAGTAGAAGTAATAGTAGTAGCAGTAGTAATGGGTTAAGGTTAGGGTTAAATTAAAAGGCAGCTTTTAAATTAATTAATTAATTAATTAATGCTTTTAAAAATGGGAAGAGTTACATTTCCAATTCCAAGAAGGCGTTTTTCCTTATGTTTTTAAAGTGTCCATTTTTGACCTCACTAACATTTATACACCCCAATCCATGTCATTTAGTACAGCTCATAGTACTTTTGGACCTTTGCCTAGAACATTTTTGCCCCCAGCTCTTGATTTAAGTCAGAGGTATCCAACCTTGGCAAGTTTAAGACTTGTGGACTTCAACTCCCAGAATTCTCCAGCCAGCATGGCTAATTGAGGAATTCTGGGAGTTGAAGTCCACAAATCTTAAGTTGCCAAGGTTGGATGCTTCTGATTTAAATTATGCTTTTTGAAGCACACAGAGTCACATCCTGTTACTTCACCCCACAGGAAAAGTAATTTTGGAAGAACTGTCTTGGAAGTATGCATTGGTCTCAGGTTGCAAGAAACACCCAGGGACCTTCCCAAAGATTGGAAGGAAATTGCATTTTGCTTAATCCTTTAACCTCAATATTGGTCTGTCATCTAAAACAGATACCATAGGGATATACCTTTGGGAGAGGGATTATGGGAAGAATAATTTATATTAGCATTAATTTAACACAATTGCTGAAGATGTCAGTCTGGTGAAACTTAACACTGTAGAGATTTGAGAAAAAATGTGCTTTAAGACGATGGTTGTTATAGGGAGGAAATATAATAGGAAATAGACTTGAAGCATATTTACTGAGAACATCAGTTATTTGGGATATTTATTTTCATTATTTTCAGGTTGGATAATTATTGCAACTGGTAAACTTTCTCATTGTAAATAGGTCGATTTCCTCTGACTTTTAATCTTGACAGTTTGATTTATGAAGCCATATGCTTCTGCTACATTTGACTGCTTAACAATGCAAATTATATTGTTTATTATTAAAGTAGCAGTTGCAGTAATTAACATGGACCCTCTCAATATTTAACTAGAAGTAGAATTATGACTTCCCTGTTGAGAAGCTTCAAAATACAGGTAGTCCTCCTTTAGCATCTGTCTTGTTTAGCAACTATTCACAATTATGACCGTGATGAAAAAGTACTGTAACTTTTTATAGCTTTTGCTGGTCTGTGAAGCAAAAGAAAGCTGATGTATTGAAGCTCATAAGCCAATAAGCTTCTTCTTGTTGTAGAAAATTAGCACCCCCTCTCTCCTAGAAGAATTAAATGTTTTAAAAAGGTAGAATATTATATTTCCCAAAGGGAGAAATGGAAACATGTTTTTAGAGGGAGAAAGCAGCCCCCACCTTCTTTAATAGCCCACAGCAGATGTCAGCACTTAAAAGATAAAGAGGTAGATAGCTCTATTCATAAACAAATACTCTCACCCAAGATCCAGCAAAGGCTAGGATTAGTCCTCAGCCACAATAGGAATTGTCCAACGCTGTTTCATTGCATCACCCTCAGAAACTTCAACCAAACCTGGGAGCTCAGGCAGTCTATAGCCGTGATGGCGAACCTATTTTAACGCGTGCTGGAAGTGGCACCTAGAGCCATCTCTCTGGGCATGCGAGGCATCACCAGTTGTTCTTCTGGCTTCTGGTACATTGTCCAGCTGGTCTTCACATGCATGGGAGCACCGGAAACCAGAAGAGCAGCCACCTGGAGCGCATATGCATGCCGGGAAGACGATCTTCTGGTTTCCTGCGTATGCATGTGCAACGGCCAGTTGGTGTTCACATACACATGCATACCAGAAACTGAAAGACCAGGTGGCCAGTGCACATGCACACACCAGAAACCAGAAGGACATCTTCCAGGTGAGTGCATGCGCACCGGGTAGCTGTTCTTCTAGTTTCTGGAACATGCTTGCGCACTGGCCACCTGGTCTTCGGGTGCGCATGTGGATCAGAAACTAGAAGACCAAGTGGACGGTGTGCATGTGCATGCTGGAAACCAGAAGAGCAGCCATTCGGTGGACATGTGCGCGCTGGGAAGATGATATTTCCATTTCCGGTGTGTGCATGCGCACCAGCCACCTGGTATTCCAGTTTCTGACATTCATGTGTATATGAACACCAACTGGCCATTGCACATGCATACGCAAGAAACCAGAAGATCGTCTTCCCGGCACGCATATGCGCTCCAGGTGGCTGCTCTTCTGGTTATTCTGAAGCAATAATGCAAGGACAAACCAACCCTTTTGATACATAAATTAAGCTAAGCCCCGCCCAGGCTCCAAATTGACTGAGTCACCAAATAATTCCCATTGGCTGACTTGTTGCCATGTCTACTCCAATCCATGAACACTGACACACTGACAGCATGCTTCCGTTTTGGCACTTGATGCCGAAAAGGCTCGCCAACACTGACCTATAGAGCCAGCTCTGACCTCTACATAACCCCTTGCAAAAGCCAATAGAAAACATGTTCTTGCACAGGAACAGGAAGTTCAAGTAAAAAGTCCAAGAGAAGGTATAACCCCCACCCCCTTAACGCCATTTGGCCAACTGCCCAGAATCACACGAGCTTGGTGGCTCTGCTTCATCAATAAATGGAGCCTCTTTCCAATCAGCCTCCAGCCTCCATTTTGTCTCCAGTGCCTTTCTCCCAGATTGGAACTGAACCAGATGGATATTTCTTCCCGCACTGTGTTAAGATGAACATTATGGGAGTTATAATCCAATATATCGGGAGAATTGATAGGTTAAGGAAGATTGAAGTGGAATGAAGTTGTGTTCAATAAGGGGACAGAATTAGAATTGCTCTGAGTTTGTGTAGATTAACTGAGTTGCTAAAAACCTAATTGATTCTGGCTGTGCTCTGTTGCTCTGCCCTGCTTTGGCACAAGCGGAGAGAGCAAGAACTTAGGAGCAGAGGTCATTTCAAAGATACAGTCGTGTCCAATTAGAACATACAATTTGTCATCACAAAAACAGTACATCAGCACATTCTGGGAGCAAGGATCACCAGGAAGCTGCTCCCTCTGTATCCCAGGAAGATCATTATGGCATCTATCCATCAGAGCAGAAGCAACGGCAGGAAGTTGGCCAATAATGGCTGCCTCTCCCCCTTTCCCGTCTTCCTTCCGTTTTCTGCTTCTTGTGCAGAAAAGTATCAGGGGATTCTTTGCACCCCTGCCAGATCTGATCCTTTTTTGAACTCAGGCTTTCATTTGCCAGCTTCACCAAATTTACTCCTGTTCGGATCAGAGGTGGGTTTCAGCAGATTCTGACCAGTTCTGGAGAACCGGTAGCAGAAATTTTGAGTAGTTCGGAGAACTGATAGTAAAAATTCTGACTGGCTACTCCCCCATCTATTCTCTGCCTCCCAAGTCCCAGCTGATCGGGAGGAAATGGGGATTTTGCGGAATCCTTCCCCTGCCACACCCACCAAGCTACGCCCACCAAACCATGCCATGCCCACCAAGCCACACTCACGGAACTGGTAGTAAAAAATTTTGAAACCCACCACTGGTTCGGATGTTCTTGCACTGACAGACAGAATCCTTTGCATAATTGCTTTTTAACATCCTTTTTAGGTGTGAATTTTATGAAAGCTCATAATATAATACAGATAGTCCTTGACTTACAACCATCTGTTTAGTGACAGTTCAAAGTTATAACAGCACTGAAAAAAGTGATTTAACTCACACGTACAACCATTGCCGCATTCCCACAGTCACTTGATCAAAATTCTGATCCTTGGTAACCAGTGTGTTTTTAAAATGGTTGCAGGGTCCCAGGGTCATGTGATCACCATTTGCAACCTGTCCAGCTGGCCTCTTATAAGCAAAGTCAATTGGGGAAGTTGGATTCGTTTAAGTGCAGAGATTTGCTAAACAAGAACAGCAAAAAAATAAAAATCCTAAATTTAGTGGCAACTCACTAAACCAGAGCCTGGTTTAGCTCTGCAGACTAAGCACCGTAATTAACATCCAGCTGTCTGCAATTACACCAGTTCGAATCTCCCCAGGCTCAAGTTGACTCAGCCTTCCATCCTTTCTAAAGTAGGTAAATTGAGGACCCAGTTTGGGGGCAATAAGCTGACTTTGTATAAAATATACAAAAGTATGAAGGCTATTGCTTAATGCATTGTAAGCGCCCTAAGTCTTCGGAGAAGGACGGCATATAAATCAAATTTTAAAAAAAACTATTTTTTTTAGCAATGGAAATTGTGGACTCAATTGCGGTCTTAGGTTGCAGACTATTTTATTTTATTTTTATTTATTTATTTTATTTATTTGTCAAACATGTACAAGATAGCGGGTATAAGTATAAACATGGACATGAACATAGGAAATGAGTTCAAATAAATGGGGACAGTAGGACAGGGACGGTAGGCCAGCTGGTACGCTTATGTACAATCCCTTTACGGTCCTCTTAGGAATGAGGTGAAGTCCACAGCAGACAGTTTAAGGTTGAAGCTGTGGGGGTTTGAGGATGTAACAATAGAGTCAGGTAGTGCATTCCAGACATTGACCACTCTGTTACTGAAGTCGTATTTTCTGCAATCGAGTTTGGAGCGGTTTACCTTGAGTGTGTATTTATTGTTGCCCGAGTATTATTGAGATTGAAGCTGAAGTAACCGTTGACAGGTAGGATGTTGTAGCATACAATTTTGTGTACTATGTTTAGATCAGACCAGCGTAGTTCCAGGTTGTCCAAGCCCAAGATTTTGAGCCTGGTGGCATAAGGGATTCTATTGTGAGCAGAGGAGTGGACTACTCTTCTCATGAAATGCCTCTGGACCCACTTAATTGTATTAATGTCCGTTATACAGTGTGGATTCCAGGCAGAGGAACTGTATTCGAGAATTGGTCTGACAAAGGTTTTGTATGCCCTAGTTACTCTGTTCCCGGAGAAGAAGCTTCGCAAAATTAGGTTAACAACTCTTAATGCCTTTTTGGCAATGCTGTTACAGTGAGCTCTGGGGCTTAGATCGTTTGGGATGAGTACTCCTAGGTCCTTGACAGAGTGAGGATCGTCTACGAGGTCGTATCCACCCAGCTTGTACTTCGTGTTCTGATTTTTGTTGCCAATATGTAAGACAGAGCATTTGTTGGTTGAGATTTGGAGTTGCCAGTTGCGTGACCATTCTGACACATAGTCAAGGTCAACAGTAGGGCAACAGTATTGTCGGTAGTGTTAAATAGTTTTATGTCATCAGTGAAGAGGACACAGCTGCTTATAATATGATCACAAAGATCATTTATGTAAAGCTGAAAGAGTGTGGGTCCTAAAACGCTGTCTTGAGGGACACCACTGTTAACTGGTGCTGGATGTGATAGGGCGCTCCCTATTTTGACTACTTATTTCCTTTTTAACCACCTGTAGAAAATCCTGGCCCATCTACATCCATAGTTCCCAGCTACAAAACATTTGCCCATTGAAAATACCCTTGAATCATTCCAAAACAGAGCTACTAAATCTGTCCTGAAAAAATATGGATGGTTAAGAATAGAATAGAATAGAATAGAATAGAATAGAATAGAATAGAATAGAATAGAATAGAATAGAATAGAATAGAATAGAATAGAATAGAATAGAATAGAATAGAATAGAATAGAATAGAATAGAATAGAATAATAGAATTCTTTATTGGCCAAGTGGGATTGGACACACAAGGAATTTGTCTTGGTGCATACGCTCTCGGTGTACATAAAAGAAAAGATACATTCATCAAGAATCTTAAGGTACAACACTTAATAATAGTCATAGGGAACAAATAAGCAATCAAATCATATTAGGAAACAGTCAATATAAATCTTAAGGATACCAGCAACAAGGTTATAGTCATACAGTCATAAGTGGGAGCAGATGGGTGATAGGAACGATGAGAACATTAATAATAATGCAAACTTAGTAACTAGTTTGACAGTGTTGAGGGAATTATTTGCTTAGTAGAGTGATGGCGTTCGGGAAAAAACTGTTCTTGTGTCTCGTTATTCTGGTGCACAGTGCTCTATAGCTTCTGAGGGTAGGAGTTGAAAGAGTTTATGTCCAGGATGCAAGGGGTCTGTAGATATTTTCAAGATGGTAAACTTATCTCAAAAGTAGCTGAAAATAGCTGTATCCTTCCCTCTTGAATTTTTTTGGAGTTGTCCAAACAGCATTATAAAATGTGGGCATCTGCAACACACATAAAGCAGGGAGAGAACCTCAGTTGTGTAGTTGCGGCTACCATTTGAATTTTTTAACACCACTTGTGGATGCGATGACAAAACTAGTCAGTTGGCAAGCTTATCCTGGCTGGGTTTTCCAATGCCAGCAGTGATGGCAATCTGAAAGCTGGAAGACGTATATACCGCTTCACAGTGCTTTACAGCCTAAGCAGTTCACAGAGTCAGCATATTGCCCCCAACAATCTGGGTACATTTTAGACATTTTAGAGCCAGTCTAAATTTTTTACTGATTTTATTGATCTCGGAAGGATTTTACAATTTTACTGATCTCAGAAGGATGGAAGGCTGAGTCAACCCTGAACCTGGTGAGATTTGAACTACCAAATTGCAGTCAGATGGCAGTCAGCAGAAGTAGCCTGCAGTACTGCACTTTAACCACTGCGCCACCACGGCTCTTACTATCTCCATACTTGTGCCATGCTCTTTGTGCTTCCTACTAATCCCTGGAAATGTATTAATCAATTGATTTCTATTTATATAGTCAATTTACATAGCCATTTGCTCAGCCTGAAGCTGCTTCTGAAAGTCAGTAAGTTGGTCTATTGAAAGAAACTCTTACACTGAAAACATTTCTGATGATTCTGCCTGTAACATTTATATATTTACAGTCTCTGAATTTTGTGCAGTGCTGGCTATTTTCTGAATTTCCTAACATGGGCATAAAATTGAAGGTTTCTTGGGTTGGGGACACAGGGCCAGCCTGCATTCCAATAATCAGTATCCAAAATGCAAAATCTCCATTCCCACCCCATTCCAGGGGAAGGATACTGCAAAATCCCCATTCCGTCCCCATTCTGGGGCCAGCCAGAGGTGGTATTTGCCGGTTCTCTGAATTTCTGCTACTGGTTCTCCAGAACCTGTCAGAACCTGCTGGATTTCACCCCTGTTTCACATGCATGGCAAGTGAAAATCAACAATAGAAATGGACTTTCAGTCACTGGTAATATTAAGAGTATGGGGAGACAATATTTGAACAGACTGTTATAACTGTGCTAAATGTATTTTGTGAAGATGATGCTTGCAGGAGGTTGACGTTTGCTGTTAGTTTTACAACACAGCCCATGGTTAGCCAGGAAGCAAGTTTTTATACAATAGGTAATCCTCCATTTATGACCATAACTGAGGCCAGAATTTCCATGATTAAACGAAGAGTTTATTAAGTGAATTGTGCCTAATTTCATGAGACTTTTTGCCATGGTTGTTAAGGGACGCATTGTAGTGTTAAGTAAATCACACAGTCCTGAGAATCCAGCTTCCCACCATTGACTTCGTTTGTTAGAAGTCAGTTGGGAAAGTCGCAAAGGGTGACCACATGACCTCTGGACATGGAAACCATTGTAAATACACGCATCTGAATTTTGATCATGTGACCATGGGGATACCCAATGTGCGGTACCATGGGTGGCACATGAGGATGAGGATGTTCTCTTGATTGTTAATGCAAAGACCAACTATAAGCCACATTTTCCATGCTGCTGTGAATTTGAATGCTCACTGGATTTACAAATGGTTGTAAGTTGAGGACTATTGTACCATGTTACATTCCCCTTCCCCTTCCCCCGTTTATATCTACACCTCTTGGGCAGAGGTGGGTTTCAGCAGGTTCTGACTAGTTCTGGAAAACCTGTAGCGGAAATTTTGAGAACCGGTAGTAAAAATTCTGACTGGCCCCGCCCACATCTATTCTCTACCTCCCAAGTCCCAGCTGATCGGGAGGAAATGGGGATTTTGCAGTAACCTTCCCCTGGAGTGGAGAGGGGGGCGTGGCCCCCAAGCCACGCCCCCCGAAGCCAGACTCACAGCACCGGTAGTAAAAAATTTTGAAACCCACCACTGCTCTTGAGTCATGTTAACAAAGGAGCAGCAGCTTAAACCTAAAATCCAGCTGTGTTTGATACATGTAGAATTTGTGTTTCTCTCCTCTCTTTTGAGTTTTGGGCCTTTTTCTCTGTGAAAAAGAGCTCCAGCAGGAATTTGTTGGAGATTCATCCTTCCTTTGCCTTTAGGACAGACACCATCAAGACTCAGAGGACTTAAAATAAACCCACGTAGAACTTGGAGATAACTTGCCCTATTGAGCTAGCTATTAATCAAAGAAGTTCATATTTTTCTTCCGGCTCTATAAAGCAAAAATCAGCAGGAACTAGGGAGGTGGAATTGTCCTTGGTGTGTTGGCTAGAATTTGAGCATCCGACACTTCTTGGCATTTCCAGAGGGCAGGTGGTTAGAGCCTCTGCCGTTCCAGGAAGGGGTACATGAAACATAAATCATGGCTAAAAGCGACTGCCTTCTTCCCATCAACTATCCACATGTTTTCCCTCCTGTTTTCCTCTGCCATCAATTTTTGTGGAAGCCCCAAGGTCTGTACTAATTCGTTCCACATATGTTGTGTCACCTTCTCCAATCTGCTGGGTGTGAATGACTGGGGAGAAGATGGAAAGGAACCGGGGCACTGTTTTAGAAAATATTTTGGCACAGGGGGAGTACAGGAGAGGAAAATTCTAGTTTTTTCCCTGGATGTTTAGGAGTTTTTCTTCTGGAGCAAACAATCAAGGAACAAGGACTGCAATTTAATGATTTGGCACCCAAGCCCTTCATTTTAGTCCCTGCCATTGCCATGAAGAGCTTGAATTTTAAAAAAAACTGATTCAGAAACCCAGAAGATTGACGCCAAAATGTGTTGAATTTCAAGAAACCAGATATCGTATATCTGAATTGTTGAGAAGCTGTTGTAGGACACTCAGGATTCTGCCTTAGTGTCTACGTCCCACACAAAAATACGGCAGACAGTCCTTGACTTATAATCACAGTTGGCAGCAGAGCTTCCATTGTTAAACAAGGAGGCTGTTTACACCCATTTAATGTCCTTTTTCATTGGTGAATCCAGCTTCCTTTATTGACTTTGCTCGTCAGAATCCAGCTGAGAAGATTGCAAATGTCAATCACATGACACCCGTGATCCTGCAACCATCATAAATACGTGTTGGGTTGCCAGGTGCCCAAATTTTGCTCTCGTGTCCATGGGGATGCTGTGATAGCTGTAACTACAAGGACCGGTTGTAAGTCACTTTTTTCAGCGCCAAAAGTTGCTAAACAAATGGTTGTAAGTCGAGGACTACATGTAAAGCAAAATCTTTCTGGAAGGGGTGTTTCCAATGGGAGGGTTATATGTCAAAAAATTAATGATTGCAGCCGCAATCATGTGATCAAAGCTCAACCCTTTTTTACATACGTTGCACTGATATCATAGTCTAATAATGCTAACATTGTATTGAATTATTGGTTGATTATGTGCCATCCAGTTGATGCTGGAACTTTAGTGACTTTATAGATCAGGGATGTCCAGCGGCGGTGGGTTTCAGATATTGTTACCATCAGTTAACATGTTTAACATGTGTGGACAGTTTAACATGTGTGGACTTCAACTCCCAGAATTCCCCAGCTGGCTGGGGAATTCTGGGAACTGAAGTCCACAAATCTTAAAGTGGCCAAGATTACAAACCCCTGGTATAGCTACATTTTCTCCCTAATTATTTGCCCCAGCCTGGTCCTTCAGGTCTTACAATGGTGTACTCATTGCCACTGTACTTTGCTGCCTCTTGTCCTCTTCTTCTTTCCATCTTTCCCAGCATTAAAGCCTTCTCTAGAGAATTAAGTCTTCACATTAAGTATCTGAAATAGGATAGTTGGAGTATGATCATTTGTGCTTTGATTGAGAACTGGGTTGATTTGTTTAATGATTCATTGATTTGTTTGCCTGGCTGTTTATGCTATTCTCAGGAATCTCCTCCAACACCACATTTAAAACACATCAATACTATTTCTATCTTGCTTCTTCAAAGTGCAACTTTCCCTCCTATAGAGTATCATGGGCTATATACTGTTGTGTAGTGCAGTGTCTGTATTGTGTCATCTTTATGGATATATGTGTTTAATTACAGTGTCTACAAAATTCCTGGAATGAAAGACACATTCTGCTAAATATTAAGGGCCATTTATCTTTTTTATCAATTGAAAATCCTCTTTGTGCTTGGATTCTCTCTTTTGCTTTAATGTTTCCATGCTACCAATCCATCTCACTTCCTCCTCGAGCAAAAACAAAGGCTTAGTGGTTTCAGGATTAGAAGGATACATTATTTTGTCATGTGTCTTTACTTAAGCAAACTGCAAGCAGCAGGGATTCCTGCTGGCTAAAGGGCCATCTCGATTTCTCCATCTCACTCAGGCTGTTGGCTCTCGTGACATCCATTCCATGATGTCAGATTTTCTTTATTTTTTGTTTTTTATTTTCTGTGTGTGTGTTAATGCCTCTTTTTGAAGGATATGCGGCTCTTGGCTTCCCGCAGCCTGTCTCCATTTCATCTCCTTTTGCTGCTGCACCCCGTTAAACACAGGAGGGGCTTTGAATTGCCAAGAACAAGCCTCACTCTTGACAGAGCCGCATCTTGATAAAGAGTAAGAATGGCAGTTTTACAGACATGGGATAGCCAACTTCTAACTTGGAAGAAATGGCCACAAGCAGTTCTGCTTTTGCCTTCTGTCTGAGGTTCTTTCTTTCTTAGACACCATGCTAGCAAAAATATGCCCTCTGGCAAAAAATATGGTGCTATCAAAGCAAGAGGAGATCCATGGCAGATGCAAGTGTGTGATCAGAGCCTCAGATCTTATTTATCCATGATTATTTTTATAAATAACTCAAGGCAGCCAGCATATCCAACACATTTTCCTATTTTCTCCACAACAACCACCCTTGTGAGGTGACAGAATAACTGAGCTGTAAGGGACCTTGGAGGTCTCTTAGTCTAACCCCCTGATCAAGCAGAAGATCCCATACCAATGATGGCTAACCTTTTTGCCGTCACGTGCCAAAAGCGAGGGAAGCACGGGGGGTCGCACGCACGCATGCCCACACCCATAATTCAATGCATCCCACCCCCTGCACATGCGTGTGCAACCCCCTCGGCGCTCCCCCCATATGCCCATTTTTCACCCTCCCCAGGCTCCAGAGGCTTTCTTGGAGTCTGGAGAAGGTGAAAACAGCTTTCCCTCCAGAGGCCAGACATGGCCCGTTTCCTGACTTCCGGTGGGACCAGAAGGCCCGTTTTTCACCCTCCCCAGGCTCCAGAGCCTTTCTAGGAGCCTGCGAAAGACAAAAGTGGCCTTCGCTCCCCCCCAAGGCCCTCTGGAGACCAGAAGCAGCCCATTTCCTGACTTCAAGTGGGCCCAGAAGACCCGAAGATCAGCTGGTTGGCACGCATATGCACGTTGGAGCTGAGCTAGGGCAACACTCACGTGCCCACAGATATGGCTCCACATGCCACCTGTGGCACACGTGCCATAGGTTCGCCATCTGAGTCCTATACCATTTCAGACAAATGGCTGTCCAGTCCCTTCTTAAAAGCCTCCAGTGAAGGAGTACCCACAACTTCTGAAGGCAAGCCATTCCATTAGTTAGTTGTTCTAACTGTTAGGAAATTTCTCCTAGTCTTTTCACTAGACTAGACATACCCAATTCCTGCAACTGTTCTTCATATGTTTTAGCCTCCAGTCTTCTAATCATCTTTGTTGCTCTTCTCTGCAATCTTTCCAGAGCTCCATTTTTATAATATGGTGACCAAAACAGGATGCAATATTCTAAGTGTGGTCTTACTAAGGCTTTATAGAGCAGTATTAATACTTCATGTGATCGTGATTCTATCCCTCCTAGGATTGCATTGACTTTTTTGGCTGCCGCCGCACATTACTAACTGATATTTAAGTGACTGTCCATTAGGACTCCAGATCCCTTTCCCTGTGAGGTGGGTTGGGCTGAGAGAGAGAGAGGGTGACTGACCCAAAGTCAGCCAGCTGGCTTTCGTGGTTAAAGTAAGGCTTGAACTCATGGTCTACAGCTTTCTAGCCTGGTGTCTTAACCATTACACCAAACTGTCTCTGTATGCAAAGTGGAGTGGGGGTGTGGGAGTGGGGTTTGCTACTGTGACCATATTCTTGATTCTTTTGATCTATTGTTGAATTTCCCTGAGCCTGAGTAGCGTAGGGGGCTAATGCCTCCTACTAAAGGCAGCAATTAACATCCAGCTGCCTGTAATTCTGTGAGTTCAATCCTAGCCAGGCTCAAGGTTGACTCAGCCTTCCATCCTTTCTAAGGTGGGTAAATTGAGGACCCAGGTTGTGGGGGCAATAAGCTGACTTTGTATAAATATATACAAAAGTATGAAGGCTATTGCTTAATGCATTGTAAGCCGCCCTGAGTCTCCGGAGAAGGACGGCATATAAATCAAATTTTAAAAAAAATTTTATAGTGCACCCCAAAAGCAGCTCAATGAAACAGTCCTTCACAGTTATTTAAAAACACCAACACTTATCTAAACGAAATCCATGTTTTGCTTGGTACTCCCCTCCTAGAACCATATTACAATGTAAAAGAATTTCCTATATGTACATTTATGTGCCTGGGGATGGAAGACACATAAGACACACATTTTGATGTTGTGAAACATATCTGTTTTTCCAATGCAACAACACAAGTATGAAGGGGGAAAGGGATTTGCATTACCATCAATGTGGTATTGCTGCGGGGAAAAACAAATATCCTTGGTGCACACTTGTTTAGTTTTAACCAATACATGAGCTGAAATACTACTGAAATTCCTAATTTTGTCAAGTAGTTTTCTAATTAGCAAACTTTCTAAAAATGTATATATCTGGTGGAAATATTTTAAATGAATATGTGGGTTACACAAACAATGCACAAACACGCTATTTTAGGCACAATTATAAAGACCAGGAGAAATCTGTACATCCAGGGGTGAAATGCTCCCAGTTTGGACTGGATCAGGTGATTCGGTAGCGATCGTGGTAGGTGGTTTGGCGATCTGGTAGCGATGGCAGAGCAAAGCTCTGCCCACCTGCCCGGGTATGATTACTTCCTGGTTTTGACCAGGAAGTAATGTGTTTTTTACCTTCTGTGCATGCGCAGAAGGTTTTGCACACGTGCAGAAGGTCTGTGCACGCATGTGATGCGTGCATGCATGTAAGCGAAGCAGGGGCACATGGGCGGCGCATGCACTTCCAAATCGGTAAAGAAGGTAAGTAGATTTCACCCTTGTGTATATTCATATTATATCCATTGTTTGTGCAGATGTAAAAAAGGATCTCAGATTAATGTGAGTTTGAATATACTGAATTTAAAATTCAAAAAATGAGGAATGGAGAGCAACTGAAATTTTAAGATTCATCCATTCCAACCCATTAGCAGGAATAATTATTTTAATCAACAGATAGTCATGTTGTTTGGCTGGAAGAGACTAACATATCTGCTGCTAAAAAGAATCATTTAAGATGCTGATGTTTAATATTCCTTAATGCGTCATAAGCCTCTTTATTCTGCCTGCAAAAACTGGGGTGAAGCAATCAACAACTTTTAAGAACCTGTTCTCTGTGTTTCTCGTCTTCAAACAGCACCAAAAAATAACATGAAGCTATGGTTATTCCACAAACATTTTCCACAAACATGAATGACAACATGTTTTGGAACCATCTGCAATTTTAGCAGCAGATTTTCCTATATTACAAAATAATATTCCTTGCTCGTTCACCAAGTGTGCCAATTCCTGGGTCTTATGTCATAAAAAAAAGAGACTTGGTTTATATTACATTCCGATCATGCTTCAGTTGTTGCTATAAACCAATGAACTGTTTCTTCAACAGGGTTCTAGGTCTAATTCAAAATATGCCTCATATATATGTACAAATAGAGAAAGTAAGAAAATATATATTCCACTATGTATTGCCAGACTCTGAATAATTCTGAACCATTGATAATAACATTCTGAGGCAATTTTAAGGTTTCTAGCTATCTTTAATCAGATAACAGAGCTATCCAGGGCTATTACTGAGTTTAAAAAAATACAGTTTCTGTCAAGTCTAATAGAGAGAAAGATAAGCAAGAGAGGATAGAACGGTGTTAAGAATGATACTTGCAAAAACAGGAATCAAAATGCATGAATGCGTACTCACTCATACGCACAGGCATACCTTCCTCTTTGAAAATACAGCAATAAAAAGTTTGTAAATCTGCTTCAGGCATATGGTGCATGTCTAAGAGATGTTACTGATACCCCCCAATCTACTGTGATTTTGCACTGCTTGGGGATTCAGTTCCTCTCTGGGTTAAAAAAATTGTTATTTGGTAGAAATAGGGGACCCCAGAAGGGAATTTGGTTTCTAGATTCATAAAATCAGCCTCTTATCTGTATCGATTTCCATGTCTACATTTTACAAAATTTAAAAATTGGGGAAGAGGGAATATGTGACTTAAGCATCACATATAATTCAATCGTAGAACTGGAATGATATATGGCATGTACTGAAAAATAAGTGCCTGAGAATAAGCACGATTTCTCGATAAACATGCGGAAAGTTAGACTGCATTTTTTAAAAAACTCAAGGGAAACATTTTTATTTCATTTTTTTCAAAATACTGGGAAGTATGGCTTCTGGCAAATCTTCAGAGAAGCAATTATATGGTCTTCTGAATAATTCCTAGTTACTATTTAGCACTGGCAAAGGTGACATAGTGTCCCCCGATTTCTGGGGTATCTAAAGCTGCCATGTATTTCCTCTATGTGTTAATTTAGTGCAGAAATTCCACCTGAACAAAGATATCTCTGTGTATCATTAGGTTTTATTGATTATAAACAAACTCTTCTATTTGCATATATTTTCAGAAAATGGTAGATCAGAAGTGAGCGAATGCTTGACTTGTTTTGAAGTGATGTATGTTTTAACTATTATCACCTTAGAACAGGGAGCGCTCCTTTGACAGAGAGGATGTATAACATCTGCAGTGTTTTTTAAAGTTCCCCAAAAACTTTATTCCCTAAAAAATATTTGAGATTTTTTTTTCGTTTTCTCCTCAATCCTTGGGTAGACAAGGCTGCCTTGTCTAATATATTTTTAATACAGTTTTGCTGCCAAATTTTCACCTGCCATTTCCCCCGTATAATGTTCTAGAGCATAACTGATTTTGGGGATCGGGGTTGGGGGTGGGGGTTGGAGGTGAAGGTGTAGGACTTTACGAAGGATTCAAACGATAGTTGAGTTGGTACTGAAACGATTCTCACTGCTGTTTGCAATGGTCCACAAAGAACAACAAAAGAAATTCAGAAAAATGAGCCGGTGATTTGAAATACTGAATACTTGAAATATAAGGCATATTTTTAATCAAGCAAGATTATAGCCCTAAACATATATTGTGATTTAACCCTTTCTCCTTTTCTTCTATTGCAAAATGTTTACATCAGAATAGGTTAAGAATAGATGCATTGATAATATATTTATAATTGATAAAACAATGCAACCTTAATAATTAGAAACAAATGGCATGTTTAAAATTTTTTGCATGCGGCTACTTGTGTTGAAGGATATATTTTTGCTCTTCCTAGGCTAAAATCAATCCTCAAAAAACTTAAAAGGCAGTTTTTTAAAAATACCTTCTTGTACCAAATTTCTGCTAAAGTTTGCTTCCAGCCTTCCTTGACAACTGCAGAAACAGAAAGTTGGACTCAAATGGTCTTTAGTCTAAATAAGTCCAGCTCATGCCTCACATTCTTTGAAATATTAAATGAAATAAGCCTCTGTTGGTATAATACAATCCAAGTAGTGTTCCACTTCGTAACACCAATACATTAAACCCAGAAATACTTCTAAGCACTTGCTACCTCTTTGCTACCTCTGTACAATTTGCTTTGTTTTGCTTTCTCCTGTGAACAAGCAACTTTAAAGCAAAAGAAGCAATTATGGTTGCTGATCTGTTTGATTGTTGGAAATACGACATTCCCATTTACCTAATCAATTGTTTCCTGTTTATCATCTCTTTCCTTCACAATCATTTTCATTTTAACAGTGCAAATCCTTCACCCAGTGCAAGTTCGTCTAACCACCAAGTCTTGGCTTCTGGCTCAGAACAATAGAAAATTGGAGATAAAATGATCAGGATAAAGAACTGCTTTGTTCAATGCTGGGATTTTTGTCTGCTTGTTATGATGCTGTTATTTATTAGATCCCATTGCCATGACAATATATACAGCAATAGGTCCAGTTGATCACTGAAAGATCCTTTAGTTCAGATAGATGTTAACATGATTTCGGCTGGTTTATTTTCAACCTGCCAGCTAAATTCACAAGTTTCAGATATTTCAACTTCTTCATTTTATAGTACCCCCCAAATGTTGGATGCTTACTGTTTTTCTGCATAATTTATTCCTATTAAATCTTTCACCTGTGGGCAAGTTTAAGAAATGGTTACAATATGTATTTTTGTATATATTCCTAATTGTATCAAAGCAACAGATTTCTTTTCTTTTCTTTTCTTTTCTTTTTTTGCATTAAGGCTTTTTGGATGGGTAGGCTGGGTTAATATTACAACAACAAAGAAGAAGATTACGACTATTTAAAGACTATCAGATATTTTGTGGACCCATTGAAGTAACAATCAATGTACGCAATAAAATTAGAGAGTAGCTTACAAACTGTGCACTGCAATAAACTGGCCATTTTTAAACATGCCACAAAACGATACACTAATGCGAGGCTGATTTTTATTAGTAAGGGATTAATGTTAGTACCATTAACACTTTGATAATAATTGTAGCATCCTTTGACTATAATTGAACTGCAACAGTCAATATTTTCTTTTCTTTGTGGTGCTGAAAACCTCTGAAGATGCCCAGTTGAGTCCCAATCCAGCCAAAGAAAAATAAGCCTTATGATTTATAAGGAACTGTATGACTTATTACTATATAGAAGTAAGACACATTGCATGCAATAGATTTTCTATTTTCCACATAAGTGAGTACTACAGCTTGCATCTCTCTTATTTATCTCAAAAATGTTCCCTGCATCTGGTTTATGTCAAACATGTCCAAATTTCTTGAGAAGGCTACTTTGAAAATCTTCGAAATACAAATATTTATATATATTATGGATTGATTTTTTTTCACCGTTGCACAGTCTAAAATTCAGTATGGTGACTAAACTACAAAATATAATATAAAAAATGTACAGTAATTTTAAAACCTTCTGAAGAAATGTACTTATTTTAAAAAATCTGCTTTTTAAAAATTATGCCCAGTAGCAACTTTCTAATCTTTCTTAAATGTAGAGCAATCTATCTTTCAAGTTTTTAACTCCATGACAAATTATATAGACACTATTGAGCCTCTCAAAGTTTTAGAAGGCTTTTTAAAATGGAATGTTAACAGAAAAATATACACAACTAATTTATAGTATTTTTTGCTTATTCAATTCATATTCCTCCTTTCTGTTCAATTTTATGCTGCAAGCAGTGTTCAAATCCACCGACTGTAGTTTAGATTGCTGATAAAAGAGGAAAACATTAAACTTTTCATTTTATTATGTCTAGAGAAAACCTAGGAAAAATTGCTGAAGTCATCAACTTGAACTATACATTACCGGAAAATAAAGTTCATAGAACTATATGACTCTTTTCTGTGTAAAATATACTTAGAACTGGAAATAACAACTTTATTGGAGATATATGTAAATAAAGCTGGGGGGGGATGTCTAAAAAAGCCAATTATTCTAGATATGCTTTAAAAAATCAACAATAACATACTTATTTCATTGTGTGTCAAGCCTGGGGCCCTGTGTGTGTTAAGGACCCCATTTCCTGGCTGCATTAACAACCATAGTAACAGTTCTACTTGGATCCATATTTATTATTTATTAGATTTTTATTGTTGTTATAATTAATTCAAGGTGATGAACATACATAATGCTCTTTCCTCCTCCTGTTTTCCCCATAGCAACAACCCTGTGATGTGGGTTGGGCTGAGAGAGAGAGTGACTGGCCCAAAGTCATTCACCCACCCTTTATGCCTAAAGCAGGACTAGAAGTCACCATTTCCTGGTGATTGGCCCAAGTAACCCAGTCAGCTTTTATACCTAAAGTAGGACTAGAACCAGTAGTGGGTTCCACTTACTGTTGCTACTGGTGAGAGTGCGGTGCTTCTGTGCACGCACAGGACCTTCTGTGCATGTGCAGAGTGTCCGTGATGATGTCTGGGCAGGTAGGTGGAGCCTCCCACCACCGCCACTACTGATTCGCCCAAACTGGGGTGAACTGATAGAAACCCATCTCTGACTAGAACTCAGTCTCCTGGCAATTGGTCTAAAGTCAACCAGCCACCTTTTATGCCTAAGGCAGGACTAGAATTCATTGTCTCCTGGTGATCAGCCCAAAGTAACCTAGCTGGCTTTCATGCCTAGGGTGGGACTAAGGAACTCAAACTCTCCTGGTTTCTAGGCCAGCCACTTTCACCACTATATATATTTATTTTCTACTGCTTAAATTATTTTAATAGTGTTTCATTGTTTTTATATTTATGATGTACTCTACCCAGCGTCACTTGTTGAGGCGCGCAGCTATGGGGATCAAATAAATTAAACAAAAATAAAAATAATATGAATATGAATAATCAGAGTGGCTTCTCTGTAATTGGAACATGATTACGATCCAAGTGGGACCACTTACCATTCTTGTGAAGGGCTGGCATTTCTATGATAAAAGTAAAAAGCCAATAAATACTAAAAATGCCTCAGAACTTCCATACCCTGAGTATGAATGGGACATTAATGTGCACAAAGAGACCGTTTTTGCTGGATGTTATGAGTAGGTCATTAAAGGAGTCAAATCATGATTCCCCCTGCTGCTGTTTTACAGAATTTCAGTGCAGCCCTGTGATTCAGATATAATTCATTTCCTCCTTATATCTCGGCTAGTTTCATACATCACTTTAAGCCACATTTTAACCATAGTTTGTTGTATGACAATTGGGTGGACACTCACATAGTGCTATTCCATAAACCATATTCTGAAACCTCGAGGTCTGAATTTACACAACACAAAACTTAGATCAACCCACGTTGATGTTTGTACAAGTCACTCTCTTTTTGGGGATGATAGACTTGCAATCCTATACAGAACATATTTACTTATGTGTAAATGCCAGGAAGATCCGTGATATACAAATTGGTGCTCTATTTTCTCTATTTTTCTGTTTGGGGTAGCTTCAGTTAGTTATATCCTTATAGTTGTTATTTTGTGATAGCTGTGATAAACATGACTTAGTTTTCATGTGTTGAAATGTTGCAAGTTATGAAAACATAGCTTTTGCTAATGAAAAGTCTTTAGGTTGGATCTAGAGTTTAATTACATTTCATTCCCACTGAATTCTGTGGGATTCAGACGGCAACCAAAGTGCCCATTGATTTTAATATGGCCTAAATACAATTACTATACAATACATATGTTCTAAGTTAAAGTATGTGTAGAATTGCAGTCTTGGAATAGGAGTCATCTTTCGATTCAATGGGACTTCGTAATTTTGTGTAGGATTTTACTGTTAGGATCTAGATACCAACTTTTATAATTAAAATATTTTAATGTAAATGTCTTGGGAAGCAAATACATAATTTTCAGTTTTTAGCTGATAATGCTTCCACACAAACAACTTCACTATGTTTATATGTATCTTTTTTTGTTCATAGGATATCGTGGGATATCTCTTCTTTTTGTGACTTTCTGGGTATCTCTTTTGGGTTTTTTTTTTTATCACACTAGGACCTGTCTATAAACACTCAACATTTACGGTACTGTGCTACAAATATCAAGAATGGAAACAAAGGCTAACAGCAGTTTTCAAACTTTGGGAGTTCAAAGAAACTTTTTTTGCACCTCGATTTTTAAGTTCATCAGAGCTCTCACCATGAGAATTTGCTAACTGCAACTCATTTTTATGTACACCATAGAAAAGCTTTTCATGTATGCATATATGTCAGTTTTAATTTATCCTCTAGAAGTTTTGCTTCTCCCATTCCTGTGCTGTTTGATTTTTTTTTAAACTGATCTAAAATATGGATATATGGATATATGTCTAATATGTCATATATATTTTTTGTTTAACCCAATTTATACAATTTTTGTAAACTATCTTTACTGGAGTTTACACATTTAGAGAAGTCTGAATTTCCAGTACATCCGGTCCTGTTGTTTAAAAATATGAATGTCTATTTCATCCCAATTAGATACACAAGAAATGTATGTGCCTTCCAAATCTAGTGCACGTGTTAAAACATTCCTGAAGCTATAAATTACAGAGAAAAAGAAAACAAGCGTTTAAGTAAGTTTGCCTTTGATAATTAATCTACCCATAAAGGAACAATGGGTTCATCGATTGCATAGAGTACAGTTTTAAAACCAATAATCATACAGATGGCTGGAATCATACAGACAATTTATTTGATGTTGCTGGTCAGTCTCTTTTAGATTCAACTCTGATTGTGATTAAAATACCATAGAAAAGGATTCTTATTAAATCTGGGATTGTCTTGCAATGAATTAATATCTTCTCCGGAGACTCAGGGCAGCTTACAATGCATTAAGCAATATTATATATTATAATATATAATATATAAATATTATAAAGTAAATAGCCATCTTGCATAGCGCAAACACCAATGAAACTTATCTCTGTGTCTTATTGACTTTGAAACATTATTTCCTTTTTGTTAAAATTTTCAACACAGTTTACTGTAATTTTAGGTACATCACTTATTAAAAAAGAATACTGTACTGTTTATTGAGAGCCGTGAAGTTCTCAGCCATTACATGAAGATTTAATTTTTTGGGGTAATCAATTCTTGTTTTTATAAATTCTCTTCTACTGGGACATTTACACAGGTATACATAGTCATTTTGTTAAATATTCGTTAGCTTAAGAGAATACAGCAAATAAGGATCTAATGTTTAAATACATTTCTTGATAATTGTTTTGATAGGAGTTTTAAGAGCTTTTTAAAATGTTTACCAATATCTACCAAGACTAACATCTGTAGAAAAATATTAGGAAAACAAGTTTAGCTGCAGCTAAAATATTAGTAAAATAAGTTTAGCATCTTTACAAAAAAATGTAATAGTTCTTAAATATGCATAATTGTTTGTTTCTAAGCTGTAGAAAAATATAGATTTCCCAAATGTATAGCAGGACGTGCCAACCTTTAGAGCTCATATTATTGTTTTGTTTTCCATTTTCAGACATATTTAATAGATCAAAGCTTTTCCCAAACAAAATAAACTTAATATCATCTAACGTTGACATTTGTCACTAAGGACCCTCCAATTTTGTTAACTTGTGCTTCAGTGCAATTTTTTAATGGAATGGAAATTTTGGTTCCAGCATAATAACAATTCTTCACCATTTACTTGGAACTTTTAAAATGGAAGTGAGATTTAGTAGCCATGTGTAGTAAATTGTGCTAATAATTCATTTGCCTTCTGTGCCATAAAATATGCTTATTAGTAATGTATCATAAACATGTATGACTATACATAAAGCGAAACTAATCTATAAATTGTAAAGGAGAGCAGGGAGAATTATTTTATGGAATTAAAAAAAAATCCCCTCCAATGTATTTTTGCGGTATGGGAGAAATATTTTAGTGGCTATCAATCTAAGATTTTGATGCTACACAATCAACAATCTGTTTTCTCCAAAATTATGGAAATTTTGGCTGTTAATAAATTTTCACACAAATGTTCAGAAGAACACAAATCTTTAGGTTCTACATATGTAGAAGAAATGAATATTTTTAAAAAAGCAATGTTTTTAAAAATAGGTTGAAGAACATTCACATAATAATAGAAGCTGCTTTGAAGCAATAATATCTGCATGCTTAAAAACAGCAAATATTTCAACAAGGTCTATTGAAGTAGCATAGATTCTATCACATACATCAAAAATTAAATAGTAGACATCAACATAAAGCTGACTCAAGATGCAGATTAATAGAATCAGTCTCAGTACTTCTTTATTTTCCAACCTGTGGTACTCTTAAGAAGTATTGTACAGAAAATTGTAATAATTTTAAGATGTCACTGTGGAAATTTCAAGCATTTCTTCTGATTTCAGGCACACAGCGGAACAGGCAATGGCAGATTAGAGAGGTTTTAAGATGCAAATGCTTGGGGAGACTTTCATCTTGCCATACATTTTAAGAAACCTTGAAAAACTCTGCCAGTTCCCCTTAGTGGGTTCACTAAGCCCCAAAATATGAACAACAAATGAACCATTAGCTACAAAACCACTCGCATTCCTCTGCATCTATTATACGTTTTATTGCCGAGGGCCTGCAGTAAATATGGATATATTTAGCAATATAAGCACCGGCACACTGTCTATCTCTATTGCTTGGATATCCTTTATAAGATTTCCTTTGCCTGCATCATCTGAGATATTATAGCTTTGTTCAGATAATAACTGCAGTGTAAACATTGCAGGTTTTCAGTACCAGTGTCATACATCTTGCTCTTAAATAACTGGGTCCACGTTATATTGCAATAGTTATTCAAGTCTGTCTGTCTGTCTGTCTGTCCCTCCCTCCCTCCCTCCCTCCCTGCCATCTATCTATCTATCTATCTATCTATCTATCTATCTATCTATCTATCTATCTATCTATCTATCTATCTATCTATCTATCTATCTAGCAAGAAACGCCAACATAATACAGCAGGTATGAAACAACACTTTGCCACCCTAAATATTTATCAAATTTGGGGCTGGCGGGGTTGAGTTCCAGAGTAGAATTTCTCATGCATTAAAGAAGTGAATGCAGAAAAATAATGGGAAACAAGAAAGAATGATATAATAGCATGATGAGAGCAAACCCACCTTTTCTCCCCCAATTGTTGTGTCTGGAGCTTGCGTCCAACTCCACTATCCACCGAGCTTTCTGGAATCTGATATCAGCCAGGCTGGAGTTTCTTAAAAATGAAATCCTCTTTGTTGAGAGTTTAAGAGGAAGTTTAGCAAGTTTTACAATCCGTTGGGTAAAAATACTAGACAGTCGTCTTGTTGGATGTATGGGAGGGTAACAGAGGTGGGGAGAGACGGGAAACGGTGTCTCTGGAGATCTGTTAAAGTGTTCATGAGTTAACACAAGTTTTGATAGTCAGGTTTCTCACCCAGTCCTGGAATCAGGAGAGTAAAACACTTTTCCAGATCTCAGAGGCTTTGATCTGGGGTTGCTACATTTCCTGATGGCATTGCCCTGCATGAGGAGACTTCCAACAGAGATCCTCATGAGTCAAAAAAGGGAGTAAATTCCACTGTTGGGACAGAAGCCAAACACATGCAGACAGGTGGACTGCAGAATACTGAACAGAGGAGAGATATACAAAGGAAAAGGGGCAAAATAAAAATGGCCCATCAGGAAAAACATCCAGATTGTAGACCAACAGGATTTAAGCAGGAAAAACAAAAGACTATTGGAGTCATTTCCAATCTTCACATATCCAGAGGGTATGAGGGGATCATAAAGCAGATGAATAAAGATTTGGGACCTGGGCCATCCTTATATTACAATACCTTCTTGTGCTCACAAAACCTCATCTTTCTCAGAAGCAGAAAAGGAAGAGATGGCCCCTCAGAAAGTTCAATATTGGGGGGAAAAGGTGACCCTTTAAAAAAGGGCCCATTTCCCATTCTAACATAGTTCTTCCTTCAGTATTTGGATGTTGTCATTTAATCCTATTTGGTCTATATTCCGAGAGTCAGTTTGGTCTAGTGGGGAGTTAGTTTGGTCTAATCTTTTTCTACCCAAGAGAAAATCCATCCTAAGTTCAAAAAGGCCACAATGCCTACTTTTCTATTTTTAGCTTGTCCATTTTGCTCTAGAGACCTAAGAAAAACAAACGATTGTTTAAATACTACGTACAATGCTGTTTGCTTTCAGAAGTACAGGTGTATTGTATTTGACTCAGAAGTGGACAAATGTGCTTTGAATCTGTTGTGGGTTTATTTTCTTGGTTGTTTCTTAAAGAAACTATGGCTTTTCCTGAACTCATCCTTCTGCCACACATGCCCAGGAAAATACAGAGAGTCCTCGATTTACGACTACAACAGAATTTCTGTTGCTTAGCAAAGCAATTATTAGTGTGTCACATCCAATTTTGTGACCTTTTTTTTGGTTTTTTTGCTACGTTTGTTGATTTGATTTGATTTATTAAATTTATATACCGCCCTTCTCCCGAGGGACTCAGGGCGGCATATAGCCATGATAAAAAGACAATAAACGATACAAAATTTAAAACCCGTTTAAAACAAAATTAAACAAATCTTGGCTTTCCTAATTAAAACCCCATAATTTAAAATACCCCATCCAAATTTTATTTAGTCAACCAGGCCCGCCTGATGAAATAACAAGGTCTTGAGGGCCTGGCGAAAAGCACAGAGATTGGGAATTGTACGTATCCCAGGGGATAGCTCATTCCAGAGAGCGGGTGCTCCCACAGAGAAGGCTCTCCCCCTGGGGGTCGCCAGCCTACACTGTTTTGCTGACGGCACTCTGAGGAGCCCCTCTCTGTGGGAGCGCGTTGATCGGTGGGAGACTATTGATGGCAGAAGGCAATCCCGTAGACGATTCACTGCAATTGTTTAAATGTATCAGGTGGTTGTTAATGGAATCTGTCTTCCCCCATTGGCTTTGCTTATCGGAAACCAGCTGAAAAAGTTGCCAATAATGATGACTCTGGGACATGGCAAACATTGCAAATACATGCAGGTTTGCCAAGTGCCCAAATTCTGATCATGTGACCATGGGGATGCTGCAATGATTATAACTGGTCATGAGTTACTCTTTTCAGTGCTGTTGTGAAGAAGTTGCCCAATTTCCCATCATAGGGGCATTGAGAATATTTCTTTCTTCCTTTTTCCCCCTCCATTGACCTGATACAGCCCATTTTTTAATTTGGTTGTTTTCTTCCCAGCACCAAATCCTGCCATACCAAATCTTATCCAATTCAGTTTTGTTTTCAGTCTTATTCTACTGACAGACCCAGGCAGAATGCCTACCTCCTGTGTTTTTTTGTTTGTTTGTGTGTCTGTATGTCTATGTGTCTGTGTGTGGGTGTGTATCAGGGGTGGGTTCTACTTACCTTTACTACTGGTTTGCAAAGGGGGCGTGTGTGCGTAGCCCCCTTTGCTCATGTGCACGTGTGCTCTTCTGTGCAAGCACAGAAGAGTGTTTTAATGACATCAGAGTCAGTGGGCGGAGTCTCCCGCCAATTTTACTACCAGTTCTAGAGAACCGGTGCAAACTGGGGGCAACCCACCACTGGTGTGCATCCCTAACATTTGCTTGTGTTGAAAGAATAAAACAAGCGCTAGCTAAAATTTCCTTCCACTGAGGTTACATTTGCTTATTAAACTGATCATTAAATTAGCTTATTAAACTGTCTTTTAATAAGCTCAAGAAGGAGACTGTATTACAGTTTTGTTATTACATTCACTTAATCATCTGGGTATATTCAATAACTTGATTAAATTTTAATAAATTTAAATAATCAAAGAAACTTTCTAGGCAGTAAATAGAACAAGACATCGAACTTTCTTCATATTAAAGTAATCAGAATGAAAAGTGGGAGCCTACAATTATAAAGCAGCAATAGATTGGCCAAGTCTTGTCAAACTAGTGAATCTCTTCAGATAGTCTTGGAACGTCCTGATATTATAATGTAAATAATTAATATAATCAATTAATATCCTCAGAATATGAGTTCCTGACGTGGAATACTGTGAACTTCTGTAAGATTGACTGAAATGTTGCAAGATTTTGATTTTTTTTAAAAAAATTAATTTATGTGCCGCCCTTCTCCGGAGACTCAGGGCGGCTTAGAATGTGTTAAGCAATAGCCTTCATACTTTTGTATATACCTGCTTAGTAGGGCTTTCGGCCTCCCCACAATTTGGGTCTTATTGCCCCCACAATTTGGGTCCTCATTTTACCTACCTCGGAAGGATGGAAGACTGAGTCAACCTTGAGCCTGGTGAGATTCGAACTTGCAGTAATTGCAGGCAGCTGGTTTCACTTTAACACCACTTTAAGCTGCTGCACCACCAAGGCTCTTTATTGTACAAATATGGCAGGATGGGATACGGAGCCAGAAAACATTGCCCTTTCTTGCAGTTAAAATTAAACCTTCAGTCCTACTAATATAGGACATCCTCAACTTATGACCATAATGGAATCTGGAATTACTTAGGACCTGGTTCCAAAATTTTGATGGCTACTCCCCCTTGAGTACGACTGCATGTCGTACTCTTGGCAACCAGTCTGCATTTATAACCATTCGCAGTGCCCCTTGGTCACATGATGACATTTTACAATGGTTTTCCTAAAAACTGGCATTTATTCCTGGTTTTTGGCAAAGCTAAAAAGAAGGGCGGTTTATAAATTGAAAAAAATAAAATAAAATAAATAATAAATAAAGCTGGCCCGTAGTGAATTGGTTTCCTTAATGAGAGTCTCAAAAAAAAAAAGTCATAACATCACACCAATCATAGGGGTGACCGGATGCACAGTCATAAATCAAAGACTAGCTATACCAGTGATGGCTAACCTTTTCTGGACCGAGTGTCCAAAGCGCACATGCACGCCTGAACCCCCAAAATGCATGGAGTGCGTGGAGCCCCCATACATGCGCTCTGCCTCTGCATGCAGCCCTCACATGTGCATGGCATCCCGTACACTTCCCACCCCCACGCATGTGTGGGTGGGCTCCCACACACACCCTGCCTCCATGCATGCATGGCAGAGATCCAACAATCAGTGGGCCAGCGGGAAGCGTGCGTGCATGCGCGGCGGAGATGAACTGGGTCAATGGCTCACATTCCCATAGAGGCGACTAGAGGGCGCTGCATGCCACCTGTGGCTTGCGTGCCATAGGTTTGCCATCACGGACCTATACTATAAAGAGGCCCTGAAGCCTTGAAGTTACTATATGAAGAGAAGGATTGTAATTTGATAGTTAAAATCTTCCCCATGAAGGGAATTATATTTAAATTATGTAAATTATTTCTATGAGAGTATGTAGATTAGTATGGATGTAAATACTATGCAAATTTGTTTGATTTTTGCTCTCTTCTTTTGATAACATGCATCTTATGTGCTGTTGTATAAGAGATTTCCTTTAGCATTAATCGAGTGCTGAACAAAAGCCTTTGGCAATGATTTACAATCCACATCAGCATCCAAATACTTAACAATAATGCTTGGCATGAAAAAGGAGAATTTTAGCAATTACACATATCGCTCTAACAATAATTCATATTTTGGTAAATTCAGCAGATCCAAATCCCAAACCTCAGCCACTTGTCAAAATATTCTGAAGCTTGCAATTTTCACACAATTTAAGATAAACTTTCAAATTGCGCCACAGACCGAAACCCTGTAATTTGGGCTCACAGCTAGAATTGCCACTTTTTCGCTCCCTCTCTGTTTGTGAGCCTTAAACACAGATCTGAAGCAGATGGTGAAGTTTATTTCTATTTTGAGATTCCTGCAAATCCAACTGCTTAGCACAGGCTGGTTTTCCCTTTAAGCAGTTGGCAACCCTCCGTGCAGTTGCTTTGCCATTTCAGCCCAAGATGCCCCCTCCCCAGTTCCCAAATTACTGCCCTTTCCTCCCATCCCTCACCCAGCCGATGAGCTCCTCCCTCTCCATCCTCCATCCCCCAGCTGTCCCAAGCTCTGAAAGTGAAATTGCTGGTTGGCTGGCTATTAATCTCTCTGTTGTTTTTACAAGGCCCTCCCACCTCTTCTTCCCCGAGGTGCCCATTAAGGATCAAAGGTTAATTAATGCAGAGCAGACCGTGACCACAGTTATTTTGACCCCATATGGCCAGGTGGTCCCAAAGACCTGATATACAAGATGTGATGAAAGGGGGACACAGCCCAGGAATTTAGAAGATTATGAGGCGTGGAGGGTGAGAGGACCGAAGGGAAGAAAGAGGAGACTATGGGGACCTGACCTTCTCGGGGTCAGCTGGGGGGGCGCTAAATTTAAGGGAAAGTTGAATTCACTTTGGAAGCAAGCTACATTAAAAACCAAAACATTTTTCGATTCAATGTATGTGACATTTGTTTGTTTGTTTATTTATTTAACAACTCAAGGCAGGAAATATATTTGTTTTATAAACTCCTCAAGGCAACAAAAATATTCAACACATCTTCCTCCTGCTATTTTCCTGCTGTTTGAGCAAAGAGAAACAGAGGGAGCAACCCAAAGTCACCCAGACGACTTTCATACTTAAGGTGGAACTAGAATTTACCATCTCCTAGTGATTGGCCCAAAGTCATCTAACCAGCTTTCATGCCTATGGAGGAACTAGAACTCACTGTCTGGTAATGATTGACCCAAAGTCACCCAGCTACTTTCATGTGTAAGGAGAAACTAAATTCACCATCTACCTATTTCTAACTAAATTAGCTCTTAATTCTTTAATTTTCTTATTGTCAATTTTTAAATCAATTCATTAATTTTTTAAAAAAACCTTTCCTATAGAAATTATTATCTTGCCTACATTCCCTACTTATGTACAAGAAATGTATCCTGTTGTTGTCAACTTCAGAGTCACTTGGTATGCAAGTCAACCAGGCTAAAATCTTGAGGTGCATTTCCTGTTTGCAGAATAAGAGAATTTAGCCCTTTCAAAGGCTGATTTGCCCAAATCTGAGGAAGATTATGCAATGACTGGGTAGTTGTTATATTGGTCTAACCCAGGGATCTCCAATTTTGGCAAGTTTAAGATACATGGACTTCAATTCCCAGAATTCCCCAGCCAGTATGGCTAGCTGGGGAATTCTGGGTGTTGAAATCCGAAAGTCTTAAACTTGCCAAGGTTGGACAACTTTGGGCAAGCATTTGATACATTCAAATCTTCACACAGTTTTCTAAGGCTATCTCAGTCTAGCCTACTTTGCAGGGTTATTTTCAAGATAAACTGGGCAGAATAAAATTGTATAGCCTTAAATTTTGGAGAACAAAGGCAGAATATAACAGAAACAATAACAACCAGTATCACGAAGAAGAATTTTGGAGGGAAACAGGAAATGCACCTCAAGATTTTAGCCTGGTTGACTTGCATACCAGGTGACTCTGAAGTTGACAACAACAGGATACATTTCTTGTACATAAGTAGGGAATGTAGGAAATTCTAGGCAAGTCAGTCCCTTGATGATTTATTTATTTATTTATTTATTTATTTTCAAATTTATATACCGCCCTTCTCCCTGGGGACTCAGGGAGGTGTACAGCCAAGTAAAAACATAGACTACAAACATTAAAATACGATTAAAAGGATATATATAAATTTGGCCCCATAATTAAAAAACAATAACGACCCAATTAAAACATTTCAAAGTGTTAAGTCAGACCGGCTTGCTGAAAAAAGAAAGTTTTAAGGGCACGGCGGAAGGTACCGAAGTCTTGGATTCTCCTTATTTCTGGCGGCAGTTGGTTCCAGAGGGTAGGTATATGCCATCAATGATGACATTGATGGCATATAAACTTATTTATAAAAATTAAAAAATCCGGGAATTCTATTATTTCTAGTTTTCTTACAAGGTACTACCATTTTAAACTTAATATTATTTGATTCTGCCCACTTATTTCATCTCTCTGATACAAAGGTTTTGCAAACACATTCATCAACCCACAAATTAGTACTTTGGATCATTTCCATACTGAAAATCTTCTCACTTTCCAAGCTACCAGCAGCTGCTTTAAAGTGCCAGAATGGTCTTCACTGCTGTCAGCTTCAGTGGCCTAAAAGCGGGCTATGAATAATCTATACTCATTTGGCTGACCAAAGGCTGGCTCCAGATAGGAAGCTAATTGCTTTCCTATTCGTGGAGTGGTTCCTTTCTTCAATGGTTTTCAGATAAATCAACACTAAAAAAAACCCTTTCTACTAAAGAGTTACCAGAAGAAATCTGCTTTCAAGTTAAATTCATAGGCTCCTCTTATTCAGTATTGTTTAAATCAGTGTTTCCAACCTTGGCAATTGTAAGATATGGGGACTTCAACTGCCAGAATTCCTCAGTGAGCATGGCTGGTTGGAGAATTCTTGGAGTTGAAATTCCCCTATTTTAAAGATGCCCAATTGGGAAACACAGATCTAGAGGCCAGCTGAGGAAAACAGAATTATACTTCAATGCAAGTTTATAGGGATTATATTAGTGAGAGATGGCTCATCCAACACAAGCTCACCAATGAAAGAATAATAAGGAACAGGCATTAAATATGCAGGAGAGCATTGGAAGTATATCAGAAAGGACAGAAGCTAAATTGCCTCCATCTTCTGATTAAAAAAACATTTCAGGATGCTAATTGGAAGTTAAGTACAGATTGCATTTCCCTGTCCGTTGCAACATTGACTTATGCTGTAGCAATGTTCATATACTGTGCTAAACCATAATGTGGTTTTTCTGTTTCCATTAATTATGAGTAAAGCCAGCCCATTGTGATGTGTTCAGCCAATTATGAGCCACAGCTGAGCACAATGGGGACATTTCAATGGAAGAGTCACATTCACTTGACTGGTTTGTGAGGTCGTGGTTATGATGTCACTGTTTTGCTGTTCAGGGCTCCTCCCAGCAGCTGACAAGACAAGATATTGTCATGTCTTGGTTAGAGTTTGGGCTCCTCCTGACCATGGTCATCACAGGATCTCAGGGTTGTTTAAAATGTAGCAACGAAGCCATGGAACTTCAAAAAGAGTTCAAAAATAGCTACCTGGAAAAGAAACTCCGAAGAGACCCTGATCTCAAAACAAAATTGAAGCAGCTCCTGGACAATACCCTGGAAAGATTATGGCAACAACCCATACATCCACAAAAATATATGGGTATTATTGGTATGAATGCATTCCTTCCAGTAGCTCTCCAAGAAGATCCAAATTTTTCAGGTGTGAAGCAGGGCCATTTTGGACAGACTTAAACCCACTTCCTGGCACTGTGAGCATTTTTAGGGGCAGGTTTTGAATTTTACACAGTGACCTATATATGGAACAAAGAGGTCATGTTACCAAATTATACTGATTTATAATATTTTAATATTTTTCTCGCTGGGGAATTCTGGGAGTTGAAGTCCACGCTTCTTTAAATTGCCAAGATTGAGAAACACTGTGCTATGACAACCTCATCCCCAAACATCGGCAGGACCAAGTTAGAGAAATTCGTGGGGACAAAAAGCTATGTTTTATAGGAACATATTATAAATGGGTTTTGTTTATTTGTGGGACCACTTATCTCTGCTTGTCTCACCAGACTCAGTAAAGTCAGCATGTCCCAGACCCCCTGTCTTAAACTGTGTCATATTATCGGATGAAACCAACATTTCTTCTCTTTCATGGAGTTTACCCCATGAAGCAGCCTCGGCACTGAGATTTAGATGTCCCGGGCCTTCTTGGTTTGTTTGTTTGTTTGTTTGTTTATTTATTAGATTTGTATACCGCTCTTCTCCCAAACGGGACTTTTGAGACGGCCACAGAGACCTGGCCTTTCCCCTAGGTCAGGTGTCGGCAACCCACGACTCCAGAGCCGCAGGCAACTCTTTCATCCCTCTGTTGTGGCTCCCTGTCGCCCTGTCATGGCACAGGGATGAAAGAGCTTTTGCCCCATTGCAGTAGTCACGATGGGCGGAGCCTTAATGCAGGAACGAAGCGCCCCTGCACTTGCCTTTGTGCATTCCTCCTTTGTCACGGTGCATTTGCTGTTGCTGCTCTCACAGTGCCTTGCACAGCACAATAAAAATTAGCACACTTCACAATGGGGGAGATGGGGTCCCCTCCTTCTGGAGCCCACTACGACACCTGCCTCACTTGCCCCTGGTAAGAACAGCGTCGATGTGGACTCACTTTTGCCTCCTGGATGTCAGTTGCTTTTCCTGCAGAGCTGCTGGTGTTGTGATGCCCCATCTCCCTGCTAGCCAACTGGTCTTCAGCATGCTGCTCCTGGGCTCATTGGCTTCCAGATGTCAAATTCCCCCCACGTAGCACTACTTCAGGATTTCCTTCCCCCACAGGGGAAAAAGAGGTGGGCGGGGAAGAGAGTGAGAGAGGGGAGGAGAGGGAGGGAGGGAGAGGTAAAAAGAGAGAGGGGGGGGAGATATGCTGTGTATTTTAAAGGTGAAATATGTCCCTGAAAGTCCTGAAAATAGTTTTGCCATTTTGCTCATCATCTCACTGAGAGAGAGAGAGGGGGGGGGGGGGCAGGGAGGGAGGGAGGGAGGGAGGGAGAGAGGGAGGGGAGAGAAAGGGAGGGAGGGAGGGGGAGAGAGAGAAACACACACAAAGAGAGATACTCGTATCCCACAGAAAACACCAGGAGCCACAAAACCTGGATAAGCATAGCTGGGAGTGTGTTATGTGACCGGGTGAGTGATGTCAAGTTGGACACAGTCACCCAAGTTTTGTGGCTCCCGGTGTTTTCTTTTCTGTGGGAAATAAGTCCAAATGGTTCTTTGAGTGTTTAAGGTTGCAGACCCCTGCCCTATGTCCTCATGGGATGGACCAAGATATAGAGATGCCTCATACACATGTATATCCAATAGGTTTTTTTAATATGTTGCCTCAGAGGGGGGCGGGTTGTATTGGATTGGATTGTTTTTAATTATTCTGTGGTAGAGGCTTTTATATTGGTTTTTGTGAACTGGTTGTTATCTGTCCAGAGCTGTGTATTCAAGACAAGCTATTTTGTTGGTTATCTAGATAAATAAACAAACAACACTGAATAGAAGGCAAATAGAAAGTCAGAGGGTGAGCTGCCTTGATGGTGAAAGCCTCAAAAAACATAAATCCTGATGATAATTGCTTTGAGCCTGAGCAGTGAAGGAAGAATACAAGTTGAAGATATCATACTGAATGAATGAAGTGATTTTTTAAAAAAAAGCTTTTAAGATGGACCCTTCTCAATTGGAAATGAAAACTCTAAAGGAGCAGTCTAGAGACCCCTTTCCTTTCCTTTGACCATATTCCTATTATATGCAAGCAATTTCAATAATGTAATCTTGCATCATGGTTTTGCATTACATTTCTAACCCTGAAACGGATGCTTCCATTAACAAAAGATGTGCTGAACTTAAAGCCCCTGTTTAAATGGAGATCTAGTCATGCTTAGGATGCCCACTCAGATAAACACAACCAGGGGCTTCCATAGGGGTGATGTCGACATTGGCAAAAATCTTTGTTGTTGTGATAACTCATTCCTTTTTGTATGTGTGTACATTGGTACAGAACTGATATTAGTTATCCTAATTGAATGGATCGTAAGTAAGACAAGAACTAAATCCAGCCCTAGGCTCAGCATCTATCTCAGGGTGTCAAACTCAAGAACTGGGGGCAAGATTCAACCCACGGGGTGCTTAGATCTCCCCGTGGGCAGTGGTGGGATTCAAGTAATTTAACAACCGGTTCTCCGCCCTAATGATTTCTTCCAACAACCAGTTTGCCAAACTGCTCAGAAAGTTAACAACCAGTTCTCCCAAAGTGGTGCGAATTGGCTGAATCCCACCACTGCCCTTGGGGCTGGCCTGGAAACAGCAAAGAACCGGCCTGTGGTGCCTCTGCTAATGAAATGGAGCTGTGGGGAGGGGGGAAGTGCTCAGCCGCCCTGAGCTCCATTTTCCCTGGCAGAGGGCTATCAAAACAAACTAAAAACAAAACAAAGTAAAAGGAGAATTTTTTTCCCTTTTGCATCTAAGCATACAAGACAGAACAGGAAAGGAGAAAGGGAAAGACAAAGACAAAGAAAAAGATGGGAAGAGAGCAAGAAAGGAAAAATAAGGAAAGAGGGCAAGGAAGAAGAAAGGAGAATGAAGATGGAAGGAAAAAGTAGAAAAGGAAGGAAGGAAGGAAGGAAGGAAGGAAGGAAGGAAGGAAGGAAGGAAGGAAGGAAGGAAGGAAGGAAGATTATAATGAGAGTGAGGGAAGGTCTCAGGGAAGTCCTGCCTTTCAACTTGGCCACCACAGGTGCTCCTGACACTCGTCCCATGTCACACCCACCATGACCATGCCCTCTCCCGGGCATGCCCACCCCTGGCCACACTCACCCTAGCCACGCCCCACACACCCATGGCCCTCCGAGATCAAACACAACCCTGATGCGGGCCTCAATGAAATCAAGTTTGACACCCCTGATCTGTCTGACTATGTGCTACTATAGGGTTACTGTCAACCCAGTAAACAGAACTTATAGTTTACTTTTATATCTGATCATTTATTTGAGGTTATAAATAATTTGAAAGTAATGTATGCATTTATGAAGATACATTCATGTGTGTTTATGACTGTGTGAGATAATACTTCTGTTTCTCCAAAATGTAGTAAACACTTATGTACATATAGTCCTTGACTTGCAGCCATTCATTAAGGGATGATTCAAAGTTACACTAGCACTGAAAAAAGTGACTTGTGGCTGTTTTTCACACTTACGGCCGTTGCAGCATCCTCATGGTCATGTGATCATTCTGACGCTTGACAATTGGCAAATATTGATGACACTTGCAGTATCCTGGGGTCATGTGATCACCTTTTGCCACTTTCTGACAAGCAAAGTCAGAGGGGAAGCCAGTTTCGCTTAACAACTGTGGCAAGGAAGTTAGTAAAATGGGACAAAACTCGCTTAATGACAGCCTTGCTTATCAATGGAAATTTGAGCTCCATTGTAGTCATAAATCGAGAACTATCTACAGTAGGGTTAATAATCAGTTCCCTAATGAATTCAGGCTTTGCATGAAATTTTATAAGGACATATTTGAAGAGATTTACACATAATGCAAAGCCACAATTTGAACCCTTCCTTTGGACTTTCCTGGACACTAGGCATAAATTATATTGGGTCCATAACACACTAACTCAAAATGAATCCAGCAACGTTTAGTTTAATGTTTGTTTGAACTGGAAAACTTTTGAAAACCGTTTTTATGTTTGTAGATCACATAATTCACAAAGGGACCTATTGAACGGAAGTTGTGGATTGAGGATTAAATATGGAAAACTGATTTAAACAAGACTTCTTAAGACAAATTCATGAGCAAGGTGGAAGGAATCTAGCTATTTTCTTTAACCTACAATTCTTCCTCTTTTCCATTATTTTCAGATGAATTAACACTAAAAAAACTCACTGTATACTTCAAACGCTCCCTGAATCAGATCAAGGAAAATAACTTTGAAGGTAGAGACCTGCTAAAAAGAATGGTACTGTATGGGCATAAAAGGAATACATAATACTTGTTCCTCTTGAAGGGCACTCAGGATTATTTTGAATTTAAACATACTGCAGTCCATTAAGAACAGGGTTAGTGGTGCAAGGTACTCAACAAATCTGAATAAAGTTTTGCCTTGCCTGCCCAATTCCCCCACCCATGGCCTGTTTGCTGTTTTCACCATTACCATCATAATGTATTCCAATATAATATTTTTCTCTTGGAATTAACTAGGCAGCACCATCTGGTGGTTTTGTGAAATTCCCTTACCCAAGGGAAGAAAGGATTTCCCCCATTCATATTTCCTGATTTCCTTTCCTTTCCTTCTTTCCTTTCCTTTCCTTTCCTTTCCTTTCCTTTCCTTTCCTTTCCTTTCCTTTCCTTTCCTTTCCTTTCCTTTCCTTTCCTTTCCTTTCCTTCCCTTCCCTTCCCTTCCCTTCCCTTCCCTTCCCTTCCCTCCACATTAGTGATTTTTAAAATGTGCCAAAAAGCAGTGGTGGGTTTCAAATTTTTTTATTACCTATTCTGTGGATGTGGCTTGGTGGGCGTGGCTTGGCGGGCTTGGCAGGGGAAGGATACTGCAAAACCTCCATTCCCACCCCACTCCAGGGGAAGGATACTGCAAAATCCCCATTCCCTCCTCACTCTGGGGCCAGCCAGATGGGGCATTTGCTGGTTCTCTGAACTACTCAAAATTTCCACTACCAGTTCTCCAAACAGCTCAAAATTTCTGCTAACGGTTCTCCAGAACCTGTCAGAACGTGTTGGATTTCACCCCTGCCTCAAAGGCAATTCAAGTCTAAGCATCTTAAAATGGTTCTCAGAAATAATGGCTAACAGTGACTAGGTTTAGAACCAGAAACTGGAATAGCAAAGATTGCGAAGAGGGAGGTAGCAAAGCCAGGATCACATATTTTTTGTCTCCAAAAAACCTCTTTTCTAGACAGTATTCCAAATAAAGGCTCCATAGGGAAGTCATCTCATGACTGGTAATTATAACCTCACTGTATGTTTACAACAGAGCTGGTAGAAACTGGAGTAAACCTAGCAGAGAATTTGCTTTCATGAATCAACAAACTCATGTTTGTTGATTCCTGGACAACATATGATGTCCCTGTAGAGAGAAAATGGTCTATGCTGGGAGGTGAGGAGCAGTGGTGGGTTTCAAATTTTTTTTACTACCGGTTCTGTGGGTGTGGCTTTGTGGGTGTGGCATGGTTTGGTGGGCGTGGCTTGGTGGGCATGGCAGGGGAAGGATATTACAAAATCTCCATTCCCACCCCACTCCAGGGGAAGGTTTCTACAAAATCCCCATTTCTTCCTGATCAACTGGGACTTGGAGGGCAGATAATAGATGGGGGTGGGGCCAGTCAGAATTTTTACTACCGGTTCTTCAAACTGCTCTAAATTTCCACTACTAGTTCTCCAGAACTGGTCAGAACCTGCTGAAGCCACCTTTTGTGAGGAGGCTGAGGATATAAATGACCCTCTAACTCTAGACTCAAAACTGGACACTCTAATGAATCGTTAAGATTGAGTTTGCTAACATTAACAGATGTATTTAGATCTCCACAGACTGTAGAACAGGAGTGTCACAACTTCCCCCCCCCTTTGCTAAACTGGGAGTGGGAGTGGCATGCATCCGGCCCATGGGTTGCGAGTTTGACACCCCTGCTTTAGAAGATCTCCACAGACTGTAGAAGAAGTCCTTGTATTTTTTCTAGAAAGTGCATAAGCTCAGTCAGCCTTCTAGGAAGTTCTGGAGAGTGTGTTTAGTCAGGTGGAAAGAAAATGCAGGTTAGTGCCTGTGGGGTTTAGGGTCTTTATCTTTTGTGAGTCAGGATGGTGACACAAAAGGGATTTTGTGAGGAAATCTAAGTTCAGAACAGGGAACATTTAATAGGTGATGTTCTTATTTGGTTAAGTTGATGCCTTTTGCCAATTTCCTTTGTATTAAAACTTGTTTTGTCAGTTTCAGTCCAGGTGTCAAATTGGCTTCAGTAGTCTTCTGTCTTATTGTTCTTTGGAAGTCAGGTAGAAAACTGAGGAAAGATAGCATGATAGGGGAGGATGACTGCCTTCCCACAAATATATAAAACAATAAAGCAGTGGAAGCCACATGAAGATAGTAAGAGCTCCGAGTCCTTCCTCACATCACAGACAATAGGATTTTTTTCCTAAGCCAGGGGTGGGCAAATATGGCCCCTTTATGACCTGTGGACTTCAACTCCCAGAATTCCTGAGCCAGCTTGGCTATCTCAGGAATTCTGGGAGTTGAAGTCCACAGGTTGTAAAAGGGTCACAGTTGCCCATCCCTGTCCTAAGCAGTTCTCAATTTACAACTGTTCATTTAATGACCATTTAAAGTTACAACATCACTGAAAAATGATTTATGACCGGTTTTCACACTTAAACACCGTTGCAGTATTCCCATGGTCATGTGATCAAAATTCAGGTGCTTGGCAACTGGAATATATTTATGACAGTTGCTTTATCCTGGGTCATGTTATCACTATTTGTAATCTTCCCAGCCATCTTCCAACAAGCAAAGGGAAACCAGATATGCTTAATGACTGCATGATCACTTAACAACTGTGGCAAAAAAAGACATAGAATGAGATGCAACTCACTTAACAACTGACTTACTTAGCAATGGAAATTTTGAGCTCCATTGTGGTCATAAGTTGAAAAGTACCTGTAAGTCTTTTCTTGGGCTGCCTTGACTTTAAATTTGTTTCATGGAATGCTCCAGTGCTTTCACCAACATGCCAGGTCCTGTGGCCCAGGTCACAACTTTTCCATAACACCCTCTTAGTATCTTCCTTCTTTCAACAGGTGAGCAGCTTTTCAATGAAATGATGTGGAGCCTTCAGAAACTGATTACTTATTTTCAAGAGGTCATGCCACAAGTTGCAAAACGTAAGCTCCATTTACTTCTAAAAAGGAAAAGAAAAAGGAAGATGTAATTCTAAGTTTAAACTATTAGGTGCAAACCTCTGTTTTGCCAATATAATCAAAGGTTCCCCATAATATTCTCTTTATTGCTAGCTGCTGCAAATTTGCCCTTTCTGGTAGACTGGCCCATTTTAGTTTCTGAAAGTAAACTTTCCAAAACTATTTATGACTTCCAGGAATTTGTGAGATTCTCACAACTACAGAAATATTGAATTGGTTCACTCAAAAGAGAAATGAAATTCCTTAAATCCTGAAACTTTTCTATCCTGCTAATGGGAGTAAGGCAGGGTTTCCCAACCTTGGCAATTGTAGTGTGGACTTCAACTCCCAGAATTCCAAGGACATGCTGGCTGCTGAATTCTGGGAGTTGAAGTCCATGCATCTTAAAATTGTCAAGGCTGGGGAACCCTATGCTTAGGATTCTTCTGCACAATAGTGCTAAAGTGTTGTGGTCCATGATGGAGGTGAACACAAAATCAAGTTTCGTATACTTTGACCCTCTCTTTTGCCACTTCAGTGAAGTAGAACCAGGGATGAAATGCTCCCGGATCAGACTGGATCGCCTGGTCCAGTAGCTATCTTGGCCAGTGGTTCAGCGATCCAGTAGCGATGGTAGAACAAAGCTCCGCCCACCCACTCGAGTGTCATTACTTCCTGGTTTTAACTAGGAAATAATGTGTTTTTTAGCTTCTGCGCAGAAGATATTACGCATGCACAGAAGGTCTGCGTGCGCACGGCATGTGCACTTCCGAATTGGTAAGGAAGATAAGTAGATTTCACCCCTGAGTAGAACTGGGTTTTGTCCAAAACAACAACTTGTGGGTGGGTGGGAGGCAGAGAGGAGGCTGAGAATGAATGCTTCATTTAGTGGCAGTTACAGGCAGCAGAAAACCCATAGATCTCTAGTATCAAAGAAACCATTTTCAGCTGCTTTTCTCTCTCCCTCTGATTGATCTGTAACAATCATTTAATACTGTCCACTGAAATTGAGCTTGGTTGTTTGCTTGCTCCGTCATTGCTTGCTCAAACTGATGTTAGAATGTCAACTTCAACTATCCGTTCAAAACCACTAGGTAGGAAATTGGGGCTGGAGGAGATAAACCATCTGTTGCTTATGCTCTTCTTCGTTTCTCCTTTTGATTTGTAGTCTATTGCAGCAATGAATGTGGTGAGTATCAGATTAGTTAAAATGAATGGTGGGTTCTTTTAGAGATGTGTGATTTTCCACAACTGATCAAGGTTAGGAGTCATATTCTCCTGTTGTTCCCTCATCCTCACAAGTCTTATTCTATATTTAGTCCAGTGGTGGGATTCCGCCGGTTCTGGGGATTCTGCCGAATCCTTTGTTAAATTGCTGGCTCGCCCCGCCCCTCCGCACCACTATTTATTGCCAATAAATAGTGGTGGGCGAGGGGCCGGCGAGCCAGCAATTAAACAAAAGGTTCGGTGTTTTTTTGTAATGGTATTGGCCAGCGGAGCTTCTGCATAGGCTAATTAACCCTTGATTAGATCGCTCCCGACTCTCAACTGATTTGCTCTCAGCTGTTTTGTGCAGGCTCTTTTGCAAGCTCTTGTTTTGCAAGCTCTTTCCTTGCTACAGCGTGCTGGAGAAGTTTTTTTTTTTCTCTAGCTGAAACAAAACTGAAAGTAAAGCAGGCTCTGCTGCAACGTGACAAAATGAGGCAGGGAGAGAGATTTCTTTTTCTTTTTGCTCACCAAAAAAGGTAGGTGCAAACAATGGGAAATTTAGGGCAAAGAGGGGAGTTCAAGATTTTAAAACACAAAAGAAAAAAAGGTCTATTTATTGTATACTGTGTTGAAAGCAGAAATGGTTAAATTATGGTTTGGAGGAATACATGGGGAAAATGATTTGGTTTATTATTATTGGTAAATATAATGAATTGATTTGTAAGAAATTGGATTGCATGGAAATATTTGGAATATTGATGTTCATATTGTTTAATATACAAAAAAGATAGTTAGATGTTTTATATAAAAATATTGAATATGTATTAAACAATTGTAATATTAAATAATTAACCAATGTGAGGATGGATATAAAAATAGATGACAATGGGAAGGCGTATAATATAGAATAGAAGGGAAAAATTGAATTTGATTAAAATTAGAGATGAGGATGAAGGGTAGTATTGGTTTTTTACAAAAATAGATGAGGAATAAATATGGCAAAAAGGAAATATAGAAATTGTAAATTTAATTGAAATGACTAAACACTGTTTAAATTTGTGAACAGGCCAAACACATTGTTCAAAGAAAATACATTGTATGTTTGTATGTGTGTTTCTAATTATTGTTATTTATTCATATTTGTTCTCTTTTATTCTTTAAAGTTTAACAATTCATTCTTTATCTTAATACCTTCATATTTGTTTGGGGTTGGCTTTCTTTCCTTTCATCTTTTTTATTGTACAGCAATCTTTCTCCTCAAACCTACCACCTCTCTCTTTTCTTTCCTTCTTACTTTCTCTTCCTCCCCCTCTTCTTCTCCTCCCTACTTCCTCTTCCTTTCTCCTTCTCCTCCTCTCTTCCTCCCTCTCTTACCCTCACTCCTACTCCAATTTCCCTTCCCTTCCTTCATCCCTCTCTATTACTTTTATGCATATGGACTACTCAGAGGGCTGAAAAAGTTATTTCTGACTGGTCCTCGCACTTTTGACCAGTCCTCAAACTTACGACTGTCCTCACTTTTTACATTTTTTGCCCTATCTTATCACCATGGTGTAGAGAAGCAGTTGTGAAATGACTGACACGGTTGTTAAGAATGCCGCAATGGGCATAAATGTGAGGATGGTCATAAGTGCGAGGACCAGTCAAAAGTGCGAGGACAAGTCAGAAATGACTTTTTTCAGCCCTCTGAGTAGTCCCTATGCACATAGCCATGCCCACCCGGTCACATGACCAACTAGCCACGCCTACACAATCACATGACCAGCTAGACACGCCCACCCGGTCACATGACCAGCTAGACACACCCACTCGGTCACATGATACCAAGCCACACCCCCAACTAAGCCATGCCCACAGAACCGGTTGTTAAAAAAAATGAATCCCACCACTGATTTAGTCCTTAACATAATTAGAACTGTTTCAAGAGGAAGGGAAGGGAAGGGAAGGGAAGGGAAGGGAAGGAGGGAGGAAGGATTAGTTTCATGTCCAGTTTTTGTGTTAATACTTTCATGTATGTTACTTTTAACTGTGCAAAACAATACATCATTGGGCAAAATTTTTTGAATGGAGATACCTCAAATGGATTAATTTACAGGATGCGTTCAAAATCAGGGCTCCGTAATTCCTGTGGGATTGAAATTTGGCAAATGCATTCTGTGACATATCAGTGTACAAAATGTCATAAAAGGTTTCCTGTGGTCAACTTGTGACGTTTGACTGTGCCGTATAGTTGGCTACTTTCAAGGCAGACACATTTCTGAATCTCTTCCTGAATTTTAAAGAACTTTTCAAGTACATTAGAAGCTTTGTCGTTTACTGAAGAAATCGAGGAATCTGATAAGGAAATATCTCCGAAACAATGACCCAAGGAATCACAGGTTGTCTAGTTTCAATTATAAGTCAGAATTCTGGTGCATCTTAGTCAATATCACCCACTACAAAGGGCATTTTTAGTCTCCATTGGAGAAAACAAAACCTATCACACTAAATAACAGAATAACAGAGTTGGAAGGGATCGTGGAGATACTTTAATCTAATCCTCCTGCTCGGGCAAGAATCCTATACCACTATTTCAGACTAAATTTTGCTGTGCCATTTTCATATTCTTAAACTGACTTTGTTTTGCCCGGTATGTATATCAGATTTTTAAAAATCTGAATGATTCTGAATTATTATTCTCATTATTTTTCTATACATTTTGGCAAGCAAGCAATTTTGCCCATAATATAATGTATTTCTGTGTCATTATGTATTCCTTGTCATTATACGTGCTTTTGCACACAGTTTTTGGGTTGCAAATGGCCTTTTAGCAAAAAATAAGAGGAACTGAGACCAGGTTCATCTGTATCTAGAATTGAGCAGTGTGACCAAGGCTTTTCTGGAATAATACTACTAGGTCTACTCATCAGAATCCTGTGGTTTTGCCTTTTAACAGCAAGATCATAGAATCATAGCCAGGGACCCTCATATCCATTCTGCTGGTTTTCTTCTGCTTTACGCCAGTAAGTTAGCTTCTCCCTTCTGGTCCTGTTCTGATTCAATTCCTATTCTGCAGGTAAGATGTTTTATACGTTTATCAGTTGTGGCTCATGTATTACAAATCTGCAGTCCTGTAGCAAGAACTTGAAGTGTGGAGGTAAGTGTTGATAGGGCAGACCCCCAAATCAGCTCATGCAGTTTGGAGCTGGATTAGAAGATAACAAAACCTGGTTAGATGGAGAGGTAAAGAATCCAGTCCAAATCCAGTCTAAATTGCAGGTCCATAAAACTTTTGTTAGCTGTAAATGACGGCAAGGTTCTTAGCCCAGTGTGCCTCTGCCAAAAATAGGATCCAAGCTGGAAAGGTAGACTAATATTTATGGATAAATAAAAAGATCCCCCCTCCCTGATATAAAGTGAAAGGCCTCTTAAAAGGATAGGCTGCTATCACTTTATATACAGTTCAAACATTTTGGATTTGGAATGCGTTCTTCCATTGGTTAGCATAACTTGAGTCATCAAGCACGCTCAGTAGCTATAAATATGTACTATGTACCAATTCATAGCATCCCATAATATTCTTAGCATGATTTGTTATTCAATAGGTGAGGTTTTACAGTATAATGAGTTTTTAGGTTATTAAAGGTCAACTCTTTGGGCAATTCTTGTCTCTGGCCAGTTTGGCCCAGTCCTTATCAGAATTTCACATTCTTGCTTGTTACTTCAAAGGATTAGAAACATTAATTAAATATGAGCCTTGTTACTAAAAACATTACTCAGAGGGTCCTCTTTGCTTGCTCAGGCAGAGTAACTGGCCCAGAAAGCCTAATAAAGGTATAATTTAAGTTGTCATGGCCTGACAGTAGAATTATAACATGCTGAATTTTGCAGAACGGAAAGTTCAAGTGGAAACAGATGAAGATTTGATTTTGGATTGTGCTCTGAAATGGCATAAGGCAAGCCATGGAGTGAAGATATACAAGTTCTACAGGGTAAGTATTGTCTCCAACAAAGCAGTTAGTCTGACACAGACCTATTTCCCTATCCCCTTTGTCTCCTTAGCTGTAGAGTTCAACTTTCCAAACTGAAGCAGTACAATTGAATGACCCTAGTCTTCAGTGGAGAGCTTGTACTGTCACCCATTCTTTCATCCTGGATGGCAACAATTTTGTTAAGTAGATACAGAAATGATGTGATCTTGTTCTTCTCAGATGGTGGGTAACAAGGAGGAGCTGATGGCCAGTGGGGCAGATTCCTTTCTGACCAAGAAAGAAGCCAATATGAATGATGCAGGCAAATACAGATGTAAAATGATGGACACAAAGGGTGATACGTCCAGCGAGCTTGACTTTCAAGTTGTGGGTGAGTGCAGTGATTCAGGATTGAAAAATGTCCCCAGAAGCTTCATATTGGGGTTCGGAGGACCTTCTTCTCCCAACAGGAAGCCTTCTAATTTGTGTTCACTAGCTTTTGAGCCTAGGAAGCATAGAAGGTTAGCAGACAATTGAGCCTAAGAAGCATAGAAGGTTAATTACAATCATTTGGGAGGCCAGGAACATGCTTTTCCTAGCACCTTGCACCATACTCCAAGCAGGTGCCATTCTTGTGAACTTTTGGAAGGTGGCTTCTCCAAATTGAGCAAGAATACCACATGCTTTTGCAGAATGGCATGAAGTAGCCTTTTTAAGAAGGCCATGTCACTCAGTGGCTGGGTATTCCTGTCAGCAACTGTAGAGAAATGTGAGGATAAATATGCTGCTGAGTCTTGTAACCATGGTGAGGCCTGCTGGGTGTAGTGGGGTAGGGAACAGGCCTGGGCCTCCAGTGCCTCCCAGCTTGCATGCATTGGTGGGCCGGGTGGGCAGCTGAGATAGGAGGGAGAGATAGGTAGGTAGGAGCAGTTGCAGTATCCCTGTGGTTTGTTGCATGAAAAGTAGACTGCCAAATAATCAATTTTTATCACATGACTGAGGGCTCCGCAATGGCCATAACTTCAAGTATAGGCGATAAGCCCTCATCCAATATGTGGATGCTGAGATAAATTAAGTGAAATTTTTCTTATATGAAAATAACCTTAAAATAGTGATATTTTGAAGAGAGGAGGGAGCACAAAAGGATACAAACCGATCAATATACTGTTTGTACCTGTATGAATGATGATGTTTTTATGTTATATTTTTGTTTAAAAATAAAAAAATATTGGGGAAAAAAGTATAGGTCACAAGCCCCTTTGTTCAGCACTGTTTTAATTTTGAATGGTCACTGAACAGTCATTAAATAAGGACTGTAGGACATTCCTATATATGGTCTTGGATGAGCTCTGTCATCCTGTGTAGCAAGATTAATTAGAAGGAAGTTCTGGCAACTTTAGTGAGACTCATTCTATAACATGGGAATGGTGCTCACCTTAGGGGTATGATTCCTAGGCTGCAAAAAATTAGGTAGCCACTAGATGGCAATAAAGGGACAGTAAGACTTCTAATTTTGCTGCCTTCTAATGGTCATTGTTTTATATCACCTGTGAAATTCTTTGGAGGGTATAACACAGAGATGGCTAACCTTTTCCTGACCTAGTGCCCAAAGTGTGCACATGTGTGCACAAATGCTCGCACATGCGCCCAAACCCCCAAAATGCAATGCACATATGGCCCCCCACACATGTATGTGCCTTCCTCCCACATGCATCCCACTCCCTGCGTATACGCAGTAGAGACCCGATGACCAGCTGATCAGCGGGAAGTGAATATGCATGCACAGCAGATGTGAATTGGGGTGACGGCTCGCGTCCCCACAGAGAGGGCGCTGCATGCCACCTATGGCACACGTGCCATAGGTTTGCATTCACGGATATAGCATTTGTGAGCAGGACAGATTGTGAGTGGACTGTAGTCACATACAGTGGCCACCCATAAGAGATGATCTTTCTTAATTTCTGCGAGAGGTGGAGAAACTGTGACAGTCATATAGAGGAAAGGCTATAACAATATTCTTCCCTCCAGTGAAAATAAATCCACTGGGCAGTGGGAAAATGTAATTGCAACGGCCTGGATGCAGAACACCTGAGCCTAATAGGTTTCTTTCCTACCTGCCTCCTACACAGGTGTAAGCTTGTAACTTTAGTTTGTGAAATAAAAGTTTGGGCTCTAGGGAACTGGTTTTTAATGGCTGATTAAATCTTCACTTCCTTGCCTTTCATTAAGAGTTCTGAAGGGAAAAAAACCCAAGACATCTCTACATAATTTGTGCTGTAGCTGACCTCAGGGAGAAGGTTAAAAAGCTTTAGATGGTCAGCTCAACCATGTGATTAAAGCCCTGCTCTTTTTTTTACAAGTATTACAATGTAAAATAATAATAATAATAATAATAATAATAATAATAATAATAATAATAATAATAATAATAATAGCTGCTGAGCTATTAACCAGCCTCAAAGACTGTGAATCTCACTACATCATCATCATCATCATCATGTTTATTATATTTATATACCGCCCTTCTCCTGAAGGACTCCGGGCAGTATATTATTATTATTATTATTATTATTATTATTATTATTATTATTATTATTATTAATGCCCTTGGGCCCCTGAGACTCCTTTTCAGGCTTGTGATAATGAAGAGAGCATTTCTCTTCTCGGGTGGAGCCCATCGATCTGTCTTTTGAATATCAAATATGTTTTCCTTTAAAGTAGGTTTCTTTGTGTCAGTTTTTAAGCCATTCACCTAACCAGTTGACCAGGGGCTGAAGTTTAAAGAGATAGCATCAGAGGTGGGTTTCAGCAGGTTCTGACCAGTTTTGGAGAACCGGTAGAGGAAATTTTGAGTAGTTCAGAGAACCGGTAGTAAAAATTCTGACTGGCCCCACCCCCATCTATTCTCTGCCTCCCAAGTCCCAGCTAATTGGGAAAAAATGGGGATTTTGCAGTAATCTTCTCCTGGAGTGGGGTGGGAATGGAGATTTTACAGTATCCTTCCCCTACCACGCCCACCAAGCCACACCCACAGAACTGGTAGTAAAAATTTTTGAAACCCACCACTGGATAGAATGGCTTCTCTTCTAAATTCAACTTCAAACTGAACCTGGCAGCAGCCATTTTTCCGTTCCTCAATTGTCACACAGAGGGGGAAGTGGAGGAAGGAGGTTGGAATGCATTACTAGACACAACTGAGAGCTTCTCATGAGAACCAAAGTCATCTCTACTGGCAACCAATAAGATTGGGGAAGGAGTGCTTGAAGAGCCGGCTAATTAACTCAATTGGCCAACATGACCTGTGAGACTTGGGGATGAGGTTATTTCCTAGTTTAATTATACTGAAACTGGGAAAGATTTAGAATTGGGTTTCCTTTGAAGCTGTGCCGATGTGATGTACTCATTAAAGAAGAACTTTGAAAAGGAGCCAGGTCTCAGGATTCTGATTTGCTTGGTTTCATTGACAGAATTCTCCCCCAAATTCCTAATCCCCACCCTGATGTCCCTTAGTTTCCCATCTTCTCTTCTTATTTCAGTGCTACCTCCAAAAGAGAAGACAACCTGGTTTACCCACCCACCACCGCTGGTTTCACTGCCATCATCACTATCTCTACCACCATCTTCATTATTGTCACTGCCACTTGTGACAGTGAAAAATCCACTCACCTTAGAGATTTCTTCCAGGGCTCCACCCCCTGAAGCTGATTGGACAGCTTTGAAAGTGAGCGGGATTACAGGAGGTGTGCTGTTCTTCATTGTTGTCGCTTTGTGAGTCTTACCACTTTACAACCGAGTAGCCTCGTTTGCTTTTTGTGGGGATAACTGGAAGTAGATGACATGGAATTGATACTTTGATACTTTCAAAGGCTATCACATCTGAATAGCAGCTGGTGGGAAAAGGCTGAGTGAGAAATGCCACAGCCTCATCTCTGAAGTGTCCTTTTTTTCTTGATTCAATTGAATCTCATCTTGGAGATTGCCTGGACAAGTTCCTACAGGTTTTCTTGGCAGTTTTTTCAGAAGTGGTTAGAACATAGAATAATAGAGTTGAGGAGGGACCTTGGAGATCTAGTCCAACTCTATTCAAACAGGACACCTGATACCATTCCAGACAAATAGCTTCTTTAAAACCTCCAGTGATGCAGCAGCCACAATTTCCAGGGGCAAGTCCTGATGAATTGTTCTCACTGATGGGAAATTTTTCCCTAGTTTTTGGTAGAATCTCTCTCTGATAATCTTCTACCCGTTACTTCTTGTCCTGCCTTCAGGTGTTTGGGAGAATAGGTCAATCCCCCCTTCACTGTGGCAAACCTTCAAATATTGGAAGACTGCTATCATAATCACCCCTAGTCCTTTTCTTTGTTCGACTAGACCAGGGTGTCAAACTGGCGGCCCACAGGCCAGATGCGTCACATACAGGCCACGCCCATTCCAGCTCCATGAAGGGAAAAAACATCGTTATATGTCACATGACTGCAACATGATGTGAATTTGACACCCATGGATTAGGCCTCAATTGCTCATCACGTGGGTTACCCTCAAGACTCCTTAGTATCTTCGTTTGCCATTGGTTTGCCATTGCCTCCTCCTTATGCCTGAGAGAAAATGAGTGGCCCAAGGTCACCCAGCTGACATTGTGCCTAAAGTGGAATTAATGGACCTGTTGTTTCTAGCTAGGTGCCTTAAGTACTACACCCACCTGGCTCACTGAAATGCCCATAGAAATCTGAAAATAAATAGCGTGTCCTAAACAAAACATATTTCGTTGTTTGTAATTTTAAAAACATTCTATGGTAGTTTCAAAGCAGAATTGGCTTCTGGATAGATGGACCATATCATTCTGAGCTTACACTGATGGCCCACCACAAATTAAGGAAATTGCAGTTCAATTTTCCCAATGGAAGGTTGTGAAGGTAATCACAGAGTTGCACCTATGTAACTATTATCATCCTTAAAAGAATGTCATTATAGCTGAAACTAAGTCCAATTTTCTCAAAGTGGTGCCCTTAAGGCAGTGGTGGGTTTCAAATTTTTTTACTACTGGTTTTGTGGGTGGGGCTTGGTGGGAGTGGCATGGCTTGATGGGCATGGCAGGGGAAGGATACTGTAAAATCTCCATTCCCACCCCACTCCAGGGGAAGGTTACTGCAAAATCCCCATCTCCTCCCAATCAGTTGGGACTCAGGGGGCAGAGAATAGATGGGGATGGGCCAGTCAGAGGTAGCATTTACCGGTTCTCCGAACTACTCAAAATTTCCACTACTGGTTTTCCAGAACTGGTCAGAACCTGCTGAAAACCACCTCTGCCTTCAGGTACATCTCTATTCCCAGAGAGGTATGTTTAACCTTGGTTAAACATTAGTTTGAGAGCAGGAGAAACAAGGGAGGAGGTGCTACTTTCTGAGATCATGGTGAAAAATCAGTAATGGCAGACAGACCTCAGTAGGACACAGATAGTCGTCAATTTACAACTAGTCTTTTAACAATGGTTTGACTGTTACAACAGCTTTGAAAAGGGTGTTTTATGGTCCATAAAGCACTTCTGATCATTGTAAAATGTCACCCTCATGATCCCGTGACTGCATTTCTAGCACTTAGTAACAGTTTGAATTTATATCTGGTTGCAACATCCATACTCACGTAACTGTGATTTGTAGCATTTTTTGCATTTCCAGCAAAAAGCACACATCTTGAGATAATGGATTTGTTTAAGATGTGTGACTCAGACTAATGACCACAGGATTTGATTAGCGACCACCATAAAAACAAATCAGGTCTGGTCCTGTGGACTTTTCAACTTACAACAATGACTTATGACCAAAGTTTTGGTTCTTATTATAGTCATAAATTGAGAACTACCAATATATTTTTTTCCAAAGGTAACAAATATTTTGTGCTTTATACCCAGGATATGCAATCTGGTTTAGGCAGAAGACTGAGTCCCTCCCACCCCCATCCCATTATTGAAAGATGCACAAAACAATTTGGGCAAAGTAACAATATGGCCCAGCAGGCACAGCCAGTATTGCAGATGAATTAAAGGCATATCCTAGAATTTTTCCTTGAATTCTCCAAAGCTGGTGTGTGTCAGGGCCTCATCAGTAAAAAAGAGATTGTTGGTAGAATTTATCAAAGCTAGAAACTTTTAAATCTGCTTCTATGTTCTGCTTCATTTCCCACTTTTCCCTTTTTCCTTACAGTTTATGTTATTATCGTCGTATGGCTAAGGAGGAGGAAGAGGATGATGATGACGATGACGATGATGAGAGTGACAGTGAATCAGAGACTTAGTAGAAAGTGTGAACTGTCCCCTGCCTCTTTGAAATTACTTATAGCCAGCAACCTCCTTATTTTGATTTTCCATACTTGTATTTTTATTTGTTTATTTGGATTTCATAAATATAGTATATTTACTTTACTAAAGATTAGGATGTTAAGGAAATTTTCACCAGATTCTAGTGAAGAGGATTTGCAATTTTCATCAAAATTAGTTTCTTCTATTCCAGGACTGACCACAGTCAAATCTTCTCACGTATTTGTAAAAATAAAGTTCTGGCAGGGAAAAGTGTGTCTCTGATTGATTGGTGATTTATGTGTCACCAAATTCAAGTCAATTCTTAGCAACCTCATCAATAGATCTCCTTCAGGATTACCTGTCCCTAATCCTGGTCCTTTTCTAGGCATTTCCATGAATGAAAAAATGATTCAAAGCAGGGATTTACAAACCTAACAACTTTAAGTTTTATGGACTTCAATTCCCAGAATTCCCCAGTCAGCATGCTCGTTGAGTGTTGTGGCCCGTCAGCGGCCTGTACAGATTGTAGCTGATTCCGACAACAAGGAGGCTGGTGTGATGCTGCGCCAGCAGCCTGTGCACCTGGTGCTCAAGTCGGACAGTGAGGAGGCTAGAGAAGATGTGGTGCCAGAGGCAGGGATTCAGCCAGGGCCTTCAGAACCTCCAGAAGCTCCCTTTTAAGTGAAGAGGAAGAAGAGGAGGAGCCTCTTCTCAATGCACGGGCGCGCAGAGCTCCCAAAAGGCAGGAGTGGATCCTCAGGATAAGGTCTTCTCGAGAGTAAGGCTTGGGCCTAATTGGCCACTCCCTTAGCCTATTTAAGGAAGAACGCCGCTTGCAGCAAACTGTAGGGAACAACTTTAGTTCAATCTCCTTCGCGTCTGGATTTTCTGCAAAATTGTTTCTGGGCGTTCTGCAAACTCTAGTAAGACTGTGATTACCTTATCTTAGAATTCTGATAGGCTGTTAAGACAGTTTATTAACAGCTTTTGGTTGATAAAGATGAAGTTATTTGACTAAAATAAGCTCTGTATAGAGTTTGTGTGTGCTGCGTTCTTTGAGGTCTGTAGCTGGGGCAGAACACGGGGGAACTCTGAGAATTGAAGACCACACATCTTAAAATTACCAGGTTTGAAAACTGGTGTAATCAGTTAAAGAAAGATAAGAAATGAGTATTTTCTGGGAAAATTGTATTTTAAAATTCTGTATAGAACAAAGATTTTTCAAGTTTTTTCCCCCACTGAGGTTGTCCTTTTCTTCCTGTTGGTTAGATTCAGCCATTGGATGTATGTTTGTGTCAAGAAAGTACAATTGTGCAATTGAAACACTGCCTTCTTTTATATGTATCATTTAAGGTAGTGTTGATCAATTCTGGCAAATTTAAGATGCTTGGAATTCCCATAATTCTCCATTCAGCTGGCTCAGGAATTCTGGGAGTTGGTCCACGAAGTTGCCAAGGTTATGAAACAGTGAAATAAGATGTTGGCCTTTGATTCATGGTGATGGATGTTCTCCTCACTTTTCTGTCTCCTTTCCCACTCTAAGTGGACTCCCATTCCCAAAGCGAATAATGAACAAATACAGAGTTTTTGATTCTTTAAAAACTGTTCTTTTAAAAATCACTTTAAAATGCCTGTCGTCCTACTCTCATAGATGGTAAAGTTGGCTTGATTTATATGGACCTACACATTCCTACTAAAACGAAAACTCCCAAATGTCTTGGAGTCTGTTTAAATGGTCTTTTGAAATGACTTCCACACACACACACACACACACAGGCTAGAGAGAGAGAGAGAGAGAGCGCAATTGGTAGGACAATTTGGCACGTTTTAAAAAGACAGAAATAAAAAGATAATTTTCCAGGGAAGAGCAAACAAGAGGGGCATGAATTCAGCAGACATGCTGCTCCAGATGGATCCTTCCCCAACCGATTTTTCTTTGGAGGAGGGTCCACAAAATATATTAAAAAATTAGCCTCTGCAACCGCCATCTTGAATTTTTTACCACATTTTGCAGCCTCCCCTCCCCATTTTACACAGAAAAATAAAACCAAGCTAGTGATAGTCCTCAACTTAAATGACCTCAATTGAGCTCAAACTTTCTGTGCTAAGTGAAACATTTGTTACCTGAGTTTTGCCTCATTTTACGACTTTTCTTGTCACAGCTGTTACGTGAATCACTGCAGTTGGTAAATTAGTAACATGGTTAAGTGAAACTGGTTTTCCCCATTGACTTTGCTTGTCAGAAGGTCACAAAAGATGGCCACGACTCCGGGACAATGCAACCGTCATAAATATGAGTAGTTTCCAAGCATCTGAATTTTAATTGTGACCATGGGGATGCTGCAGTGGTCATGTGAAAAATGGCCATAAATCACTTTTTTTCAGTGCTGTTTAACTTTGGATGGTCACTAAATGAACTGTTGTAAGTCAAGGATGACCTGTATTTGCAATTAGGCCTGCTGCATTGCCCAGAGAGCAAGAAACTCAGTTTCTCCTACACTCACAAACAGACACACACACACTTTGATACAGGTAGTCCTCAACTTATGACAATTGGGAGCAGAATTTTTGTTGCTAAGCTAGGTGGGTTGTAAGTGAGTTGTTCCAGGTTTTACAACCTTTTTTTGCCCTCATTTGATTGCAGTGAATCACATGGTCGTTAAACCCATTGGTCGTGCTTCCCCCATTGACTTTGTTTGTTGGAAACCAAGCTTGGAAGGTTGCAAATGGCGATCTCATTACCCTGGAACATCGCATCTGTTGTAAATACATGCTGGTTGCCAAGTGCCTAAATTTTGAACACGTGACTCTAGAGATGCCATAGAAATTACATTTAGGCTTATAGGCTGCCCCATGGTGCTTTATAGCACTCCCTGGGTGGTTTACAACACAAGCATTTTTTGCATATTGCTCTCACAATCTGGGTTCTCATTTTACCAACCTCAGAAAGATGGAAAGCTGAGTCAACCTTGAGCCCCTGTCAGGATCAAACTCCAGGCTGTGGGCAGAGTTTGCCTGTATTATTGCACCTTAACCACCAGGGCCCTTTTTAGGGCTATGAGAGTCATAAGTATGAAAATCTGTTATACGTTTTTCAATTCCCTTGTAATTTTGAACAGTCATTAAATGAATGGGTTGGAAGATGAGCACCTGAAGGGAGCTTCTACTGCTGCAATAATCTGGGATGATTTTATGATTTTGCTCCAACATTAACTTCTACTCTTGACCAGCAGCCTCCTGGGCTTCCCCCGTTTTGCCAGCTTCTTGACTTAACTTCTTTGCTTGAGATCTGCAGTAAGAAAGCTTCATCAAATATTAAAAACAAAGAAAAACCCCCAACGAATAACCACACATCACTCCGGCAGCAAGAAATGGTGTTTATTCAGAAAGTAACTGGGAAACAGGAGACGGAGGGTTGAATTCTGACTCTCTGCATTGTATTGAAAGCACACAAAATACCACCTGTTTTTCAAATTCATTTCCCAACAGGAAAGCTGGCACCATTTTAAGTGAACCACTCTCTGCCTGCTGTGTTCTACCCCACTTCCCCAGCCTCAAACTGACCTAAATCGGGGTCTCACCAAGAACTGGGGAGGTGGGGGGGAAGTCACAAGCAGCTGGCTGGGCAAACAGCTATGAGCTGGGAGGCGATCTATGTTTACCCACACTTCTCCATCCTGGTGTCTTCCAGATGTGCTGGATCTGCAGCTTTCAGAATTGCCAGCCACTGGGCCCAAAGTTGGCGGTTGCAATCCCAACCCATATGTCATATTCAAGAGAGAGGCTGCTTTGCCCTGTCACTATCAAACGACATGAATAAATCATTTTGCTTCTGCACAACCCAGCTGGAGAACCCAATGGGGTATAAGCAATGGATGAAATAAAGGATATTATCACTGGATTGATAGCTATGCTGAATGAGTCTAAGGATTGGTGGGAACGGCTGGAAAACCTGATGCAGCAGTTTTGTCTTTCGGAAATGGGTTTCGCTTCTCCCTGGATTATTCTTCCAAATGACAAACATACCCCAAACATAGGCAACACAGATTTTCTTGCTAGCTTGTTAGCTTCCTCCCCCAGGGCTGCTTTCTTTCTCTGATTAATTTGGGTAATTTTGCATTCACGCCTTATATAGCATCTAGTTAATGTCTTAAAAAATAAAGCACCGTTCTTTGATCTCTTGCGGAAAAACGGCTCTGAAGAAACACAGATAATTCACAATGTCAAGGTGCTCATTTAATAGGTATTCATCTTCCTTTCTGCCACAAATTGAAAAATAATAATCCCACAGGGCTGAATTTGCAAGACCACAAGAAAGGTCAAGACTATCAGAGCAGTTTTTTCAACTCTGGCCACTTGAACATGTGTGGATTTCAATTCCCAGGTTTCTAGGTGGCCTTCAAGTGGCCAAGGTTGGGAAATACTGTTCTAGAATAACCTTGCTCAGTGTCAGCATCTTTAAGATGTCTGGACTTCAAATCTGGCTGGGGAATTCTGGGAGTTGGACCTTAAGGCTGCTGACATTGAAAAACACCGTGATAGAGTAAACTATAACAATTGTTGTCCCAAAGGTGTTTGTTCAAGAGGCGATAGGACTTTTTGGTTTTTCTTTGAAGACGTCTCGCTTCTCATCCAAGGAGCTTCTTCAACTCTTCTTCTCTTCAAAGAAAAACCAGAAAGTCCAGTTGCCTCTTGAAAAAGCAACTTTGGGATAACCATGACCTGGATGACTGAGAATCTCTATAACAATTGTTGTTATAGATCTCATTCCCAATTCTTGTGCTCCCTCAGATAGTTGAGATTACAGTTGATAATTTCCAACCAAGGTAGCCAAGTGAATGCTAGTTGGCAATTCTGGGAATTGTAGTCCCAACAAGACCTGGAGGACACCCTGTAACTTTTGAGAATATAGTACAGGTGCAAATATACTTGAAGCAAATACCTTTACAAAAAAAGTTTTTAGTCACTTTTCATTTGTCTACTTTTTATAGCATTCCTGCCAAATAAGGTGGAGAAATGTAATTCGGTGGATTCCATGTGAATTTTATGATAGCGTGCCCAAGAACGTCCTCCCAGACTTGCAATTTACAGAATTTCTAGCAGAGATAATTCAACCAGATCAACATTTGTTTTGATGTGCCCTATATTTTCACACAGCATGGTGAGCAATTGCCACAGCTAGCTGCTAATGTTTGGATAAACACGTTGGCCTAAATCTCCCAGCAACCTTGGGCTACTGGGACAAAAGGCACCAAGCCAATCAGCTCCATGAAAAGGTAGACTTCTTTGCACGTAACACCCTTAGGGTGCTGTTCCACCACCAACCCAAAGAATGATTTTGAACCTGTGTAAATATGAACCTGTATGCAACTGTTCCTTTTGTTTCATAACACCAAGTAAAAATGACAAAAAATAAGAGTTAGAAAGGCACAATCCACCAAAGATGGCACCTCCTGTTCCAATGGCATCTTTTTATGACCAGATATAAAAATAAGATATCATCCCTAAAAGAGAAGATGTTCTTCTATCCCCATGCCATATTTTCAAGAAACTGGAGGCTGCAGCTCCTGGTGCAGTCTTTTCTGATGGCTCCTGGAAATTAAAGCTTCTCCATCACATCAAGATGGAACAATCCCAATTTCTTTTTTCAGAGTTGGCACTAAACAAAATAAGATAGCATGCCCAACCAAGCTAGAATATGTTCATGTCATTTTCAGGTATATAGCATCTAAATCAACATCACTGTCCAGATATGTCTAGAAATGATATTATGCTTCAACCAATAAAATATGGCCTCTTGGAGATGTCATGATTACGAGAATTAATGGTTTCCAAAGTTGGCATCAGCCAAATAATCAAGGCTCAATGTAGCAAATACAACCAACAAGACTGGTGCACAATATTTTAAATCCTGAAGTGGCACAGAAAGTGGTTAAAAACCTGAGTATCAATTGTTTCTTTGAAACCAGTTTCTAAAACTTGTTTCATTATGTTGTGATGTTAGAAGTTGACATTACAGAAAACCAACACTTGTTTTACTTCACAGTAAGGTGAAATAGTAATGTCCTAAGCCATAATATCATGAATTTGAAGTGGTTGAATGGTGAGTGATCTTCCAAACATTGGTTTTATCTGTCCAAAGTGAATGCTAGGATTTCTGACATGTCTGGACATCCAAGATGAGTATAGACTGACACCATCCAAACAATAATGGCTTCATTCTTCCAAGGGAGCAATTGGACATGTCATTAGCAGAAAGAAGAACATGTACAATGAAGCTTGATGTTAGTATTACTGCCCAATCTAGCTGGATTCTAGTGCCATGATGACCTTTTAGGATAAAAAGAAAACCCTTCCCCTTTTCCATCAAGCATTGGGGACTAGACTGCTGTTTGTGCCCTTACTACCACTGCTCCACCATTAGGTCTATCATGTGATTGACACCCAAGTCAGAAGAATCAAAAAGGTCTGTACAGAAAATGCTGCTACCAACTGGACTGGTGGAGCCGAGACCTGATGCTGAACCAGAGGTCAAGGCTTCTAACCAATCAACAGGGTCAAATCCGGCACGGGTCCCACTTCCTTGCCAGGCATCTGGAGGAGATGGCGGCATCTCCAGAGAGTCAGGGGAGAAAACAGAGGACAACGAATCCAGTGACGCAGATGAAGAGGAGGCTGTCGAAAGGAAATCGTAGGGTCCCGGAAAATCAAAGATGGCAGAGGGCACCAAAGGTGGCTCATTGCTGGAGCAGGATTTCTTTGGTGGTGATGTTTCTTGGTGGACCAATGGGGACAAAGAAACTTGATCAGAAACCTCTGGGGTCAAAGCAGGTGCTTGAAGAATGTCATCTAGAAGCCACAAAACAGAGGGCACACTTTGACATAATAGCCCATCCCCACCCCCACCCCAAACTGCCTACCTCTAAGCTAAAAAGCAAAATTACAGATTATGTTTTCACACTGGTATTTTGCACTGGATCATATGGTTGTGGTCATCTGAGGAGCAACTGTCTCTTTAACCCACCTCTTCCCAAACTTACGACTCCTATTTCTCAAAACCTATATTGCTCCATCTTTGTTATTGACAGTTTTTTCTCTTATTAATTCCTCTATCTAAGCTAGTCCCAACTGCAGTTTGCAAGTCAAAACAGAGCCATCATCTCACCTGTACACATCAGTGGTTCCTCTAAAATCTCTTCAATGGATTGGCTTGGCACCAGCTATAGAAAGGGAAGAAAAGAGAAGGTGTCTTAGTGTCTGTCTCAAAAACAAAGCCAGAACATGTTCTGCTACATCTATAACTGCTGAGCTTCCAAACCAATGCAAGTCTATGGAGATTCTCAGTCATCCAGGTCATGGTTGTCCCAAAGATGCTTTTTCAAGAGGCAACTGGACTTTCTGGGTTTTTCTTTGCAGATGATTCACCTATCATCCAAGAAGCTTCTTCAGCTCTGACAGTTCTTCAGAGCCAAAGAAGCTTCTTGGATGAGAAGTGAAATGTCTTCAAAGAAAAACCCAGAACGTCCAGTTGCCTCTTGAAAAAGCATCTTTGGGAAAAGCCAATGCAAGCTTTATAAGCACAGCAGAGGACATTCAGCAAGAGAAGACTGTTCGTTCTCTCTATGGAAATGGAGGAACTCTGAAGAGTTGGAGGACTTCAGAAGGATTCATTCTTCCAGAGCTGTCCATACCTTTGTTCTGTGTTACTATTATTTAAACTGGAAGAAGGAATTAAAGAGCCTGGAAAACTTTGGCAAGCCAAAATAGCCATTTCCTCTAGGACAGTCTGTGTGCAAAGCAAGATCAGATAGTCTACAAGAAAGACCGAAAGAGATGCCCCCAAGTACCTGAGCCTTTTGAATGGCCTCTTGGAGTTCTTCCTCAAGGGAGCGAGTGGCTGGGGCTGGATCAGGAGGGCTGGCTGTAATCTCGAGGGGCAGCTCCATATCAGAATGGATTGGCTCACACGAGGTAGGGCATAAAACCTAGGAAGAAAGTGGAAGAAATGTTAAGATTTCTACTTGATTTCTTCTGGCAAAATGCCATATTGGCTTAATATTACACATTAAAAAAAAACCCTGGTCTCAAGCTAATTTTTTCATAATGACTCTGATAAGTACTAGGCAGAAATGCCTGACAATGAGTGAGTGGCCAAGCAGGTGGGTCCTGGAGTCGTATGTATGGAAGGGGGCCTTGGGCTGGAGACAGAGATGACAGGGATCAGGGAGGCTAGCAAGTTGTGGGGATGAGGGGCAGGTGAGATGGGGATGGGCAGGGGGAAATATGGTAGCATAGTTTTGCTGTTTTCTACAAATCCTGCGTTTCAGCTGCCTGTGCATGGAGCCTTGGAAGCCCCGGGCATCAGCTATTGTTACTTAATCAATACTAAGTCCTTCTGTAATAAAACCAATCTTATGCATGAGTCCATAATCGATGAGAGGATCAACCGGACATGTGTAACAGAAACCTGGCTAGGCAAGGCGGTTCCCCTTATGGAAATGTGCCCACTTGGGTTTCAATTGTGCCACGGCTTCAAGGCAGGGACAGGAATGACCATTGTAAATACAAAAGATTTGGATTTCAGATGCACTGCCCTACAGTCCTACACTTTTTTTGGTCTATATCAACGATTTATGTGATCAACTTAATAGCAATTGTGTTCTTTTTGCTGAAGATGTAAAGTTATTCAATTCTACAGACAATTCTGTTCTTTGCAAAGTGATCTCGACTATGTATGTGTCTGAATGGTCATCTGTTTGGCAACTTCAAATTTTGATTAATAAATGCTCTGTCTTACATATTGGTAAACGTAATCAAAATGTCAAGTATAAACTAGGTGGCATTGATCTAGCGGATGACCCTCACTTTGCTAAAGACGTAGGTGTACTTATCTCTAACGATTTATGCTCCAAAGCTCACTGTAACAGCGTTGCTGAAAAAGCAATTGTAAACTTAAGAGTTGTAAACTTAATTTTGTGAAGATTTTTTTCTGGAAACATTGTATTGCTAATTAGCACTTATAAAACCTTTGCTAGGCCAATTTTAGAGTATTGTTCAACTGTTTGGAATCCCCACCGTATATCTGACATCAGTACAATCGAGTGGGTTCAAAGATACTTCACGAGAAAATCGTTGCACTCTTCTGTACACAATAGAATTCCTTATGCTACTAGGCTCGAAATCCTTGGTTTGGATAACATAGAACTGGGTTGCTTGTGGTCAGACCTAGGTATTGCATACAGAATTATACATAGTAATGTTATACTTGTAAATGGCCTTTTCTGTTTTAATCGCAATAATATGCATGCGAACAACCGCCTTAAACTCAATGTAAATTGTTCTAAACTGTAAAAAATATGATTTCTTTTAATAGAGTTGTCAAAGTCTGGAATGCCCTACCTGATTCAGTTGTCTCAGTTACAAATTTTCACAGTTTCAATCACAAAGTGACTTCCATGGACCTTACTTCATACTTAAGTGGTCAGTAGAGGGGGCATGCATAAGTGCACTAATGTGCCTATCGTCCCTATCATTTTTATTTTTATTCTCTTACTCTTGTTTTTGTTTGACAAATTCCAATAGATAGATAGATAGATAGATAGATAGATAGATAGATAGATAGATAGATAGATAGATAGATAGATAGATGACGGATGGATGGATGATAGGTAGGTAGGTAGATATAGATAGATGGATAGATGGATGGATGATAGGTAGATAGATGGATGGATGGATGGATGGATGGATAGATAGATAGATAGATAGATAGATAGATAGATAGATAGATAGATAGATAGATGATAGATAGATAGATAGATAGATAGATAGATAGATAGATAGATAGATAGATAGATAGATGATGGATGGATGATAGGTAGGTAGAGATAGATAGATAGATAGATGATAGATAGATAGATAGAGATAGAGATAGATAGATAGATAGATAGATAGATAGATGATAGATAGATAGATAGATAGATAGATAGATAGATAGATAGATAGATAGATAGATAGATGATGGATGGATGATAAATAAGTAGGTAGAGATAGATAGATAGATAGATGATAGATAGATAGATAGAGATAGAGATAGATGATAGATAGATAGATAGATAGATAGATAGATAGATAGATAGATAGATAGATAGATAGATAGATAGATGATGGATGGATGATAAATAGGTAGGTAGAGATAGATAGATAGATAGATGATAGATAGATAGATAGAGATAGATGATAGATAGATAGATAGATAGATAGATAGATAGATAGATAGATAGATAGATAGATAGATAGATAGATAGATAGATAGATAGATAGATAGATGATGGATGGATGATAGATAGATAGATAGATAGATAGATAGATAGATAGATAGATAGATAGATAGATAGATAGATACATACATACATACAGCTGGGCATGAGACCGTTTTTGTGAAGTTGGGCACCTGGGATCAGATGGTTGGTACTATACCAACATCCCTGTTGTGTTGCAGTCTCCCTGTTTGTGCTAAATCTGCTCCCATTCTTGCATTGAGAGGTCCCGCTCATGTCACTCATGTGTTAGTCAACTCTTGGTTAGACTTCTGCAATTCACTCTACCTGGGATTGCCCCTGAGGACCTGCAATGGGTCTAACAAGCAGCAGCTTGCAATAGTTATGGATGTACCACAATCCTTCCATGTAACATTACTGCTTCACAAGTTTCTAATGAAACTTGCCCGCCCTCTGGAATGACCTACCCCCAGAGATACGCAGGATATCAGACCTCCGGACCTTTCGTCGGGCCCTTAAAACCCATTTGTTCCATCTAGCTGGGCTGGCTTGATCCCATCCTCTGTTTTAAATTGAAATTGATTTTAAATTGGACTGTTTTAATTGTCGGCCGAAAATATTTAATATTTTTAATTGGTTTTAATTTTTGTATATCATGTTTTATTCTGGCTGTTCACCGCCCTGAGTCCGCAAGGAGAAGGGCGGTTTATAAATTGAAACAAACAAACAAACAAATAAATAAATAATGGGCTTCCAGATGCAATCTAAGGTGCTGATTGTAAAGCCTTGCATGATAGAAGAGCAGACTATTTATGAGACCACAATATCTCTGGTTATGATGGCCCATCTCATGCTCTCTCTGGATAAGCTTTAGGTCGCTTCCCTGTGACAGTAATATTTGGTGGGTCCTAGGAAGTATGCCTTACCTCTGGCAGCCCCCACCCTTTGGATTTATCTCTCTCCTGAAATTCAATTAGCCCATTTTGGCCAATTTTTCTTTTAGGCATTTGGGTTGGATTGTTAAAAGATCTCTGATCTAGCTGGAGCATGGTGGATTTGATGACCCAGGAAGTATGTTCTTATCTGTGTTGTTATTAATTATTGCTTTTTATTGCTTTCATTTTATGTTAGCTGCCAGGGTCTCTTTGGAGAGTTGGGTGGTGTCAGAAAATTATTCTGAAAGACTCACCAAAATGTGAACTTTTAAGTGATCAAGTTAACCTCTCCATGCCACTTTTCCTCAAGGAAATTGCATTTTTCCTCTCCGCATTGTGAAGCTCTGAAAACAATCTGGCATTTTAACGCTTTCTAGCTTTTCTGTTCCACAATGGTGCAGTAGATTTAAGATGTGGGAATCATATTTAACCACGTAAGTCAGATAAAGGAGGATTGAAAAGACGTATGACAGGTAAGTGAGCCAAGCACAGGTCCAAAGGGATACAAAGGAAGCGGAAGAAGGGAGATATAGATTGATCTCCTTCATCCTGGCATCCCAAAGAGGAGAACAAGCAATCACATCCGGAAGCCAGAAGACCCTATAAGGTTGGGTCCCATCATGGTAACCACCAACTGCATATCACCATCACCTCTAAGAATAGACTAATATAGTAGTTCTCAGCCTGTGGCCTGCGGACCCTGGAGCTGCAATGTCATTACAGGGGGGTCCGTGAAGGCCTGAAGAAATGTTATGATTTAAATCTGAAGTCTTGGAAGTCCGTGGCCACAAAACATATTTAAAGGGGGTTCATGGTGAAGAAAAGGTTGAGAACCATTGGATAATAAATACAGGAGCAGAATCCACTTTAATGGATGGTGACCCAGAGAGATTTTCCAGTCTCTTTTATTGATGGGTATGGATCTCTCAAATAGCAGATCTTCTTGGGACCTAAGTCCTTAAAGAGGTGGAGACTTCTTGAAGGAGGTCATCTTAAAATTGAACCAGGGGTTTTTGGGACCTCAATGCTAAATATCTGGAACCTGGAGCCTTCTTGTCCGTGCTGGCTACAAGGGTGGAACTAAGGACATCACTGGACTTCATCTTGGGTGCCTGGGAAGGTGACACTGTGTCACTGAAATTGGGAACCCAGGTGCCTTTGGGAATTTATGGGCAGATACACCTGTGGGGTAGTTTAACTGCTGGCATAAATGTTAATATAAGACCCTGGTTATCAAAGCAAAGTGAAGATGCTCCTGCATTTTAATCCTGAAAAGGCCAAACTACACCTGGGGGTGAGAGACTGGCCCAACCCATCTTCTACAAAATTGTCCACACCTTAAAGTTACCCAGGTTGATTAACACTGGTAGTTGATGGAACTTGCAGCTGTTTATTTGATGTATAGTAATTATAAGTTTGTTTTCAGGTCTTCAGTGCTTTTCCTGCTGTGCTGCAAAGCCTTGATAACGACTTTGCTTGTCCCTTTTCTAACCTTTCTGCTCTCTAGCCATGTAGCTGTTCCCACCCTATCCGGTTAATTGCCCTGACCTCTTTCCTGCTAATGAAGTAATTAACCTCCTTGCCTCACAGAATTAAATAGTTAACCTTTTGCTCTCACTAGCCACATCTCTAGTTTCTCTATGTCCATTAATTGACTTCACACACAATGTGGGGACCAAGAAGAACCTCCCACACATATGTTTACTGATATGAATACACAAATGTTAATTCTATGATTGATTGGTCTGGCACTGTTTCCTTTCTGGAACGCTGACTTGCTTACCATGAATCTGTCTTCGGTGCCCCCTCCCTCCTTGGCGCACTCTCTCTTGGGGATGTAAGGAGGGGGCGGAGCCTCCTGCCGGCCAGGTGACTGCAGTGCTCCCTTCCGGCGATTCTTGATCTGTTTGTGCAGCTCCAGCTCCTCACGCGGGTCGCCGTCATGATGCTTCAGCTCTCGATGGAGCTTTAGCGCCAAATTCTCCACCACCCGCTGCTTCTCCTGCAGGACCTGGGGTTCTTCTTCTAACTCAGAAGGTGCTAATCGGGCACTGGGGAGTGGCACAGGTGGGGGCTTCACCCGGGCCACCTGATAAGGCTTGAGACGTTCCAGCAGGGCTGGCTTGGTGCCCGAAACAGGGAGGCCCCGCTTACGGAGCTGCTGGCGGAGTTCGGAGACCTGAGAAGCAAAATCATCACCACAAGTAATGAAAGGGAAGAAAGTGGTGGTAGATTATAGCTAGTCCTTGACTCATCATTCACTTAGTGACCATTTGAAGTTATGACAGCACTGAAAAGGTGACTTATGACAGGTGCTCACACTTACAGTTGTTGCAAGCATCCCCATAATCACATAAATCAAAACTCAGGTAGCTGGCAACTGGCATGTAATTTATGAAGGCTGCAGTTTCCTGGGATCATGTGATCATCATAAATTACCTTCTAATTCGGCTTCTGACAAAGTTAACGAGGGAAACCAGGTTTGCTTAATGACCACACGATTCACTTAACAACTGCAGCAATTTACTTATCCACTGTGGCAAAAGTCATAAAATGGGGCACGTCTCACTTAACAGCTATCTTGCTTAGCAATGGAAATGTTGGGCTCAAATTGTGGTCTTAAATTGAGGACTATCTATATTAATCAAATGCACAGATAGCAGGTTACAGGTGATCCTTGACTTATGACTGGTTGCTTAGGAACTGTTTGAAATTACAGAGGACCCCCCCCTCCTTCCCCCAAAGGTAGTTATGACCCAGATTCAAAGTTCTAATGGCTGCACCCCCTTGCAATCCCTTTTTGGGAGCTTGGCAACCATGCTGCATTTATGGCTACTAGCAGTGTCTTTATGGCATTTTTTTTTGCAGGAAATCAATGTTTATTTCTGGTTTCTGGCAAAAAATGCCCACTGGGGAAATGGGTTCACTTAACAACTATGGCACTCACTTAATGACCACCATAAAAAAGATTGTAAAATCGGGTGTGGTGAGGTGATGACCCACTTAATAACAAGTATGACTTTCATAATTCTGAGCCCAATTACAGAAAGATCATCCTTGACTTATGACCACAATTGAGCCTCAAATTTTTGGCGTTACGTGAAAAACATTTGATAAGTGAATTTTGCCCAATTTTACGACCTTTCTTGCCACAATTGTTAAAGGGATCACTTCCGTCAATAAGTCAATAACCCGATCGTTAAATGAATCTGGCTTGCCCATTTACTAGGCTTGTCAAAAGGTTGCCAAAACGGAACATATGACCTTAGGATACCCAGCAATGGTGATAAAGGTGAACCAGTTGCCAAGCATCTGGATTTTCATCACAGGATTGTACGATCGTACAAAGATCATAACTGTGAAAAATGGTCGTCACATTTTTCGGTGCCGTTGTAACTTTGAACGGTGACTAAATTATTTTATTATTATTATTATTATTTATTCAAATTTATATACCGCCCTACTCCCAGAGGGATTCCGGGTGGTGAACAGCCAAAATAAAATACAATTTTCATACAAAAGTTAAAAGCTATTAAAATAAATGAAATTATGGCTCAGAAAATTTAAAACATCCAATTTATATAAACATTTTAAACCCAATTTAAAAGGAGAGTTAGGCCAGACCCGCCTGTTGGAATAGAAATGTTTTTAGGGAGCAGTGGAAAGTGCGTAAGTGCGTAAATGAACTGTTGTAAATCGAGGACTACCTGTACCTTTATTTATGATTTGTTTCGTGCATTTTTATTCCCCCTTTTTAATGAAAAACTTCCCACAGAGAAAAACCAAATGTTCTGGCATAGAAAGAAAAGGTATTAGAGGAGTGGGAAGCCAAAGGAAGGGCTGGATGGCAGAGTTATGGATTCATGTGCTCCCTATTTCCACGAGGAGTGGAAAAATTGCTCCGGATCTGATTCTTTAGAGGAGAAAGGACAAACTCTTATCTTCGGATGTTTCTAAAAAGAGGCTGCCCTCTGTCGCCTCTCGAGGATGGCTTAATTCAGGACTGTCAAACTCGATTTCACTGAGGGCCATATCAGGGTTGTGTTTGAACTCAGGGGTGCCGGGTGGGTGTGGCCAGCTTGACGTCACTCACTGAAGCTCTGTTTTCGGCCGCCACAGCCTCCTGGAGCCCTATGCCAGTGGAAAATGAAGCAGCCTCCCCAGACTCCGTTTTCACTGGCAGAGGGCTCCAGGAGGCCGTCATTACCAAAAACAGAGCCTGGGTAGGCTGTGTGTATCCTCCCTGAGCTCCATTTTCACTGGCAGAAGGTTGCAGGAATCCATCATGACCAAAAATGGAGCTCAATTTTCGCTGGCAAAGGTACTGCTAGCTGGTCCTTCGTTGTTTCCAGGACGGGCCCTTAGACCAGATCTAAGCACCCGTGGGCCAGATCCAGCCCACGGGCCTTGAGTTTGACACCCCCGGCTTAACTGATTTTCTTCCATAATTGTTGAAGTTTGGAATAGATGACTCTTGTGGCTCTTCCCCACTCCACAATTCTACAATTATGGGACCGCTAACAAAGCAAGCAGAGCAAAATTGATCAGGCAGGACCCTTTTTTCAGGAAGAGCCCGGATGGCACAGCAGCTTAAGTAGTGCTAAAGTGACACCAACTGCCTGCAATTACTGCAAGTTCGAATCTCACCAGGCTCAAAGTTGACTCAGCCTTCCATCCTTTCAAGGTAGGTAAAATGAGGGCCCAGATTGTGGGGGCAATAAGCTGACTTTGTATAAAAAAGAACACCGCTGGGGGTGGGGGGAGGCAAAAGCCCTACTAAGCAGGTATATACAAAAGTATGAAGGCTATTGCTTAACGCATTGTAAGCTGCCCTGAGTCTCCGGAGAAGGGCGGCGTATAAATTAATTTTTTTTTAAAAAGTGTGATGGAAATCTGCAGGCGGACTGTACTCAGGGACATCATGCCCCATGTTTGAAAGTGCTCCCGCTGTCGCATTCTTGGTTTCCAGCTTCAGTGTCTGGCTATCAAATCCTCTACAGTCTTGGATTTCAGCTGTTGTTATAGAATAGCAGATCTGCATGTCACAAAGCCTCCATTATTCACAAACTTATCTTGAGAGGAGGTTGTGCACCTCAGGGGAGAGGAGGAGTGATGGCTGTTGTCATTCATGAATTGTTAGAGCCTTTCAGAGGTTTCTCTTAGCAGATAACCTGATGTGAAGTGCTCTGGCTGAAGGGAAGAGTTGCGATGGCTGCTGGGGTACCAGCCTCCTTGCTGCTCAGCAGCATTCTGTGGCTGGGTTAGTAGTAGAAGACTCCCCACATCAACAGATAATCCTTGACTTACAACCATTCATTTAATGAGCAATTTGAAGTTATGACAGTGCTGAAAAAAGCCTGGTCCTCGCACTTATGCCTGGTCCTCGCACTTATGACTTTTGCACCACCACTCCCACGGTCACATGATCGCAATGTGGGTGCTTGGCAACCAGGTTGCATTTAAGACCGGTGGCAGTGTTCTGCAGTCACGCAATCACAATTTTCAATTTTTTTCTGCCAGTTCCCAGCTTCAAACGCCCATATGAAAGAATGGGTTCTCAGTTGCGATTGCCATGTTCAAATATTACACAACTTAACAACCACGGATTCATTTAATAACTGGTGATTCCCTTAATGTAAAAATGGTCATAAAATCAGGCCTGACTAATTTACAATTTAAGATAGATATTCTGATCCCATTTGTGACTGTTAAGTCGACCTGTATTCTGCTTCTGGATTTCCATGGTAACCAAGGTAACCATCAAAGTATCTCGAGTTGTTGATGGCCTGAGATAGGCCCTTTCATGTTGCTGCCTGCATCTAGCTGTGGCCTCCAATAAGCACATGCATGCACAATTGATACACAGTGACACAATACAAATGTGTATCCTGATCTTTCACAGAGAACTGGGGTTTGGGTTCTCCTTCACGGCGAACATAGCTGGAATACCCATTTTGGTGCATTTCCCAATCTCCTCCCAACTGTGTCTTTTTTCCCTGGGAAGAGAAAGAGGGGAAACCAAAGACACTGGTCTTGTCATGGATCCCCTTTCCTTCCCCAGAGGGTCCCGAGGAGGCCAAACTCAGCTCCCTGGCTTGCTTTTTTTCAGAGATCAGGCAGTCAATGATATGCAAACTGTCATATCCTCGATGCAGGGAAAAGACAGACTGGCTGTACAACATCAACTTGAACATGACTAAGCACATTGTATTGGTTGTATTGGTTAACTTTTTGGTTCCCTATTATCTCTTCTCCCCATAGGACATATGTATATTATTATAAATATTTTGATCCCTCCTTTATTATTAAATAATAAAGTTATTTATATTATAAATAACTCTTGAGTTATTTATTTATTATATTATAAATAACTCTTGAGTTATTTATATTATAAATAACTCTTGAGTTATTTATATTATAAATAACTCAAGGCAGCAAACATATCTAATACCCCTTCCTCTTCCTATTTTTCTCCACAACAACCACCCTGTGAGGTAGGTTGGGCTGAGAGTGTCTGGCCCAAGATCACCCAACTGGCTTTCATGCTAAGGTGGGACTGAAACTCATAGTCTCCTGGTGATTGGTCCAAAGTCACCCAATTGATTCTCATACCTAAGGCGGGACTGGAACTCACAGACTCATAGTGATTGGCCCCAAGCCACCCAAACTGACTTTCATGCCTAGATGGGACTAGAACTAAGTTTTCTAGCTGTTTAGATTAGGCCTTTAGGCCACTACATCAAACTGGCTCTCAAACTGGCTCTCACATCTGCCCACTTACAGCTCTTCCAGTTCCTTTTCCTTGGCTGTGAATGTGATTTGTCATATAATATATGTGGGTATATGCAGAATTTTGTATTTATGTATTTATTTATTGTGTCATGTTTATATACTGTATTTTCCTGCGTATAAGACTACTTTCTAACACACAAAAATCTTCTCAAAAGTCGGGGGTCGTCTTATACGCCAGGTCTCATTCTCCTGTAACCAGGCAGACCAGCCCATAAGGCTCTGACGAGCCTTAAATGGCTCTGAGGAGGGTCGTCTTATACGCCCAGTCGTCTTATACGCCGGAAAATACGGTAGTATATATTGGAGATGGTAACCCTCTGAGAGCTGCATGCTACGAAATTTGATTTGTATTCTGATTAGTGTACATTCAAAGTGACAATAAAGTTTTTATATTTTCTATTTGCGAATGGAGTGATGGTTCTTCCATGTTGATAGCTCCTGGGTCTTTAATCAATACTTTGCCAGTAATTTGCTTAACATCGGGTTAGGAGATTTGAGTTGATAAACTCCCAAACCTACCGTGAGTTCTTCTAAGTTGGCAGGTAAGAGTTCTGGTTTTGCTGGCAAAGGGGAGATTGGGGTGGCTGGAGAAGGAAGGGGGAGCGTTGGAGGCCCACTTGTGGGAGCTGGAGTCCCAGGGAAATTCAAAAGTTGTTCTGGAGCATTGCTGGGTTAAAGAGAGAGAGAGAGAGAGAGAGAGAGAGAGAGAGAGAGAGAGAGAGAGAGAGAGAGAGAGAGAGAGAGAGAGAAACAGAGAAAGAAAATAAACAAGAGTCTATTGCTTCTGGACTGTTTTGCCTCAGGCTATAAGAACAAAATGATATTAGTCCACCTAACAGATGTCTAAATTTGTTGAAAGTTGGGCAGCATGCAGGTTAAACTGATTTATTATTATTATTATTTGAGGTAGCATAAACTGGAAGCCGTAGGTTTAAATTTTCACTTAGTAAAGAAACTGAAAGGCTGCTTTTAAACCGATCAGTAAGTGGCTCCCTACCAAAGTCCCTGACAAGATTATTGAGAAGAACAAATGCGGACAAAGGGAGCCATCCATTCTTTCCAAGGTTGTTTGAAGGAGGAATAAAAGACAGTTCTGAAAAGACAAATAAAACAATTCACCAAACCAGCTCTAAGCCAACCTTCAACAGTTCTTAAGACAGAGGAGAAACTTCCTAACATTAAGGATAGCTGTGGCATCCCAGCTGAAAAGCTCCAGAATAAAGAGTGAAGGATAAGACTTCAGCAAAATGAAATATTGTATTACATGTGTCCAAATGTGAACAGAATTTTATTACAATACACGTACAGGTAGACCTTGGTCTATAACCTTTTGTATAACGACAGTTTGAAATTACAACAGCATTGGAAATGGTGCTTTATGGTCTGCAAAGCACTCCCTGGCCACCGTTACAAAATCTTACAACACCATCCTTGTGGTCAAGTGATCACAATCTGGATGCTTGGCAACCAGCGGTGGGTTTCACATTATGTTACTTTGTCACTTCGTGCATGTGCGCACTTCGTGCATGTGCGCACTTTGTCACTTCGTGCATGTGCGCACCCAGTTTGCGGGTATGCCATGTATGCATCCAGCCTTCGTGCATGCACTTTGCTTGTGCACGCATCTTCCACACATGCTTCCGACCTCAAAAACATGCCTCAATAGGGGTGGATGGGCGGTTCACCCGTGATTTCCATTACCTCTTCGGGCAAATTGGTCCGAACTGGCTAAATACGACACTGTTAGCAGCCTGTTGCAATCTGGATGCTTGGCAATATACAGCTGGTTGCCAAGTGTCCTGCGATCATGTGATTACCATTTCCAATCTTCTCTGCCAGCTTCCCCAGAAAGTCAACTGGAGAAGCTGGCAGGGAAGTTTGCAAATTCAAGAGCACTCCACCTCATCCCCAGGGATTGGTTGAAAAACAGCTGCCTTCCAAGGGGAGCTGAATTCTTTCAGAGAGGGTCACATGAAGTAGATTTTGTAACTCGCAAACTAACATACTGTAGATACTTTGTATTTTAATTTGACTTATTTTCTATGTTCAGGTTCATTACAGACTGGAATGTAGGAAAACCTTTATCCTGTGGTTGTATGGATTGATTAGATAGCTTTTAACATTCCTAAATTGAAAAGATAATTTACAGAAGGATGCCTGGAGACTATCTCCTGATAAGAAAAAAATCTCTTAGTGTCAACTGGCATCTGGTTATCTAACTTCTAACAAGCTTTGTAGTTGATTTACAACTTCAAGGAGTGGGCTTACTCTTATCTTGACTAACTAACTTTCCTGTTTCATTTTTCTTTGTTGTGTTAACTATAAAAAAGAATGTTAAGGTGGGTCTTCAGGTTCTTTCTAGAATTGGTGGATAGGTATTCAGGTTATGCTAATCACAATTAAGTCTCACTGCAATTATTGGGACTTGTGTGAATTCACCATGACTAATTTCAGCAGATGCTTCTCTTGAGTAACTAACTAATTCTGAATTCTGGTACTTAATAAAAATGGTCAGTTAATTTAACACTGCTTTTTGCACTTCTGGGGCATCTTTCCCCAAAGCCAAAAAGTCAAGGAAATAAAAATAGCGGTATGTTCCTTGCTTAATTGGAAAGCAACACACACTTTAATCTTAATTGGAGAGCAATTCCTTGAAGTAGAGAATAAGTGGTGAGTCTCTGGAGGATCTTAGCAAAAGAAATATACATGTTTTAGCAGCACCCAACAGCAAGCTGCGCCATGAATCAAGAGTGAGCCTATGGCAAATAGGGCACTATATGCAAGACGGCAAGCGTGGTCAAAAAAGTCAAGATATGTACTGGTAACAATTACACAGTATTTTGGCCAGCCTCTTTATTTCTTTATTTTGTATAGCTGCCCATCTCAGACAGAGATCCTGGGCAGCACACAATCATAAAACACTTTACCAGTTAACCATAATATAAAAAGAAAAATTAAAAAGAAAAAATCCCCATTCCCACCCCACTCTGGGGCCAGCCAGAGGTGGTATTTGCCGGTTCTCTGAACTGCTCAAAATTTCTGCTACCGGTTCTCCAGAACCTGTCAGAACCTGCTGGATTTCGCCCCTGTCTACAACAGGTCCTTGCACTTATGGCTACTGCAACATCCTCCTGGTCACGTGATCCAAATTCAGGCACTTGGGCAACTGGCATATATTTATGACAGTTGCTATGTTCTGGGATTCAGGGATCACCATTTGCAACCTTTCCAGCCAGCTTCCGACAATGGGGGAAGCCAGGTTTGCTTGATAACCGTGTGGATTCACTTAATGGCTGCAGTGATTTGCTTAACAACTGTGGCCACAAAGGTCATAAAATAGGGAGTGACTCAGTGAGCCTTGCTCAGCAACAGAAATTCTGGTCCCAATTGTGGCGTAAACTGAGGACTATCTGTAGCTGCCAAGAAATATATAATCTAAAGATGTTGACCCAGCTAGGTAAGGGTCCCCTCACCCGCTCAGGGCACATAGCTATGTCTTCTGAAAGGCCAACAAGGGGAGATCCTAATTTTAGGAGGAAAAAAAAATCCAGAGGGCAGGCATGAGGACAGAAAAGGAATGTCTGCTCTCCACTTTTTGGATCGCCCAGCAGATGAACCTTCTTGCAAACCATACCTGTGGAATTCTCAGGGCAAAGCAAAGACTTACCTGGCAGGAACGGCGTGGAGAGCCTGAACGCAGAAGGTTGCTGGGGAGGTGGGCATGGGCTGCTGCTGCTGATTCAAGATCTGGAGCTGCAGAAAAACCTGCTGTTGCTGCAGGAGGTGAGCGTAGGCGGCGTCCATGGGCAAGGGAGCCTGCTCCCCCTTCTGATCGGGAGGCATGTACTGGTGGTACTTCAGCTTTTTGACTTTGGGCCGGGGCTCCTTGGCCTTTTTGGGTCGAGGTGCCTTTCTGGCCTCAGGAACTTTGTGTAAGGCCTAGAGAGCAGGATTGAAAAAGGAAGGAAGGAAAGTAAAGATGGCTCAGGATGTATGTGGACCAGAGGAGGGAGAGAATCTAGAGTTTCTCAGCTGTGATATCTTTAAGGTGTGTGGACTTCAACTCCCAGAATTCCCTTTGCTGACTGAGGAATTCTGGGAGTTGAAGTCCACACACCTTAAAGGTATCACCGTTGAGAAACACAGGTCTGGATGAAGGGTAGAAATTACATCTTCCTTTTTTATATATAATAGTTAATAGGTTTGTGTTTATGCCTTCTGTGGTTTTCTTGCTGGGGTTGCGAAGCTTCGATAATGTCCTTGCTTTCCCTTTTCTAACCTTTTGGCTCCCTAATAATGAAGCCACTCCCACTCCATCCATTTAATTGCCCTGATCTCTTTCGGTCATAAGTCAAGGACTATCTATACTGAAGATAACTCAGGCACACCTTTCCTGAGGCCCAGCATCCTTAAGTAGGCTTCTCCTTATATCATAAAGAAGTAACCTCTCTGGTACACACCTACTACTTAGTGAAATTGGAGATAATGAGAAAATAAATTTGGGGAAATTTGACTCGATTAGTGTTTAAAATTAAGAAGAATGCCAGGGGGTGGTTCTTAACAGCACATTTGGATGAGTTTCAATTTTTTAATATGTAGATTTCTCCATTTGCTTTCCTGAGTGTGGAAAGCCAGGGTATACTTTGAAATAAATAAATAATGCACGTGCCTGATGCAAATAGGCAAACTTTAGCAAACTAAGTTTCAGCATCTCTCCTTGACTGCCCTTGCATGCCGGGGGAGGCTTCAGATGCTGAATGTGTGACTTTTGTGCAGCAGCAGGACTGAGAGGAGGGAAGGAGATGGAAAGATAACAACTTCCTAGCAGGAGTGTGAATCCTGAGGCACCCCAGATGTTGTTTTCATCCTCCCTGAAAATTAATCATGCTGCTTGGAATTGCTGGGAACGGTAGCCCAGCAGTATCTATGACTTATTCAGCAAACTACAATTTTTACAAAATGGAAGGGAGAATTCAGGACAAAACTGGCCTATAAAAGCTGGAGAAATTTTAGTTAATATAGTGTTTTGCAATTTGGAATGAACACCGAGTTACCTCCCCTTGAGGAGCACCGGGAGGCTCCAACTGGTCCAGAATGCAGCTGCGCAGGTGGTGATGGGAGCGACATGGTGCTCCCATGTGACCCCCCCCCCTCCTGTGTGAGCTGCACTGGCTCCCGGTGATCTTCCGGGTGTGCTTCAAGGTTTTGGTTACCATCTTCAAAGCGCTCCATGGTTTAGGACCAGGGTATCTTCGGGACCGCCTTCTGCCACAAACAGCCTCTCACCGACCAGTCCGCTCCCATAGAGAGGGGCTCCTCAGGGTGCCGTCGGTCAAACAGTGTCGACTGGCGGCCCCCAGGGGGAGATCCTTCTCTGTGGGGGCACCTACCATCTGGAATGAGCTCCCTCCTGAGATAAGGAGGTTACAGGACCTACGTACTTTTCGCCACGCCTTAAAAACGTTTTTATTTGAACAAGCTGGTCTGGCTTAACCTCCTTTTATATTGGGTCTTAAATATTTTATACAATTGGATTTTTAAATTGTTTGAGCCAAATTATTTAATTTGTTTTAAATGATTTTTAACTTTTATATTATTGTATCTTATTTTGGCTGTTCACCGCCCTGAGTCCCGTCTGGGAGTAGGGTGGTATACAAATTTGAATAAATAAATAAATAAATATTTTCTGACTACATTCAGCTGACAAAACAGGGAAGTTAGGGCAAAATCAGCACAAAATCCTCTCCTCTCCTTAACTCTCCTCACTCCTCTCTCCCTTCTTCCTTTCCTTTCCTTTCCCTTTTCCTTTTCCTTTTCCTTTTCCTTTTCCTTTTCCTTTTCCTTTCCCTTTCCCTTTCCCTTTCCCTTTCCCTTTCCCTTTCCCTTTCCCTTTCCCTTTCCCTTTCCCTTTTCCTTTTCCTTTTCCTTTTCCTTTTCCTTTTCCTTTTCCTTTCCCTTTCCCTTTCCCTTTCCCTTTCCCTTTCCCTGTCCTGTCCTATAACTGATTTACAGAGGTTTTCAGAATTAGTGGTATTCCTCCCTGTGGCTACTCATAGCCAGCAGCTGCTGTGCTTCCCTTTACAGAAACACATTCTCAACAATAATCCATGCAGAGTGGAGTAAAAAAAAACATTGTGCCAGCTAAAAATCAGTACAGCACTGTCATCATGAACTAAAATTAGTTAAATTTTACCCACATTTACTCAATTTTTCTCTGCCTGCAAATGAGGCAGGAACACCAGGAGAAGGAGAATTTACAGCTTTCCCTCCAAAGGGAAACTAAAAAAATTAAGATGGAGCAGCTTTGATGGAGTGGCTGGAGCCAGCATTTTGATATCTATCTGTCTTCATCATCATCATCATCTCTCTCTCTCTCTCTCCATCCATCCATCCATCCACTATTTTCTAACATTTATCTGTGGATATAATATGATTCCTATCACACTATCTAAAGGGACTATTACAAGAAAAACTAAACTATAAACATATTAAGATAAGGATTTTTCAGATAAAATGTGACCCCTTCCTGCAGATACCCATGATTGCAACAACCCCATATCTCCTGGCAGGACCCTAGAGCGCATCCACAGCAGAGCTTTGCAAAATCATGCCAGCAAGTCATGATTGATCACTTTCTCTGTGAAAAATGGTGGAAAAGACTTTATCCAGCAATGTTCCCGCTGGGCTCTCCTCTGCCAATGACCCATGCCTACCTTTGGGAGTGAAATTGTAGGCTTGAGGAGGTTTCCCCCTTGGAGAGAGAACTCAGCATCAGAGGTAGATGAAGTGACAGCAGGCTGTTGATCCACCAGGACTGGTGGCAGGTCCAGCTACAGGAAGAAAGATAAAATTCAAAAATGCTGGCTCTTACATATACAGTACTGAGTTGAATTTTATGTTTTACCAACAAAGAAATAACGGGAGACTAGTGTAGATCTATTTCAAGCTATTTAGCTCTATTTAGAACCTGGGTTCGAATGCCAAAAGGGTATAAAGAGTCAAGTAGCTTGAAATAGATCTATACTAGTCTCCCTTTATTTCTTTGTAGGTAAAAGATAAATTCAACACAGAAATAGTTTTTGTGAAAGTGGCTGCCTGTGAAGGCTCCTGGATTGGGACTGAAAGGAAATGGAAGCAGTATGCTCTGTCCCATAATTGGGTAGACCAGGTAGCCCAAACCAAAAACACTTACCGGTATACAGTACTGAGTTTTGTACATTGACCTTGTTCTTTAAACTGTGGTTTGGTGAATAAACCAAATAGTCGGTTCATATAAAGTAAGAACCCAGCAGACCCCATGTTGGAACCTATTATGCCGTGGTTCCTAAATTCCCTAATAGCTATTATTTTATGCCAAGAATATATTACAGTTTAAGATGGTAAGCATCATGGATGCTCAAAGAAAATGGCTGCCATGGGGTGAATACATATTCACAGAATGGCTACGCCTATGGATATCATGATGGCTAGCACCCATTTTTATTTTGTAAAACATTGGCACATAGAATTCAAAAAAATCCCTGGAAAGCAAGTTGATTTTCACCACCAATACTTTCTTTTGTAGCCTGCCAACTTTTTATAACTTGTCTTAAAATTAAAATATATTAAATATGAGGATTACAGGTAGTGCTTGACCTGTAATCCTCTATTACAACCATTATAGAGCCGGAAATCATAAGTCCTACTTGTCATTAAGCAAGCCATCATGTGACTGAGTGAATTTAATGACTTTTTTTGCAGCAATTGTTACTCAAATCTGCAATCATTAAGTGAATGGCATGGTTGAGCAAACAATAGCTACAAACTCAAGGTAAACTGCTGCAAACTTGATTGCAGAAAATACGACTTCAACAATAGAGTGGTCAATGCCTGGAATGCACTATCTGACTCTGTTACATCCTCAAACCCCCATAACTTTAACCTTAGACTGTCTATCGTGGACCTCACACCGTTCCTAAGTGGTCTGTAAGGGGTGTGCGTAAACGCACCAGCCTGCCTACCATCCCTGTCCTACTGTCCCCATTTATTCATCCTCATTTCCTGTGTTCATATCCATGTTTATACTTATATCTATTATCTCATAAACATTTGACAAACTAAATAAATAAATAAAATAAATTAAGATGCACCTTTGATGGAACAGTTGCAGTCAGCATTGTTCTCTCTCTCTCTCTCTCCCTCCCTCCTCCTCCCTCCCTCCTGAAATGGGTGTTTTTTACTGAAAACCAGAAGTAAACACCTATTTCTTGGCAAAACTATAGTAAATCCGTGGTCACATGACCTCAGGATGCTGCAAATGGCCATAAATGTGGACTGCTGATCCCCTCACGGGGTGGGGGTGGGCATAGCTGTTGAAACTGAATCTGGATTGTAAGTACCTTTTTTGGCTGTCTATTGTAAATTTCATGGTTGCTAGGCAACTGGTTGTAAGTTAAGGAGTACCTATAAATGAGGGCTAGGTTGGCAGAAGCTGGCAAGTAGAAAAATAGGGACCACATTTGGTGGGAAGACAACAGTGTTCCATGCACCTTTGGCGTTTAGTGAGTCATGCCGGCCACATGACTACGGAGACGTCTCTGGACAGCGCTGCCTCTTCGGCTTTGAAACGGAGATGATCACAGCCCCCTAGAGATGGGAACGACTAGCACATATGTGCGAGAGGAACCTTTACCTTTTATAAATGAGGGCTAGGAATATCAAGGAGCATTTGCCACATTAGGGACCTCAACTCTGAATTCAACAATATTTCAAAGTATCCTGCAGAGGGCAGCAGTTTACCACACAGACATACACTCAAATATACATACATATGGGCACATATGTACGTGTGCATACACACACATACAAAACCCTAAGGTATTCTTCAATGCCACAGGCCTCTTTCCTGGCTTTTAAATAAAACTTGATTTCCATTATTTAAGTTCAACTCCTTGAGGATAGGAGTAAATTGGCCTATTTGAGGCAATCTCTCCTCCCAATACTTTCTGCCTGAGCTGCCTGATTAGAGAGAACTGGCCTGCTCTGGGTTCCACCAATTAAACAATACCATTTGATGGGACCCTGGAAATGGCTCTTCTCTATTTCAGGACCTGCCTTCTGGGACTGACATCCATTTGGCCCCTCCCTTACCCTATTTGAGAGGTTTTAATAAACCGGCTCCAGATTGAGGCTCTTATTTCATTCTGCATGACAGTATGAATTCCTCCACCCTTCTTTTCTTTGTTATTTTGTTATTTTTTCTTGTTTTTAATACTGGATGCTGCCCAGAGTTTTCATTTATGAATTTGAGCCAAGAAAATAAAGCAAAACCTCTTCTATTTTAACAAAGCCCTAAAGGCCTTTCTGTCAACTGAGCCTGGCCACTGCATCAGTGGTGGGTTACCCCCAGTTCGGACCGGTTTGCAAGAACTGGTAGTAAAACCAGCGGGAGGCTCCGCCCACCGACCTGGATGTCATTAGAAGTTTTCTGCGTATGTACAATAGAGTCCAAGTGCGCATAAGCGAAGCAAGCGCGAGCGCCCGGGCACAATGCAAACCGGTAGTAAAGGTAAGTAGAACCCACCCCTGCACTGCATATTTATGCTCATTGGAGCCACAGCCCCAAGAGTGAAAAAGTATGAGTAAATTTAGTTTAGTTTAGTTTAGTTTATTTCGGATTTATATACCGCACTATCTCCCAAAAGGGACTCAGGGCAGTGAACAGCCAAAAAATTAAAATACATAAAATATAAAAATTATAAATAAATAAATTAAATCCTTGGCTTCTCAATTTAAAACCCCCAAATCCATAAAATTCCAATTTTAAACCCCGAATCCATATAATTTAAAAAACCCTATTAAAAACCCTTTGGGCTAGGCCGGCTTGTTGGAATAGGTAAGTCTTTAGGGCCTTACAGAAGGTGCGAAGGTCCGGGATCAAACGTATACTAGGAGGCAGCTCATTCCACAGGGTGGGTGCCCCCACAGAGAAGGCTCTCCTCCTGGGGGCCGTCAGCCGACATTGTTTGGCCGAAGGCACCCTGAGGAGGCCCTCTCTGTGTGAGCGTATTGGCCGGTGGGTGGTTATCGGTAGCAGCAAGCGGTCTCGCAAATACCCTGGCCGTATGCCATGGAGCGCTTTAAAGGTGAGAACCAACACCTTGAAGCACACCCGGAAGACCACCGGAAGCCAGTGCAGCTCACGCAGGAGAGGTGTTACGTGGGAGCGCCAGGTTGCTCCCATAATCACCCGCGCGGCCGCATTCTGCACCAGCTGAAGTCTCCGAGTGCACCCCAATTAATAAATATTGAGAAATTAATATCATGGTACTTGGAAGTAAGCCATGAACTTTAGGAGTCCATTTTTTCATGATGTGTGGAAAGCAGTAGCATAAGCAACTGACACTAGACATTTTAATATTTTACATTACTTTCTTTTACTCATACAGTACAAGTAGTCCTCAACTTTCAATCATTCTTTTAGCAACCGTTTGAAGTTACAATGGCACTGAAAAAAATGTCTTTATGATTGGTCTCACATTTTGAGGATGACTGTCACAGCATCCTCAAAGTCACGTGATCAAAATTTGGATGCTTGGCAACCTGCACGTTGACAATTGTTGCAGCATCCCAGGCTCATGTGATCACCCTTTGTGACCTTCCTTGTCTGCTTCTGACAAGCCAAGTCAATGGGTGAACATGGATTTGCTTAACAACAGCTTTGTTCAGTTAACACCTTCAGCGTGATTCACTTAACAACCATGGCAAAAAAAAAACCAGCCTTCAAATTGGGCACAATTCGCTTAATTGTGTTGCATAGCAACAGAAATCCTGGTCCAATTGTGGTCGTAAGTTATGGACTGCCTGTATTCAATAAAACTTCATGAGAAATTGCAGCTGAAAAAAAGCATTTTCACCAGGATATTCGATTATTCTATTTCCAGCCTTCAGACTGTCAAGTGTTTTTGCTTATAGGCATTAAAAGCAACAGCAGCACAGCACATAAAAGATGTCAGGCCAGCTAGGGAAGAATGCAAGATTTACTTCTTCTTTTTTTAATGGTGAAAAAAACCTCACAGTAAACAGCAGGATTATTCCAATTCATAGGATGCAGAGTCTGAAGGGGTGCTGGGAAACCTCCAGAAAAATTTATTAGAAGCAGAATGTCACAGCCCGAATAGAAAGCCCTACATACTGCAACATTTTGCGGTAGAGACCCACCTGCGCTGCTCCATCTGGGTTTCAATCATTTGTATTAATACCAGAGGCCACAAAGGCTATCACTCAGTTTGTCTTCTCCCCATATCACATTGCATTTATCTTCTTCCCCATGATTTGAACCCTGACTGTTTAACAGATTAACAGAGTTGGAAGAGACTTTGCAGGTCATCTAGTCGTGAAGGTCAGAAAAGACCATCCATGAATCACAGTTGCTAAAGTGAGCTGTACAAGTTACACAATCACTATTTTGGTTCGTTGTGGAGGAGGGGGGGGGAAGGGAAGGAGGGAGGAAGGGAGGGATGGAAGGAGAGAAGAAGCTAGGAAAGGTGGAGTTCTAGTCCTGCCTTAGCCTTGAAAGCCAGCTGGATGACTTTGGGCCAGTCACCAGGAGACTGTGAGTTCTAGTCCCTGCTTAAGCCTGAAAGCCAGCGGGGTGACTTTGGCCCTGTCACCCTCTCTCAGCCCAACTCACCTCACTGTTGCGGGGAAAATAGGAGGAGGAAAGTATATTAGGTCTGTTTATGACCTTGAATTAATTATAAAAATAACAAATAAGAACATTAAAAAAATTTAAAAATAGACTTCCGGGTGGCGCCTCCGTCGTTGTCGGCGGTCTTTTCATGACTGCCGGCCTCCCGGCGTGTAAAGAGCCGCCTCACAGCTGGCAGGCGACTCGAAAACCCCGCTCTTCAATTGGAAGAGTGAGCAGAGCTTCTCAGGGTGCGGTTGAGCCCCCTGAATTGCCCCCAGGACCCCTTTTTTGTCCTGGAGAGGGCTCAAGGTGATGGCTCCCTATTCATCCCCAGAGAGGCTCCGCGCCGAGAGGGATCTCTGCCGCTTTTAGCAGCGGAGCTAGACGTCGTGAGCAACACCACGATCGATGGAAAACTTCAACAAGCAGAAAAAGGAGTATTTAAAAAGGAAAAATGCAAGTATTGTTTTTTTATTAATTTTTAGAAGAAAGAAGACTAGTGAAAGTGCTTTGAAAATGGCGACTGGCTTTGTTTGGAGATGGAGAGCGGAAAGTGAAAGTAGAGTTTAGCGCTGAGCTATTTTAAAGAAATACATTGGTAGGGAAAAGAAATGAAGAAATAGGATTGATTTAAACAGAATCTTTCTGTTTTGGTTTTTTTTTTTTTTTTGAAAAGAGAAGAATTCTTCTGCTTTTTTTGGAAAATAAAAGCTAGAAGTATTGCTCCTAAACCAAAAGGAAGGGGGGGCTCCCTTACAATTCAGACAAAGGAGAAAGCAGAATTGACTCATTTGCAGGGAACTGCAGATGAGGATTTAAAAGATTTCATAACAAGGTCTCTAGGGAGTATTGTTGAGAAGATAAAAAGTTCACAGAAGAATCTTGAGGACTTGGTTCAAGGAAAATATGACCAATTGAATCAAACTATTACCAAAGTAGTTTTGGATCTTTCAAGTGCAGTGGTGGAAATGGGAAGGAAAGTGACTGAAATCAGCAGTAAGTTTGACTCCCAGATGAAAGAAATACAAGAAAAATTTGCGGAAGCTGAGGCTAAAAATCAGAATATAGAGAATGATGTCATCATGCTTCAAATTAAAGCTATGGAATCAGCAATTAGATTAAGAGGCATAAGAGAAAATAAGAGAGAAAATTTAAGAACAGTTTGTGCAAAGGCTTTTGCGGAATTATTAAAGTTAGAAGATGAGCTAATTCTTGGTTGTATGGAGAAAGTTTACAGAGTTAACTCACGTGTAGCTAAACAAAGGAATTTGCCTAGAGACGTCGTTGTCTACTTTACTGATAGAGGATTGAGAGATGATATTTTACAAAAATCCTATTCTGCTAGAGTGCAGGTAGAAGGTATACAAATTAGCATTTTTAAAGAGCTACCACCGAAGGTTTTAAAGGACAGAAAATATTTTGGTTTTCTGGTCAAGGAATTGAAGAGAAGCAATATCCCATTTAGATTGGAATTAACAGTTGGTGTAACTTTCAGATATCATGGCGTGAGACATTGTTTGAATACTATTGAAAAAGCGGAATATTTTTATAAAAATATTTTTAAGGGAGCCCCGGAATGTGTTAAGAATAAAAACCATGAAAGAGAGTCTGCGAAATGTAAGCAGAAGGAAGAAACTCAAAGTGTGTTAGAAGAAAAAGGAGTACCAGGTGGTTGTCCAGAGGATTCTATTATGGATTTTCCAGATGAGAAAATTGAGCATCCCAGTGACCCTAGAGGGGGAGTACTGGACCTTGAACTGTTGGAGCAAGAATCAAAAAATAAAATTACAACTCGAGATGAGCAACAGCAGAGGCCCAGTGCTTTTCAAGAGAAGGGGGGTGATGCCAATCAACAGGAAGTAGAAGTTAATGAGGAAACCCGACTGGAAACCACTGATGGGCAATATAAGGAGATTTATGAAATGTTCCAAGCTTTTGCAGATAGGTTCCAAAAATTTGGAGATGCATTATAAATTTTTTAAGTTCATCCTGAGTTGGATTGATATTAGACTTATACATCAAAATGAATTATAAAAATTTTCTACAAAGTTTATCCTGAGTTGGACTTAACATCCTGAGAAAGGTAAACAGATTGCTGCAATATAAGCAGTGATCTGTGGTTATCCTATTATAGTTTTTTTTTGGAATTCATTATCTAGAAGAAGAGAATAAAGATGAAAACATCTTGGAACCCGAAGGAAGGAAGTGGCAAGGGTGGCAGGATTTGAAAGAGCTTTAAAGGAATATCTGGGAATGCGGTTTGTAGTTTTTTTTATATATAAGGTTTGAAATTTAGGAGGAGCTGCATTTGTTTTTTCCTTCTTTTTAGGTGGCACAGTAGAAGCTAGTTTGAATGTTTTACCTAGAGAAATATAAAATACCTTTGTGGTTGGATATTATTAATATAAAGTCACTCGGGGGGATTTTTTGTGCGGAGAGATATTTTTTTGCTGATGGGGGCAGCTGGAAGATGAAGCTTATTGGAATTGGATCTACGTTGGAAGAAAGTATATTTAACTTCAATCAAGATGAAGAGAAGATTGAAATATGAATTATTGAGATAGAAATTTTTTTTTGGATATAATTGTATAATTATAATTATATATGTATAATCATATATATTACATTTTATTAGAATAGAGATATGTTTTATGTTTTTGTTTTTTAGTTAAGGGGTGTAGTTGGGATAAAATTATTTGATATGGATATGGATGTGATATATTATATTTTATTATAAGGGGGATTGATTCTGGTATATGATTAGTAATGTTAATATCAATGGATTACAGAAACGTATGATATTTTTTAATTGGGTTTGAATATTATAAGTATCTTATTGATTGATAAATGAATATTGATGGTTGGTTAATGAGGTAAATTTTATTATTATTAGTTCTTTTTATTACAATATTGTTAACTTTAGAAAAATCTTATTATTTATAGGTTTATTTGTTATACTACTTTGTTATATGTATTGGGGGTTTTTTTCTTTTCTTTCTTCTTACATTTTTTCCTTTTTTTAAAAAAATTTTTTTTTAATCTGTAGCGGAAGTCAAGGGAGGGAGGGGGAGGGGAAAGGGGTTGGGGTGGAGGGAGGTAGAGGGAGGTAGGGGGAAGGGGGGGTTGGGGGGGAAATGAAAAAAAATTGTATTGTAAAACTTTTTCAATAAAAAAAATTATCCAAGGCTGGATAAGTTGATTTAAAAAATTTTTAAAAAATATATATATATATTTGGGGGGATATGGAACAACAATTCTCACTGGAGGCAGAAATAAAGACCTTTCTCTGTGCTCTCTAAATGAACAAGTCACATATAAGGAAGTCATATATGTCAGGATATTCTAGGAACTAGTCAGAGCAAAGTGTCTTTGTTTATGGAAGAAAATGTAATGTTTAGTCTTATAAGGCAAATGCTTCCACTAGTGTTCCTCCATCTCAGAGCCCTTAAGATGTGTGGACTTCAACTCCCAGAATTCCCTAGCCAGTGTGTTGGTAACTGTTCCTATGGGTCAAATGATTATTGCTGGAAAAACTTTTCTCTTTAGGTGTTGACCTCCTCTGTTTGCTGAACACAGAATTGCTATTCTATAGCAGTTTCTGTTCTGTGAAAATCTTGCTATTTGGCACTTCTCTACTGATATTCTGCAAAACTATTAAAATGGTGTAATTTAATTGATTCTGAATGTGATTATGGGATTTTTACAGTGACCAGCCTATAGCTTTAATTTGTTAGAAGTTGTTGCTGCCCATGGTTTTTATTATTAAATTTTGGTTATCTAATTGGAAATGGATGCAATCCTATTAGCACAAGCCATTTGGAGCACCAGGCAATATATATGTGTATGTATGTATGAGTGTGAGTGTAGCTTTGTTTGTGTTATATTTTATTACACTGCCTCTTTTATAGAGATATTAAAAATAGTTATAGTGCACCCCTTTTCATGGGCATCCCAGGATATGCAAGTCATTTTTATCTTCAAGTATTGCTAGCTGATCAGTTCAACTCTATTTCCTTGGCTATGGTCAAATTCTGTTACATTGCATCAAGAGCCAAAGTAGATTCTGTTCCAACAACATCAATTCTTCTTCCTGGACTAGAATTTTAAACTTGGGGGTTTAGGTTTTAGGGAGTAAGATGCAAAATGGTTTCTTAATTCTATTAAGAATTAAGACAACATGAAAGATAGAAGTTGAGGTCTCATAAAGATATCATCCTGGCTTGTAGTTTCATGCTAGTGCTGAGGTTGTGAAACACTTTACCCAGTGTTTCACAACCTCAGCAACTGTAAAACATGTGGACTTCAACTCCCAGAATTCCCCAGCTGGCCAAGAGGTTTGGGGATTTGAAGTCCACATGTCTTAAATTCACCAAATTTGAAAAACACTACTTTTAGTCAGTTCTTCCAAATAGCAAGGAGTTTCCCACTATATCCTGGAGATTTTCCACTTTCATCAAACAGTACTTCAACAACCCACACAAAGACACACACAGTGATATGTCTATATAGAAGTTGCTTACTTGAAAAACTGCTTCTGAAGTGGAAGGATTTCCTTGGCCACTTCTTGGAGACAATGCGAAACATGGGGAGGAGGAGGAAGAGGAACTACTAAGATCTTCTTCAAAGTTGAAGGACTCAGGGGTTCTACAACGGGCTGCATCTGAAGATGGTGTTGGGGGAAAAAAGAGGTAGAAAGTCAGGGTGTTATTTGGGACTCATAGTAGGGTGAAAGGAAAATGCTGTCCTGTTCTTTTATTAGCTACAAAATTATTTTATATTGAGCTTGACAATCAATTCATCTACCTCATAAATGTCTAATCAGTTTCTGTTCTTGGAGTTCTCACAGTCATCAAAACTCATTCTGGGCCATAATACAAGAAGTCCTTGACTTACGACCACAATTGGGACTGGAATTTCTATTGCTATACAACACAATTGTTAAGTGAATTGCGCCCACTTTTATGATTTATTTATTTTTGCCATGCTCGCTAAGTGAATCATGTAGTTGCTGTAAAGTCGAATCCGGACTGAGTTGGACTCCGACTGGGCAGAATCCACTGAGGAGACCGGGGCTAGTCTTGGTGAAGTCTTCTGGGCTGAGTTTGAGCCTGTTTTGTTGGATGAAGTGGACAGGATTATGGGTCAGCTGGGGGCCTCCACGTGTGTATTGGACCCATGTCCCTCCTGGCTTATTTCTGCAGCCAGAGAGGTGAACAGAGACTGGATCCAGGCAGTTGTTAACGCCTTGCTGAGGGAAGGTTTTGTCCCGGCTTTACTCAAAGAGGCGGTGGTACGACCGCTCCTTAAGAAGCCTAACCTGGATCCGGACTCCCTTAACAACTACTGTCCTGTCTCCAACCTTTGCTTTTTAGTGACGGTTGTTGAGATCATGGTGGCACAGCAATTCCCTCATTTCCTGGAGAAAACGGACTACCTGGATCCTTACCAATCTGGCTTCAGGCGCGGTCACAGCACAGAAACAGCATTGGTCGCCCTAGTGAATGATCTCTGGCGGGCCCGTGATGGGGGTCACTCCTCCATCCTGGTCCTTCTTGACCTCTCAGCGGCTTTCGATACCATCGACCATGGTATCTTACTGCAGCGATTCAGGGGGTTGGGGATAGGAGGCATTGTGTTGCAGTGGTTCTCCTCCTACCTTTCAGGCCGCTCGCAGTTTGTATTGGCAGGGGGTCAGAGATCCTCCCAGAGGCCTCTCACATGTGGGGTGCCTCAGGGATCGGTTCTCTCCTCCCTGCTCTTTAACATCTACATGAAGCCACTGGGTGAGATCATTCGTGGTTATGGGGTGAGGTATCAACAATATGCGGATGATACCCAGCTTTACATCTCCACCCAGGGCCACTCTGGGGATGCCCTTTCCGTGATGTCCCGCTGCCTGGAGGCGGTGCAGGTTTGGATGGGAACCCTTCCAAGACCGAGTGGCTGTGGGTCCCGGCATCTCGGGATCTAGAGATACCATTGTTAGTGATCGGTGGGGAGACTCTTACTCCATCCGAGAGGGTTCGCAATCTGGGTGTCCTCCTGGATTCTCAGCTGTCCTTGAATTATCATCTGACGGCCGTAACCAGGGGGGCCTTCCACAAGTACGTCTTGTGTGCCAGTTGTGCCCTTTCCTGGACCAAGATGCCCTCGCCATGGTCACTCATGCCCTCGTTACTTCTCGGTTGGATTATTGTTACGCCCTTTACATGGGGCTGCCCTTGGGATGCATCCGGAAGCTTCAGTTAGTTCAGAACGCGGCTGCGCGGGTAGTTATGTGGGCTCCTCGTTACTCCTGTGTTACACCTCTCCTGCATGAGCTGCACTGGCTACCAGTTCCTCTCTGGATCCGTTTCAAGGTGCTGGTGCTTACCTATAAAGCCCTACATGGCTTAGGCTGGGGTACTTACAGGACCATCTCTTGCCTTCCTCCCATCGTCCTATGCGCTCCCACAGAGTGGGCCTCCTCCGGGTGCCGTTGGCCAAACAATGTCAGCTGGCAGCCTCCAGGGGGAGGGCTTTCTCTGTCGGAGTGCCGACCCTCTGGAATAGTCTGCCCACCGAGCTCAGGATGGCCCCCAACCTCCTCTCCTTTCGCTGTGGACTAAAGACATGGCTGTTCCAGCAATAATCTGATCGAGAGGTGATATAATTTTATAATTTTAATATAGTTTTAATGGGGGTTTTAATTTTATTTTAACTGCTTTACTGTGATTTGTATGGGTGATTGTTGTATGTAAGCCGCCCTGAATCCTCAGGGAGAATGGCGACATATAAATCACAATAATAAATAAATAAAATAAAATAAATGTAGTTGTTAAACAAATTCAGCTTCCTCTATTGTTTTTGATTGTTGTAAGCCAGCTGAGAAGATCACAAATGGTGACCCCATGATCCTGGGATGCTGCAACTCTTGTAAATATATGCTAGTTGCCAACCACCCAAATTTTGATCACACAATCCTAGGGACGCCATGAGTTATAAATGCAAGGATTAGTCATAATTACCTTTTTTCAGTGTTGTTCCAACTTCAAACAGTTGCTAAATGATTGGTGGGTATATTTGAAGCTTTCTTCAATCACAAGATTACAATTCCAATCATCTCACACCATTATACCAGCGGTGAAATCCAGCCGGATCTATCTGGCTCACGCGAATCGGTAGCGGCAATGGTGGGAGGCTCCGCCCACCCGCCGGCACATCATTATGTTCCATTTTGACCCTCTGCGCATGCACAGAAGGTTCTGTGCATGCGCTCCCGCACGCTCTTGTTCCTGAACTGGTAGTGAAGGTAAGTGGATTTCACTGCTGTATTACACCCACTCTTTTCACTCTTTTAAATATGCTTTTTCCCAGATAATCGGAAGTAGCTCCAAAAGAATGAAGCTTGCATGAGGCTGTGTTCTCTCTCCCTTCTAAAGCATTATTAACAATATCATTACCTGCCACCACATCTGTGATACCAGGGTCCAAAGGGAGAATGTTTTTCTTCACCAACTCAAGTGGCCCAGGACGATGCAAGATCTTCTCGCTCAAGTCTTCGGCCAAGCGAGCCTTCTTTTCCTGCAATTCGGAACGGTCCCCTCGAGACACTGAAATGGAGGAACAGAGGCAAATCAGTCTTCATGGAAAGCAGATGAGATAAAATCAGAACAACCTGGTTAGATCAGAGGGGAATTTTACCTCATGTAGAAGCCTACATCCAAAACAAGATGATCACTAATAGTTACAAAAGATTTTATCGTCCCTTGGGGATTATTCAGAGTACATGTAGTCCTCAATTTATAACCATTCATTTAGTGACCGAAGTTACAATGGAAATTTTAAAAAGTGACTTACTTTCACAACCGTTCCTGCATTCCCAGTCACATGATCAAAATTTGAGTGTTGGCACTCAACATGTATTTACAACAGTTGCGGCATCCCAGGGTTGTGTCAAATTGTCATTTGCGACTTTTCCAATTGGTTTCTGACAAGTCAAGTCAATGGGGGTGTTGAGTTGGGCGATTGAGGAGGCAGAAGCAAGGTAGTGACAACAGCTCTTTAATGTAGTGTGAGACTTCAGCAAAAGTTACAGGCAAACAGCTCTCCTTAAATATTCTGCCGGCCAGGTAACTGACCAATCACGAGTGACCCATTGGGTTTGAATCTCCCACCAAAACTTATGTATATGTTTGGCGGGAGATTCAAACCCAATGGGTCACTCGTGATTGGTCAGTTCCAATCCTCCCCCTCCCAGAAGGCATTTAGTCAATGCATTTACATACAAATCGTGCAGGTGACCAGGGCATGTCCGGGCCCTAGTTGACCTGCGCAGTTCAGTCTGAGGCATGGCGTCGAGCCGGTTGGAGGGACCTTTTGTTTCTCCCGGCTCCGCCAATGGAACCTCCTGGATTTCTTCAGGGGCATGGATGTCCTCGGCTGGGAGTGGCACCTTGTTGGGGCGGCGCTGGATCCCGGAGTTTGCAGCTAAGTCTTCCAACCTTCTCGGGCTTGAGTTAGCTGTTGTGGGAAAACCTTGGTAGTCAAGCCTGGTAATTCTGGATATGTTTCTGGCTGTCCAGCCGACTTCTTTCTAAATTGATCAATGTGTCTGCGCCAGATTCTTCCGTCTCCCATGTCCACTGTGTAGGACTTTGGACCCTTGATGTCAGAGATTACCCCAGCCGCCCATAAGGAACCCTCTGAGTAGTTCCTTGCAATCACTGGTGTCCCTATCTGAAACTCCCGTAACTTCTGTTCGGTTCCCTTAAATGCATCTGGGGAATAGTTGGGGTGTAATCGATCCAAGGTATGTCTGAGCTGTCTCCCCATGAGGAGTTCGGCTGGACTGCGCCCGGTGGCTGTACAAAGGGTGGCATGTTGGACAGCCAGGAATTTGACTACTCAGGCCTGCCAGTCTCCCGCATCCAGTCAGGCCAGGGCCTCCTTGGCTGTCCTCACAAATCTTTTGGCCAGTCCATTACTGGCTGGATGAAATGGGGTAAAGAATGCGTGCTGGATGCTTAACTCTGCCAGGTACCCCTCGAAACAGATGGCAGTGAATTGAGGCCCGTTATCTGATACTAGGGTGTCGGGCAATCCGTGGGTGGCAAAGAGTTTCCGTAGTGCTTTTATGACTGCTTTGGCAGTCATGGATTGCATGAGGATGATCTCAAGCCATTTTGAAAAGGCGTTGATGATCATCATAAAGGTTTGGCCGTGAAATGGCCCCAAAATCTATGTGTATTCTTGACCAGGGGCCCTGGGGATGGTTCCATTCCCTGACTGGTGCTGTGGGGGGACTGGCCTGGATTCCTGACAGGGATTACACTTCCCCACCCACTCGGTGATGTCATTATCCATTTGGGGCCACCATACATAGTTCCTAGCTAGGCCCTTCATACGTACAATCCCAGGGTGCACTTCATGCAACATTTAAAAAACTTTTTCCCTTAAGCATAAGGGTACAATGACCCGATCGCCCCATAACAAATAACCCCCCTGCATGGACAGTTCATTTCTTTTAGAGAAGAATGCTTTGAATTCCCCGCCTCTCTTTGCTGGCCAACCCCTCGTGACCCAACTCATGACAGTTCTGAGCAAATGGTCTTTGGTAGAGGCCCTCGCAACTTCCGCTGAAGTGAGAGGCCCTGAGTCTAAAACATCAATTAGGAGAACTGGTGCTTCTGGGGTTGGGTCTTTTAAAAGGTCTGATAGCGAGCAGCGGCTGAGGGCATCAGCATGTCCCAAACTCAGTCCTGGTTGGTGGACAAGTTGGTAGGAGTAAGCTGCCAAGAAGATGGTCCACTGTGTCATGCATGGAGATGTGGGCCAATCCCCAGCCCAGAGGCCCAAGAGTGGACAATGGCCCATGTCCAATTCGAAATGTCAGCCAAATAGGTATTCGTGAAATTTCTTGACCCCCAACACTGCTGCGAGGGCTTCCTTGTCCAGCTGGCTGTAATTCCGTTCCGCGCTGGACAGGGTTAGAGAGTAGTAGGCAATGGGTGCCTCTAGCCTGTTCGGTAGTCTATGGCTCAAGACAGCTCCCACACCAAAGGGGAACGCGTTGCAGACTAGCACAAGTGGTAGTGTCGCATTATATTGAATCAGGAAACTGTCCGCTGATAGAAGTTTTTTCACTGTATTGAATGTGGCAGCTTCAGCCTTCCCCCAGACCCAAGGTGCATTTTTGGCTAGTAGCCGGTGTAGTGGCTCGGCGACCATTGCCTTCTCTCGAAGAAATAAGGCGGAAAAGTTGAGAAGACTCAAGAAAGCCTGTAGCTCCGATTTGTTTTTTGGTGTGGGTGCGTTCTGGATGACCCTTATCTTGCTCTCTGTAGGGTGTATTCCCAATCCGTCCACCTGGTACCCCAGAAATTCCCAGAGGGGACTGCAATCATGCACTTATTCTGTTTTACGCGAAGTCCAGGCTCCCTGAATTTGGCCCAAACCCACCTGAGTCTGTCCCCTAGCTGCTTCTTGTCTGTTGCGCTAATGAGCACATCATCAAAGTAGGGCACCACCCCTGTCAGGCCCTGTAACAGACGCTCCATGGTACTTTGAAAAAGTCCCGGGGCTCTGCTGACTCCGAATTGAAGTCTGGTGCACTTGAAAGCACCTCTGTGGGTAACTATAGTCTGTGCTTCCGTGGTAGCGCCATCTACCAGTAGTTGCTGGTACGCTTGTGCAAGGTTGAGTTTAGCGAAGATCTTGTCAGGGCCCAGCGAATGGAGCAAGTGATGCACAATTGGGATGGGGTATGCACTCTGCTGAAGAGCCTTACTTAATGTGCATTTGTAGTCTGCGCAGATGCGCACAGACCCATCTGATTTGACTGGAGTCATTATTGGGGTCTCCCACTTGGCGTGATCCACTGGGACTAACACCCCTTGTTTGATTAGCTTATCCAGCTCCAAGTCGATTTTGGGTTTGAGTGCAAATGGCACTTGCCTAGACTTCAGTCTGATCGGAGCTACATTAGGGTCTAAGTTAAAGGAGATAGGGGTCCCTAGGTACTTGCCCAGCTGGTTGTCAAAGACAGTCCAGCCCTAGGAGGCTTGGAAGCATCTCGCTGACCACGGTGATGGGTAGCTCCTTCCGGTACTCACCGTAGGTGACCTGGAACATGCCGACTCCTACGACAGGAATGCTATTTCCCTGGTAGCCCCGAATCCGGATATGTTGAATCTGGAGTCGACTTTTCTTGAGGTTGGGAAAGGCAGCCTTCAGGGTCGCCCAGGACATGATGGACAGGGACGACCCAGTGTCGATTTCCATCTCGCAGGGTTGCCCTTCAATTTCAACCATTATGTGGATCTTTTTCTCGATGGTTGCACTGGCCTGGCCGATCCAGCACCTGCACTGATGCTGCAGGCCCTGTGGCTTTGAAATTTGCGCCGTTTTCTCTGGTCGCCATCTTTTGTCACGCCGGCTCTGATTGGCTGAAGTTGTTCCGGGGCTTGTGGCTGACCGGTAGGCTTTCCCTGCAGACTTTCGCCAAAAGCCCCTTCTTCTCGCAACGCCAGCAGATGGCATTCCTGAATTTGCAGATTTGCCTCGGGTGTGCTCCTCCACAGCTCGAACAGCTTCCACATTGCTCTTTCTGCTCCCGTGTCTGTCTCTCCATTTGGAAGACGTCCTCCCCTGACTCTTCCTCACTGCTGATCTGGGTGGCTTCTCAGTGTACTGGCGCCGACCTCAGGGTTTCCTTTGGGTTAGCCAATCATTGTAGCATCTCTGCAGCCTTGTTTGATGACACGTGTGCCCTGGCCTCGTTGAGGGCAATGGATAGAGTCAGATTCTGCCTCGCGAGCAACCTTCTCTGTAAGCGTATATCTTTTACGCCACAGATTAATTGCTCTAGGAGCTTATCATCGAGGTTCCGGTATTCGCAGTGTGTCACAGCCTTACACAGGGCGGTCATGTACACGCTGATAGGCTCTCCTTCATGCTGTACTCATTGCCAGAGTTCATAGCACTGCACAAACTTCAATGGTACCGGGACATAGTGTGCCTTGAGCATGGCTTGTAGCACTTCCCATGAGACGGTCTGGACCGGGGTCGGTTCTGAGAGTGACTCAGCCATGTTGAAGACCTCCGGCCCGCAGTGGCTCAGGAACAGGGCCCTTTTTTTTGTTCCCAGGGAGGCCCTGCATGTCACTGGCTTCCAAAGTGCACTTGAACCGTATCATGTACGATCCCCACTTCTCTCTGGTCAGATCAAAAGACTTTGGCAGTACGAATGCAGACATCATGGTCGTTCTGCTGTGTATGGCTCATCAGCCTGGCTGTATCCGCTGTAGGTAGCTCTTTTTCGGTTTGCTTCTCAATGCCTCAATCCCACCCTCGTCGCCAATGTGGAGTTGGGCGACTGAGGAGGCAGAAGCAAGGTAGTGACAAGAGTTATTTAATGTAGTGTGAGACTTCAGCAAAGGTTACAGGCAAACAGCTTTCCTTAAATACTCTGCCGGCCAGGTGACTGACCAATCATGAGTGACCCATTGGGTTTGAATCTCCCGCCAAAACTTATATACATAACAGGGGGAAGCTAGATTTGCTTAACAACTGCAGTGATTCACTTAACCACTGTGGCAAAAAGGATTGTAGAATGCCCAACTCACTTAACAATTGCCTTGCTTAGCAACAGAAATGTTGGGCTCAATTGTAGTCATAAGTCGAGGGCTACCTGTAGCTAGAAACACTGAAGGGCTTGCTGTGTGGATGTTCTATCCTGCCTCTCATTTAGGAATTCCAGATGGTACACAAAGTAGTTTCTTCTCCAATTCCCAACCCCCCAACAATAACCAGGTGGCCTGCAAACAAAAGCTGGCTCAAAATGAACATTCATGGCCTAAATCCGGATTTTGGTTTAAATTAGGAATTTGGGGGGGGGGGGGACCTTGTTTTTGCAGAAAAGTGAGTTACTTTCCCCCTAAGTGACTTCCAGACATCTAAGCTAGTTCAAATTAGAAACTGAAGGAGAGTGAACAGGCAGGGCTTCAGCAGGGAGAAAGAGGCACTGAAGAGGATGGAAGGGTTCCTATAGCATCTGTTATCCACCCCTTAAGGCAGAACATTTTTTCCTCTTGGGGGAGGAAGGATTCCTGATATCAGAATATATCACTGAGCCTGGAGAATGGGAACTCTTTTCACTGTCATCATATGGGAGTCAGGAGTGGAAAACATGAAGATAATTCTGAGTCTAAAGTCCTTCTCATCATCTTAACCTCATTCTTTGAAGGAGTAACACCTGCAGTCGTTGGAAGAGAGTAAAGAGAAAACTGGTGGAAGAAGAGGGTTTTTTTCCCTACAAAATTTAAGAGCAAAACTCATTCTAAATCTCTCCTCCTGTTATTTATTTATAACTGTGCATATATTCATTTGATCAGGGCTGTGCTGAGAATTGTTCTCGCTGCCTATGCGCTTCCCAGAGCTATGATATTCAGCAGCACAGCAAGTGGAAGCTGGAAAGATGGGGCACTATAAAAAAATTCTTTCTTGGAAACAAAGGGGATTGGGACAATATGACCTTATCCCCACTCCAATCACTAACTGCAAAAAGGGTTTGCAAACAGAAATAAAGTAGGAAAGTGCTTTTATGAAACGAGGTTGCCCACCTTCTGAGTTTTATAAATATTGCTAGTGCACCTCAAAATTTGGTACAAGAGTGCCATAATTTTTATCCCCATACTTGCTAATCAAATACAAATGTTCTGCATAGAACTATGGAGAAATTTGAAAGGTCAAAAACATGATTCCCTACCGGAAATAGATTTTTTTTTTTAAAAAAAAGGAAAAGGAGGATCTGGCAGGATTCTGAAGATAAGTAGATGAAAAATGGGTTCCCCAAAAGGATCTGGATTTTGTATCAGGGTTTTAAAGCTATTTGCCTGGGTTATACAACATATCCTTACTCTGTATTGACAAAACATTGGTGTCTTGCTCACATAATATATTATGCCTAAAAACCCCCAGTATCATGGCTTAATGTGCTGGTCTGAGTCATACAACATGCTAAGATAATGGTGGTATTCCCACAACGTAATTCCACAAACTCCTCAACCCATGCTGAGCCTTGTCTAATATGTTATACAAACCTAACATCTTGATTTTCAGATTATGATGTGGGATTGACAGAAATGTTTGCAATCTGGACAGAAACTGTTTTTCCCTACCTTCAGCCATCTGGCCCTTAGTAGAGCTGGTCTTGTGAGGACGGGGTGAAACCTTGAGCTTGGCAGTTTCATTGGCCTGAGAGAAGCAAAGGAAAAATATCATAACACAGCCAATATGCCAGACAATTTATATATTATTAAAACTCTATTGCCTATAAACTTTAATCAAGTAAAACAGTGCATGGTAGGGCAACAATTTTTGAACCAAGGTACATACTTAGATGGGCTAACTTACTGAATTCATCCACAATCCAGAATCTATGATTCTGCCAAAGATTTGCCAAATTTTATAAAACATTTCATGACATAATATAAATATCATAAAACACTTCCTGTGGTCCACTCCAGGTGTTTGATTGTATTGTTCAACAGGGGCTGCTTTCAAGGCAGATACATGTCTGAATATTTCCCTGATTTTTAAAGAATATTTCAAGAACATTAGAAGCTTTGCCACTGAAGGTGTTAAGGAATTGGGTAAGGAAATATATCTGAAATGATGACCCAATAGCTCATGGGATTGTCTATTCATTACTAGAACTGTTTCTTCAGTCTCTCTGAAATATATCTCAATCAATCATGGAGTTTTGAACTGAAACAACTGTTTAGCCTGAAGGGTTCATTGTGCCTGTGGTTGACACTCTACAATACACTCCCAACCTTGGAAACTTCCAAATCTATAGATATCAGCTCCCAGAATTCTCTTTAATAATAATGCTAGCTGGAGAATTGTGGGAATAGAAGCCTCAGCATTTGGAAATTGCCGAAGCTTGGAAACACTGTACTAGGACAATCAAGAGGAGAATGAAAAAGTCAAGTATAAAGTCTGCCCAACAGAATGCTAACCATGTTTAGACAAGCATATCCCATTTCAGTAAGCCATTTATGAATGAACATGCCAGCCATGTTGCTCCATCAGACATTTCAAGGGGTCCAATTTATTTCTATAGCTATCTATTTTAGAAGTAGAATTGATGGGATTCTGTGTAGGATTTTAAATCTGGGTGATATCACCGAATGTTTTTAAAAGATTTAGATTACCCTTGGTGTTCAGTTCTAATATCATAGATGGTAGAAACACTATGGAAACTTAATGAGATAAGTTTGCACGAGTGAAAAAGAGGGCTGTGAAAATATTTACAGACCCCTCGCATCCTGGACATAAACTGTTTCAATTCCTACCTTCAAAATGACGCTATAGAGCACCGCACACCAGAACAACTAGACACAAGAATAGTTTTTTCCCGAACGCCATCACTCTGCTAAACAAATAATTCCTTCAACACTGTCAAACTAGTTACTAAGTCTGCATTACTATTAATCTTCTCATCGTTCCTATTACCCACCTCCTCCCATTTATGACTGTATGACTGTAACCTTGTTGCTGGTATCCTTAAGATTTATATTGACTGTTTCCCTATGACTATCATTAAATGTTGCACCTTATGATTCTTGACGAATGTATCTTTTCTTTTATGTACTCTGAGAGAGTATGCACCAAGACAAATTCCTTGTGTGTCCAATCACACTTGGCCAATAAAGAATTCTACTCTATTCTATTTTACATGTATTTCCAACCCATAGATACCATATACCACCTCCCTGTGTCCTAAACTTTGGAAATGCATTGTTGATCACAATAGCAATTTAGAGTAGTGATACTACAGGACAATCATCTTCCCTTGGAAGGCTTCAGCTTGTGGGAATTGTGGATGCATATTCATTACATTTGGAAAGCATTCTGTTGGAAAAGTGGGAAATAAACATATTTAGCAAGATGGGCCAATGGCCTAAATCAGTTTCTGTCTGTCTGTCTGTCCTATCAGGTTCACTATGATGGTGGGAAAGGGGACAGAGCTTGAAAAACTTATGTACATTTTGAGGCAAGCCAGCAGTTATGGATGATGGATGAATCAGAACATGGATCTCTACTTAGCTGCCATTCTTATTGACAGCCAGTCCAACTCTTGAAAGTAGAGTCCAAATAGCATGCCAGGACAACCCGTTTGATTGTTTCATGCTGCTAAAATTCTCAAATCCCATTTATACTCACCCTGGTCTGCCCTTGTGTCCCACTAGGCTGCGAGAAAGTTGGGAGGGATTTGCTGAGCCCTGGAGGAGTAAAAAGGAAAAAAAATATCAGATAAGCCCTAGTGGAAGTATTCTGCCAATCATCACTATGCTTCCCCCTAGTTTAGGAGCACATACAGGGGTAGGAGCTTGAATAGCGTAGGGAAGTAATGCCTCCTACAGAGGCAGCATTTAAGATCTAGCTGCTGCAATTACTTGCTAGTTCAATCCCAGGCAGGCTCAAGGTCGACTCAGCCTTCCATCCTTTATAAGGTGGGTAAATTGAGGACCCAGTTTGTTGGGGGCAATAAGCTGACTTTGTATAAATATAAATATACAAAAGTATGAAGGCTATTGCTTAACGCATTGTAAGCCGCCCTGAGTCTCCGGAGAAGGGCAGCATATAAATCAAATTTTAAAAAAAATAGTTTAATACTTCTAGAAAATGAAGAGACCTGGACACAACCCTTAGCTGAGTCTTTTGACATGTTTTCAGCCAATCCACTTTTGTATTCTCACTTATGAAATTGTTTGAATTTGCTATGTTATTTAGGCTTGGTATTTTATTCCACTTGATTACAAAATCTACTATCTGGCACAGAAATGATAGTTTTGGGGATTCTCTTTTAAAATGTCATTTGTAAAAAAAACTCCTTCCTTATTATACATGCCAAAAACTGTACACCGCCTTGAGTCCTGCGGGAGAAAGGCGGTATAGAAATATAATAAATAAAATAAAATAAAATAAAAAAGGAGACCTTTCCATCCATTTAGTATTTATGTTGTTAGCCATTTTGGATCAAGTTGTTGTTATGGCTCTTGATAGGAGAGATGCACTACAGTTTATTTCTTTCCATTGCAGAAATAAAAGCAAATGTTGAATTGTAACTATTCTCCTGATTTGGTTAGCTGAAGTCTGGGTGTCCGCCAGAAATCAAGGAATTCAAGCAGTGGTGTTACTGATTGCCCATTATGGCTGTAATTCGTGATGGTTATAAAACAGATCGATCATGATTTTACAAACTTTTTTGCGGCAGTTGCTAAGCAAATGCCATGATCGTTAAACAAACCAATGGTTCACTATAGGTGCAGTTTTGCCAAAAACTGAAAGTAACTACAGTTTTCAGCAAAACAACGTAAAATATGATCACATAATTGTTGAAGGTTGCAAATGATTGCAAATGCAGTCCAGCAGCCAAGTGCCTGAAATTCAGTCATTTGATCCAGGAAAGTGGGCCTGGCTGTTGTAACTTTGAACACTGGTCCTAGGTAGTCCCCAGGTAGGCCGCTCATAACTTTGAATAGTCACTAAGTGACCAGTCATAAGTCGAGGACTACATACAGTGTACAAAAAAATTCAAAAGGTGCAGCTTTCCCTTTATGGCAGGAAAGCTTTCTCCATTACTATTCTGATGTTGGTGCCAATTCTTTTCCCAGGCATCCACTCCTCTCCTCCCGCATCTTGTTTGCCATCTGATTCTCTTGGCTTTTTACGAGACTCACCTGGAATTAAGTGTCGCTCGGAGAGCTGTTCTTGGGACCTCCGATGCTGCATTCGCATTTGGAGCACTGTAGAGAGGCCACAAAGAATCATGACATCATGACAATGATGGGTTGCATCAGCCGAAGGGCACATGGAAGCATAAAGTGAAATGCACATTCTAAAATCAAACTCGCTGAAAACTCACCCTACAAAACCCCACAGCAACAGTAGCACAAGCCCCCACAGCAACAGATTCGAGATTAGTGATGATGACGCAATGTGTCAATGAGTGTTATAAGTTATATTGGCAGTGTTTAAAGCAAGAGGGTCCAACCTTGGCAATTTTAAGACTTGTGATAGGCTGGGGAATTCTGGGAATTTAAGTCCAGAGGTCTTTAAGTTGCCAAGGTTGGACACACCTGCTTTAAAAGAACAAGCTATGCCTCCTGGCAAATACTCAGCTGCGTTACAAAATTGAGGATTATTTTTCCCCAAAGTTCAGCTCAGAATGTAAAACAGAGATTTTTCTGCTATTGTGCATACATGTATTCAGCCTTCTCCCCACATCTGCTGCCTGATTAGAGTATAGCTGGCAGAGAAGATTCTTTTAAATAAATTATGCTGAATGCAACTCAATTGGGCTGTTGTGGCTTCCCTCCAGGGTAAAAGCTAGAGATATTATGCAAAGGTGCCCGGGCACAGCACCTTCAGGATGCATGCATCAAACTAACAAGGTAGGAGGCAATTTTTTCCCCTCCCCAAGGCTCATATGGCAGGCTTGTAATAATCCCCTTCTAAATGGAGCTGAAGTGAGGTTACTCAGCACTACTTAATATTTTAAAAGCAAAAATTAAACAGACAAATCAAAAGAAGCGAGTGGAAACAAGTTCACGATGAGAGCCATATTTAATCTCCTTCGACAGCTGTCCAAGTGGGGCGAAGATGTAATTGAGGCATCCATCTGCCAGCCAGCAGAGAGACTTCGACCCTGGCAGGGATGGAGGTGGGTGGGAAGTAATACTCTAGAGGCCCTGTTTTGCTTGCACCATGTTCCTCCGGTATAAATCTTCCATGGTAATGCTTCTGCTAGCGCTAAGCATTAAAATAGGGCATGTGGGAGGACAAGGACAATGGAGATCTGCAGATCTAAAATCTTTCCGTTTAACACAGAGAGGTTAAACTGGGCCCCAAAATCATACAGATCTTCGTTGCCCTGGTTTCCAGGGATTCTCCACCACAAGGCAAATGCCCTTCTAATTGTGGCTGTCTTTTCCTTATGCTCTTTTCAAATTAAACCAATTCAGAGAGGTCTGTGAGAACTCTACAAGATCTACAGCATTTGCCTTGTTGTTCCCTTAAGCCCTGTTCTGGTTAGACCAGAGGTGGGTTTCAGCAGGTTCTGACTAGTTCTGTAGAACCGGTAGCGGAAATTTTGAATAGTTTGGAGAACCAGCAGTAAAAATTCTGACTGGCCCCGCTCGCATCTATTCTCTGCCTCCCAAGTCCCATCTGATCAGGAGGAAATGGAGATTTTACAGTACCCTTCCCCTGTCACACCCACCAAGCTATGCCCGCCAAGCCATGCCACGCCCACCAAGCCACACCCACAGAACTGGTAGTAAAAAATTTGCAACCCACCACTGGGTTAGATGCTCCTTTCTTCCCCACCCCCTTTATCTCCAGGGAACATGGGGAACATATATAGAAAAGCACAGCACTTGATTAACACTTGACTTTTCTTAAATAACTTGAAATGGTATATCACTTGATTTCACTCAGTCTGAGCCTAGTTAAATGTATTTCGAACTCTGCCTACTAAACAGATGGAAGTATTTTCTAGGCTAGAAGGGAGAGGTCAGTGTATTGTAGTGGTCAAGATATAGGGTCAAGAGCAGGGAAAGGTAGGAACTAATCCCCTTTTAGTCATAGAAGCTTCCTGGGTGATTTTAGATCAGGCGCTCTTTCTCGGTCCAGCCTCTCTCGCCGGGTTGTTCTGGAGATAAGCCGTGGTGGGATTCAAATAATTTAACAACAACAATAATTTCTCTGCCCTAATGACTGGCTGGGTGGGCATGCCATGGTAAGCGTGGCCAGGGGATATGACAGGCAGCACTTGGCCTCCTGCACCCCCCTGGGGGCAAAAATGGGCGGTGGGGGGGCATCGCCCCCCCACCCCCCATTTTGGGCGTAGTATGCCTCCTGGCAGCAAAAATGGGCTATTTGGGGGGCTGTGCTGTACCCACCACCCATGCACCATTTTGGGCCTAATAGGCCTCCTTCTTAGTCATAAGTATATAAATTAAAATATTAGACTGGACTCTGAGCCTTTCTCAAACTGGTCCTTCCACTTACACCTGAAAAGTTCCCATTTCACAATTTCCTCTTTCTTCTATCCTGTCTACACCCCACAAAGACCCCCATAGAATGACTAGGTTTAATAAGGAAGACAGTCCCTTCCTCTAAACAGGAAATAGGAATAACCTTGAGGAAGAGGCCCAAAGAAGACAACAGACAGATAAGAGAAATTTGAGTCTCAGGCAGAAATGTAATTTGAGAAAACTAACCCTCCCTAATTTTCACGGAGACTAAAACAGGGAGGGGGGGAAGCATATCCAAACATACAAGATTCTATTACTGTAAACTCATAATAAAAGTATTAGCATTCATAACTTTTGGTTTTCTGTCATCTCTTGTATCTCTTGCTCTCAAACCACAAACTAGCAAGGAACAAAGCACATTACCTTAAATATGGGATGTTGCTCTGCTTTTTCTTTGTAATTTTTTATTTATATCTATTGTGCCACAGTAAAAGTGAAGGTGGAGATCCAGACTATGTGAACAAGGGCCCAATCTTTTTGTTTGCATCATAAGTTCAATCAGGCAATCCAGATTGTCAACTTGACTTTTTTGGACATATCTAGTTGACTAGCGGTGGGTTTCTACCAGTTCGCCCCAGAGCAGGCGAACCAGTAGTGGTGGGAAGCTCTATCAACCCACCCACTCAGACGTCTCTGCGCAAGTGTGCACCCACGAGCAAACTGGTAGCAATAGGATTTGAATCCCATTACTGTGGTTGAGCCTTTTAAAAGACAGAAAGCGAGAGAACAGGTCGGAGAATGAATATGAACAATGCAGAATGTGGATTTGGTAAAAGAGAACAGGCAAAGCTGCTATTTGATGATGGGTGAAAAGTGACACCACAAATGGATCCATTGATGTTGTCTGCAACTACCAGTTTAGCTTTCTATAATATGGATTCAAAATGATCCCAGTGATCTCAGAACCCCTGAACCACATCTTTCAGAGGATTGGAAAAGGGCCGATGCAGTTCCCATCTTCAAAAAAGGGGAAAACAGTGGAATCAGGAAACTACAGACCTATCAATCTGACATCAATGTGTGGGAAGATTCTGGAAAAGATAATCAAGCAATGAATCTACAAACACCTAGAGGCAAATGAAGTCATAACCAAAAACCAACATTAGTTTTGTCAAAAACAGATCATGCCAGATAAATCTTATTGCATTCTTTGAAAAGTGACAAAATTAATGGACCAGTGAAACACTGCAGATATAATTTGTTTGGACTTCAGTAAGGCATTTGATAAGCAGACCACAACCTACTACTTGATAAGATTAAAAAATGTGAGTTAGATAGCCTCACCACCAAATGGATTTGTAACCGGCTGATCAATCAACACCCAATGTGTGGTCCTTAATGGAATTGCATCTATCTGGTGGGAAGTATTCTGTCAGGAACCCCAAGGCTCTGTCTTAGGTCCAGTACTCTTCAATATCTTCATCAATGATTTAGATGTGGGGATAGAAGGGGAACTCATCAAATTTGCAGATGACACCAAGCTAGCAGGAATAGCCATTACTCCAGAAAATAGGTTCAAGATACCAAAGGATCTTGACAGGCTTGAACACTAGGTCCTATCTAACAAAATGAAATTCAATGGTGAGAAAAGTAAGGTTTTAGACAAGAAAAACTAAATGCACAGGTATAGAATAGGTGGTATATCTGGCTCAATAGTACTAATTATGAGAGGGATCTTAGAAACCTAATGGACAATCTCTTAAATAAGGCAGTGCGCTGCAGCTGCCAAAAACGCTAATTTGGTCCTGGGCTGCATTAGCAGGGGGCTAGAATCCAGAATGTGAGGTGTTAATACCACTTTGGTAAGACCACATTTGGAATATCACATCCAGTTTTGGTCGCTACAATATAAAAAAGATTTTGAGACTAGAAAGAGTGCAGAGAAGAGCAGCAAAAATGATTGAAGAACTGGAGGCTAAAACACATGAGTGGTAAGTCTAGTTTAATAAAAAGAAGAACTAGAAGTGACATGATAGCAGGGTTCCAAAATCTCATGGGCTGCCACAAAGCATCTGAGGGCAGGAGAAGCAGTAGTAGATGGAAACTAAACAAGGAGAGAAGCAGCCTAGAACTAAGGAGAAATTTCCTGACCGTTAGAACAATTAATCAGTGAAATGACTTGCCTCCAGAAGTTGTGAGTGCTCCAACACTGGAAGCTTTTAAGAAGAGATTGGACTATTCTGTTATTCTGTTAAAACCTCTTAACTTGCCTAGAATTTTCCAACCTTGGCAAATTCAAGGCGAGTGGATTTCAACTCCCCAAATTCTCAGCAATAGCTATGCTGGCTTTGAAATTCTGGGAGTTGAAGTCCGCATACCTGGAAACAGCCAATCTTGAGAAACAAGATTGCCAAAATTGGAAGCAGGAACCCTTCTTTAAGAAATCAAGAAAAACTGTAATACAGCAAGTATGCTATTGGACATTGTAAGCTACGTGGGGGTTTGGACTGGATGACCTCCAAGATTCCTTCCAACTCTGTTACTCTTAGTATTATTATTATTGTTATTACATCCGGGTTTGTAATGCTTAAAAACTACATTGATTGCTTGAATTTTACCCTTTTTTTAAAAGCAAGGAAACAGATATAGAATTGTTTTAAATAGATAAAGTTTGGATGATAAAGCAACACAGTTCCTCTGAAACTATTTCTTTGGGTTCTAGGATTGTTGTCATTAAATAAAATAAAACTGGTTGGAATACTGACAAACTCCATCAAGGATCATCAGCTTTCAATGATACAGCTAGAAAGGAAAAATACAACAGCTTGAGCAAAACATAGACACAAGTGTGTGCACACCTTCACACATACAATACACATTCTTCCTCTTTTAGGCACATTCAGAAAATGGAACTGAAATGGAAAATCTCAAAGTGCTACTAGAAGATTAGATTAAAATCAATATTTAAAGAAAGTAAGAATTATAGTGTGCTTTGGCTACAAAATTACTACAATTGAATGAATCTTATGGAGCTGGTCTGTAGCATCAAACCCCGCTCTCCAAGTTTCTACAAAATAAATGCTTGAGAATGACCTTTCTAATGAAAAGCAAGAAGAGAGTTTTAGAATTGCACAAGAAATTCTACTCATATAGTCTATGCCAGGGGTCTGCAACCTTAAGCACTCAAAGAACCATTTGGACCCGTTTCCCACACAAAAGAAAACACTGGGAGCCACAAAACTTGGGTGGGCGTGGCCAACTTGATGTCACTCACTTCCACCAGTCACATGACACACCTCCTAGCCATGTCTACCCAGCCGGTCATTAGGGCAGACAACCAGTTGTTAAAAAAACCCGGGAACCACAAAACCCTTTTAACATATCTCTCTCTCCCCCCTCCCCCCACTCTTGCCCTCTCTCTCTGTATCTCTCTGTCTCTGCCTGGCCACTTCTCCATCCCCCGCCATCTTCCTTACCTTTTCAGGCCAGGCGAGGAGTGACTGGGAGGGGAGGGTGATGGGTGAGGCCAGTCAGTGATAGGATTGCCCGACAGGAAGCCACAGCAGAGGGCCCAAAGAGCTGCATGTAGCTCTACAGCCACAGGTTGCTGACCCCTGGTCTATGCCAAGGGTGTCAAACTTGTGGCCCACAGGGTGGATGCATCATAGGCAGGCCACGCCCACCCTAGCTCTGTGAATGGGAAAAGCATCACAAAAGTCATGTGATGGCAACATGACACAGTGAGTTTGACACCCATGGTCTATACTATAGTATAGAGCAGGGATATTCAACCTTATGTTTTGTGGACTGCAACTCTCAGAATTCCTCAGCCAGCCAGTTGAAGTACACAAGTCTTAAAGTTGCCAAGATTGGACACCCCTGCTGTAGAGGATTGGATGGGCAATTGAGTTTGCTAACAAGATAAGCTTGGTTCATATAAAAGAGTTGATGAATAATGAATGCACAAAATTGTTCCTTATGGTCATTCCCCAAGAAAAGAAATATGTCAGCCTAAGGGGGCAATGGCGAGATCATTTAAGACACCTGCATGGATGGGCCAGCCATATGGTGCACCTCAAAGACAACAGATGGACTTCCCGCCTTACAGATTGAATTCCCAGGGATCAAGTGCATCTCCTTGGCATACCTAAAATGTGTGGAGATGATCCAATGACACAACTTTTTAGTCTCTGCTAAAAATCACTTGCTTAAGATAGAATGGAATGATGTATTGTTGGTTTGCACTTACATTGGGAACAGGCACGGAAAAGCTGAGTGTAGCAATGAAAATCACTAGAGCAAATTTTGGATATTTCTTGTTCTTTCTGCATTTATCTCTTTCATCCACTACCATTAAGAGAAGACCTGTGTTTCTCAACATACACTACAGCAGCATATGCTTCTTAACATGTGAGTTTTGCCAAATATCCATAGGGAAATATCAAATGAATGAAAAATCAGGGGAAACCCACAATCCTACCAGTTCCACAAATATATACAACAGTGCTAATCTTTCACAAGCCAATGTTATATATTTTTTTCAAAAAATAAATAAATTTTATTTATTAAATTTATATGCCATCCATCTCACTGTCCAATGTGACTCTGACCACTTACAATGTAATAAAAATAGAAATATATTAAAAAATTATAAATACAAGAACAATTAAAAATATAAGGATTAAATAATGCTAGATGAAGATTGCTATAACAGTACATGCAAATGCTGCTAATTTAGGAAAGGGAGCTGAAGTGGGGACACTTGTAAGACTTCTTGGCATCTTCCATGGGAGGACACTGGAATTGACTCTAGCTCAAAAACCACCATTCTGCTCCTCACAACACACCACTGATGGATCAAGATGACATGAAGCATTTGGCATTTCTCTAATCCAAATCCTTCGAGATTTCAGCCTCTATAGATTTAAATTGGAATTTCAGCCAGAATTCTTAATACAGTATAGGTTCAGAATTGCAATTCCTATAATCAACTATGAAGACAGAATCATGACTGTCATTTTTGATTCAAATATCTCCCCAGCTGTCTTCAGTTTCTTGGGACAGCTGATTTGAACTCTGACCCTGGAAAAAAAAGGCCATGGGTTGTTTCAAACTCAGGAAGGAAAACAGACCATCAATGGCCTTTTTTGCTTATCATATTTCTGGCACAGAGATTACTGGAAGGCAAATTCAGATGGAAAGCATCTTGGAGATCACCTAAACCAATATTTTCCAACCTAGGGAACATTTAAGATGTGCAAACCAACTCCCAGAATTCACCAGCCTCCATAGCTGGCTGGAGAATTCTGGAATTGAAACTCAGACACATCTTAAAATGTTGCCCCCTCCCCGAGGTTGGGAAACACAGGTTTAGATGATCTTTAAAATGACCTAAACTAACTCTTGCTTGCTGTTGGGAAGTAGTTGCCAAGGCATTATGGCCAGAGGCATCCACTTTCTGCTGAACTAGCTCCAGAGTAGGAAACTTCTACCTCCCGAAGAAAGTCTCTTCTATTACGGAACAGCTTTCGTTTTTCCTAAAGGTTAGCCAACATCTGTTTCTCTGCATGTCTCACTCTACCCATTGAGGCTAGTCTTACCCTTTGGTGCGACAGAATGCTGCTGCTCCACATTCTGGCTGGCAATCTTTCAGAAATGCAATGACTGACCTGGCATGGAAACCTGAACTCAACTCGCTAGGTATGAAATCAAAAGGCATTTGAGAACTCTTCTTTTGAAAAGTCGCTCTGTGCTTTGAAATCCCCATACTGTACCCTCCTTCTGGGGACAATGACTCCCTGTCCTGGCAAGGGTAATCCTTGGGCAAAGGAAAAATACTGCAGGAGTGGCTGAGATAGGTGAGCCCCCGTTGCCCATCCTCCAAGAGCAGGCACGTCATATCTCTGGAGGGTGGGATTGCTCTAAGCGTTTCTATTCCTGTGCCCCCTGCTTGGCTGGCATTTCTCCTGTTGTCAGCAACAGCTGGGGTGACGCCACAAGCTATTTATTTAAAAGGATGGAAATACAAGATGCCCCGATTCCCAGGCCAGAGGCTGTAAGGGCTGGCGTGGTGGGTGATACCCACAGAATATGCAGTATGAGAACCCCTTCATATAGGACACAGGTGGGGATTAATTGCAGAGGTCCAGGTATCTGATCAAAAAAGCATTCAATTGCACCCTACATTCTCATTTTCACGATGTTTGTCAAGCCATGGAAGAAAATTTAGAGGAGCAATCATCTAAAATCATCTGAAAAAATATTTGCATCAAAATTAGCTATACGTGTATTTCTGGGATTCTGGAAGTAGAATAATCGTGTACAATTGAAAACTGCCAGTTTTGATGGATATGTGGTTTCTTCCTTGGTGGTCCCTTGATTGGAGTATTGTTTTTTGCCTGATGGTTTTTGATCATTCCTTATCTGAATGTGGGTTGCTGGAGGGCATGTGCTCTAATCTGTTTTCTTCGAAGTTTTTTTTAATCGTCTCTTTTAGAATATTTTTTTTAAATTGTCTATTTTGAACAACTAATCACAAACTCCCTCGCACTGATGAAGTTGCCTAGTTGGGTAATGAAATGTCTACAAGCAAGCAACCAGGCTCAGGGATTGCCAAGAATTCCACAATTCAACTCTGAGCTACAGATATTATATTGGGATAATGCTATAGTGCCATGAAGTTTTATAATCCAGAGTATCTGAAAGCTGGCAAGTGGCCTGACTTTGCATTTAAACAACATATTTTCATGAAGACATGTCAGAAACTCTGGCAATACCATAAAAATAAAATGTGTGGAATAATTCTGAAGAATACTTTACCATAAATGGGGAAGCACACAAGATTCAATACATTGCTACTTTACAGCAAGTAAGAATATCCAGAAGCAGGTTGAGGTTGTTTTTTTTTTAAATTTGATTTATTTGCCGCCCTTCTCCGGAGACTCAGGGCAGCTTACAATGCTTTAAGCAATAGCCTTCATACTTTTGTATATTTATACAAAGTCAGCTTATTGCCCCCACAAACTGGGTCCTCATTTTACCTACCTTAGAAAGGATGGAAGGCTGAGTCAATCTTGAGCCTGGTGAGATTCGAATTTACAGTAATTGCAGACAGCTGATGTTAATCACAATGCTTTAGTCTGCTGAGCCACCAGGCCCTCTATTTTTAGGAGTTTGGGCCTAATGACAATGACTGCAAGTGACCAGATATCATTCACGAGCAGCGCTGGACTATAAAACTAAGGCTTCTTGCAACTAGAATGATATTATATTGGTTTAAATGTGTATGTTCTGCTTCTCTGGTTTTGTTAGGCACCTGGAATACTTGATTATCCTAATTAAAGATAGTCCTCAACATATGACAAGTTGTTTTAGATTGTGTGAAGGTATGACCATCATGAAATGGCCCTTTATGGCCCTTAAAGCACCATCTGCTGTGGGAAATAGACATGATGCTGCCCACCCCTGTCACATGACCATATATCAGGCAAGTCAGCTTCACCATCTGCTGTTATTCCATAGTCAATTGACCGTGATTTTACACGTTTTTTGACAGTTTCTGGCGCTTTTTTCTGGTCAAACTTTGTCTAAAAACATCCATTCAAATGAATGGGTTTGTTTGATGACCATGGCATTTGCTTAATGACTGCCACGAAAAGGCCGGAAAATTATTCCTGATTTGTGGGGTGCCTTGACTTGCCACCATAATGACTTAGGACTGGATTTCCAGTCCCAATTACAGTCGTAAATTGAGGACTGTCTGTACGGTATGTCCTATGCTGGACAATCTGCTGCTTATATCCCTTATTTTTCTTTTGCTATTCTTATCTGATTTATTACTGTTGTCCATGTTCCGATCATTACTACAGAGAAGGACAGTGTAATTCTACAACAGGCCATCTAAATTGTAATGGTTAAGGTACCAGGCTAGAAATTCAGAGACCATTATTTCTAGTCCTGCTTTAGGTACAAAGCCATCTGGCTAACCTTGAGCCAGTCATTGTCTGTCTGCTGTTGGAAACAGGCAAGGGCAAACTACTTCTGAAAATCTTGCCAGGAAAACTGAAGGGACCCATCCAGGGGAACACAAAGAGTTACTACTGACTTGAAGGCACAAAAAGAAAAGTGATGAAGTTAGTAATAATAATTTATTACACCAATATGCTGCTTAACTGTCAATGACCCTGGGTGGCGCATAACAATCAAAGAAATTACAATAAAATCAATAAAACCTAATGACAGAAAAGTAAAGGGTGTCAGTCTCTCTCACTAGAGGCCTGGGTGAAGAGTTCTTCTAAACAGCAGCAGAGTCAGCACCATCAATGAAAATCATCCAGATGTTTATGCACAAACCCTGCTCTTGGAGACACCCTATTTCTTATCAGTAGAGATTGGCCAACCCAACAGAAAAGTCAGATCCCCCCAGGTAAACCAGATAGGAATCACAATTAAATGAGCTAAATCTATTTTATTGTAAGATTCTATTAACAGACTCTTGCAAATTTCATTTAACTGCTTGCTCTGTTCGGGAGGATTCTCCTTCCTTAGTTTCATTCATTTAGCCATTTAGTGACAGCGGGCTCCTTCCCATCTTCTCTTTCTCCCCTTTTCTCAAGGTCTCCTATGCGTTCCATTACAATTGGTAAAGGGGGGGGGGCTTAAAAAGTCAATCGAAGAAAATCCTTAGGTTTGAAAACCAAGGCAGACCTCTATTCTGCTTGAGGCATACCAGGAGCCAACTGCCAAATTAAACTCAAAACCAGTATTTTTCAGTCCTGGCCATTTTAAGATGTGTGGACACATCAGTTCCCACCATCCCCCAGCCAGCATGCTGGTTGGGGAATGCTGGGAGTTAAAGACCACACATTTTGTAATAACAGTAACAGAGTTGGAAGGGACCTTGGACAGTGGTGGGTTGCTACTGGTTCGCCCCAATTCAGGCGAACTGGTAGCGGCGGCAGTGGGAAGCTCTACCCACCTGCCCAGACGTCTCTGCGCATGCGCAGAAGCGTTGTGCACATGCGTGAGCACATGCACGCCTACAAGCGAACTGGTAGCAACGGGATTTGAATCCCACTACTGATCTCGGAGGTTATCTAGTCTTATCCCCTGCTCACACAGGAGACCTGTACTAGGGATTCAAACTGCTGAACTTTCTGATTGACAAGCTCAGTGTCTTAGCCACTGAGCCACCTAGTCAGGCAAAGTGGCCAAGATTGAAAAACACTCCTGTAGGGCAATTATTAGAAGCGAGATCTTTGAAAATGAAAGGTGGTCCGTCTTTTCCCTTTCCCAGCCTCCCCTCCACCCTCCACATTCAAAAGTCTCTTATGGGCAATCCATAAATACATAGATTGCTCTCTCTCTCTCTTTTTTTTTTTGTCCAATCCCATTTTCATTAAATGCAATTCATGATGGCTCAACTTGGCTTAACTCATGATGGACGAGGGTTCTAACACAGGGAATAAACAGAGGTGCAGTTATACCATCAATATATTCAAGGCCAGCCTGTGCTTTAAGTAGGCAACTGACTGACAGAAGTGAGCTACCATTTTCTTCGTACTTTTTGCTCTGTGTCATATTACAAGTAATCAACCAGGGAAAGACATGTGCAGTCTTGATTCCTGGGTTGTCTATGAGATGTCATTTTGACTTTTTAATTGAAACGTGAACATGCATAAATCCATAATAATATACGGTTTATGTATATGTATGTGCATGGTGGTGAATGAGTGGGTTGGGGTACCTTTGGATCAAGAACATAACCATCACTACTGTCAAGGATCCCCGGACTTGGATACGACTACAAATCTTCAATGCTTAGCTTTGCAGGGCTGCTAGAATCAAACTCAGGCAAAATCTCTCACACATTTATCAGGGTGAAGTTCAATAACAATCTTTATTGCAAACTAGCTGAAGTCATATTAAACACTTGACTACACTTTATTGGCATTTGATTTCCTATTATAGCTATTTATTAAATGAAAGCAGTTTAAACCCATCACTTCTTCCATCTTTCCCATATTTTAATAGATTATTTTCCCTTCACTTCATGGTTTTGGAGAAGCTTACTGGTTATTGGTTGACATGGAAGTCCTGGTTCTTGGCTTCTCTCTTATAACCACGGACTTTTCTACAGTCTTCCTATAGCAACATTACAACACAGGCATTATATTGGAATTCTGTTGGAAGATCTTAATCTTGTCGTCCATGGAATGGTTAAACTGTATGAACAAATTACTCCACACTTATTAGAATACTTCTAAATATGCTACAAGGCAAAAGTTGGCTCTAATTAAGTGTTGGGGGATGGAGATTTTAAATCATTAAGAAGCCGTTTTAGGTCAGATGAAACCACTGACCTTTCTAGATCATTTTCTTTTTAATCCAGACTGGAATTGCAATTTTGCAGAATTTGGAGCAGAACTTTGTCCAGCCCTACCTGGAGATGCCACAAATTGGTCCTCTGACCTTTTGCTACTGAGCTTTACAGTGGCATTTCCCAGTGTAATAAAATATAAAGTATATTTATAACATAAATTTTGCAACATAAAAGCAGCAGGAAACAACCAAGAAAACAGCAGGCAAAAGAACTAATAGAGGGGGTCTGATTTACACTGCTTTTCTTGTATCTTGCATAGGTATAAGGGTTTAAGCCAGTGTTCCTCAACTCTGTCAAACTTAAAATATGTGGACTCCCAGAATTTCCCAGCCAGCATGCTCGCGGATGAAATGCGCCTATCTTAAAATTGCAAGGTTGAGCAACATTGATTTAAATCAATCAGCCATCAATAGTTGGATTTACAGTAGCCACTGTGTGCTAGTTGGGAATTCTGGGAAGTGGATCACCTGTCGATTTGGAAAATGTATAATTTGCAGCATTATTGTGATGATATCAGGATGTTGATGATATAATTTGCTCTTCCTGCAGACCCCTACCATATCTGGTTGAGGAAGCTTGGCTAAATTTTTCTCTTATAGAGCAGGAGATGCTCGGGGAAGGGAAAAAGTAAAACTAAGGCTTAAATACGAGGGACATTGTGACCCCAAATCCTCAGAAAGGCACAAAGACAAGCAAACTCAAAAGTCATGCAAAAGCATAGTTTCATTATCTGGTGACAGGAAGATGGAAAGAATGAAAAAAGGCCTGGGGTCCCATTAGGGAAGGGATTGGGGTAGCTGGGCCTCCAACCCAAAAATACAAAATGCTTCCTTTCTTTTCAAATGACACACCAATGCTGGTCCTACCTACCAGAACGAAATCTTCTTCGAATGAGCATGGATTGTTCAGATGCCAGAAGCGTCATCTTCGGCTGCTTTCGGAGCTACAGATCCCAACGTGAAGTAGGCCTCACGGATGTTTGGCCACACTGGCAGGGGAAAAGGAAAAAAAGGTGAGAAGGTGATAGCAGTAGACAATGGTGTGGTTTAGGAAGAGGAGGAAGAGGAGGAGGAGGAGGAGAGGAAGAAGAAAAAGAAGAGGAAGAATAAGAAGAAGGAGGAGGAGGAGGAGGAGGAGGAGGAGGAGGAGGAGGAGGAGGAGAAGAAGAAGAAGAAGAAGAAGAAGAAGAAGAAGAAGAAGAAGAAGAAGAAGAAGAAGAAGAAGAAGAAGAAGAGGAGGAGGAGGAGGAGGAGGAAGGAGGAGGAGGAAGAAGAAGAAGAGGTGGAGGAAGAATAAGAAGAAGGAGGAGAAGATGAAGAAGAAGAAGAAGAAGGGGAAGAGGAGGAGGAAGGAGGAGGAGGAAGAAGAAGAAGAGGTGGAGGAAGAAGGAGAGGAGGAGGAGTAGAAGAAGAAGAAGAAGAAGGGGAAGAAGAGGAGGAGGAAGAAGAAGGAGGAGAAAGAAGAAAGAGGAGGAGAAGAAGGAGGAGGAGGAGGAGGAGGAGGAGGAGGAGGAGAAGAAGAAGAAGAAGAAGAAGAAGAAGAAGAAGAAGAAGAAGAAGAAGAAGAAGAAGAGGAGGAGGAAAAGGAGGAGGAGGAGAAGATGAAAATGAAGACGAAGGAGAAGTGGCAGGAGGTAAAGAAAGAGGAGGAGGAGAATCATCTAAAAGAAAAAAAAATGACAACTGGTTCTTAATCTCCTCAGAAATTTCAGTAGGATCTTTTTTAGCAGAGGTCATGTACCTGTAATTTTTATTGTTGGGCAGATTATTTGGATTTAGAATGGGTGATGGGCATTTAGATCTCCCCAAAGCCGGAAGTCCAAGGGAGAACTCCGAATTTTTAAAATTTTTATGATTATTCTCAATTTCCTTAGAAATGTTGAATTGAGCCCTGCTGTACAAATATTTTTGGTTGCCTACCTCTTGAGATTGTTGTGCAGATCCAACAACAGGGGAAAGAATCAGAAATGCCCCGTTACAACTGCAGTGGTAAAGAAGCAAAGGTTGCTGTAAGGATACGGTGGAGGCGGTGGGGGCAAAGACAAAACCACAACTGAGCAGCTGCGCAACTGGCAGAAAAGCAGCAGGTGGAGCAAGGCCTCATTTAGGAGATGGCAATGGGGCCAATGGCTTGGAACACACCCCCTCCCCCATGGAAGGGGCTACATCAAACGATTGATACAAGATTTGCCCCATCAGATGAATCAATACCTTTCACTCAAAGGGAATCCCCACCTTTTTTAAAATGTTTTTTGCAGCTTTGTGGTATCACAGCCCTCTCCCCACCTCTACCCCATACATTTCCCTTAACTGGTCTATTGGTTTCACTGGGCAAAACAAGAGAAGAAGTGACAAGAAGAGGAGTTCACATGAAAGGGGGGGGGGGGGGGGAGGAATGGCAAACGAAGTAGCGAACTTCACCCAGTAAGTTCCTGCCTGCCCCGGTGGAAACTTAGCAGGATACCTGGCTTTACCTGGGGAGTTTCTGCCTGCCCTGGTAGAAACCTAACGGGATGCGGGCTCCAGCGGGTGAGCTTCTGGTGGAAAGCTTAATGGGAAGCGACGACTCTGCCAGTTTTGGTCGCCTGGCAGCATCTCAGCTGGCTTTCGGGAGAGCCCGGCGGGGGTTTAGAAATTCCGAGGAGTGCCCGCCGGGCGCCCCCCCTGCAGCAGCCCCTGCCCCGAGAAAGCGCCCCGGCTCACCGGAATGATCGACGAGAGAGCGCGGGCCTCCTTCTCCTGTAGCTGCCGCTGGCTCAAGGGGCGCCCCGACGGCTTCTCGGGGAGGGTCGGTCGGTCGGCGGGGGAAGGAGGAGGGGGCGAGGGCGCTCCTGCCTCTGCTCGCTGGACAGGTGAGGCTGGCAGCGCCCGGCGAGCCCGGCGGCGCGGAGAGAGGCTGGCCCGAGCGCTCTGCTCCCACCCCTGGCTGCCCCCCGCGCCCGAGGTCGGACGGACGCCACCGAGCCCCCCTCCCCGGCCCCGGGCAGCTGAGATGGCCCCGCGCCTCCGCCTCTCCCCACCGGTGCCACCTGCCGCGACACTCGACACCCGGAACGCGCTGCTGGCTCAGCGGGACGGCCCCCTTTCCTCCTCCTCCTTCTTCGAATCGCCCTCGTCCTTCGCTGGGCCCGAGGAGCCCCGCCGCTTCCCGAAGCTGCCTTGGCTGCTCTCTGGCTAGGCTCCGCGGGCAGAGCTGGCCCGAGGGGAGCCCAGCAGGATAGGACGCATCTCTCCCACGGGGTCTACTCTCCCCACAGATGGCTCAATGCAGCCTTGGGACCTCCAGAGGTTCTGGGCCTTCGGTCCTCGGCTGGGAGTGATGGGAGATGGGTGCCAATGTATTGGCCGAGCACAACATGGCAGAAAGGATTCCTATCCTCCCTTCAGCACTGTTTTCCAAGGGAGTCCAGAAAAGTTTGTCTCTAGTGTGTCTGATAGCGTGATATTTATTAGTTTTTACAATAATCGCACTATCACACTCATGGACATCCCCCTTCCCACCTGGTAGGGAGATATTTACTGGTCTTTATAGTCGGGGCAATACCAGCTCACGGACACCCCCCTTCCCCCCCCCCCGCCACTTCCTGGATCATGGCTGTCTGAACTAACTTAGCATCTGATGTTGTCTTTGCCAAGCCTTTCTTATGAAATCCAAAACTCGCAGTAATTGTCTCTCTCCTTAATGCTTCTGGTCCTTTCCCAGAGAACCAATATGGCTGTGGTAGTTAAGGTGCTGGCTTAGAAACCAGGAGAAGTGAGTTCTAATTCTGCCTTTGGCATGAAAGTTGGTGGGTGAGTTTGAGCCAATCCCCAGGTAAGTTTTAGTCCCCACTTTTTATACAACATTTGTGTACATTCCATCCTGTGGAGGAATGGTCATCTCTCAAGAGTCCACATGCTGCCAGCGCAAAAGTCTCCCACCCCCAGGCCTTTTTCTTCCACAGTCCTTCCTTAAAATTCTTCTCTGAAGTCTTGGAGATTACACGCAGAGGTCCAGAGGTTGCTGTTCAGAAATGGTTTGGATTTACATCCTTAGACACGTAAAGACTGCCGAGTTCCTTACAAAATTCTTCAGAGGTGAAGGGCTTTCCTGAGAAGGAACTTACAAATTAGCAAAGAAGTGTATGGTGTTATCCTGGGGGTGTTTAATTGCATAATTTCTCATCTGAGTTAAGAGTTTTTGGAAGATTTCCTAATAGCTGCTTTAGAAGAAACAATTTTGGAATGTAAAAGCTTGGGATATTTCATCTCTGAGTCGAAAAGATTCTGCTTGTCCTTGGGGAGGTTTACATCTTTATTGAATATTCAAAGACCAGAATTCATTGTCAGGAAAGCAAAAGCTTTTCTTTAAGACATTTTCAGGGATCCCTCATCCACACCTTTTTTTATACAACGTTTGCATCCTGTGGAGGAATGACCATCTCTCGGAGCCCACACCCCTCAACGCAAAGTCCAATTTCCCCCCTTTTGCCTAATTGTGTCATAAAAGTTCTCATAGCTTCTTCCATGCCATTAACACCGAACTAATTCTCCATTAAATTATAAAGCTTTTCGTGGTGCCTCTGGCCCTGTACCTCACCAAAGCGGCTGCCTCACCCTAAGAACCATCTCTGGCTTTTGAATGGCTTGCCACGGGCTACCCTTCAAAAGCAGGAGGCGAGACTATCACAAAAAACGAAAGGTGACTTTGATTTCATTTCATTTCTAAGGGTAGTTAATCTTGATGAGAGATCATTATTAATACTTGGGCTTTTAATTGTTTCCTTATTTGGGTGGAGAGGTTGGAGGCACCTCTGATGCCTCAGATGACCAGCCTCAGCAGGTTCACTTTATTCTCCCTTTTCAAAAAATATATTAAATGGAGTTTCTCTAAATCTGAACTGATGGCTTCCAAACCTTTGCAAATTTCTTTGCGCTGTTAATCTCATTTTTCCCTATCCTTCCTCCCTCCCTCCCTCCTTCCCTCCCTCCTCTGGATTCCCCATTTGTTGCATAAAAGAAGTCCGCAGCTTTTGGGATGCCACCCACTGATGTCTGCATCTTAACCTAGTGGAAATGGGTGGGGGGAGACTTGCTGAAGTCTGGCTGGGCCGTGCTCAGCTTCTGACTTTCACCTATGGTCATATGCCGGGGACAGAGGCCGTGTCTCAGAAGGTGGGGATGGTCTAAGGAAATAGGAAGAAATACTGGTAGATCTTGATATACAACCATAATTGAGCCTTCAATTTCAGTCATCAGTCACAGCGATCATTAAATGAGTCACCACGTGATTGCAACCAATCTTACAACCTTTTTTTGCGGTAGTTGCTAAGTGAATGTGGCAATCGTAAAATGAACAGCTGTGGTTGGTAACTGAACACCGTGATCATTCAGCAAACCTATCGTTTGCTATGGAATTTATCGTTGTTTATCAGTGTTTATTTCCACTTTCTGGCAAAAACATCATAAATTGTGATCAGGTGAGTGCAAGGGGTCCTGGACATCATAATTTCAAATACAGGACACAAGCACAGGTATCCTCGACTTACAACAGTTTGTTTAGTTCAAAGTTATAACGGCACTGAAAAAAGTGTCTTATGACCGTATTTCACGCTTACGACTGCTGAAGCATCCCCATGGTCGCATGATTTACATTCAGGCTCTTGACAACTGGTTCATATTTATGACGGTGGCAGCATCCTGGAGTCATGTGATCCCCTTTTTGCCACCTTCCAACAAGCAAAGTCAATGGGGAAGCCAGCTTCACTTAACAACCTTATTACTAACTTAACCACAGGAATTCTCTTAACACCTATGGCAAGAAAGGGGCAAAACTCATTTAACAAATGTTTCACTTAGCAACATAAATTTTGGGCTCAGTTGTGGTTGTAAGTCAATGACTAACTGTGCCTTTATCCGGGTCGGTCATAACTTCGAATGGTTGCTAAGCAACCAGTCATAAGTAGAGGACTACCTGTAAGGCATCCAGTGAAAATCTGTAGGTGGAAGGGGGAGAAACCTGCACATCAGTGGCATGACGCATGTGGGATGTTTGTGCTTGCAGGAGCAAAACCCCGTGTTTGCAGGCAACCTGAGCTTGACTTGTAGCCATTGTCAAGCCAGTTCTTGCTGCTGAGGCAATGCCATTCATCACCTGTCCCCTGTGTGTGACATGAGCACCATCCTTCATTGTGAACCCACAGCTGCCACTGGGCCAACAGAAGGAGCCAAACGGGCTGTAGGAGGGAGGCATCTGCTGCATTGTGGGGTGCAGGAGTATGTTATATAACAGCCCTGGGGGTGGGGATGGTTCCCTGACCCAAATATCCCCTGTAGCCATGTGAAAGGAAGGACATCAGCTGAAGAACAAAACTAAAAACAAAGCAGGAAGGAAGGGCAGTTAGAGCCTTGATGGCGCAGCAACTAAAGTACTGTTAAAGTAAAGCCAGCTGCCTGCAATTACTGCAAGTTCAAATCTCACCAGTCTCAAGATTGACTCAGCCTTCCATCCTTCCGAGGTAGATAAAATGAGGACCCAGATTATGGGAGCAATAAGCTGACTTTGTGTAAAAAAGAACACCGCTTAGGGGAGACCAAAAGCCCTACTAAGCAGGTATATACAAAATTGCTTAATGCATTGTAAGTCGCCCTGAGTCTCCAGAGAAGGGCGGCATATAAATCGAACCAATAAACAATAATAAATAAACCTCTTCCCCAGGATTCTAAAACAGTGGTAATACAGGTAATATTCCACTTACGATTGCAATTGAACCCAACATTTTTATGGCTAAGTGAGACGTTAAGGGAATTTTGCCCTGTTTCACGACCTTGGGTGCCGCAGTTGTTAAGTGAATCACTGTGGGTAACACGGTTATTAAGTGAATCTGACTTCCCCATCAACTTTGCTCGTCAGAAGGTCACAAAAGAGGATCATATGATTCCCAGGCAACTGTCATAAGTACGAGCCAGTTGCCAAGTGTCTAAATTTTGATCATGGGACCATGGAGATGCTGCGACAGCCATAAGTGTGAAAAACAGTCGTAAGTCACTTGGTTCAGTGCTGTTGCAACTTTGAACTGTCACTAAGTGAACTGTTGTTAAGTCGAGAACTACCTGTAGTGAAGTTTGATTCCCAGAGCTTTATTGCCAGGGGATGGATGCAAAATTGTGCTTCAAGTTGGTTCCACAAGGCTTCAGGCCCCTGTTCCCCCTGGTACTGAAGAAAATATAGTTTGGAAGGACACCATGTTGTATTTATACAAAAGCAAAGTTTTTTCTCCTTACAAAATGGCAGACACAAGGGCACTGAGTTTAGGCGGCTCTGCTTATGGACAAGGCAATCCCCTTCTCACGGGAGAGGTTGCCCGTCACACCAAAGCCTTCCTCTTCAGAGCAGACCCCGCAAACCCCAGAGCAAATGGTGAGGGTCTCGCTGGGTTGCCTTTGCCCTTTCCCATCCGCTACTGTCAGGCCACAGGCAGTGTTTCTTCACACAACAGGTGTCACCTGTTGCCAGCTGTCTGAGGCCCGCGCTGGATTTCACTGACGTGGTGGATCAGGTTCTGATCAGGGTATTTAAAGTCAGACACGCTTGCTGCTCTGAGTCCCCGCTTGGGCCCTGCCCCTTGGCACCACCTATGCCCCACCTTCCCCCGGAGCTGCACTTGCAGCTTACATGTGTGGTTGTTTCTGTGTATCCCCTCTGGCGATGCTGACCTGACAGGACGGGAGCTAAAACCTCTGTTAGATTTGTAAGGCTGTGCCATGTATTGGACTGTACAGATGAACAACACTGACCCCTCCTGGTCATGTGTAAAAAAGTCATTTCTCCCCATACTTTGGTTGAAAACTGGGGAAGTGTGTATATGTATAGATTTGTGTGCGTGTTTGTAAAAGCACACAGGCATTCATAGGTAGTGAAAGAAAAGACAAGGCAAGAGTTATTTTTTCAGTATTGATTTCTGTAGCTCTCATCTCATAATCTGTTTTGGACTCAAATACATACCCATTTCCTGGTAAAAAATATAGACAAGGGCGAAGGGTATACCCATATATAAACCTATTTTTCATTCACATTCACAAGAGATTCACATAGCCAGCAGTCAAGTCTTTTTACTATCTTTTAGATAATCCTTGATTTATGTCCAGGTGCTTAGCAACCATTTGAAGTTATAAGAGTCTCCGGGATACTTACGACCTGAGTTTCCACAGTTGTCCTCTCCCCACAGTCACATTTCTGCATTTCAGGTGTTCAGCAACCAACCTGCATTTATGGCCATTTGCAGAGTTCTGCAATCATGTGACTGTTTTATGATGGTTATGCAGAAAACCAACATTTATTTCCAGATTTTGGCAAAACTGGCCCATAGCGAACAACGAGTTTGCTTAATAACTGTGGTGTTCAGTCAACAACTGTCGCAAAAAAGATCATAAAATCAGGTCAGTCAGGTAGGTGACCCACTTTATAATCATCACAACTTTTCAGTTGTAAGTTGAGAATTACCTCAAATACTCCATCATTGGTCATAGGGGGTGAGGTGTTGCCCCCTGTTGAAAGGGCGTGCAATTTAGGCGTCCTCCTGGATTCATGGTTGACTTTGGAAAATCATGTTGCGACTGTGACCAGAGAGGCATTTGTACAGATTCATCTGGTGCGCCAATTGCATTCCTACCTGGACCGTGATGACCTCCATACAGTCACTCATGCGCTCATGACCTCCTGGATCAACTACTACAATGCTCTCTACGTGGGGCTGCCCTTGAAGACCACTTGGAGGCGTGAGCTGGTGCAGAATGCGGCCACGCAGGTTGTGATGGGAGTGTCCCGACACTCTCATGTTACACCCCTCCTGCGCGACCTGCATTGGCTACCAGTTGCCCTCCAGGTGAGATTCAAGGTGTTGGTTATCACATATAAAGCCCTACATGGCTTAGGCCCAGGGTACCTGACCAACCATCTGCGGCCAGTGACAGCTCCCCATCGCCCAGTACGTTCCCACAGGGAGGGCCTTCTTGGAGTGCCGTTGGCCAGGCAGTGTCGACTGGCGACTCCTAGAGAATGGGCTTTCTCTGTGGGCATATCTACTTTATGGAATCAACTCCCCCTGGAGCTCTGGGTGGCCCTGACCTGCGCTCCTCCCGCCATGACCTTAAGACATGGTTATTTCACCAGGCCGGATGGGACTGAAGGGGTTTTTTAAGGGAATTTTAATAGTTTTAACACTCAATTATAGATTTATTGCTTGTTTTATTCCTGTGAGCCACCCTGAGTCCTTGTCGGAGAGAGGGTGGCATACAAGCTTAATTAATAGAGAAAATAAAGAAAATAAATACCTGTATTTTAAAGAGGAAGATGGTTGGTTAACACATATTGCACATGCGCACTGGTCCACCACTTGTACAGCCCAGTTCTGAATAGGCCACAGCCCGGGGATTGGGGACCTCTGATCTAAGTCTTTGTGTGAGTTGTGTTACTTGGCATGATCCCTCTACCCAAGGAATGGGGCTGTGGACAGCCAGACCTTCACGTTAAGAGCTTCATGATTCAGAACTAAAACTCCTGATTTACTGAATTGGCCCTGATAATTTCTTTCACCTGGATATCCCTCTTTAATCATTAGTTCTGATCTGCCATAGGCATATAAGTTGGCTTGGTGACTTTGGGCCAAACCATTCTTTCTCAGCCCAACGCACCTCACAGGATTGTTGTTATGGGGAAAACAGGAGGAGGAAGGTGTGTTGGATATTTTCGCCACCTTGAGTTATTTGTTAAAATAATGAAGGCGAGATATAAATAAAATAATGAAATAAATAATGTCTGTGGTGAACTGTTCTGGAACTGTTTCCTGTCTTGGCTGCAATATCCTTGGTACAAAGCAATCCTAGCAAGGGCCACTCTGAATCACCCTTTGGTATGATTGCTTTGCTGGGAGCTTTGTTGGACATCCAGAGAGGGGAGGGGCATGAGCTCATAGGTCTTCCCCAGGCTCAGATTTCAGGGATTAATTCCAGGCACAGCCGTGAAACTGATGCTATTGACAAAGATAGCACACTTGTGGTCTGGGACAATGGAAAAGAGGCACGTCCCAGCGGTAGTAAACCTCCACCAAAGACACCAAAGAACAGCACGCTGAATCTTTATTCATAAAACGTTTCACATTAAGGACAGACAGCCCCAACAGATCCAAATCAACACACTTTGGGGCAGTGTTTCTCAACCTTGGCAGCTTTAAGACGTGTGGACTTTTAACTGTCAGAATTTCCCAGCTTTCCTGACTGGTCAAGTCCACATATCAAAAAGTTGTCAAGGTTGAGAAACACTGTCCTAAGAGGGTCTGAAGTAGCCAGAATACACTTCTTCCAGTTGTCCCGTTTCCTACATTTCTGTCTTCTGGGTGATATGGTTGCTGACTGCCACCCTAAAACACTTGATTCATTTTTTCAGATAATCATTTTATTGCAAGGGGGAAAAAAGAAGAATACATAGTTTGCTCAAACAGTATTATCTTAGGCCAAAAATAATAACCTAGGGTTGAGGTTGGTCCTCTTTCAAAGACATTTCCAGATTGCTCCTTGAAGTCAGCACCTGCCACCAGATGGCATGCCTGCAAAGTTGGAACAGAAGCCAAAGAATTTATTCTTTCTGACCTTGGATACCAGGGCAACCGCTGATCTTCCCAGACCATTCTGCATGCAAAGAAGCAAGAGCTATTTCAGGTGATTCTGCATTTCCCAGAATCAGATCGAGGGTTTCTACCCAGTGTGACCCACCAGAGTCTGCTTTGTTGAAAAGAGCTTCTCGAGGTAAAAGCACCATCTTGAATGTTGGCATCGGTGCCTCCTTTCATTGGCTGGGATCCAGCCCGTACACCGCTCTCTGATTGGCTGGGAGAGATTCACGCTCCAGCTCCCAAAGAAAACGGCGCAAGCGCACCAGTTGGCGATGGAGAGTATCATCTAGCACGGGCTCTGACAGACGCAAGCGAAAACCATCACATGGAAGAATGAGGGGAGGGTGGTCAGTGAAGCTCTCAAATATATCACCTGGGGGGGAATAAGGATTATGAAAAAAGAGGAGTTGATGGTTATTTATTTAGCGTATGGTGATGCTACATCATCCATGAAACTACAATGCTAGTGCAGAATAGTAGTTTGGCTGCCTAAGACTGCTAGCCCTGTTTACTTCATGCTCACGTGCTTTCCAAGGTATGCCACAGGGGGTGAGGTAGTTTTGCACAAGAAAGATGAGCGGCTTTTCTGCAGCGTCATCTGAGCTCCTCTCCCTCCACTGAAGGTGGCTTGCAAATGGGTGTCACAACCGGGAAGATTCAACACCAGCAGGATTCTAACCATCTGCACAAAGCACGAGCTCATCTCCCCACTGGAGTGGTACCTATTTATCTTCTCACATATAACATGCTTTTGAACTGCTAGGTGGGCAGAAGGTGAGATGAGCGATGGGAGCTCACCCCCACCACACAGTGCTAAAACTTGAACCGCTGGAGCGAAGACCATTTCCAGCATCATTAAGCCACTGAGCCAACAGACATCTGGCTGAGGATGGGCCTCCATGCTCTCACGCTGAGTTCTCTCTGTTGGAGGGCTCCAAAAGGAGCTAAAGCCACCCTGTAGTGGTGGTGAAGAAAAGAGGGGCGTCCTGCAGGTTGCGAGAGCAGCAACTCTCCTTCTTGACCTAGGACTTCTTCCCTCTCATCCACAACGAGGAGAAGAGGCAGCCATCATGGCTGCCATGAAACTGGGTCAGCCAAGGCAACAAAGAAGATTGTAGGAACAGTGTAGAACAGTGACTAGAGCTGGTTGAGAAGATTCCTTTTTTATTTAGACCCTAACCTTAAAAGAAAACGAGGAAAACCAGGAAAAGAGATTCTTAGATTTCTTAAAGCAGCGAACAACCATAGAGAGAAAAATCCTAGACCCGAAAGAAAGAAACCAAGGGGAGAAAAGCTAAAAATCTTTTAAAACATAGAAAATTGGATTTTTAAACTGGGTAGGCGTTGTTTAGGAAAAGCATTATAAAATGCTGGAACTATGTACTTGAATCTACTTGACTTTGCTTCCATTAATTGAACTAAATTTATATTAATCAATTTGTCAGACTTGAAACAATGTTGCTGTTCCACAAATGGGTAGAGACAGGCGATGAGGGGTGTGCCCAAGCAATGCTTCTGCGCCGATAAATCCTTCCCTTCCCCTGTGGAAAAATCGGGCTTGGGGCCCCTGGGGGAAAAATTGAGCAACTTCTCCCTCGCTGGGTGTTAGACAAGGGGAAGCAGCAAAATCAGTTTGTATTCCTTTGCTAAAGCTGCTGTTCCTTTCTTCACACGGGATCACCCAGCAGTCACGAGAATGAGGGAGAAGGCGGCGGCATTCCTATGTGCTGTGCTCCTGCTAACTCCACAGACAATGCTAGTGGCCATCACTGTCCCCTTCTCCCTCTCCCTCTCTCCGCTGCTGGGTGATCCCGCATGAAGAAGGGAATGGCAGCTTTAGCAAAGGAATAAAACTGATTTTGCTGCTTCCCCTTGGCTAACACCCAGCAAAGGAGAAGTTGCTCTGCCACAAATGGGCAAAGACGGGTAGTGAGGGGTGTGTCTGAGCGACGCTCCTACGCTGATAAAACCTTCCCCTCCCCTGTGAAAAGATTGCACACTCTCACACACACGTTGGATCTTTCTTTTGTCCTGCCCCCCTCCTCCCTCCAGACCTCTGGATTCCCTCCCCAACCCTGCCGATCCTATATAGGCATCACCCACATGGTGATGCCTATATAGCCAAACCAGCTTTGGGTGGGCATGGCTGCTGGATGGGTATCATGTGACTGAGTGGGCATGGCCAACTCTGATACCCATCCAGCAGCCATGCCCACCCAAAGTTGGTTGCTAAATTATTTGCAGCCCACCACTGATTAGGGGTACTATGACAAAGAACCACAGAGAGATAAAGAACCTAATGCAAGACATAAAGGGGAAAATAGAAAATACGCTACAACTGATAATGAATGATGATCAAGGAGTCCAGGAAAGAGAGAAGACAGCAGAAAGAATGGAGGAAAAGATAGAACAGACAAACCAGAAAACAAAGCAAGAAGATGAGAAGGAGAAGACAATAAAGATAATAATGATTGATGAAATAAACCAAGGGAAAAGGACTTTAAGAGATTTAAAAATGGAATCAGATAACCTGGAAGTTACTTTTGAAAGGGAGATAGGGGTTTGGGTGGACACTCTGATTAAAAATTAGAATAGAGGTAGAAATAAGAATACACACCTTTATATAAAGCAATAGTTAGATGGAAAGATTGGAGGTTGAAAGATGGCATTATTAGATATGTTTAAATAATAGGATGACTGGTATTTGAATGGTGTATTGTGAACAACCAAATAATGAAGGACTAATATAAACAAGTGTATTAACACTAGGATTGGTAATGGTGGTCTGATTAGAAGTTAGAATAGAGGTAGAAATAAGAAATAGGGGGAATATTAGCAGATAAAATTTTTATAAAATAGAATATATTAAGTAATGAATTAGATGGAAAGATTAGCAATTGAAGATGATATTACTATGTATGCTTAATAATATCACTGGCATTAAAATGGAACAATGAAATATTGAATAACTACTCTAAAACAATGATGTATATCAATACTAGGATTATATAAATCTGATTAATGTAACAGCTATTATTATTATCGTTGCTGTTTGTATCAAAATGAGTTATACCCAGAGGCCACACTGTTCATGCATTGATATTGATATATATTTAAAAATAAAAATCCAATAAAACTTTAAAAAAAAAGCCTCTGAGCCAACGTGCCTCACGTTGATGGTCAGGTTTCCTTAGAGGAGAATCCTTATATCATCCCATCCAAAGTACCCCAAGTATCTTTCAAATATTACTAGCAGAATTTGTATTCCTGACTCGACTTTCCACCCGTTTACACATAAAGAGTAGGAGATCAGAAAGGAAGAAGAAAAACATTAAATCAAACACCAGCGTTATAGGTTTTGTTATGATCTGCTGAACCAAAACCAATTGAAACACCATGACTGAATTGGTGTTGACAAGATGATATTTTGAGAGGGCTGATTTCTCACTAGAAATCAGTGTTCAGTGTTCAGCAATGTTTCTTTTCTTCACATTTTTTCATGTCTTTATCCTGGGTTGATTTTAATATCCACATCCCAGTTTATGCATTTTGGGATGTATGTATGTGTGAAAGAATTTCAAAGAGAAAGGAGAAATCTAGATTGAATGAAAAGAGACATATGAATGCAGAACAAAAGTTTCACCTGATGAATTGCTACCTGGCATGCCCTATCCAATCATCTGGGTTCAGCATGAATCAGAGCCAGTGTAACATTTGTTAGCCCCAATGCCCGTTCCTGTCCTGTTCCTCTCACTGATGAATGGTGCTGGGCTCATTAGAGCGTGTGCTTCTCATAGGCAAGCTTTTTTTGCCCTCAGCTTTGCTGATGGCTTCTTTCAATCAGTAGAGAAAACATTTACCATCAAAGAATAGCATGGATCTGGCTTTAGACGTCAGCCTGGGCTTCCCTAGTTTGGTTGGTTTGCTTCTTTCCTAATATCAATAATAATATCTGGACATCTCCAAGATAAATAATATGACACATGAAAATTTTATATTTGTAATTGTTTTTCTATGTATATAATTTTTAATATATATGTTTATGAGTGGTGTGATGGCCTAGATGTAAAAATGCTTGTCTCCCACTTGGAAGGTTGAGAGTTCAATTCTAGGCAATGAGAGATGTTTCTCTATCAGGGTGTAAAGAGAAATTATATGTTGCAAACTCTGCTTAGGCATCAGGAAGGGCATCCAGCCAGTAAATGCTCAGCTCCATTCAGTTGCCCCAAATCCATCCCGAATCAAGGGATTATAGGTTCATAAAAACGTTTTTTATTTTTATCTTTAGTGCATTGTAAAGCACCCAAAGTGCTTTGGATAGTGAGATGGGAGTCATATAAATTTAATAATAAATTTAGACATAGGGCAGAAATAGTCCTGGAGAGAAGGGAAGCAGCCCAGGCCTTGTTAGTATAACTAGCTCTTTTTACATAGGAGACTTGAAATTACCACATTGCTGAACAAGCAGGTTTCCTCCTTCAGCCATAAGGGCTGAAAAATGCTTGAAACAGACAAATATTTGAAAGCTGGACAATAGTCAGCTCAGGTTCGCTCCATATTTTCCAGTTAACAGCGGGAAAATAATGGGGGTGCCACTTGTGAACAAAAAATACATGTCAGTGTACTGTTCTAGAATATGAATAATGAAAAATAAACTGCCTTCTTCCCAAGATAAAATATTCCATTCTGCTCTTCTCTACCTTGGTGGAAGCTTGAAGAAAAGATGTTGATGTCAAAAACAGGGAAAGAGAGATGTGGCAGGACTGAAAGGAACCGAGAAAATAAAGCACTAATGAAGAAGGCAAAGACTGGGAGAGGAATAAGTGTGTGACCAGTAGAGGAAAGTTGCTCCCACCTCCCACCACTCCCAAAACACACCTTTGATCGTATTCAGAATCGGCCATGTCTAAGAGAATGGGTGACAGATTTTATAGACTTTGAGGCAGTGGTGGGCTGCAACCGGTTTAACAACTAGTTTGGCGTGTGCGTGCTTTGCACGCACGCGTGCCTAACACACTTGCGCACAGTATTCAAAATACAGCAATTTGTTTAGCTGCTTACCTTCTAAGGCAGCCCCAGTAAGTAGAACAGCGGAGGCATGGAAATCAACTGTGTAGTGCAAATCAGCTGAGCCAGAAAGAAGGAAATATAGGACAGGATAGGGAGGGGGGCAGGTGGGCAGGGCCAACTGATAGTTAGTACTACCAGTTCAGCCAAACCAGTCCGAACTGGTAGCAGCCCGCCACTGCTTTGAGGCTGTGGGGGGCGGGTAGCATGGGCTTAAGGAAGAAAATATTATTTTTATACTGGCAACCTAACGATGAATATTATTTTTATACTGGAAACCTAATGTTGATTTCAGCTGTTTCACTCATGGGCTGGGGTAAGAATAAGGAAACGCCACAAGAAAAATTGGTCATCAGGATATGGTTGTGTCCTGGTTAAGGGTATATATGGTGATACAGGCCAGAGAAATCCCTAAGTTTTTAAAAATTGGCAAACAACTTATAGACTTTACACTTAAAAGCTCACATACTCTGTGCCATCTCGTCTTGTTCCTTGTCAGGTGGATTCCAGCATTCAGGAGATGCACGGCCTGGTCCCAGCTGATAATTTCTGAGCACATGCTGGAGCTGGGCTGGTGTTAGTGCTGGATAATCATTTCTTAGGCGGGACCAGGATGCCTGGATATTGGTAGAATACAACATATTTTTTAAAAATTACAGTGGCCCTAAAGACAGTCCTCCAAATCTGATTCATTCTCAGTGAAATGTTTACTTGTATCTAACTCCCCTAACGCAGCTTCATTGTTTTGGAGGAAGGGAGCAGAATTATCTCCCTCCCCACATTTAAAAAAAGAAACATAGCTGGTCAATAGTTTGATTTTATTGATTCAAGGATTGAATTTGTTTTTGAATAAAATCAATTGGAGAGGGGGAAGGCACATTTCCTTTATCATTGGATACTAAATGTTGCAGGAGTAATTTTTTAAAAAACATGGGTTTTGATCAAAAACTTTAACCAACTGAAGTTACTGATTACACGACAATAAAAAAAAGTGATCAATTTACTTGGTCTCCTAGTGTAACACACAGAGGGATAGTGTTACTAAACAATGGATTCAGAAAAATAAGTGACAACTATTTTAGTATTTATTACTTATTAATCAGGACATCCTGCCCTGCTAGACGCAGGGAGAGAACAAACCCATTCACCTCTCATTTCTGAAATTATTACTGTGACATTTTTTGGGATTTGTATTTCAATACATAGTGAAGAAAATGGAGATTCTAAGGATGGACTTGGGCAGAACTGCAGAAAAAACACAGCTACGTTGGTTAAGTCTTTGACTGCTGTATTTGCATATAATGTTGGGGTGGGAGGACTTTTGTAATATTCTCTGTGTATTTTCTTTAAAGGCATCACATCTTACATAAAAGACTGATAGTAAGTAGTCCCTTTGCAGATGGTCCTGACTTATGATCACATTTTGGGCTGGAACGTCTGTTGCTAAGTAGGAAGATTTAAGTGATTCAGGCCTGATTTTATGATCCTTTTTGCTGCAGTTGTTAAGTGAATCATATGGTTGTTAAACTTATCTGACTTTACACATTGCAGGCTTGGAAAGACAAATGGTCATTACATGACCCTGGAACACTTCAACTGTCATAAATAAATGCCTGTTGCCAATCGCCCAACTATTCCAAATATTGGAATATATTCCAATGATTGTAAGTGTGAGGATCAGTTTTAAATTACTATTTTCACTACCCTTGTAATTTTAAATGGTCTCTAAATGAATGGCCATAAGTCAGGAACCACAGAGTGATCTGACCCCACATCAGAGGTGGCCCTGAATGTGAACGAAGGCCTGAGCTGCTCCCCATTTGGGGAGAGGAGCGGGATGTGAACCAGCTCCCTCACCTGAAGCAAACTGCTTTTGGGCACGCACAACAGGTTGGCTGTGTTGCTGAGCTTCCGGAAGAATTCTGTGGCGATGTCCCCAAGACCAATTCCTTGCAGCCAGTCCAGGACAAGGTCCAGGTTGGTTCGGATCTGCACCGCCTTGGCCCACTGGAAGAGAGACTGGGAGCCACCTGGAAATGGGTGGTAGGCGGGAGGCAAGAAGGAAGAGTTGGTAAGCCTGGCTGATATCTCTGAACCCTGGCTTTCCTGCCAAGTAGCTGAGCCCCAGCATAACCCACCCCCACCACGTCTGGAGGAGGGAACCGCCCCTGGCAGCCAGGCTTGTTTCCTGCTGCGTCCGAGGGCAGCCCTGAACTTTGGGACAGGCAGGAAATAGCCGGCTTCCACCAGAGACCAGAAGAAAAAATAGGAGGAAACAGCAGCTGCTGGGGCAAGGGGGAGGGGGGGAAGCTGGGTAGCATGGAGAGGCGGAATGGGATTATTTCTTTTCACTGCTCCGAAGCAAAAACAGAACTTGGGGAGTTCAGGCTTTCTCACATCTCCCTGATAGAATGAAAGGGGTTCTTGTTTCACTTGGTCTCAATTTAAACAAAATCCTCAACTGGCTAAAATATTCACTCAAAATCCAAATTTTCTTTTCTTTTCTTCTTTTCTTTTCTTTTCTTCCTCTCTTTCTCTCTCCCTCCCTTCTCCTTCTTCCTCTCCTCTCGTCCACATCAGCAAGTTTTTAAAAACCACCTCAAAGCCTGTTCCTGAAGTCATTTGACATGCTGTACTTCACAATTCAATTGAAGGTCTAGTAGCTGCACAACATGGTAAGACTGACTAATGCAAATTTGAAACCTGGCATACACAACTCATCTGGTTAGTTTATAGTGCCGTGGGAATGCAGCTACAAGGAAAATATCCTTAGTTTTAGGGTAGATCATGATTCCTTCACAGAACTCTCAAGCTCCTAATTCTTATAATTTTCTAGCTTCTTACACTCTTATCTGATTCTTTTCTTTCCAACACTCAAAAGCCAGGGGAACACTTTCTGTAAATTCCCTGGTGTTCTTCTACATCATTGTCCTAACCAAAAAAACCTTCTTGTTCTAGTCTTTCCTTTCTCTTGCTCCACCATTTTCAACCATCCAAAAATTTCTAATAATTCAAGTGGCATTATCCTTTGCCACCTTGTATGTCTTAAACTGTTCACAAGCATAAAAGGTGCAACCTATTTGTGTTCAAAAATTGCCCTATATTCAATATCAAAAGCTTTTGTACAAATAAGCCAATCTTTTCCCACTATCTTTGCTGATTTCTCTCTCCCATCCGGAAAGTTAAATTATAATTAGCTTGAATCAGAGTAGAAAAACCAGCTTTTTTAGGAGGGAGATGCAGCTTGGTGCACCAGTTTGTCTTCAAATCTGAATTACTTTATAATCCTATGTTATGGAAGTGAACCTATCTAGTTTTCTTCTACAAAATACTAAGTCTTCTCTCCACCCCTAATCACCCATCTCCAATTCTTTCAAATTTGTGTCCCCTTCCCCCACCCACCCTCCGGAAATATCCGTATACTGTTCCTGGCCTACCTCTTTCCATGATGGTGTTGAAGAGTGAAGCATTGGAGAAGAAGAAAAGGTACCCAAAGGTCTGCGAAACAAGGTCAGGGTGCAAGTCACAGTCACGGGTAAGTTCAAGGGTTGCCTGGTAGATGGCCAGGGTCCCTCGGATTCCCTCTGGCATGCTGTTCAGCTCAGGCACATGCGACAGGTCGGTGGTGGCTGTGAAGGGGTTACTGTCTAGTAAGACAGGAAGGGCCGAGTATAGAGTCTGCCGGACGAGGAAAGAATTAGACACCGAGACTACTGGAAAAAGGGAAGTGTTGAAAGGACAGGCTTGTTCCTTGGGAAGTGCATGCTTACCTTAGTGAGGTAGTACACAGATTGCTGGAAAGTGGACATGATGACTTCATCTAAGACAGCCATGGCTTCATCACAGGTCTCTAGGTCACTGGAGAGCAATGCATTGTGTGAAACTCCTGCAGTGGGTTTGAGAACATTGTATAATATTACAGATAGATAGTAGTTCTACCGAGAGTTGTTCTGCAATGGAAACTAGGAACATAAGGAACATTTTCAAATTGCTCTACAAGGTACAATATTCAACGGATATAAAGCCGTATCAGTTTCGCAGGATGTCCTTAGAATTCTGGACTATTTATGCAGAAGCTATGATTCCCCTTATTAAGCTAACATTGCCTTTTCTAGAGGAAGTGGTAGTAAACTCAGCCTCTTTTCTGTGACCTCACAATTATCATGAGTCAATAATATGAGTCTTAGAGAAATCAGGAAGTCCTATTTCCTTGACCCCTCTGTTCTGGGATGAATCTTTGAAAAATAGTTGGCCTGTCCCTGTCCTTCAATCCTCCCTTGATTACTAGAAAAAAAAGAAGATTCTTGGCTTGCCTTCCAAATCCAGATCTTTCTCAATGTCTAGGACTCTTTTTTGCACTAAGTTTAGTAGCTCCATCGAATTAGCCATCCAAAGCATAAGGGGGCGCAGGTCAGCTGCCACTTCCTCGATGCTGAGGTTTCCTGCTTCTCCTTTATCTTGCTGGCTGCAAGGAACACCAGAGTGACAGAGATTAGCGTCAAGGGGTGGGGGAGGTTGAAGAAGTTCTCACCTGCCAACAAGAGGCAGCTGACTTTTGGCTGGGATATTAAAACAACAACTGGACTGGATATTTTGTATTCAAGCCATTCTACACAGTTTCAGAGTTCACACTAAGTTCAGCCTTTCTTGATTGGGAACTTTGTTTCCAGAGGACAGAGGTGTGTGGTTTCCACTTGTGCATTTGCAATTTGCCTTTCACACTGTTTATATTGCTACCACACAATAAGGCCTTTTTGCTGCATTCTTTGAGAAGTTCTGGATATTTTGTGTTGCTTATCTGGACAACACATATTCAGCACAGCCAAGCTGCAATTGTTCTTCTGAAATTGTTTGTCACAAGGGTGACCTTAGGTATGCTGTGATTTTATAGCTTCGTTCAGTAATATTGTGTATCAAAAAAGTTCCATTCTTCTCTAATTCCTGTAATTTCCCCCCTCCAGTGCTGGAGCAGATAGATATGCGGTTTTGTTTTCTTTAGGGGAAAAATCACACATAACTAGTGATCTCTACAAAGCCTGCTGTCTTTTGGTATTTATTATGTATGACCTGAAAATGCTGTTGATTTGAAAATGGACTATAGTTTAAGTGAAGGTTGTGTGAAAGTTGTCTAAGCTAAATGGGAAGAACTAATCTTTACAGGTAGGGGAGGAGCTAAACAGGAAAAAGATGGGAGGAACTATTGTAAATCTGGGGTATCTAACTCTAGCAACTTTAAGACATGTGAACTCCACATGTCTTAGCAGTTTAGTCACCTCCATCTATCTAGATGTCTGAAGATGGAGCAGGATAAACTACATCACAGCATCCCAGAAGACTGAGCAAGCAAACTGAACCTGACCAGTTCAACAGAGCTAGGAAAATGTCTAGATCAGTGTTCCTCAACCTTGGCAACTTTAAGATGTGTGGACTTCAACTCCCAAAATTCTCCAGCCAGTCACACAGTTCAAGTCCACACATCTTAAAGTTACCACAGTTGAGGAACATTGACTCCAGAAGATCAACACAACTGCTAAATCAACTACTGTTGTCCTGTATCCTTCACAAGGCTAGGAATTCTGGGAGATATTATCTCAATAAATCTGGAGGGAAGGCTAACATTAGTGAACTGAAAGTGGTTATTATGCTCTTGGGCCATAGAGATATCTTCAGACACAGACTTGTGGAGGTGTTTAAGGCTATTATTTTGAAATGAGAACATTTCTCAATAGCTTGGAGCTGTGCCTAAGCCATTTGGGCCATCTCAGACTAAGAGTAAGATCTTTCTAATATTCCACGAATAGACCTTGACTGGACTAGCTGATGAATCTTTCTCTCCAGAAATGATACAGCAGCATTTTTCACTGCTCTCAAGGGGTACGAACAAGTTTAAGCTGCCAGGAATGCAAAGCTCCACTCCACGATAAAAGGAAATGACTAGAGACTTCTCTGTTGTATCTCACAAATCACTCTTCTGTATCACAAATCACTCAAAACAGGCTCCAGTACTGACTAAGCCTAATATTATGACTTGCCTTGGAAAACATAGTCTTCTAAAGATCATTAATTTACTTACTTTTCTGGTTGTCGATCTCTGATTTCTTTGATCTTGCCCTAGGAAGAAGAATAAGACATGAATGAAATTATTTAGGGAGGGCTACATTCTTGGTCTCAAACCCATTCCATACCTGATAGCCAGAAAGGCTTTTACAGTTACCGGAGGATCAATGGGGGAAAAATATTTATTACATTTACTTCACCTAAAATGATCTGATATGAAGGTCAGTTATGGAAATTTTCCACTATAGGTTCCCTATAGGTTCTACACCTATAGTTTTTTCCTATAGTTTCTGTTCAACTATGGACATAAAGATTTTATTTTACATTCACATGATTTTATTTCTCTACTGAATATTTTTAGAAATTTTAGAAAGCAAGAAAGGAAGAAGAACATAATGTTTTACTTTTTATGTGGAGCCTGGAGAAGCAGCATCTTGCAATTATTCATTAAAAACGAGTTATCTTACAGTACTCCTTTCTTGTATTTCCTTTTTTTAAGGAAACTAGTCATGCTGTCTTCAATTCCATGACAGAATGTCATAGCCATATAACAATGGATATAAGATGACACAGATTATGCGGATTTGAATTAATGAGATTCAGAATGGAGAAAAGAAAGTGGGTTGTACTTCTGAGACATGACAATATTTGCAGCTCAGGATTGAAATAAGGGGTCCTTGGTTCTTTAAGCTTGGCTGTTTTCTTGCAGATGCTTCGCTACCAAATTAGGTAACGTCATCAGTGCTAGCAGGGAATGGGGTTTGCTCTGAAAGATAGTCCTCAAGTTACGACCATAATGATGGGTTTACATTTTTTTGCCATGGTTTTTAAGTGAATCACCACAGTCATTAAGCAGACCATCAGTCATTAAGCAAATACCGCAGTTGTTAAGCAAACCAATGGGTAAGGCTGGGTGCAAGAATCGTAAATGACAATTTTTGCAAAATCATTGTAAAATGTGGTTACATGCTCGTGGGACACTGCGAACCCTCGTGAATACAGCTGTGTTTCCAGGTGCCCAAAGATTGTATGACTGTAGAGGTGATCTAACTTTCATAACCTTGAATCCAGGTCATAAGTCCTATTTTTCTGGTTGGTCATAATTTCCAACAATTGCTAAGCAACTGGTCACAAGTAGAGAACCAGCTGCTATTAAATAAATCTAAAGGACAGATTTCCAAAATAAAAGGACTATCTTTCTTAATCAAGACATCACAGGACCCAAGCAAAGAAGTAGAAAATCCTTTACCCAAACAGCTTCCTTCACCAACTGAGCGATCCTGGCTATCAACCTGGGCAGATGGCCTGGCTCCAGCTCCCGAGCAGCATGCTCCAGGCAGAGCCCAAAGAGGAAGGCGGGCCCCAGCCTGCAAGTGGATGTTTCCTGCAGCCGCACAATTTCAGCCAAAAGGGCCTCCTGCTCTTGGGGGCGGTATCGGAGCTGAGGTTCTCGGCTCTTGAGATAGGCCCGGAATGCCTCCTGCCGCTCCTGCAGGGACCGACCACACGCCTGGCAAGCCAAGGCCCCCACCAACCCTGGAGACACCCAGGCTTTGGGCAGCCAGGCCGGAGGAGCAGTGACAGCTCTCGGATCTTTGTACATGAAGAGGAAGTACTGCCCCATGCCCAGCAAGTCTCCAGGAGCCAACTCCACCTGGCGATGGAGCGGGGCACCATTGTGGGTGATAGATGCTCCCCGGAAAGGCCGCACCATGGCTGAACTCCGGGGCTGACTGGGATCGGCAGGGGGCACTGAGGATACCACACAGCAGTGCCGCGGCAAGATGTCGGGAGCATTCAGGAAGGTGTCCACAAAACTCGATTGATCTGGAGCTGGGCGACGCTCGGGGCGTCCAAAGATGTGGCGGCGACGTGTCATCACATGAATCACAAACTCCTGCAGAAAGGGAGGAATGGAGCAGAGCAGTATAGAAACTGGGAAGGGTGCAGTTTAAGTGAGAAGAGGCCACCCGATTTAGATATGAAAAGGAAATGGTTCCATTTAATTAATTCCCTGCAGGCCCAAGTGGAAATGTACAGTTTTCAAGGTTACATTTTCCTCCCTAATAGCATGAAAGATCCTTCTGAAATCTGTGTAGTTTTTACTTGGCTTGGCCAGCCGATGCCCAAAAGAAGACTTAAGATTTTTTGCCTCTGACAATGAGATACTTTGAGTGTGCAAATGCCCAAAGTTTGGGGCACTTAAGTTGAGCACTAGAAACTATATACTATTGGTTGAGTTTGCATGGCCCCTAGGCTAAGCAGTTATGTGCTGAGTAGTGGTTGGTGGTTCAGCATGTTGCCTTACTATGTTTTTTGAATCCCAAGATTTTTATACTGCTGAAGGAGGAAACCCCACAGGTTTTCTCTCTTTAGGAAGGTAAAAAGTTTTGTAAAAAGTAATTTGATAATTGACTATGTTTTCATGGTATTAAAGTCAGTTCTTTAAGGCTGACTTCCTCAATCTGCTTGTTAAGAAGACAGGGGTGGGGGTGGGCACAAGGAGATGGGGAAGACTTTCCCCAAGACTTCAGCTATGGTTTGTTTTTGTTTTTTTTAAATTTGATTTATATGCCGTCCTTCTCCGGAGACTCAGGGTGGCTCACAATGTGTTAAACAATAGCCTTCATACTTTTGCATATTTATACAAAGTCAGCTTGTTGCCCCCACAAACTGGATCCTCAATTTACCTACCTTAGAAAGGATGGAAGGCTGAGTCAACCTTGAGCCTGGTGAGATTCGAACTTACAGTAATTGCAGACAGCTGGTGTTAATCACAATGCGTTTTAGTCTGCTGAGCTTGTTCTCCATTCTACTTAAACAATCTTGCCCCCTGAATATCTATACATGGCAGCTTGAAATGATTAAATTCTGAACTGTCTAGTTTGAAGGGAAGGCATGACTAGACCAGATGGAGGCTTGGCCAAAACACTGCGCTTGAGTATTTGTGAGTGTATCTGTGCGTATGAATTTTCTTTCTCGATGGCATTGGATCAGGTGTTTCTCAGTCCCTTTAATTCTGTTATGTGTAAATGTGCATGTTAACAAAGACATCAGGTGCAGTGACTAGGCAGGAATTACTAGTCCTTCTTTTCCCTAGCTGGCTTATTCTGGATGAATTATGTTTAAAATCTCATAATCCTAATCAGCGTGCCTGAAAAGGATAAGAGCTGAAGTTCAGCATTTCAAGAGGTCATCCATTTGATGAAAATTGTCCTAGTCTTTCCCCTCTTGGGAATGCTATGAAAAGCTTAACAAGTCCATCAGCGGAAAGTGAATTTACCTGCTTTTCCCAAAAGTGCTTTTTCAAAAGGCAATTGGACTTTCTTGTTTTTCTTTGAAGATGTTTTGCTTCTCATCCAAGAAGCTTCTTCAGCTTTGGCTGGATGGTGGGGCTGAATTTTTCAGTCAGGGCTGAAGAAACTTCTTGGATGAGAAGCGAAACATCTTCAAAGAAAAACAAGAAAGTCCAGTTGCCTCTTGAAAAGCACCTTTGGGACAACCATGACCTGGATGACTGAGCCTCTCCATAGACATTTACCTGCTTTTCATTGTAGCCCAGTAACTGCAGGAAATAGGGGTGTTCAGTTGGGGGCTGTATGAGGCATTGAGTAAGCTGCTCAAGGCTGGCCACATCTGTGGCCTCCTCTTCAGAGGCTGAAGGAGCTGGGTTGCCCTCAGCCTCTGGGGCTGCTTTGAGCTGCGATTCCTCCGCTGGACCCCCTTCCACTGGTTCACCAACTGCCATGCTGAGCACTCCTTTGCGGTCCTTGCGGCGCTTAGTGCTGAGATTCATCTCGCTGATGCTGCGCCGGAGCGAGAGGTTGTCTGCTCTCTCTTTGGGGCCCACGTGGCCCCCTGAGGCAGCCCGGGAGCGTCGGGATTGTTGCCGCCGTGACTGAGAGTTAATACCTACGAGAATCAGAGAAAGGACTAAAACCAGGAGAAGAGGTTCAGGAGTTTCATGCTAAAAACTCCCCAATCACTTATGACAATAAAAGTTAGTCATGCAAAATTCAGAAAAGCTGCTTTTGTATAGACTTCATTACTTTGTATTATTGTTTTTGGAGATACCTAGAAATGTTGATATGGCTAAAGCCAAGCAAGGAAAGGAATAAGAGGAACATGTCATTGCATTAGGCACCTGTTCCCTTTGCACCAGTATGTGGGTATTCCTCAGTTTAACAACCATTTTTTTAGTGACTGTCAAAGTTACAACTGCATTGAAAAAAATAACTTACGACTGGTTCTCACACTTAAAACCATCACAGCATCTCCCTGGTCACATCAGAATATGGTCACTTGGCAACTGGCGTGTATTTATGATGGTGCAGGGTCCTGAGGTCATGTGATTATCATTTGTGACCTTCCCAGCCAGCTCCCAAAAACAATGTCAATTAGGAAGCTGGATTTGCTTTATGACCACATGATTCACTTAACTGCAGCAATTTACTTAACTATCATGGCACAAAAGGTCGTAAAATGGATATTCTGATCCAGCAGTGAAATGCACTTACTTTCGCTACCAATTTGGGAATGTGAGCCGTATGTGTGCGCTCTTGCTCTGCTTGCATGTCCCTCTTCTGCACATGCACAGAGCCTTCTGCACATGTGCAGAGGGTCAAAAACAAGATTTAATGATGTCCTGGCGGGTGGGCAGAGCCTCCTGTGGCCAGTGCTACCGGTTCGCACAAGCCAGATAGATCTAGCTGGATTTCACCATTGTTCTGATCCCAATTGTAGTCATAAGTTGCATACTGAATAGGAGAACCTATTTTCCATTCAGGTAGTTTCCTCACTGCTATCCCCCCACTAATTTTTTGTTTAGATCAGTGTTTCTCAAACTTGGCAACTTTAAGAAGTATAGGCTTCAACTCCCAAAATTCCCCAGGCAACATACTGACTGAGGAATTCTGGGAGTTGAAGTCCACCCAGCTTAAAATTCCCAAGGTTGAAAAATACAGAAAAATACAGAAAAATAGATACAGTAAATGAAGCAATGGAAGGGAGCTTTGCTCCATTTGCTTGTGAGGAATGAGGGGGAAGAAAGAACACATTAGCCTTGGACAGAGAGCTATAATGCTGGGGCTAAGTAATCACAGTAGTCTTCGACTTAAAACCATTCATTTAGTTACAATGGCACTGAAAAAAAGTGACATGACCAGTGTTCACATTTACAACTGTTGCAGCATTCCGATGGTCACCTGATCAAACCTGCTTGGCAACTAACATGTATTTATTTATTTATTTAGAATATTTATTTGCCACCCATCTCATATCCAACAAGTCTGGGCAGCTTACAGCATTTATGGTGGTTGCACTGTCCTGGGATCATATGACCTTCCCAGCCAACTTTCAATTGGCAAAATCAATAGGGGATTTGCTTAATGACTGCATGATTCACTTAACAACAGTAGTGATTTGCTTAACAATTGTGGCAAAAAAGGTTGTAACAACTTAGCAACTGGCTTGCTTAACAACAGAAATTTTGGGTTCAGTTGTGGTTATAAGTTGAAGACTATCTGTACATTGAATTCAGAACAGTTGTGCCAATGTTTTAGAAGAACAGAGATAGCATGAATGAAGCTAAGGGCCACTGGAAAACATGACATCCTATAAGGTTGAAAATACAGTTCTGGGAAACTCTTTTCCTCATTACAAGAACAGCAGCTTTGGAACAGACTAAATAGCTAATAATAGCCAGCTAGATGGTCCTGAGATCTTCAACAGAGCACAATGGGACGGATACAGCCTATCATCCCTCCAACATTTGGAACTCTGAAATACATTAATTGAATTTCTATTTTCAGCAGTCTTGCCTAATTAATGGCTGTTAATAAGGCTGGATTTCCAAGCAAATATCAAATCTTTTGTGAAAACTTTCTAAACTCAAGTCTGTCGCACTACATCCCATGCTCACAAATTCCACAAATTAATCATGCGCTGGGCAGAGAAAGGCTTTTTCTTTAATTAGCTATAAAAATGTAAGGTTAATTTTAATTTATGTCTACGGCTTTATATATTCTGTCTTGGATTTAGATTTTGGTTGCTACTGGGGTGGAAGGTGGGATATAAATCAAGCATATAAATAAATTGCACATAAGGTACAGAAATGTGAATTCCTGCAAAAAACAAAAGCAAATGTCTGAAAAATGGATACAGCTCATGAATCTGTGGAGTAGAAAAACCTGACCGACATTGAAGATCACTTACTGCCTCCATCTTCATCCTCCCCCTCGACCATCCTTTCCACATCACATCGGCGGCGAATCTCAAAGCGTCGAGTGCAGCCAGTTTTGGGCTTCCACACATCTTGCAGCACCAGTGGCCGTTCACTATCACCAACTGCCCGGAGATACTGGGCCTGCCAGGAGCTATCCATGCCATGAACACTTCCCACAACATCACACAACACGTAGGCATCTTCAGCATTGGGTTGTGTCACCCCATAACGCTCCAGGGCTTCCCGCACCAACTGGCGGGCAGTGGAGCGTGCAGTTGCCAGCACACTCTTATAGTTGGCACCCATGGAGATATCTCCTCCATAAATTTTCAGGACTCCTGGCACTTCTCCATGAGATGGGGGCTTGACTCGTTCTTCAGGCAGGGGGTCAATGAGATCAGCTAGTTTCTTCTCACTGGCCCAGCGGCCTCCACCCCCACTGGTGGGCCCTCCCACCCCACTTCGTAGGAAGAGTGTTGAAAGCCTCTTGTGCCGTGCAGCCTTATTCTTGGCTGGGCGCATCTCCACAGGTTCACTGCCACGACTGGCAGTGTCTGAGGACGTAGACCTGAGGGGAGAACAGACAGGGTTGGAAGGGGTAGATCCCAACCAATTCAACTGGATTGAGATTCAAAGGGGAAAGATTGATTGATAAATTCCGAAGTTATTGGTCTATGAATAGAAGCAGAAGCTTATGGGGATTTATTTTGTTTTATTTACCAAATTTATATGCAACCCATCTCTCTATCAAAGAACTCTGGGATGAGCATTTTATAAGGCTTAAAGGAAACACACACACACACACACACACATGCACACACACATGTATGTATGTACGTATGTATACATATTGCCACTTGTCCAAATAGGCTAATACAGAGAACTGAGCCAAAGCAAGCCTCCCACTTGAGATAATGTCTCAAGACATAGTTTTCGCTATTTTTTACATTTTTAAATCTTTTGGATTCCAGGATCAGGACAGAAAGCGTTGTTTTTGTACCAATTGTTTCAGGCTGTTGTCATTTAGAGCAGCATTTCTCAACCTCAGCAACTGTTAAGATGTGCAAACTTCAATTCCCAGAATAAGAAACACTGTTATCTGGGAAATTTCTCCATAAAGCCATTTCTGAATGATGGCAATTCTGTTGACTGGTAAGTAGGAAAAAGATGGCATCAACAAACAGCTGGAACAACCCAATTGGTATACCTATTTACCAATAATTTGGTTCAACTATTTCCTTCATCTTCGAAAAATTGTGAGAAATTTGGGCTAAATTCTAACTACAAGCAAGATTACCCAAATAGGCAAGCCTGGACAGGGATAAGGGTGGGATATAACTGAAAGGAGATGTAGAGATGGGGATGTTCCTCACAATAATACATTTTTTATTTGCCTTGTGCTACTTTGCCAAATCACAGGGAAATATAATTTCTACCCATCTGTTCAGCTGTCATCCTAGCTCCCGAAATAAGGGTCTCGCTTTGATCCTTGGGATTTGCTTTGTCTGTTCAATGTTGTATGACTTCCTGGATAAATTAACTGTTTTGAACATGCATTTGTTGCACATGATGATTCTGCTCAAAATCAGTGACTCGGTATCCATAATGGTTCTCTAATTCTTCTGAACTGAATGAAGGAGGAAATGCAGATGAGAGTGAGGTGAAGACCAATAAGATATAGAATATTATTCAACATGCTGAAAGCATGGAACTCACAGTTGCCATTTGATGCTGGGGAACATACCGTAATTATGCAAAGAGATGTGATAAAATGGGTTTACTATGATATATATACACAAGTTATTGGGCAAGAGTTTTTTCCCTTGTTCTATAAATCCCAAGAACTGGTTTCTCAGAATTAATCCTGGGCTGTAATAGAGGTAGTCCTCAATTTATAACAGTTCGTTTAGTGATTGCTCAAAATTATGACACTAAAAAAAAGTGACTTATGACTGTTGCAGCGCCCCATAATCACACAATCAGTTTAGGTGCTTGGCAACTATATTTATGACAATTGCAGTATTCTGGTCATCACCATTTATGACCTTCTCAGATGGCTTTACAAGCGAAGCCAATAGATAAAGCCAAATTCATTTAGTGACTGTGTGATTTACTTAATGACAGCAGCAAAGGTTGTAAAATTGGGCACAGCTCACTTAATGATCACTCACTTAACAATAGAAGTTCTGGTCCCAATTGTGATCATATGTTAAGGACCCTCTTACAATTTTTGCCTGAACTGGTGCAATATCTTAAGAAGACAAGCACTGAAACTCATATACATTGCTGTGAATTTGAGGTCAGTTCAGATGACCTGACAGGATCTCTTCTAGTGTAATAAATCTTGAATTTGACTGCAGCTGTTTTCACAGGCACACTTCAGTTGGAGCTAATCTTTGATCTGGGGTAATAAAACATTTTGCCAGCATAATGGTGTATTGCCCTGGCTCCAAGCACTATCCCATATATTTTGCATCTGATAGGTGAGTGGGATTTTGAGGTGCTGACTGGCTAATGAAGAGTCAATAGCACTTCTATCCCATCATCTTTCTAAGAAACAGCCCATTCCCACGTTTCAGTATTACTCGGGTTTACTAATAATCAAGCCTGGTATTGTCATATGAACACATCTGTTCAGAGGAAAGGGAATTGCTATGAATTTTAGATCTCAAGACAGCTAATAGGTCTTTGAATACCTACTTGACGGACCCCACACTTGGCCACCTACGTCCCAACTTTGCAAAATGCTTCTTTGGTGAGTTGATCCACAGCCCCACAGGAAAGTGAAGTTTCCCAAAGCGGGGGCTCCCGTCTTTTCGCTCATCCGAGAACATGATCACAAACACTTGGAATTACTGCATGACACAAGGAGAGAAAGAGGAAGGGCGGGGGAGGGGGGGAGAGAGAGAAACAGACAGAAAAATACAATCTGTAAGACAGATTCTTGGTGACTGGCCCTCCCCTGGTTGATGTTCTTTGACCTAAACAGAGTGGCTTCTGTAGCATTTGGATGCAGCTTCCCCAGCTGTTCTCACCCCATGCAGTTATAGTTTTTGTTTTTTTTTAATTTCCTTTATATTTAAACCTTGGCTATCTAAATGTGACTTGATACAGGGCAGAGCTGTTGGATATTAAGAGCATGGGTCACATAGAGCACAATATTAACAGTTTTAATTTCTTTCTTAAAACAGTATGGACTTTTTTGTGCTTTAATATAGAAAGGCTATGAACAAGAGAAGATATGTGGCAGGGCAGGGGTGTGGATATTATCTGTGTACCACAATGACTGAAAAAATGAAAGAGATACTTTACAAAATCTTGAATTTCACAGAGTTAAAGTTAATCTGGCTACGTGACAATCCCCAACTTCTTCTCAGCTGGATTCCATCCGTTTGAGTATTAAGGTACCTCATCTGGGCTGCAAAACTCCAAATAATCACTATTTGACAGTAAGGAGTTACAAAAACTCTTGACTTTTTGCTGCCACTTAATGATTGCCTACATTTTTGCAGCCAATTCTGCTAGCCCTACAGTCTCTCTGCTTCTGTCTTTCTCTTAATTTGCCACCTACAGTCTTGTTTGACTGGCTCCCTGAGAGAGTAGCCATATCTTTTACTCTACAAAGAGCCCTTCTTTAAAAGGCTGTTGAATGGCATTCTTTTATTTTAATCTAATTCTAGGTCTGTTTTAGATAAAGAAGCAAAAGAAGAGAGTGAGGCTGCAGACAGATGTGTTAGCATTGCTCATCAATGCACCCGGAAAGCATTGGCCCCAACATCGGACATATGAGCAAACTTACACTTTTGTTAACTTTAGATTTGAAACTTTGAACTACATCACCTGACCTGTTTTAGTCTACTTTCTATTCTATTCTATGGGCATGTGTACCTATTTGCATATAATGCATTGTCCTGAAATGGAGCTGGAAAGACCTTGCTCTCCATTCCTTGTTTTACTTTGGTTTGTTCTTATTCTCCTGTTTCATGTAGTTTGCCCTTCTCTAGCTTGGGGCATTTCAGATATGTTGGAGAGTGCCCAGAATTACCAGGCAGCTTGTTGGTGGCCATGTGACATGCCCATATACCTTGGGCATTTGTAGTCCAATAAATCTTGTCAAATAGCTTGTCAACAGCTATTCTAGATCTTCTCCTTTACTAAACCTTCTAGACTCCAATTAGCTAATTTTTAATGAGCTGCAAATTTCAGATCTAGATCAAAGAGACAGTGAGAACAAATCCAGAACTTCCACAGTAGCTATGAGTCATAGGCCTTGAATCGAACAGTTACGTCAACAGGAAAAGATGAGATAACCAGCTTTGGGGTCAGAATAGCTGGGCCTCACCTCACATGAGCTGCTTAGTTCTTGGGAAACTGGAAACGATGGGGAGACCTCTGAGATGAAGTCATCCGGGCCCCACCCTATCCAATACTTTAATCGGAGCCATAAAATGAAGCTCTAAAACATGATTCTTCCCTATTTAATCAGCTGGTGTATGGCACCTTTTCCTTTTTCCATAAAGTTCTACTACTTTAGGCACAGAACTCAGAGGTTTTGCTCTGCAGGCCCCAAACTTTCTCAAAGTCTGAGACCAAAAATCAAGAGATATTCCAATCATGCATTCCTTCCTGTTTTTCCACCCTCTGGATTAAAAAAAGAAAACAAATAATGCAGAGTGCAGTATATTAACTATTTATCAGGATAACACATTGGAAGGTACCTTGGAGGTCTTCTAGTCCAATTTGCCACTCAGAATAGGTTTACTGTTCCCTATCAACTATTTTTCCTCCCAATCAATTTCTACTTTATCAACTTTCCCCAAATATTGACTTGATGGAGAACATATTTTTGAGAGAAAGTAAAAAATGATGCAGGGGGACTTGATTCTCTAATGTGGGATCAAAATAATTGTTTAGTGCAAAGAAAAAGCCAATCTCATAATTTCTGGATTTGGTGAGAAGAAAGCAATGATGGAAAGAGACAAAACTAGAGGTGAAGAAATACCAGTGCCAGACCTTATTATGTTCCCTTTGAGATGTGATGGAACAAATCAGGATTCATCCTTTTCTACACCAGCCTCCCCCATTTTTCCACACCAGTCCAAACCTGGTTTTTGAAACTACAGTATAAAGTCTGTGAAATTTTGTCCCCAGACACATAAATGCACACCAAAGACTAACATGATTACCAGCTACAGATGATGTCCCAGATGCTGTGTCCTCTGCATATCACTCACTTTCAGGCATCTCATGGGCCAAGCTCCATCTTCTCCTTCCTTTGGTCTCTGCTATGGTGTTCCTGTATATGCTGTGACTTAAATCCAGAATGACTGCGCACGGATTTCCCGTCCCGCTGGTCATTCACACACAGGAGGTGGGGCAGGAAAAGGAGATGGGGGTGGGTGGGCAGGAAACTGGCTTGGAGCAAGGCCTCTCCCAAGAACTGGGGAGGGCAAGAGAGCAGGGAAGGGGACAGACAGACCAACACTTGAACTAGCAGGGGCTGGGTCAGGAAACCCCATGCAATATAATCAAGGTGGGGAGAAGATAAATTCTGACAATTAGAATAGGGGTGAGTTGATGCATTCTGTTATAGTCATCAAATAATGAGGCCCATTGATTTGACAATTTGGACAGAAGGGAGCTGTGAGAAAAATTTGCCTGGATTGTTTTCCTAAAACCATTCGTTCCCAGGTGTAAGTTTCAGGGTTTTGGCACATCATTACATATATCAACATTTTTTTCTTGGCTATTCTTACTGCAATGAGTTAGACCAGCTGATCATTCCTAATCACTACATTGTGAGAAGCTTATGTGTCAACCTGCTGAAGCAAGTTAAACTAGCATTTCCTTTGGGGTTAAGCAATCTAATACCTAGAGGAGTGATAGCCCATGTAATTCCCACAGGTGGCATCTGCAGGGTCCCAAGGTTCAATAAAAATAAATTGAAATGTTGGAAATCATGCAATGTTTTCAAGCCCCACAAGGTATTAGATGAGAAAGTCAAAATGTTATCAGTTTGCAACCTCCCAAGAGTGTATGCACAGTACATATTTTCTCATTTTGATACTCTCACAAGACCCTGCTGCAGGATCATTGTGGATCATAGGCTGGGAGCCATTGGGCTATGTCACTTTGCCTACTCAGTTGATGTTTCGATTTGTTTTTAAAAGGATGTTTTAAGTGGCTAAAGTGAGAGCAGAATCACAACTGGCAGATGGGCCCTGGTATATAAGTGCAGATATTTTCCTGAGGCCTCTGCACATCAAATAATTTCACTAATAGCCCAAGAGTTTGGTGACACAAGCACTCTATTATCAGCAAGTATGGCAGTGGCTACATTTCATCATGCACATACATATCTAAAACATGGAAGGTCTATGAGATGGTTCTTAAATGGTTGATATAAATCCTACAAAGTGATTCCTAGTTTTATTAGAAATTTAGAATGCAGATCTGTCCTATATTATTTTATATAAGCTCTGTTTAAAAAAAACAGGAAGATTTGTGTGATCACTTAATACCCCAAATAAACTCATAGACTCAGAAACATGGAAAGAATCCTAGTTAGGCCATGTAAATAAATGAGATTTCTTGGAAGAAATCGAATTTAGAGCCTCAGTCTCCTCTAAACTATAGATTTCCCACCTAATCACTTAGCAGGATAATTGGCTCAAGCTTGCAGTGTTCACTTTCATAGTTATTTTATGCAAATGTATTTTATTATAACTGGTCTTATTATCATACATTTTGATAGCCTCATACCTTGGTTGGTTGAGCCCAAATATTTAAAATGTATATTTGAGATATAATATATTTAAAAATACTTTTGTGTTATGTATTAAAGGCAATATCTAAATATAGTATTGTTGCTACTGTTATTAGTAGCCAAAGATTTTATAGGTGAAATAACTCACTGTAGATTTATGTGCCTGAGGATATTTTTTTTGTCTGTGTCAGTCACAAAAACTTTGAACATTGGTTTGATGATCATCTTGAAAGGCAAACTAAAAATGAATTAGAATTAGATAAAAGAACAGAATCTTTCCTATTAAATTCAGTCAAAAGCCCATCCAAGTTATGTACACTGCTTCCCCTAGATATTTTGCAAGGCCTATCACAGAGTACAAGACAAAGAAATTGTGTAGTGTACGTTCCACCCCTCGAGAAAGGAAACAAATTTAGCAGAGGGTAGCAAGACAGAGGAAGTAATTAGGCACACCACTGGGTGATTTTAAAAAGCTGTAGTGCAGTTGAGATTGAGGCAGCGTTGAATCCCTTAAGAGCATCATAGAATATGGGGGAAGGACTGATTCTTGTTCTGCTGAAGGATATAAACTGTAATGGGAGGTGGGGGGTGGGTAGATTTTCATCAATACCACACATGCTGAGAAAAGGGAACTACATTCTTCTCCCAGCCTCTATTCCCATTAATTTAATGGAAGTAACTGGCTAACTTTGAAATCATAGAAGAACAGGACATCTGCTAGCCTATTTTAAAACAATATTATTATCCTAATACAGGTAGTCCTCAACTTACAACACAATAGAGCCTACAATTTCTGTTGCTAAATGAAACATTTGTTAAGAGAATTTTGCCCCATTTTAACACCTCTCTTGCCAGTTGTTAAGTGAATTACTGCAGTTATTAAGTTAGTAACATTGTTAAGTGAATCCCCATAGACTTTACTTGTAAGAACCGTTACAAAAGATAATCATGTGATCCTGGGACACTGCAACTGTCATAAATATGAGTCAGTTGCCAAGCATCCAAATTCTGATCACATGACCATGGGGATGCTGCAACGGACGTGAGAAAAAGTCATAAGTCAATTTTTTAGTGACTTTGTAACTTTGAATGGTCACTAAATGAAATGAAATGCAGGTTGAGGATTATTTGTAACTCTTACAGCAAGCACGCAGAAAGGCTATATTATTATTATTGTCATTGTTATCATTGTTGATGTTTCTATGTTGCACACAGAGAGGATAGCAAGGCTGAGGCGGAAAGAAGCCAGCTAGCTTCAGGTCACCTTGGGGGCTTCAACAGTGGCTTATAATGAACATTGTGGGAAAGAAACAGGAAATTAACTTTGGCAGCATCGTATTAAGAGAACCTATATAAAATGTTTTATAGGTGGCACCTACCACCAGCTAGGCTAGCCAAAATGTAAAAAAATTTGTTGGATTCGATGATGGAAGAGACGGACACAGCTTCTTTAGTGACTCAATCAATACTGTCACATGGATCTTCTTGGCTGACGAGATGGTCTGTTGTATATTCGTTTGATACACCTCTCTGTCAGCAGCTGGAGATTTCTCCCTGCAGTTGGGTTTCCACGGTCTGGGTTTCCTCTTTTCGGGCGTAGCAGAGGCCACCAGTTGTTGTTTAGCTCTGAATGCAGATGGCATATTAGCACGGCAGACCCAAGCCAGATGTCCCTTATGGTCACACCTCTGGCACACAGCGTTCTTGTATCTGCATGGTGCTCTGCAATGGAGCCCTCCACACCCTACACACAAGGGTTGTCTCCATTCTGTGTCAGAATAGGTTCTTTTCTTGTCATCTTGTAGCCAATAGATGTCATTTTTGTCTTCCGACGATTCGATCAGCTTGGTGCTCTCTTGATGCACTGTGGCAGTTTGGTGTGAAGTCAGCACGTTTCCGGCTCTTTGCAGGGCAGCAGCTGATTTCTGTGAGTTCTCTGTTGCTCTGGCCTCGTCTAAGGCTGTCTGTAAAGTGAGGGCTGGCTTGGCTAAAACCGCCATTGTAGGCTAACATCCCTCACCCCACTTATGAGTTGCTCCAACAGTACATCCTCCAGCTCCTGGAACTCACAGTATGTGGCGGCTTTTCTAAGTGCTGCTACATAGTGGTTCATGGACTCAACTTCTTCCTGCATTCTGCGGTGAAACTCGCGCCGCTGTACAAACTTTGACTGCACTGGGGCATAATGCACCAGTAGTATGTTATGTGGCGTGGCCCATGGTACCGCTTGAACCACGACTGGCTTAACAATGCCTTGGCTGGGTCGAACACATCCACACTGCAATAACTGAGGAACAGTGCTCACTTGTGGTTATCAGACAGTCCCAGGAGATTGTTCGCCTCCATGAAGCATTCAAACTGATTCATATAGGAATCCCAATTGTCAGTGGCTGGGTTGAACAGAGCCAGTGGGGCATAAATGGTCATCATGCTGGCAGACGGTTTATTCTGCAGAACAGTGAGCAATCCCTGTTGTTCTTTGCTCCACTGGGTTTCTGGTCTACGAGTCCTTATTCTTCCGATCATACCTTTGTCACCAGTGTTAGATTTGATGATGGAAGAGATGGACACAGCTTCTTTAGTGACACAGCTCTTTATTAGTAGACCAGTGCAACCCAATAACCTGCTTGTCTGGTAGGATCCTCTTTTATAGAGGTCTGCCAGACAGCTTAACCAATAAGCTTCAAGTAGGATCTGAGTGAAGCCTATGACTCACTCCTTATATGGTCATAACACTTCCTATGATACATAACAAAATTTGTCACCAAAATACTGGAAATGTGATCACATGCCAGGCACCTATTACCACTTATGGTGGATATGTAGAAAAGCAAAAGAATATTGATAAAGGTTCCAAATGTGGCTAGAAGAAATGATAGAACAGAAAGTGGAATTTAAACCAGAACTATTTCTATTAGGAATTATATAATTATAGAGCACTGGACACCAGAATAAGTAGACACAAGAACAGTTTTTCCCCGAACGCCATCACTTGCTAAACAAATAATTCCCTCAACACTGTCAAAATAGTTACTAAGTATGCATTACTATTAATCTTCTCATCGTTCCTATCACCATCTCCTATCACTTAAGACTGTATGACTGTAACCTTGTTGCTGGTATCCTTAAGATTTATATTGACTGTTTCCTAATACGATTTGATTGCTTATTTGTTCCCTATGACTATCATTAAGTATTGTAAGTGTTGTACCTTATGATTCTTGATGAATGTATCTTTTCTTTTATGTACACTAAGAGCATATGCACCAAGACAAATTCCTTGTGCGTCCAATCACACTTGACCAATAAAGGATTCTATTCTATTTTATTCTATTCTAAAGAAGATTTAAGTAAAGGGTTAATATATTTAACACTACATATCATAACAGTTGCGAGAATTGTTTATGCCCAACAATGGAAGAGTGAAAACATACCGAAGGAATGGGAAATATTAAAAGTACTTGAATGTGCAGAATGTGATAAACTGACGTTAGAACTGAAAAAGAAAGAAGAGACAGAATACTATGAGATTTGGAATAAATTTTAGCAATGGTTAGATTTAAGGAATGGAAGTCGGAACAGACAAGAAGGTATAGACTGCAACAATATGCAATAATATGTAATATAGTATATATCTATGAATATATAAAATAAGTTAAGTATGTATATAGAATTAGTAAATAGTTATGTATATTGAAGAGATAAGAAACATGGACGATATTTTGTATATGTTTATATTTTGTATGACGGAGTTGCCGCCAAGACGGTTATACTATGTCCAACTTTTGTTTTAACAATAAAGTTTCGGGTTTTTTTAAAAAAGACTTCCTCGTTCAATGGATCATTCAATGTTCAATGGATCATTCAGCTCATAGTTCCTCTTCTCAAAGTGTGGGGCACCAGGGCCAAGATTCCATTAGATTGCCCCCATTCAGCAAAAGTAACCACAAGGTTAGGAAAAGCAACAGGCACAGCCAGTGCTTGCATATCCCAAAACAGAAAGCGTATGACTATTGGAGAAAGATCCTTGGCACAGAAATGACAGGGGGTGGGTGAGCATGTCTGTTTGGGGCCATGGAATAGCAGCTTCAGCAATGCTTACCATCCATCCAATCTTGCATTTGCATCAAGAGATTTCCCGCACCTGTTTCCTGAACTATTATTCCAGAGGAGACTTGTTTTCCCTTTGCCACACTCCATTTCATAGGCAGAGGATGGGGTTGTCCTGGCAGGGTGTGTCAACACTTTCTCGACCCCAATTTTGATTTTGGGTGTGTGCTTGCTCAGTACATGAGTGTGCATTTCCCTTCCAACTATTTTCCTTAGCCAGTATGCCTGGGTGTGGGGAAAGGAGTGTTGTTTATGTCCTGGCTTCACACCTTTCCCGTTCGTTATCTCTTGTATATTTTGAGGTGTGGATCCAATATCTGCATACAAAATCTTGTTTTAGAAGGCAAAACGCTTGGCGAGGCAATCTTGGGTTTACCTCTGAAGCCTCAGATTTTGTGATTCCTTATACAGTAAAATAAGATGTAGTTTTTTCTGGCTTTTTCTGTTTGGGATAAATCACCTGTTAAGATCTGGATCAAAACCAAGATGTGAGAGGCAAATTCAATCCTTTTTTGTATCATTTTTCCAATTAAAATCACCAACTGATTCTGAAGCAGCTATTCACAACTATGCTTTCATATAAATTGGACCACAGCTCCAATTGCTCAAGATAATAGGAAGGTTGCTATGATAGCCCAAAATATATAAGAAGCAGAGGGAAAATGGGTCTTGAATAAACTTGAGAAAATATACTAATACAGGCTTTCACAGAAAACTTACATGTGTGATTGATTTAAAACTTTGGAGAGTAAAAGATTTCTTCAGAGGTAGCATGAAGAAGTAAACAAGATATAACCTAAAACATAGATAAATTTGAAGATAACAGGGGAATCAAAGTTTCATATATAAGAATCTGGGTAGAAAAACATTTAAAAATACCTAAACATTTCAGTTGTTAAAAAGTTATTTATTGGGAATTACTGTTGTTTGGTTTTTTTAAAAGCAATACTTCTATTTGCATTTTGTTCTGTTTTAGTGGGGTGAAGATTCAGAGTTCTGCTGAGTAACTAATCGTTGAATTGGAACTAGACGAAAATATACTTGCTGTTGTACCTCCCAGGCTATCTTCATGAAGGCAACAGAAGATAGATCTTTATATCTTGCCAGGAAAAGTTCCCAGTTTTCGTTGCTCATCCCACTGATTAACCTGAAGAGTAAATAAGAATCTTAAGGAGGCTTAGGCACAGACACACAATATTGTGATTCTTGGAACAATAACAACAAAACTAGCAATATTCCTCTCTATGACAGTGAAGATCTCAAAATGGCATCTTTTTATTGTCTTGCAGACGTTCTTGCTTTCAAATCTCAAATTCCTAGACAGCAAATTCAGCAGTATAGGTAGTCCAAAACCAATCTTTTAGTGATTGTTCAAAATTACAACTGCATTGAAAAACATGACTTATATCCAGTCCTTGAACTTATGATTACGGCAGCCTCCTCATGTTCACATGATCAAAATTCAGACAACTGAATTTTGCTTGGCAACTGGCATGGATTTATGACAGTTGCTGTATGCTGAGGTTATGTGATTGCCATTTGTTCCCAGGTGGCTTCTGACAAGCAAAGACAATGGAGGAAGCAGGATTCAGTTAATGATGGCATGATTCACTTATTAACTACAGTGATTCACCCAACTGTGGCAAAAAGGTTATGAAACTGGGTGCAACTCACTTAATAACTACCTTGGGTAGCAACAGAATTCTCGTCCCAATTGTGATCAGATTTCCAGGCCTACCTGTATTTGTAGGCTAAATTATTCAGGGTTTACTGAATTAAGGAATGTCAATCAAAGCAATTTGCTATTATCTGTCCGTTAATGATAATCTAACATCTACTGTCTGGTGAGTTTTCAAAACAAAAAGATTGATACCACCAGTGTTTGAAGAAATATTATAAACAGGGATCACATCCATGCATTATAAATAGCAAATGGACTTGATTCACATTTACAGCCTTTTCACAGTAGCAATGTGAACCTTGATGAAATCCAGACCTCCCTTGCTGATAAAAAGAGCTGCTGACTGATGCATTGTTATCCTGTGTGTTGAAAACTAGCTGGTGTTGTGTGGTTCTGAGAAAAAAAGTAGGACAAGTTCTTTGCAATCATGGCTAAGACAAGGCCACATCATAGGCTCTTCTGTTACACTACAATTAACTAATAAAGATAGGCTGGTCGGTCTGAAGCACTGGTGGATAGCTCTTTAAAAATATTTATTAGCTTGAAGGCCAATTTACTATTAGAAATTTCATGGATATTACACATATGTTTAAGTAGTAACAAACCTGTGATAAATAATCAAGACTTTTCAGAACAAGGCCATGTTCAGATATAGAAAAATGGTATGGGATAAACACAGTTATAACTTTTTTTGAAAGGGATGAACAAGTTATAAGACTTTCCCCAGGTTCTAACTGAAATGATCCATCACTCCAAAAAAGAAGGAAGGAAGGCATTGATTCTGTAGGGAAAAAAGATAATAATTGTTTTTTTCCCTTCCATAATTGCTGTTTCTACTTACCCAACTGCTAGGACACAAGGATTTGAAAACCTTATGGTACCATTCACATTTCTGCACATCCTTGCCTTTGGTTTTCATAATCTTCAGACAACGGTAATAATCTGCAAGGACAGAGAAGAAGCTGATATCTTCTGATAATTGTTCAACTCTTGAACTAGAAATTGGAAATTCACATTAGAATATTTTCTTCATTTTGATTGTTTAGTAGTTGACTTAGGGTCAATGTAAATAGGCTGACTCTGATTCTGGGTTTATTATTTATCATTAATTAGTTATTTGATTTAAAGTGCGATTTTATTGTACATATTTCTTAACTTGTGTTTGCTGCCCTGAGTCCTTCGGGAGAAGGGCGGCATATAAATACATGTAATAAATAAATAAATAAATGTTTCTCAGGCTAACTACAAGTTTCTTATGAGGATAAGGTGATGGTAGTGTAGATAAATGCAAGAAATAAATAGTGTCATCCATTGTGCTTATTCACAGTTGAATATGGAATACGAATAATATTAATAATATGAATAATATGAATATGAATAATCCCAGATCTTCGCACTTTCCGACGTGCCCTGAAGACCTTTCGGTTTCAACAAGCAAGACTGGCATAAACATCTAAATTCTATGCCAAGGTCTTAGCAGATACACTAAGTTGACTCAATTTATTATTTACTGTTTATAAAAAAAAATATTACATGTATATGAAATCCTATTCTGTTCACTGCCCTGAGTCCTTCGGGAGAAGGGCACTACAGAAATTCAATAAATAAATAAATAATATATAGGTAAATTGCAACAGGTGCATTGCGCAACATCTGGAACTGAGTTCTTTGCAAATACAGTACTGTAAATTGCTGAGCTCTAAAGAAACACATTCAGTTAAATATTCCAACCTGCATCTGAAACAAAGCACAATTTCTTCTTCAAATCCTTACACTAAGTACAGTGATAGGATTATGCCAGTTAGTAGTCTCTTTTTTTTTTTTGCTAGGTACATAGAGCAAATTTCTGCAGCAGTTGTGCTCCATTATCTGTATTTAAAACAGGCTACCGGAATGACAAACTGGACAGGTCAAGAAGACAGTCAAGCTTACTTTACATGCCTGCATGGCTCAGAAGCTGTTCAGTAAAAATTATCCTAACCCTTATGGCCACATCTTGTCTTTTACCTACCCATGTAATTCTGGTAGCAGTTACGAGTCTGGTTGGTGAATGGAAAGCGAGGATCAAAAGGAGCTGTGAAAGAGACTTTTCTTTTCTTAGTGTCTAGTGTTGCAGCTGAAACACTCTGCATTTCTGAGAAAGTGAAAAGGAGAGAAAGAACAGGAGAGTGAATGTGTATTGGCAAAACATAAAGAAGTCAAATTGATATGCTGCTTGTCCTTTCTCAGAACAAATCAATTTCCCAAAGACAAATCAACTTCCCAAAGAAGTCCTCATTTCAGAGATTTTGGTAACTAATCTAGTTATTCATTGCTACTGAGAAAAAGTATTGTAACAATTCCAACTATTCTTATTTCCTTTGTAGACAGCTGAGGGTTTCTGGCTCAGAAATATTTTCTCATTGATTTCTCTTCTCTAAGGATTTGAAAGTTAACAGCGTCCAATTATTATCCAAACATAGTCTTTAACCAAATTCAGTTTGGGATTTTAGCCTAGTAGCTTCCTTCTCTTCCAAATTACTTCTTTCAAATCCTTGCAATTGAAATTGCTCTTCATTTCTAACTTGGACAGTTTCCTTTCTATTTATTTCTAATTTGACATGGCTTCATCTCATCATTAATTTTCATTCCACTTCATGGTAGCTACTCCCAACTACTGCAAGCCAATTTCTTTGAACTGCAGTCCAGTCCTCACTTCTCATAGCCATGCTGTTCCTAATATCACTAACTCAACATATATCATTGACAGTCACAAAGCTGCCTAACGGTTCATTCATCTGGGGATAAATTCTTCATTCTGATTTTTCCTTTCCTTTCTGATTAATTTTTGGCAAATTAAATGTAAGAACAAACAAAGAGGATGAAATCAGTTGGGGGATAAAGCACATGAAGGAACCCTTAACCACTGTCTCTGTCTAAATTTCCCTCCTCAAGGGAGGAATTATACAGCTTCCTGTATTGTCAAGAATTCGTAATTAAAAAATTGATATGCAAACATATGTAAACAAGAAATTCCAGAGTGTTTTGGCTATGATGCTCTGCTGCTTTGTCACAGATCATTTTAATTTTTCCCTGTAGAGCCCAAGTCAGATTGAGCTCCTGACCTAGCCAATAATGGTTGATCACAAAAATAGCTAGATAAGATTGATTTCAGAGCTGATTATTACTTGGATAAGAGACCATCACAAAATCTTATTGTTCTAGATTAGAACTATATTAGAACCAACATGGTGTCTGCCAGGACTCATTGTTTAAGTGGGATCTTATCTCTATCCCTCAGTGTGCCTGTGGTGCTCCTCAACAAAATATCCATCACATTGTGTCCAAATGTCCACCAAGAGCTTACACTGGCCCAATGTCTGATTTTTTTCAACAGACAATCCTGTCCTTGTATGGCTGAGTTTGAACATCCATGTATTTTCTATATGCATATAAAAAAGATAGTGAAGACCCCCTTCCCCCTCCCAATATTACAGAATATGGGAATGGCAAACCAGGTCCATTTTGTTGCCAAGATTGTGACTTGAAGATGGCTTTACATTTTTTTTCTATACAGAACTGTGCACTCCCTCTACTGGTGATATTGCAATTAATATTACTCTGGATGGAATATTTTTCTCTACTTCCTAACCTGCTTTTTTCCATTTCCAGTTAAAAATATCGGAAAAAACTCCTCTCTCTCCTCCCAATACCCTTATTAATTTATTTTATTTATTTATTTATAATTTATTTTATCAGACTGCTGTGGTGACTTCTAGTCCCGAGAGAGAAAAAGTGAAGAAGTATTTATTTAGTCTGACTCAGGAGCTGGAAACTGGTAGGCCTCATCTCAGTTATAGCCTCAACCCAATTTGAAAAGCTTCCTGATCTTAACCCATTACTTTGCATCCTTCAATCAAAAAGAATCATGTCAAATATTTAATAGCAGGTTAGATGGAGCTCCTTCCATGGGTTCCTTCGGTCCTCTCCAATCTTGCTTGTTCCTATTCCTGAAACATTATCTCTGACCAAAGGCAAGCCCTTGTCAAAAATACGGAATGGTTATTTTGGAGGGAACAAAAATCTGAGGGAAATGGACAGAGATGATTCATAAATAAATCACCTTCAGTGCACTGAATGAACACCCTGCCTCATCCAGACTTTTAGGTGGGAAGTTGAGGGGAATTCCTTCTGGGGCCAGCCCTTAGATAAGACCCTTGGGATACCATGGTGCAAAGTAAGCTAGCTACCTTTTTTCTAGAAAATGAATAAGGGTTTATCCTCACTTCTTCCTACCCCAGTTAAATTAGGAATAACTGCCAGAATTTCAGGGACTGGCAGAATATTTATATAAAAAACAGACCAATCAGATGTGTGGCTACTGCTCTGCTGCCTAATGATTGGCTGGAGGCATAGAACCTTCTGGAAGTGGCATGGAAGGATGAGTAAAAGGGGTTCCTAACTGAAGCAGGAGTAACAAAATGGCTCCTTTTCACAAAATGGTGGAAACAAACTGCTCAAGTAGCACCGAGAAATCCTTTTTTTTGATAGACAGTTCCAGCTCTTGAAATGTGTATTCTAATTGGCTCTAGTGCATTTATGCAGATACTCCTCGCTTAATGACCGTCGCTTAGCAACTGTTTGAAGTTATCATCTGGACCTCCCCAGAGCTACTTGCAACCTGGTTCTGGAGTTCCAGCGGCTGTGCGTGCATACACTCTCTCTCTCCCTCCCTCCCTCCCTCCCTCTCTCTCCTGTGATCACATTTACATCTATTTGCAGAATCCTACAGTCATGTGACTGTAATTTTTGGCATTTTTATTTCTGGCAAAAAAAAAAAGCCTATTGAAGAAAATGGATCCATTTAATGACTGCATCATTCACTTAATGACTTCTGAAAAAAAGTCGTACAATTGGGCATGGTCATATCTCTTAACGACCCCCAGAGCTTGCAACTGTAATTTCAGGTTCAAGATCATAAATCAAGGACTACTTATATATACTGCTGCAGCATACAGACTGCCAACCCCCAATTTGGCTGATATCAAAAAGCTAAGCCAGCCTGGATCAGATCTGATTAGTATTTCAATGGGAACCATTGGGAACGCTGAGGACTAGAAAGTTGAAAGAACCTCTGGACAAAGACAACAGTTTCATTGATGTGTCTATGTGATCACAACAAGCTTGACCTGGAACAGTGGTGGGTTGCCCCCGGTTCGGATCGGTTTGCAAGAATCAGTAGTAAAACCAGCGGGAGGATCCGCCCACTGACCCAGATATCATCATAAGTGATCTGTGCATGCGCAGAAGAGCGCATGTGCGCGTGAGCACGATGCAAATTGGTAGTAAAGGTAAGTAGAACCCACCCCTGACCTGGAGACTTTACTTTTTATATACATGTAATTAAGTGTTACAGCTAAAATATGCCCAAGCAAAGCTCTAGCAACAAAAGATAATACAGATTAGAACTAATGCAGATTTAAAATAAAGTGTAAATTCTTTCTAATTTAATGTTTTTTCCTAATGAAAGCGTATTTTGGACCTATTACTTCCTAAAAAAATAGTCAAATGTAAATTTACAGGCTTTTTAATATAATAGATATAGCAAGGATGAAATCCAGCAGGTTCTGGAGAACCGGTAGCGGAAATTATGAGTAGTTTAGAGAACCAGCAAATACTACCTCTGGCTGGACCCAGAGTGGGATGGGAATGGAGATTTTGCAATATCCTTCCCCCAGGAGTGGGGAGGAAATGGGGATTTTGCAGTATCCTTTCCCTGGATTGGGGTGGGAATGGAGATTTTGCAGTATCTTTTCCCCCGCCACGCCCACCAAGCCACACCATGCCCTCCAAGCTACAGCCACAGAACCGGTGGTAAAAAAATTTGGAGTTTACCACTGAGCTATAGGGATTTTTAGCTGTAGCTATCCTCAAAGGAGTGAGGGCACGTGGTTTTTAAAACATGAAAGTGCAGGTAATACTCGGCTTATATCCATTCATTCAGCAATTGCTCAAACTTTTAGCAGCACTGAAAAATATGAGTATATGACCAATCCTTGAAGTTTCAGCCATGACAGGGTTATCTGGAATTTTAGGCTTCATTATTACCTTTTTAGTGATATAAGCATTTTAGCATAACAGTCCAACCCTATTTTTTTAACTTAGGAAGAGCCTGGTGGTGCAGTGGACTAAGTGCTGTTAAAGTAGCAGTTGTCAACTGCCTGCTATTACTGCAAGTTCAAATCTCACCAGGCTCAAGGTTGACTTAGCCTTCCATCTTTTTGAGGTAGGTAAAATGAGGACCTGGATTGTGGGGGCAATAAACTGACTTTGTATAAAAAGAACACCGTTTGGGGGGGCCGAAAGCCCTACTAAGTAGGTATGTAAAAAAGTATGAAGGCTATTGCTTAATGCATTGCAAGCCGCCCTGAGTCTTCGGAGAAGGGCGGCATATAAATCAAACTAATAAATAAATAAAATAAATCAAGGAGACTATGTTTTTCCTCTAAAACGAGACAATTATTTTTACTTTATTTGTTTGTTTGTTTCTTTGTTTGTTTATCTGTTTATTTGTTATGCATGAAATGGCCAACTAAATCAGGGGGGAGGATGTCCATAACTGGCTGGGAATTCCTGGAGTTGAAGTTCACACATCAACTTGCCAAGGTTGGACACCATTGAATGAAGCAGTATAAAGCATATATGGAAGTTCTTGAACACATTTGCAAGTAGTAAAAAAGATACAAACTGAACCAGCAAAGGCAGTGATGTGACTTCTCACTTGTGGAACATTTCCTAAAATCAATGTTTTCTATTGTTTAATTCTCACATCTAATTAATTTCTTCTGTGATTTGATTAGTTAATAATAATTATGACCTCTGCAGCCAGCTTCCAATAAGCAAAGTCAATGAGGAAAGCTGTTTACTTAACAACTGCATGATTCACTTAATTGCAGAGATTCGCTTAACAACTGTGGCAAAAAGGATTGTAAAATCACTTAAAAGCTGTTTTTACAACTTAGTTAAAAACTGTCTTGGTTAGAGATGGAAATTCTGGCTCCAATTGTGGTTGTAAATCGAGGACTACCTGAACTCAGGTCCCTAGATTGTGATTATCACATTCCAGAGAGCCACAATCACATGATTGTACTGCTTTTCCACAAGCAATATTAATGAGGAAGGTGGCAGGAAGGTTGCAAGCCATTCTAGTAAATCCCCCCAGTTTACCTCTGCCTCAGGTGGCACTGCAGCACCCCCTTCTCCTGGCCTCCACCACAACTCACCCACAACTCACCTGTAGTTGCACTGGTCACCCCAGAGCTTCTCCAGACCACTCTTTCCTCTCCCCCCCGCACTCATAATTTTGGATTTCCACTGTTTCCCACCTAACAAACTGTGTTTTAGGGTTACAAAAGCAACTGGGATTGCTGAGATTGTCATCACTAAGCAATGCAGTCATGTGACATCACACTTTAGGACCCCATTGCTTAGCTATGACAATCCTGTTCCGAATTGCCAATGGAGCCCAAGAGCTATTTATAATTAATTTCAAAACTCTGGAAAATTTATCACAGTTGTCTTTCAAACAATCCAGCAATAGGGGACTGAAAGCCCCACAACACCATGGCAACTGCCACACTTTGTGGGTCAAATTCACTTTTCTCCTCTTGCGCCTGTCTCAACAGCATCTGTGGATCAATTTCTGGATTCTGCATGTCACATTTGAATTGAGTTCTGATTACTATTTTGAATTCTGAACACCAGCAGGGAAGAAAAAAAATGGATAAAATTTACATTTGAACTTTGAAAGCCATTTAGGTACTCAGTCCAATTTCCTTCTTAGGGAGGAATCCAAATTAAAGCATTTTTAGTTGTCTAGCCTCTGCTTGAACATATCCAGTAAAAAAGAACTAATGACTTCTTGGAGTAATTGGTTCTGCTGCTATACCTGTACTCAGAATGTCATGGGGTTCTTTGGGACTCTGCTGAATGAAGATATATTATGCCCCCAGCATTCCTGTAATCTACTAACACATTGCTTATTTAAAAATGTTTATTAAAATATTCTGATCGTTGGCATACTTATTTGATTTGCTAGTCAACAAAGATTAAGACTGTGAGTAAATGTGCTATAGATAACATCAACATGGGTTATTTTCTGTTTCTTGTGCATGGTGCGACAAGAGTACGGAAGTAAAACATATTTTTTGCTCATGATATTTCTGCCCTGCTTTCTACTTTTTAAAAGCTCTCAAGACAGCTTGCAAAGCAAATACAACTACATCTCTAAAACATAGAGGTTAACAATATTTTTAGGCATTGTGTACAAATAACATTTTTAAAAAGGCCATTTTTTGCAACATCATCACTCTAGAGTTTTCAACCATCTCTCCCCTGAGATATCACACATTCTAGAGTAACCTTTTGTTAGAAGTGATGTCATAAGCAATTCTTTGATTTTTTTAAAAAAAATCTTAAATATTTTTGTTCATGTTCACCATATCACATAGAATCAAAATAAACAGGAGCTGCAAAAAAGTGCAATTGTTTTCACTTTCTTGACTGATCTCTTTTTTAAGAGCTTCACCAAAGATGTAATAAAGATTCTTGTTATAAAAATAGACACTAGACAGACACACATGCACACAAACATACAAAATCAATACTCCTTTTTTAAAAATCTGTCAGCTGAGTGGACATAGTAAATCTCTTTCTGAAGTGGCTGGGCAATAACGAAGCAGCACAGACAGGCTAGTGACAACAGCTCTTTATTGTATGGTGAGACTTTAGCAACTCAATGCTGGCAGCAGCCCTCTTTATATACAGTTGGGCTGCTGGCCAGTAACCAATCAGAAACAACCCCTAGTTTGAAATTCCTGCTCTAAACAGCAACAACATAACACTCCTCCCCTCCCAGAATGCACATTACCCCAACTATTTACATTTTTACACACGTAGTCGTGCAGGTGACCTGGGCGTGACTTAGTCCTAATCGACTTGTGCAGTTCAGTTGCAGGCGGGGCGTTGAGCCGGTCAGAGGGACCTCCCGTCTCTCCTGGCTCCGCCAATGGAACCTCCGGAATTCTTTCGGAGGTGTGACTTTCCCCGGCTGGGAGGAGTGGCTCCCTGGGGCAGTGCTGGAACTCTGGCTTGCCAGATAAGTACTCCAGCTCACTCGGGTTTGAGGTAGCTGTATTGGAAGGACCTTGGTAGTTAGGGACTGGCTTGTACTCAGTATCTGCGTTTTCGCTAACTAGCCTCCTTCTTAGCTGGTCAATGTGGCGCCTCCCTTGTCCGATATCTACTATGTAAGATTTTGGTCCAGAAACCCCTGCTACGATACCTTCTACCCACAAAGGACCAGTGGCATAGTTCCTTGCATAGACTGTTGTACCAATTGGGAAATGCCTGAGGCCTCCCTCTTCTCCCTTAAATTTATCGGCCGAATAATTTGGATGTAAATGATCCAAAATGCACCTTAGTTTACGGCCCATTAGGAGTTTGGCCGGACTGTGGCCAGTGGCTGTGCAGGGAATGGCATGTTGAACTGCCAGGAATTGGTTGATTTTGGCCTACCAATCACCGGACTGTAATCGGGACAAGGCTTCTTTAGTGGTCCTCACGAATCGTTCTGCCTGACCAATAGAAGCCGGGTGGAAAGGGGCCGATAGGGCATGCCGAATGTCCAGCTCGGCGAGATAACCTTCAAATTGGACGGAGGTGAATTGCGGCCCGTTGTCCGAGACCAATGTGTCCGGCAGGCCATGCGTGGCGAAAAGGCGGCGGAGGACCCTAATTACAGCCTCCGAGATAGTTGAGGGCATCAGAAAAACTTCTAGCCTCTTTGAAAATGCATCTACCACAATCAGGAAAGACTGGCCGTGGAATGGCCCAGCGAAATCAATATGGATTCGCCCCCATGGGCCCCTGGGTTTCTCCCACTCCCTTGCTGGGGTGACTGGGGGATCTGGACATGACTCCTGGCAGAGCCTACACTTCCCCACCCACTCAGCAATGTCTTGGTCCAAATGTGGCCACCACACATAACTACGGGCAAGACCCTTCATTCTAACCATGCCCGGGTGACCCACATGCAACATTTCTAAAACTCTGTATCGTAAACTTTCAGGAACAACAACATGATCTCCCCACAGTAAGCACCCCCCCAACATTGAAAGTTCGTTTTGTTTTGTACAAAAAGATTTATATACAGTAGAGTCAATTTGAGTAGACCAGCCTCGCAGGACCCAGCCCATCACAGTTCGAATGGTCGAGTCTCTCTTGGAAGCTTTGGCCATCTCAGCCAAAGATAGAGGACCTGGCGGCACAGCATCCAGTAAAAGAATTGGGGCTTCGGGAGTCGAGTTGTCTAGAATGTCAGGCAGGGGGCACCTGCTAAGGGCGTCTGCATGGCCCATTGCTTTTCCGGACGGTGAATGAGTCTATAGGAGTATGCGGCCAAAAAAATTGACCATCTAGTCATTTTAGGCGACAGAGCGGCAAGGGTGTGCCTGTCCCCAGCAAGGAGACCCAATAACGGTTGATGGTCGGTTATTAGGTCAAAAGAACGACCAAACAAGTACTCGTGAAACTTTTTAACCCCTGCGATGGCGGCTAGGGCTTCCCTGTCAAGTTGACTGTAATTGCGCTCTGCGCATGACAGAGTCCGGGAGTAGTAAGCTATTGGCGCCTCTAGGCCATTCGGTAGTCTATGGCTGAGCACGGCGCCGACGCCAAATGGAGAGGCGTCGCAAACTAAGACCAACAGCAGCTCAGAGCTATATTGTATTAGAAAACTGTCCTCGGAGAGAAGCCTCTTCACTGCGTTAAAAGCTGCCGCTTCTCTTTTGCCCCAAACCCACGGAACGTTCTTCCCCAATAGTCTATGTAGGGGTTTGGCTACCGTAGCTTGTCTTTTAAGAACATTGTATAAAAGTTCAGGAGGCCTAAGAAGGCCTGCAGTTCGGTCTTGGTTTTTGGCGTAGGGGCGCTCTTAATGGCTCTCACTTTACTTTCGGTGGGGTGGATTCCCGACCCATTAATCTTATAGCCTAAGAACTCCACTGAGGGAACCCCAATTTTGCATTTCAATCTCTTTAGTTTTAGGCCAGCTTCCCGGAATCTTGTTAGGGTTGACCTGATTCGTTCTGCCAGTTGCTTTTCGTTATGGCCACTAATTAGGACGTCATCGAAATATGGGACGACTCCAGGGAGGCCTTGTAGAAGGCACTCCATTGTACATTGAAATAGGCCTGGGACTATACTGACGCCGAATTGCAACCTAGTACATTTAAAAGCCCCTCTATGAGTCACTATCGTTTGCGCTTCTGCTGTAGCGTCATCTACCGGCAGCTGCTGATAAGCTTGTGCAAGATCTAATTTCGCAGATCAACTGCTCAAGCAGCGCGTCATCCAGGTTGAGGTAGTCACAGTGGGTCGCGACCCTGCGGAGCGCTGCTACATAGGCAGTCACTGGCTCCCCTTCTTTCTGGATTCTTTGCCGTAGTTGGTATCGCTGGACGAACTTGGAAGGTGCAGGGGCATAGTGCACCCTGAGAGTCGCTTGAAGTGTGTCCCACAGTACCGTTTGTACTGGAGTCGCTTCGCACAGCGACTCAGCCTTCTCAAAGACATCAGGTCCACAATGGCTCAGGAACAGGGCTTGTTTACGGTTTGCTGAGAGCCCGTGCATGTCGCTCGCCTTGAGCGAGCACTCGAATCGGGTCATGTAGGACCCCCATTTTTCTCGAGTTGGGTCGAATGGAATTGGTGGCACGTACGCTGCCATGGCTGAAGTCTACGGTGGGCACCGTCTCTGATCATTAGCTCTTTTTGAGGCTTCTGTGTGCTATCCCACCTTCGTCGCCAAATGAAGTGGCTGGGCAATAACGAAGCAGCACAGACAGGCTAGTGACAACAGCTCTTTATTGTATGGTGAGACTTCAGCAACTCAATGCTGGCAGCAGCCCTCTTTATATACAGTTGGGCTGCTGGCCAGTAACCAATCAGAAACAACCCCTAGTTTGAAATTCCCGCTCTAAACAGCAACAACATAACACTTTCCTTATCAAGTTTTTCTTCTAACCATTTAAAAGCAGCACAATTTCTTTGCAAAGATTTCCACATTCTAGTTCTAATCCAAAAAAAATTGTCATTCAGAAAAGGCATAACTTTTGTCCAATTTGAGATTATAACCCTTTAATTTTTAGGGGTTGGGGCAGAGGTAAGCTTAAACCAGTTTGGACCGGTTCAGGCTAACTGAATCGCACCACACACCCCACCATACACAACCCTATATTGCCTCTCTCACCTTGGCTGGTGACTCAGGTTGGGGAATGCGCCAGTTCCTTGCTCTAGCTTTCCTTGGGGCCTTCACCCACATGCCGCGCACTCGCCCTTTGCCTTGAGTCTGGGGATATGCCAGTGCCTGGCTCTGGCTGTCCCCAGGGCCTCCGCCCGCATGCCGGGCCACCGCTGTGAGAACAGTGTGAGCCCCATGGGCTAGAAGGTAAGGCTGACGGTGGGGAAGGAAGATCTGCTCCAGGCTTGCCGTGCTCAGCCAAAGGACCACCCTTTCAGGCACAGTTTCAGCTTCCACAGCGCTTTCCAGATGGGAGGCCTGAGAGAAAATGCCTCCCCCAAAGGCCGTCCACTCGCCCATCCACCAGCTGGGCTAGCCTGGAAGCATCATGTCCCCTTGTCGCAGGCGGGATGTGGGACCCGAGGCAGAGTGGAGGTCGAGCAGCCGGCAGCCCAGAACAGGGCCTGAAAGGTGGCTGAGTCTTACCATGTCTCTTCCTCCCCACTGAAAAACCTGCAGCCACCACCTCTTTGCTGGCATAAGAAGCCTACAGCTGCCTCTCTTTGCCATCATGAGACACCTCCAGCCGCTGCTGCCAGCTCAGTTCTGGTCAGCAAAGAGGCGACTGCTGCAAGCCCTTTGCACCAGCAAAGAGCGGCAGCTGCAGGCTTCTTGCACTGAAAAAGACCGGCGGCTGCAGGCCAGTGTTTCAGGGCAGGGTCATGTGCCCAGCTGCACCAACAAAGGCCAGAAGTAGCCTCCCACCTTTCCTCCTGCAAAAACCTTTTTAAAAACTTTGTCAGGCAGCAAGATCCAGCAAGAGATGAGGCATCAGAGAATCACTGTTGCTGTTGCTGCACAAAGGTAAGTCTAAGGCTCTGGCCATTGCTGCTTCGGCCTGCCGGTACCACCCCATCTTGCCGTGAGTGACATCAAGGCCATGCCCACTCAGTCACATGACCTCCCCAGCCACTCCCACCCGGTGTTTAGGACAAACTGGTTGTTAAATTAGTTGGCTCCCACCATTGGGTTGGGGTAAGAGGAGAAAGTTTTTCTTTAAACAGTACAGGGTTCACTGTTGGAAGTCCTAAAGAAAGAGAGAATTCAATTTAAATCTCATACACTCTGCTTCCTTTCTAGGCCAGGCCTTTTAAAAGATGCCTGTGGCCTCAGGCTGTATGGCTGCCTACACAACTGCAGGATAAATCTTGATACAATTATCAGGAATTTGGTTTAGATATAAATTCTCTAGATTCTTCCCCATAATTCAATGCTAGGTGCTTAATTTTCTCTCTATTCCAGTCCAAACTACTTGTCCCAGTGTTGTTTTTTTCTCTAATCATCTTTCACCTTCTGTTCAAATATATTTCAGGTAGTTCTCATTTAGCAAATAACTTGTTTAATGACCATTCCCAGTTGTGATGGTGATGAAAAAGTAATTTTACAACTAGTTCTCACATTTATGACCTTTATTGGTTCATAAAAGAAAGTAAAACAGGTAAAATCATAAACATCATTGCAGTTTCATTTAATGACAGCTTCACTTAACAACAAAGTTGGCAGTACTGGATGAGGACTATCTGTACTCTGCACATTCATAGAGATCTGAGAAGTTCAGCCCTTCCATTAAAAAAAAAGAACATTTGTAAGATGGGAGAACATACAATTGTCATTCTTGCTGATAATTTCTATGATTAATATCTGCTTTGATATACTATTTAAACAATGGCAGAAAGATATATCTAAGTTTGTGTCATGGGGGAAAAACATGAATTAAATATAAAATATTACAAGAAATAGAAGGGTGTCAGAGCTAGAAGATCATGATTTGAGATTTAGGTGGCATGGATACTTATGGTAGGAATAAAGCTAAAGTAATGAAGTTTTTAAAAATAATTCTGTTAGACATGGCATGTTGGGAATATGGAACAGATATAAACGAGGTTATATCCAAAAACACTTTTGTGGCAGTCAACACAAGAAGCATTTAAAAAAATGAGAAATGATAAACAAAAAACAAATAGTTAACTTATTTTGACGTATTAGAATTTTGTTAGGGAAATCAAGAGTGATTTGGTCGCAGAAAGATGTACTTTTCAATGGTTGTCTTATGTACAATTGCTGGAAAGATTTAAAGTAGATAAAATAATTTTTGGTTTTGAATATTTTAAGACTAAGCTTGAAAACAGAATTGTGTAGAGGTAATGATTGTATTATTTCTAAAATGTATAATTTTTTATTGAAATTTGCAACATAAACAAATGAAAGAATGTATGACAAAATTGGCTAATAATTTTGATTACAAATCAAGCAGAGAAAGAATATGAGGATTAAAGGACTGAAATTTAGATTGTTATAACTGCAAAAGAATTTATATGCCAAAAACATTGGCACATGTCATTAGAAAATGTATCTAGAATGTATATTTTTTTGAATTTATACTGGAAATGCGAAGAATAAGGGGATATTTTATCCTGTTTGATGGATGTGTAAAAAAATGGATTCTACTACACATATTAGTTCAGAAGATTTGAAAAATTAACACAAAATTGAAACCAGAGATGTTTCTTTTGAGACTGATGGATCTTTGTTTTTATATATGATAATTGCAGTGAGATTATTATATTATATGTACAAAGTTGGAAAGATTTTATATTACCCACAACAGAGAAATGGATGGTAAAGAAGATGAAACTTGCTGGGATCACTAATTAACATTTTTGATTAGAGAAAATATATTAACTAAGTTTAAGACTGAAAACCTTTTATAGACTTTTTTGCTGAAACAGAAAAAAATGAATTCATATGGCTTCAATGATTAGAAAAATATAGATTACAGAAAATCAGGAAGTCATGCTGTAACCATACAGTAAGAGGTTAATTTATACTTCCAACTGATATAAAAGAAAACTGGAAATTTCTATTTTATCTTTTATCTTTTATCCTGTTCCCTTTTTTCTGCATTTTTAACTTTACCTTTTCTTTTCTTCTAAAATATTGGTTTTTAGTTAATTTTTATCTTTATTTTTTAAAATTGTAATGACATTTATTTTTTAAAGAAAAGAATCATATGTTTCTGAATTTTGTGAAATTGCACTTTTTGTAACTTGTAAACTGTGGATGTCACAGGAGGCAACACTACTGAATTGGCCTCAGGTGATTTTGAAAAAACATTACTCAGGACCAGCTAGTTAGTAGTTAAATGAGAGATCACAGCTACATTGGAAAGTAGCTGGACATTCTAGAAAGTCTTCCAGAAAATGTTTATGGCTAACCAGGGTTCCATTGTGGATTACTGTCTGTCACTTCCCCTCCAGTCTAGAATTGAATCCCATAAATTGGAATACAGCATCTCACATACATTTTAAAAAAGCAGTGAAGCAGAAAAAAGTAGAAAAAAATGAGCAACTCGTGATTCCTTGCCAGAAAGAACAGCTTCGCTAACTCAGGGGCAAATTCCATCTATTTGAAGGCTGCTGCCAAGTAGAATAAAAGTATTAATAATAAAGCAATAGGCATCCATGGGGGCAGCAAAGAAGCGAGGGACAAAACATAAATTTCAAGGCAAATCAGCCCCTTAAGTTTTTCCATGCAATGACGCAAAGCAAATGCAAAAGGGTGGAACTGGCATCGTGAAACCATAGCAAACATTTTGTTATTCTGGCACCATTGTGACTAGAAACAGATGTCTTGGGTAGGGGCATAAGCTTTTGCTCAGTCCTAAACAAAATATTAAAGAATGGCATCTCAAGTGAATAAATTTGCTTGCAAAAGCTATATATTCTGTCTTCTTTTTTTCTCCTAGATGAACACAGAAAAAAATGTTGTGCCATGTGGATGGCCATAAAGAAAATCATATACTGTACAGGGCTTGGTTTACGCTTGTTCTTCTCTTCCTGAACAATTTGGAGAAGAAATAAAGCAGCTGAATTTATTTTCCTTTTAGCAAACTCTTGATTTTTTTGACTGCAAACAAGGAGCTATAGCTAGTTGTTAAACACACAACCATGCAACAATGCAAAGTTCAGGGTTGATTTGTTTAGCACTCCACTAGAATCTGCTTTAAAACACAATTTCTAGTTCACGTGTAATAAAAAATTAGAAACCCAGAAAGTAAAATGAATTCTACTGTACTCCTCTATTTTACCATACTAGAAAGGATGAGGCTATTCTATTTGACACCTGGCAGGTGAATTTTGCTGAAAATGGATGGATGGATGGCTGCCAAGTCCTTGTGTTGGTTTTCAAAAATACCATCATATTTTCTACAGATTTGCCTTCCAACAAATTTAAGACACTGATGTTTGAGGGCGCTTTTCGTCTGAAATCTCAGCCTACCCAATGTGGTCTGACCTTTTAAGGCCAACAGAACATAATGTAAATAATGTCTACCATCATGGGGCATCCACCATCACGATCTTGATTTCTACCTGCAACAGGGATTTAGAAAGAGGGCATAATCTCTGACAGCCTCCTGTTCAAGTCTACTCTGGATGTCAGATATCAGACTTCTAAACTTTTACAAATAACCTTCGACTTAACAACCCCAATTGGGACCAGAACCTCTGTCACTAAGTGAGGCAATCATTAAGTGAGTCACACCCAACTTTACAACTTTTTTTGCCACAGTTGTTAAGTGAATCACTGTGTTTTTTAAATGAATTGTGGTTGTCGAATAAATCTGGCTTCTCCCACTGACTTTGCTTGTCAGAAGCTGGAATTATAATCACATAGCCCTGGGATACTACAATCTGGCTTCATGGACAGGCAACAGTGGTGGTACTGGGGGGAAAAGCGGAGGAAATAGTTTCGTATGTGTGCCTGTTGCTTGCGCGAATGGAATTTCACATGCTTGTATGGCCCACTTGTATGGCCCAGTTCCCAAAGGGCCAGAGACCACTTGGGAGTTAGGGACCTCTGCTACAATCTCTGTAAACATATGTTTACGAGCTGTAGTGTCACGGTAGTTAGAATGCAGTAATGCAGGTTAACTCTGCTCATTGCCAGGAGTTTGATCCTGATCGGCTTAAGGTTGACTCAGCCTTCCATCCTTCCGAGGTCAATAAAATGAGGTCTTAGATTGTTGGGGGCAATATGTTGACATTTGTAAACTATTCAGAGAGTGCTGTAAAGCACTATGGAGTGATATATAAATCTTATTGCTATTGCTGTTGCTAGCTAAGCACCCACATTTTGATCACATGACCACATTGCAATGGTTGTAAGCACAAGGCCCGGTCATCAATTTTTTTTCAGTGCCATCATAACTTTGAGCGCTAAATGAGTAGTCATCAATCAAGGACTACCTGTACTGCTAACTGACTCAAGAGAGTTAATTGTTTCAGCAAATATGCCCATCACAGAATGCCCCACGCTCAGCACTTTAAGTTTTGGTTTGTTTTTTTTTACAGAGTAGCCCATACTTTTTGAAACCCTGGTTTTGATGGGGGCCCAGGAACCACAGAGAGTTTGCTGTGGTTTTCTCAGATGGCAGGACCAGCTACCACAGTGACTTTGCTTATGGCTGAGCATCCCATGCTTACAGATTTCAACATTCTTGGAAAAACCAGTCCCTTATGTTTTTCTTGGTGTTTTTCTGGATTGTGGAGATTAGGGGATGAGTTTTGGTTGGAGTAAGTTCATTGATGGGGGTTTCTTCTGTGATTGCAGAGGGGTAGCAGCAACATTCCTAGGATTCTCAGCTATTTTCGTTGCAGGCAAAGTCTTTTTAGAAGCCTTTCAATTCTCCAAGCCTGGGATGCTACATTATTCTACACCTGTATTCTTGTGTGGTGCTTGGGAAGTGATGTTGGTCACACCAGGCTCCTTGGTTGCAATTGGATGGCCTAATTTTATGGCTTCATCTGTTTCCAAAAGGCCCACTCTAGTCGAAGGAGTCTGGGGCTTAATGGCATCTTTGCTCAGTGATTTTTGGGGCTGGGAAGATGGAGGAAAATTTTTCTTCGCCACCACATAAGCAGCTTCCTTGGAGATGAGCCCTACAACATTGGAGGTGCCGACTCCTACAGTCTTGCCGGTCTTCTCCTCCTGCAGCACAATACTTTTTTTTGATTTGGCAATCATCCCGGAGATTGTGACATGTTTGGAAGTTTTGGGAGTCATGTGCTGTGAGAGATCAAACAGAGAAAGAAAAATCAGAAAGGTTGGTAAAGGCTTCATTTTCAAAAGTAGTCAATTATTTAGTTGATAATGGCCCGATGCATTTCAAGCAAAAGTCTTCCCTAGGGAAAATGATTTCATTACCTTATTTTCCCCCACTGGTTACTCTGTTGTAATTTCATGTTTGAGATGGAATGCACTGGATGGCCTCTAAAATTTCAAACCAATTTAGTGATTCTGTGATACTCAGATGGAAATGTATATCAGTGGAATTGGGAGGACTGCTGAAATTTGCTTTATGGATCTCTTTAAATAAACACTTCTGCCCAAGGATGGTAAATATAGCAGATGCTAATTATAATGTACACTAAATACAGGTAGTCCTTGACCACAATTGAGCCCAAAATTTCTGTTGCTAAGTAAAACAGTTGTTGGGAGTTCTACCCAATTTTACTACCTATCTTGACACCATTGTTAAGGGAATCACTGCACTTGTTGTGAATCTGTCTTCCCCAATAACTTTGTTTGTCACAAGGTCACAAAAGGTGATTATATGACCCTGAGACATTGCAACCATCATAAATACATGCCAGTTGCCAAATGTCCAAATTTTGATCAAGTGACCATGGGAATGCTACAATGGTTGTAAGCAGGGGTGAAATGCTCCCGGTTCAGACCGGATCGCCCAATCCAGTAGCAATGGCGGTGGGTGGTTCGGAGAACTGGTAGCAAAAATCCTTGGCCCCTCCCATGCCCAGCTGAGCCGCGTGATCATCAGAAGCTTTTTTTTTTACTTTTAAAAGCATTTTTTCTACAACCTCTTTGGCCGAAAAAAATGCTTTTAAAAGTCAAAAAAAAAAAAAGCCTCTGATGATCATGAGGCTCAGTTGGGATCATCAGAGTCTTTTAAAAGCCTTTTTTTACAACCTCTTCAGATGAATGCCTTAAAAATGCCTTAAAAAGTCTCTGATGATCAGGTAATTGCTGGGATTGTCAGAGGCTTTTAAAGGCATTTTTCCTCCTACAACCTCTTAATGTTGCAGAAAAAATGCTTTTAAAAGTAAAAAAAAAATGGTTGGCTACACCCAACCAGGCACATTACCCCCACCACCACCACCACCATCACACACCCCACCAAGCTATGCCCACAGAACCGGTAGTAACAAATTTTATATTTCACCACTGGTTGTAAGAGTGAAAAAAGCCATAAGTTACTTTTTTCAGTGCTGTTGTAACTTTGAACAGTCACTACATGAACTGTTGTAAGGATTACCTATATTGGCTTAAGACATCTATCAGCTGAAGGCACACAAATATAAAACCAGCTGGAACAATTCAAAGTGCATCACTATTACAAAGTTTTTCAATTCTGGGTGTTGGAGTCCACCCATCTGAAAGCTGGCAGGGTTGAAAAATTCTGCACTATTAGAGTCCTGAGCCTTAAAACAAATTCCCGCCATCCTCCTCCATCCTTTAGAACAGGGGTCTTCAACCCCCAGTCTGTGGACTGACACCAGTCCATTGCATGCCAGCAACTGGTCCACGTAAACAAGCAAAGCCCCATCCACAGGATGCAGGTAGTATGTGAATTCACGCCCCCTCTGGTCCATTGAAAAACCTCTCTCCACAGAACCGGTGACTGGTGCCCTAAAGTTTGGGACCCTCTACTTTAGATTACACTTCCCCCTTTAGACCAATACCTTAGTACTATCCTTGTTTGATTTCTTCAGCTTCTCCAATGAAGAGGACAGGATGCTATAGAGGGTTACAAATTTAACGCTGGTTTTTTCTTTAGCTGCAAAACAAACAAAACAAAAATCAACTATGAGGTTCCCAGCTGGAATGGCAAAAACTAGGGATGGCCAATCTGCCAGTGTCATTTTCTCTTAGTTTTTCATTTTTACCAACCAGCCATATTCATCTCGATTCACTTATACTGATCAATTGCATACAGAGGCATTTGCAAACTGCTTTGCTGAATTTGGAGAAGGGCAAATTTGGACTCATAGTCAATACTGCACCTTAGTTCAATGACTTCGTTTACTTCAGAAAGGGATGTTCTGTAACCCATACTGCTATTGATCATTTTAATTGAGATTTCTTCCTACCTGTGGTCAGTGCAGTTTTCACTTTGTTTCTGGCTACAGGCACCTGCTTTCTGATAAGACAAAGAGGTTAAATCAGACAAATTTAAGGAACTCTAAATAATCCTGATGATATTTTGAATATACCTCTAGATCTCTGTTCTTATTAGTTTTGTCTTGCATAATGTTCATAAGCTAAGCAAGCAAATTTAAAAGTCAAAATGCATCCATCAAAAGCCCTCAAAACGTGAATTTTTCATCAGGCCTGGGAATCTCCTGGCGGCAGAGAGCCCCTGCATTGATAGCACCATGTATAACATCTTAATTAAGCTTCTTGAAAACTTGCTTTTATTTATGCTAATAATTTAGCTGTTTAAATTGGCTTTTTTCCTATTTTAATAGTTGCTTTTATTGTAGGCCACCCAGATTCGTCATCTATGAGATGGATGGTCTATAACAGTAATAAGTAAATAAATAAAATCGTTAACAAATGCTTAATTGGTCTTTAGAGCTAGAACCCTGGGGCAATGTGTTTTTAAAATAAGTCGTTGGTAGAAATAAACATCATAATTTTGTCAACTCCCATCTATGCCTGGTGTTTCAGAAAGGGTTTAATTTTCAGCCATGTGTTGTCTAGAGTAGATGTCCTGAACCCCTGAACTGTAGACTGGTCGGTACTGATCCACAGCCCATTAGGAACTGGGTCACCCAGGTTAGTGAGGCTTCACCTGCACATGCATGGGATCTATGTAACTGCCACCAGCACTCCCTGGTCCATGGAAAAATTGTTTTTTCATGGAACCAGGTCATCATGCCCAAAAGTTCTAGAGCAGTTAACTTAATGCTGCTTTTATTTCAGCTAAATGAACATTTGGGTGATAGAGACAATGACAAGCAAGGTTGAAATAAACAATTGGAAGGAACAAAGGTCTTCACAAACTGGTTTTCCATCTTCAGACAACAGATTGGTGCAAAGAAGGGTCAAGGGAAGCCAACAGATGTAAGAGCTGCTTAGCAGAACCTTCAGTAGAGGTACTGTAGTCCTTGACTAAGGAGCACAACTGGAAGTGAAACTTCTGTCACTAAGCAATGTGATTGTCCCAAAAGTGCCTTTTCAGGAGGCAACTGGACTTCCTTGTTTTTTCTTTCTTTCTTTTTCTTCAAAAGAAAAAAGGAGGAAAGGGGGGGGGGGCAGGAGAAAGTCCAGTTGCCTCCTGAAAAAGCACCTTTGGGACAACCATGACCTGGATGATTGAGAATCTCTACAGACTTTTAGCTATATAATTTGGGATGAACACCCTTTGAATGGTGTGGGAGTAAGAATGGATTTCCAGAGGAAAAAGTGCAGACTACAGGAATTTGGGGCACTACTCAAGTGACCCTGAGGACACAGACAAACCTTCAAGTGCTTCAGTGACCCGCTAAAAGGATGCAAATGGCCAACTATCTGCAAAGAATATAAATTCTTCCATTCCCCACTATCCTGTCAGAAGCAGCTTTTTGGATGAGAAGCAAAACGACTTCTAAAAAAGCATCTTTGGGACAATCATGACCTGGATAACTGAGAATCTCTACAGACTTTAAGTGATGTGGTTATTAAGTATGTCATCGCATGCCCATGATTTTATATCCTTTTTTTTCCTTAAATGAAACGGGGTTGTTAAGTGAAGGCATAAACTTCAACTTCATACACTTACAAGGGCCCACTATGTTCTCTAACACAATTCCTGGGCGGGAAATCAAGTGTTCAGGGCCCTTGAACAAAGTCAGGATAGGGGCCAATTGACTCTATGGGTGGATGCTTTTCCAGAGGACAGACGTGATTGCAGAGAAGGGCCACATCCTGGGTCTCATAAATGTGTGGAACCGTATAACCAATGGGACTTGAGGCATTTCAACTCTGCTCAAACATTTAAGACAAGCAAATACCACAAGAGATAGATTAAGGTCCATCAAACAACCGAGTAATGTGCCAAGATTTTACATCTCATTTTGAACCAACATACCTGCTCATTTCCATTTTTCCTATGGTCTTATTTTGATCTTTGTAGGATTTACTCGCATTCAATAATTTGTTGGGAAGGTTGCTCAAATTTGTATCAACTGTTTTAGAGGGCCCCACGGCCACCGTCTGGCAGATGACTTGAGAAGTCTCCACGCCTACTGACATTGTGACTCTGTGAACTTGCTGCCCAGTATCATTTTGAGAAGTGAGATGTCCCTTTTCTGGGGAAATGTTTGAAAAAGCCTGTGGCTTGTTCCCCAGAATCATGCTTGGGTTCCCTAAACATTTATTATTTTTACAGTTCTGGCTCTGGTTGGCTAGACGAGAAGGATTAATTGGAAAGCTTTGTTTCTCAGATTCTACTTCTGATTTCCTTTGGACAGCCTGAGACGGACCAGCTCCCACCGACATAGAATATGCTTTTGGTTCAATTCTGGATGGAGGTTGATGCTGTTGTGGTGACTGGCTCTGGGGTGGAGCTCCAGGTGACTTGGGTCGGCCAGGATTTCTCGCCCTTGATGCAGCAGCAGGATCCTCATTCCTCATGGCTTGAGGGTTCTTTTGTAATGGGGATGCCATTTTGGTCTTTTGTAACAAACATATTTCTTTTTTGCTTTTTTGAAGTGTGACTGGGATGGGATTAGATTCAGATGATATTCTTGATGAAAAGCGCTTCTTTCTCTCAAAGTTGGGCTCCCTGACATTCTTCAACTGATGTTGAGGAGGAGGAGACTGCTTCTGCGACTTGGGCTGGAAGACCTTTGATGACTCCTTACCTACAGACTCCTTCTTCAGTTTAGGAACTGAATGCTGAACCTGTTCTCTAGAAGGGGGCCTCTGTAATGGAAGAAAGATATAGTGTCATGGTATTATCCCAGAAAGCTTGGCTCCTTTTACCCAGCATGCAAGCCAGATAGGTGGAAAGGAAAATGCAGGTTCCAAATGGGCATTCCCTTTGCTTCGGGTGGATTCCCTTTCATACAATTTTGAAAAGGATACATTGCCATGAACCAATCAGGGGAGATTAAAGGGATCCCTGCAGATTTTATTCTGCTAGTCCCATGATGGAGAACCTATGGCATGCATGCCAGAGATGGTACGCAGTGCCCTCTGTGTGGGCACGTGAGCCCTCGCCCCAGTTCAGCTCCGCTGCGCATGTGCACATGCCTCCTGCAGGCCAGTTAGTCTTTGGGTCTCTGCAGTGCATGCGCAGGGTGCATGTGGGGGAGTGGTGCATGCTCAGGGCACGTGCGGGGGGGCCCACACACACATACATGGGGGGTAGGCGCATGTTCAGGGCCCGCACTCGCATTGCATTTTGGGAGTTTGGGTGCACACACGTGCATCCACGCAGTCGGATGCACTCAGGGCATTTGGTCCAGAAAAGGTTAGCCATCACTGTGATAGTTGTTACCTATCAACAGGTAGTCCTCATCTTACGACCACAATTGAGCCCCTAACTTATGTTGCTAAGCAAGACAAGCAAGTTTTCCCCGTTTTATGACCTTTCTTGCCACAGTTGTTAAGTTAGTAACAAGTTGTTAAGTGAATCTGGTTTCCCTATTGACTTTGCTTGTCCAAAGGTCACAAAAGGTGATCACATGATCCTGGGACACTGCAACCATCATAAATATGAGACAGTTGCCAACGGTCTGAAATTTGATCACGTGACCATGGGGAGGCTGCAACAGTTGTAAGTGTGAAAAATGGTCATAAATCACTTTTTTCAGTGATGTTGTAACTTTGAACGGTCACTAAATGAACAGTTGTAAATCAAGAATTACCAATATAGAGAGCAGTGCTCATCTCTGTTTCAATCCTGGGAGCATACATCATTAAACCAATCATTAAAAGCAGCATCCTGCATACATCTTCGGTAGTCATAGTAACATAGTTCAGCTAAAGCTCAAAAGGTAGGCCAAGACTTTACCTTATCACTAACATTCCTCCTTACTCAAGATATTCCTAAGCAACTTTGTACCAAGATCTCACCCGTCCCTTTAATGGCCAGTAATTACAATAACTATCTGGTTTGATACAGCAACCAAACAAGACAGGTACAGATTCCAGTGAATAGTCAAGACCACAGAAAGAATAATTGCAGCCAGCCTGCCTTTCACAGAAGACCTATACCTTGTGTGGGTCAAGGAGGGCTGAGCAGACATAAACTGTTTCAACTCCTTCCCTCAAGACACTACTATAAGGCATTGTATGCAGTGATGAAATCCAATTTTTTTCCCTACTGGTTCTGTGGGCATGGCTTGGTGGGTGTAGCTTGGTAGGCATGGCAGGGGAAGGATACTGCAGAATCTCCATTCCCACCCCACTCCGGGGGAAGGATACTGCAAAATCTCCATTCCCACTGCATTCCAGGGGAAGGATCCCTCCCAACTCCTGGGGGATGTATATTACAAAATCTCCATTCCCACCTCACTCTGGGGCCAGACAGAGGTGGTATTTGCCAGTTCTCTGAACTACTCGCTACCAATTCTCCAGAACCTGCTGGATTTCACCTCTGACTGTATGCCAAGAGAATGAGACACAGGGACAGGTTTTTTCCCTCGTGCCATCACTCTGGTGAACACTTAATTTTCGCAGTTCTGTCTAATGTCTACGTATGCAGATAGTCCTTGACTTATAACAATTCACTTATGTTCAAAGTTACTTGTTCAAAGTTACAGTGGCACTGAAAAAAGTGACTTAGGACCGTTTTTCACACTTATGATTGTTGCAGCATCCTCATGGTCCTATGATTTACATTTGGATGCTTGACAATCAATTGACATTTTTAACAGCTGCAGTGTCCCAGGGTCATGTGATCACATTTGACAAAAGTCTGTTAATCAAAATCTATGGTGAAACCAGATTCAAATAATAATCGTGTTACTAACAACTGCAGTAATTCACTTCACAAACATGGCAAGAGAATGGGGCAAAACTCACTTAATAAATGTGTCAAACAGTAACATGAATACTTGTATTAACTATATAGTCTGGTTATAGTATTATTATTTATCATTGTCCTCTTTTATAAGTATTATGATGATGATTATTCTTTCTGTTGCTTTGCAAGCACACTTAGTGTTTCTGTACTGGAAATAAATTCCTTGTCTAATCACACTAGGTATTCAATTCAAAAGGACTGGCTTAGGAAAGAACCTGGTTCCTTGAGTCAAGAATATCCAGTTAAATTCTTGACCAGGCGCTTCTTCTCTGGCACTTCTTGCATTTTCCAATTCTATCTCACCTCTGTGAGCTTAGCTTGCAAAGGGCTACTCTTCCATAAAGTGCAAACCTCGGGTTCCTTCCCAGGGAGATTTTCTGGACTCTTGATCTTGCCACTGGCCAGGCGCATCAGGTAAATCAGGTGCAACCAGCACTCAAAGAGAAAATCCGCCTTCTCTTCTCTGACCAAGAGTTGCAGGTAATACTTGTCCCCCGTGGGCAGCTGCATTTTCAGCTGCCGTTTGTTCGCATCATGAACAAAAATCTCCACCAGGTCCAGTGGGATCAAGCTGTAGGTAAGGAAAAGCAACACGAGAACTCAAACTTTGCAAGGAGGCCTGGGAAGCCAGGGTAGGGAGGGCTGTGCCAGTCTTACCGGGTGATTTCTAATGCTCTAGACTTCAAGTTTCTATTCGTTGTTTCTTGTTTTTCTCGGGCAATAATCATCAGGTCAGGAAGAAGCAACTTGGGGCAGCTGGCTAAAATACCTATGGTGACTACATTGGGATGCTTGTGGATGTTACTCAATTGGCCATCTTTGGTCACCTGTATGGAGAGAAAAGACAAAGGTGCCCTGAGATGCCTTTATGTAATTTTAGAAGCTGGCTTTTAATGATCTCATAGAATAATGTTTTGTTTGTTAAATTTATTTGCTGCCCATCTCGCCAAGGGGCTATTCTAGGTGGTTTACAACAGTAAAAATGGAGAAATGAACATCCACAAACACCCCAATGGATAGGTATTTTAGCCAACAGTCCCAGTATCAAAGTAAAGAAGACATAAAGATAAACAACAGAAACAATAAACAATGAAAGGTCATGTGAGATTAAAAAGAAGAGGGGGGAGAAGCAAGGAGGGCAAGGAGGGGGTGGAGTTTGCTATCACTCTAGCCTTATTACTTAGGAATAAGTATCATTTTGTTACTAAATGAATACAGGTAGTCCTCGACTTATGTCCATTCACTGAATGACTGCTCAAAGTTACAACGGTGCTGAGAAAAGTAGCTACCAACCAGTCCTTCCACTTACAATCATTGCAGTGTCTTGCAGTGACATGATAACCATTTGCGACCTTCCCAGCTGGCTTCCAACAAGCAAAGTCAATTGAGAAAGTCACAAATTGCAATCACGTGATGTCTAGCTTAATGACCACACCACTTAACAACAAATTTTCTGGTCCCTTTTGTGGTTCTAAGTTAAGGACAACCTGTAACTAACACGAACATTTACAGTTGTTCTCCAACCCAACCATTCTTACTCCCTAGCAATAAAATTCTGTTTATGGGAAGGAAGGTATCAATACAAGTAGTGATGTGAGATTTCTTTGCCCTTAACAGTTGTCCATTTGCTGGATCTTCGAGCACCAAGATCATGTAGTGACTGCTGGTGAAATGGTTTGCCAGCCAGCATAATTCAAGTTATGGAGCAGGTCTGTAAACATCTCTGAGGGTAACGTGTAAAGGTAGTGCTGGATTTTGGATTCATTTAACAACTGTGGCCAAAAAAAAAAGTCACTTAACAACTGCCTTGGTTAGCAACATAAATTCTGGTCCCAATTGTTGTCATAACAGAGAAACAGTTTCTCTCTATTGAAAAAGATTGCTCATTCCTAAACAACAAGAACATCCAATCACCTGGAAAAAGTTGCTCTCGAAGGTTTGTGCACCTCTAAACACACTGTACTCTGGCATCTGCAGCAATTTCTGCAGTTTGCCAGGTGATGGTGACCAGCCCTGGAGAGCTTGATCATGGATATCTTCTGAAGGATTCCATTGGCTCCTTGTTGGTTCCTTTCCTGGAAGGCAGCAAAGTAATACAAAAAGAGCATATGTGAGAAGTATTACAAGAATCAGGATGTGCAAAATCTCACAATATTTTAATTACTCTGTAGGACTGGACATGTCTCTCCCAGGGCCTATCCTACATCCTCATTGAAGTGCTCCTTTGGTCTTCATCCAGAATTGTTGTTGTTTTTCCTCTTTGTCTCAAACCACAACCACGTGAGACATGGACATGTACTCTTGTTCTGCAAGTCCATGTTGCACCATGATTTATATTTCCATATGATAATATTGTGTGGAAATGACCTTGGGAGACAGGAAGAAGAGCTGCAGCCTAGACAACTATAATGCACAAGATATTTCAGCCCACATTTCAGTCCACAGATAAGGTGCTGTAAGCTGAGGGGAGGGGAGAGGAGGGGAGGGGAGGGGAGAGGAGAGGAGAGGAGAGATATAAGCTAAGTTGAGATGAGATGAATTAACCTTTATTGTCACTTTTTTCTGTGAACACATCGGCATACATTAAAAAATGAAATTCTGATTTCCTTCTAATTCAGAGGGAAAAAAATGTGAGGGAAGAGCCTCAGAAGTGACTCTCTAGTTTTCTTGAAAAAAAGGAGGGGAGAAATGCTTTAAGATTTATAAGATGCTGTTACGTAACCCTACAATAAAGGTAGTGCTCAGGATTTATGCTTCTCTGGATTACCTTGTAGGACTGACCCACATCTGATTGCTCTTTTCTGATATAGGAGCGATTTTAATGTGAGGAAAATATCCTCCACTCTCCAAACCCATCTACTACCTGCTGAGACCAGCCACAGTAACTACAGACCCCCTAAATGACCCTTCATAGGTTCCCCACACATTTTAAATCTTCAGATGCTTTGGAGAATTAGTTGACTCCCTCTTCTTTGTGGCAGCCCCAACATATTGGAACACTGCTATCATATCACCCCTAGTCCTTCTTTTCATCAAACTAGACACACCCAAATCCAGCAACCGTTCTTTACATGTTTTAGCCTCCAGTCCCCTAATCATTTTTTTTGCCCTTCTTTACACTCTTTCTAGAACCTCAACATGTTTTTTACCTCATGGTAATCAAAACTGGGTACAGTATTCCAAGTGTGGCTTTACCAAGACATTATAAAGCGGTATTAACACTTCACGTGATCTTGATTCTATCCCTCTGTTAATGCAGCCTTTAAAGGTATGAAACTCAACCAGCATCCTCACATATCAGATCCTTCCTCACTACCCAGCTGACGAACGCAAGTATGTAAATTGTTCCCACCTGCAGGGTGTGAGAACATAGCTAGGACTGAGTGGAGCTCAGGAAGAAGCTATAATCCCTGCTTGATTATCATAATACTGGAACAAGAACATCCTCTGGGTCACAAAATTCTGGCTTATCATTCTGGGTGGGGCTGGACCCCCCCATGGGTTTTGGAGCTACCAGTTTCTGTACTGATTAAGGCCTCTCTTCTCACCAGATTCCATCTTTCCTGGCTGAAAGGCATGTCTCTCCTACTGGAAAATCTGTCTGCCAATTATTTGTGCATTGTGACATCAACAAAGAAAGCAGGGGATGGGCTGCTGGATTGTTGGAGAGTAGAGAAAATCAGCAAAGGGTCAAAAGAGAGATATCAAAGATGGTGGCTGGATGAATGCCACTCTCTAGCTAGGAGGAATGTTTTTTGATGCCACAACTGAAAATATTCTTAGATGGTGGAGCCCACAATCTGGAAATTCTAAGCATTCGTCTCTGATCTAAGAGGACGCAATATTTCAAGCAATGGTAAGTCTACCTGTTGGAAAAGTGCAGGTGATTCCTTCAGATAAATTTCTTCTTAGAACTGCCAGATGATTCAGGGAATGTTACCATTGGAAAACACAAAGCTAAAATAGATATACCTGTAAGTGGTTTATTATCTCAAAATGTATCTTGTGCACAGTGCTGAAAAATACTCTACTTTGGTCATAAAAGCAGATTGATAAATTACCGGGACCAAATAAAAACAAAGAGGCAATCTATAGTATCCTTTCCATCATTTTTAGCAATGCATATTTAAGGAGAGGTTTTTGTTGGCATTTCAAATCCCTCTAAAACAAGCAACAGCCCATAGGCTGGATCTGGCTAACCACCTAAAATTATCTCAAAAAGAAATACCATACTTATTTCCTGCTTGCAGTGATTCTAAAAAAATAAAGTTTGCAATTCTGTCTTATACCTGATGTAGAACTGTCCCATTTTAATAAATGATTTGAACGATATAATGAGACTATATTGTTTATAATATACCTTCAGTTACTGAAGTCTCTTCCTCCCTCCCTTCATAAACATTTATTTCCCTAACCACAAGGGGCACCCCTGCATGCTCTCTTTTTCCTTTTGGCCTCACCCCTCTTTTCCCCCCTTAAGAAATATGTCTCTATGGTTTGTCCCAAATGCCAGTGTACTTGCTCAAGGGAGAGTACGTCCTCACTTAACTATCACAACTGAGCCTGGAATTTCCATTGTAAATCACTGTGGTCATTAAGTGGGTCACCACATGACCTGACTCAATTTAACAACTGTTTTACAAGGGTCATAAAGTGAATCGCCATTGTAATTAAGTGAATGATGTAATTGTTCAGCAAACCACTTGAGCATTAAGGGAATCCATTCTCTTGAATGGGGATTTTGTGCTGGAAACCAGTAACCAATATTGGAAAATGTAACTAGTTGTAAAATGCGAGACAGTTACCAAGTGCCCAAAATGCAATCATGTGACTGTTGGGTGATGGTGGTGCAGCAGCAGTAATGTCTAGGAGGGGTTGTAATTGACTTTTGGGAGGATGGTCATAACTTTGAGTAGTCATTAAACAACCTCTCATTAAGCAAGGACTTCCTCTTTGTAGAAGAAGGATGCTGACCTCTTGTCCTAGAAATTTAAATAGCACTCAACTGAAATTTAAACAACAGAGGAGTCAAATTTTGGCCAGATGAATTTCTTTTATTGCAGATACTGGATACCCTAATAATAAAAAAGACCATTTACTGCAAAATCAAGCTCTCTATTTATAACAGATCCTTGGTTGAAATCTGTATTGTTTCTTCTGCCCTTAAGTGATTAAAAAAAAACCACTTTTCATTTTTTGTTCCTTGACCTTGGATGGGGTTTGGATGAGGGTCCTATCTAGTGCTAACTCAAGGTTATATAGTGCCCCCAGGCTACATTGACTGATGGTACCATCTTCTGCTTATGCAAAGATGGCATCTTTAGAATGATTTGGAAGTCAGGTGACAGGAGTGCCCCCAAACTGACATCCTCGATCAGCATTCCCCAACCTTTTTGGCTTTGTGGACCGGGGGGGGGGGGGGAAGAATGGGGATGGTTCTTTGTGTGTGGAACAAGCGTGTGCATTATCACCCACTACGGGCGCAAATGGAGCTGCACATATGTGCACTTGCCCGCTACCTTGCACAAGTGGAGTTGTGCATGCATGTACTTTCCCGCTGCTGAACATGCCATAGCCCGATACTGGGCCGCAGCCTGGGGTTGGGGACCCCTGCCCTAGATCAGTGCTTGCTTAGTTCAAGTTTGTAGCTGGCCTCAGCCCCGTCTGGCTTCAAGTTCCTTTGCTTCCAACTTTGTGAACTTCAATTCTCGTAGGTTTAAACAGATTTAAATCCTGTGTTTATATCAGTGTTTCTCAACCTTAAGATGAATTGACTTCAGCTCCCAGGAAAAGTTGCTAAGACTGAGAAACACTGTGATACATTAATCGAATGGTGGGGCTAAGATTTATCAGTGTTTCTCAACCTTAGCAACTTGAAGATGTGTGGACTTCCATTCCCAGTATTCCCCAGCTATTTTAATTCATCAGGTAAATGACTTACTTGTCACAAATGGCTCCAGTATCTTTTGTCAACTATGATAGGGCAATTAGGCTGCATTTCCAACAGGGCTGGTGCCAAAGAAAAAACTCAGGTGGTGGAATTGAGCTTCACACAGTGTGATCCAGTTTCTCCATCCAATGGACCTCTTATTTTTTTTCTTAATCTTTATGTGCTATGCTGTACAAAGCTAGTTGTGATGAGTGTCGAGTGTGGTTCTGCCTTCATAGGAATGTCATGATGGCAGCAGCTACAATAGATGTCACTGCCTATCACTAGAATTTTTGGGTGGGATATTGGGGCATCTTATTACATACTGTGAAGCAAGGGATGTCCAGAGGTGCATCTCTATCATTGGCTCTTAGCAACTTAAAGCACCTTCATGGAACTGCAGCTAGCATGTCTTGATATTCTTTGCAGATATTCTTTAATTTTTACTTTTGTTGGATAAAATAGGAACCCTGTTTATTCTTTAGGCATCTCCTAGGGGATAAATGTAGCATTTTCCTGATGTGTTCCAGATGTCTGAACTTCAGTTTGCAGAATTTCTAGCCAATGTGAAATTTTAGAAGTTGATTCAACTTGTCGGAAGGACATAAACTGAAGTATACAACTACAGGTAGTTCTTGACTTACAACCAAAACTGAGCCCAAAATTTCTGCTGCTAAGCTAGACAGTTGTTAAATGAGCTTTGTTCCATTTTATGACCTTTTTCGGCACAGTTAAGTGAATCACTGTAATTGTTAAGTTAGTAATATTGTTGTTAAGTGAACCTGGCTTCCCCATTGACTTTGCTTGTCAGAATTCCACAAAAAGTTGATTACATGACCCCAGGTATACTAAAACTATCATAAATACATGCCAGTTGCCAAATATCCTATTTTTAATCACATGACTATGGGATGTTGCTACAGTTGTAATGGTGAAAAATAGTCATGTCACTTTTTTCAGTGCCGTTGTAACTTTGAATGATATCTAAGCAAATGGTTGTTAAATCGAGGACTACTTGTAGTTGCCATAGAAATAATACAACAGTAATTGTATCAGGAATTCTCCAACTGCTTGCATCAAAAGGCTCATCATATATATATGCTGGGTGCTAAGTGTCAGAATTTTGATCACATGACCATGGGGAGAGTGCAAAGGTTGTTAATCGAGGACCAGTTATGTCACTTTTTTCCACTGCTCTTGTAACTTCAAATAGTCGCTAAATGGATGGTTGTAAATTGAGGATTACCTGTATTGTGCAGCAGAGTATACACAGTCCAATCAAATGGAAAGTTATTTTACAACTTTTTTCTAATGAGATGGAGCTTGAATGCAGATGGTCATTAACAATTATCCTTTCTTTTCCTTGCATAAAAGGTTGTTTCTGCAGCATTATATTAAAATGGACTATTTTAACAATGCAGGTATGGTTCTGTGTACCAGGAATGCTTTAGACAAAGAAGTCTCTGCTTAATGTCTATGGAGATTTTCAGTCATCCAGGTCATGGTCTCAAAGGTGCTTTTTTCAAGAGCCAACTGGACTTCCTTATTTTTCTTTGAAGACATGTTGCTTCTCATCCAAGAAGCTGAAAAGCTTCTTGGATGAGAAGCGAAATGTCTTCAAAGAAAAACAAGGAGGTCCAGTTGGCTCTTGAAAAAAGCACCTTTAGAACAAGTTTCCTGCTGTCTTTTGTGAGAAATTTTATCTTCTGCCATGGATAAAGCCTCCAAATGCAGTCCCTAAGAAGGAAGAGGATCAGAACAGTAGTAGCACCGTAGTACCATCCACAGCAGGAATAACAGTAGCTTTATTGTGAAACCAACCCACAAAGAGAGATGCTGAGTTCCTTTAAAGACTCAATTCCTGGAGAGTTAAATAAACCCTGAGAAATTAAACCGTGTGTATGCGTGTGTGTGTGTGTCTTGAAGCAAGTGCATCTTTCCAGAGTTCCAGGCAGGATTTGGTTAATTCCATGGGGCAAAGGGGGAGGAGGAGAACTGCCCAATCCCTGTAGTAATCCCAGAACAAGGACAAGGAAGCTCCCCCTTGAGGTCTCTTTGAGTAATACAGCAGCTTACATCAACAAGTTACACCGGTTCTAGTCCAGAATGTCCACATTTACTAGTAGAAAAGCATCAGTTTCAATCACAGCCAGGTCGGGGAGGCAGAAAGAAAGGAGAGAGCCTTCACTTCGACCAATGTGGGTGCTGCTTCTCTTCCAGATTTATTTCCCAGTTTTTGGCAGTTTGGACTCCAATTGTTTTGAAGCTCTGCCTTCAATCCCCATCGGTACTAGACAATTCATGGCTATCAACTCCCAAGCGTCTGGCCAGCAAGAGGTACACTGTTATTCTTTGTAAACAGAGGGTGGCTTGAGCAATAAAAGCAGGATTTGAAGGGGTTCAGTCTGTATACAAACTGCCCATCTCCAGTATGAAAGAATGGAAAGGATGATATAAAGTAACGGGAAGATCCGAGGAAGCACCAGATGTTCTCTTCACCAGCCTATTCACCAAACATTCCAGACTTCCAGTGGCTTTTTTCCATCATCAGTCTCAAAAGGTAAAAAAGCTTTATCTCAATTCTGCAAACCACCTGAGTGAGGGAAGACAGCAGGAAACAGCTAGGGGAAGGCAGTGCCAACATCTGGTAGCTGTGTTGTTCCCTCCCAGGCGGAAGCACATGTCCCAAGTGTCCATGATTGTGATCTCAGTCCTGCACCTGCCAGACAATGAGGTGGCTTCTCTCGGCTCGACGGAGGCGTGGGTTCGGGTGTAGCAGGTCACCGTAGTTCTTATCGGAGTTGTCTCCTAAACATGGAGGAAAACAGTGGCCACATGAAAAGAGATCAGGTCTACTCCAAGCATATCAAAGGACTATCAAGGAACCACCAAAAACACTCCCACTAACAGCCACCGGGCATACCACTAGTATATAAACAGAAAGCAAACCCTGCTTCCTTTGCGCACTGATGATGTTACCTAGTTGGGTAATAAAACATTTGTAAGAAAACCACCAAGCTCAGAGAGCACCAAGGACCCCACAGTTCAACCCTGAGTACAAATTTTCTTTTCTGTTGGTATCAAGAAGGTCTTTTCTTTATAAAGAAATCCTAATCCCGTTTCCTCTCCAGGTGTGTTAATTACTGGATTATAGCACCACACCATCCCTTGCCATCGGCCAAGGAGGCCGGAGCTGAAACTGAAACCACTGTAGTTTCTCCATCCCTGCTTACCTATCCGGAGATTTATATACCCTTCCCCTCCACTTAGCACCAAGCTGCAAGGTTTGCTTGGTTTCTCTTGAGTGTGCAAATCCTTGAAGTTTTCTGTAGATGGATCCACATATCCTAGAAGAATGAAAATAAGTCAGAGCTATTCAAATCCTAAAGGCACCAAAACTGAAATGATCATAAAGATTTCCAAACCCGTTCTGGATAGGAATGGCATCCCTTCAGGATGATATGGAGGGAGGATACTGTTCTCCTTCCCTCAGTCACACCTGGTGCTTAGAATAAATCTCTCTCATCAACAAACCTTTTGATTAGACTCAATTTGAAATCAATTTTTCTCAGCACCATCACCGCAAAAGGCCACAAAATTCTGTCCCGTAGTACAGGTAATCCTTGATTTACAATGGTTCATTTAGTGACCATTCAAAGTTACAACGGCACTGAAAAAAATGACTTATGACCATTTTTCACACTTGTGACCATTGCAGCATCCCATGGTCACGTGATCAAAATCCAGACGCTTGGCAAGTGGTTCATATTTATGACAATTGCAGTCTCGGGGTCGTGTGATAACCTTTTGTGGCCTTCTGACAAAGTTAATGGGGAAATCAGATTTACTTAACAACCATGTTACTAACTTAACAATTGCAGTGATTCATTTAACAATTTTGGCAAGAAAAGTTGTAAAATGGGGCAAAATTCACTTAACAACTGTCTTGCTTGGCAACAGAAATTTTGGACTTAATTGTGGCCATAAATTGAGGACTATTATACCATAGTATAATAGAAGAAGAGGGAATTTGAGAAGAATGGCTTTTGATCTTGTTGTTGTTGCCATATATAAGAGCAAAGTTACAATAAATGACAACAGCTGCAAGATTACTTTAAGCACAGAGGTGAAAGGATTCACATATGCAGTACCCACAATGGAAGAATGGATGGTGAAATTAATGGAGTTGGTGGAGAGGGAAAAATTGGCTGGGCTGATTAAAGAAAAGACTTTATTCTAGTTTTACTTCTGTTTGGAAACCACTCTTGGATATTTTGCTTGAAACTGAAAGAAACAGAATTTTAATCATGGGATGTGATGACTAGATGTGATTACAACTAGGGAAGTATAGTGTGCTGTGGTTTACCCTACTTTAAAAGGTCATTGTATTTCATATTTGTATCTGTACCAAAAAAAGTCAGAAGTTATTCTTTTCTAAAGCCTTTCTATAGAAAGGCTTTCTATTCTCCACCGCTTTTGTGTGTGTTGCCAAATTTGCTTTTTCCCTATCTTTCCCTCTTTCTTTTTAATTATTTTTTCTATGTCTTTTTTGTAGTTTATAACTTTTTAAAATTTAACTTCTTTTGGGGTGGTGGGGAGGAACAGTTTATGATGCAGCTCTAGGTATTCCTGCTAGATTAGACCAGTGTTTTTCAATCTTGGTAACTTTAAGATGTATGGAGTTCAATTCCCAGAATGCTGGCTGGAGAATTCTGGAAATTGAAGTTCATCTTAAATTTCCTAAGATTGACAAACACTGGATTAGACTCATCCACATATGCCCTCTCTTTCCTATTCTCCTTTCTCTTCCAGTCATTTTTACTATTTATCTGATGTTTTCTCTGTTTATATGATCTATGGTACCTATATCTTTCTTTTATTAAAAATGTCTTCTTGCTGTATGATAGGATAGATTGTCTTTTGGTCTATGACCCAATAAATAAATAACATACTTACTTAACTTGTACTTTACAGCTCTGGCTAACTTGGTTTTTTAATGTATTTTAATGAGTTGCATTTTAGGCAATGAGAACAACTAAAATTTAAACAGAAAATGAACTGCTTCACTCTACTCTTTCTAATTGTTATTTAGGTTAGATGTTTTATTGATTTTAGCTCTTTTAGTGTTTTTTTTTTAACTTGTATTGTGAATAACCCTGGAATAAAATCTAATGAAGGTAGTATATCAAAACTGTTTGGTAAATAAGGCCATTAAACATTATTAGCCAGAGAAAAATACAGTATTAACTTGCACTTTCATAGGGCCTCAGGGGAGGATAACCTTCTCTGAAACTAGTGTAGAAATCCACGCTATTCACCATGAGGCAGGTTAGATTTCTTTCAAACAGAAGGCAAAGAAAAGATAATTTGCCTACAAATTAACCAATATGGACTTTCTGGTTGCCTCTGCCAATCTGGCCATGTGTTATATCTGTGGCCACAGATGTGCCCAAAATAAACAAACCAAGTACCCAGTCCATTAAAAAAAAAAAGCAAATTGTTAGAAGCTACAGTTTAGAATCCTATTTCTGGCTGAATCAGAATTGGAGAAAATCAGGATGCAACCCTTACTCAATGGCAGAATCCACACCCTTTATAACACCGATTGAACACACAATCCTCTGCCCTGCAAAGCATGACATTATATCAGCCAACCACTGAAGTTTCATTCAGTTCATTTACAACACAGTTACTATTTTAAAGGTTCTGCTCTATTTAGAGGTAAAGGGATATATCTATTTTGTTGATTTAAACTTTAACATACATGAATCCAGTCTCACTGAATTTAGCATTTTCTGCCTATGCTTGGTTTCAACTTCCAAAAATTCCCAGCCAAGATGCTGACATGAATGCCTTGTTTATCACAGCCCCCACTTCCTTCCTCCATCTCTGTTGTTTTTCCCATGCTGGGAAATTCTGTAAACATCTCAGGGAAGAAACTTGTCATATTCTGCCAAACTGTCATGCACACAAGTAGCCCTTCCTGAAAAATCAAGAAATGGGTTTCGGACATTTCTTGCAAACTACCTGGGACAGAGACAAAGAAACGGACAGCATCGCGGTGCCCATGGTAGCTGATCTGGGCTTGCTCCATAGCACACAAAGGGATACCAGCAGAGGGAGAAGTCTTCACGCTTTCAGAAAATTCTGCAGAGAAACAGGAAAAGCCATCTCAGAACTAAACAGCGCAGCTATGAATTTTCCCACAGTCAGAAGGAGACATATTTGCTTACCAGAGACAAAAGGCACAGATATAATGGTGCCACCGGATGTGCCAACCCACAGTCGCTTTCCAAAAGCACCAAGAGCTGAGATGTTCAAGGCTAAGCTGACACTGCTGGGCCCTGGGGGGATGAGGAAGAGAAAGCAAGGGTGAGCTTGTATATGTTTGACAGACTAGCACCGATGATATTACCTAGTTTGGGTAATGAAACAACTGTAAGAAAACAACCAAGTTCAGAGAGCACCAGGGACCACTCAGAGGTCCACAGACCACCTCTCTGACTGGGTGCTCAGACCATCATGACTGGGAATTCTGGAAGTTGTGTACTCCGACCTGAGCACCAAGCAGGAGAAGGCCTGCCTTTCTTTCTTTCTTTCTTTCTTTCTTTCTTTCTTTCTTTCTTTCTTTCTTTCTTTCTTTCTTTCCTTTCTTTCTTTCTTTCTTTCTCTCTCTCTCTCTCTCTCTCTCTCTTTCCTTTCCTTTCCTTTCCTTTCCTTTCCTTTCCTTTCCTTTCTTGCTCTTTCTTCCTTCCTTCCTTCCTTCCTTCCTTCCTTCCTTCCTTCCTTCCTTCCTTCCTTCCTTCCTTCCTTCCTTCCTTCCTTCCTTCCCTCCCTCCCTCCCTCCCTCCCTCCTCCTTTATCTTCTCCATCATCTATAGTTAAATGCCACCTGATTCCCAATAACTGGGCATTCTCAAACCATAACTCCTGTCTAGATCCACACATGATTTATGACAAGCATGGATACAGGCATTAGGGAACCTGTGCCTCTCCAAGTATTGCAAAATTACAGTTTCCAACAGCCCCAGTCAACAAAGGCCACAGGAAGAGATGTTGGGGACTGTCCTTCTGTGATATTTGAAGGACCTAATCCTGGTTTAGGAGTTCTACCTACAACAGACGATCTGGGAAATGGAGTCCACAATAGCCAAGGATCTTTCTATAAAAATTTATGATCCTTCAATAACCCTCCAGTTCCTCACATTCTTCCAGGAACCAGAGCAGCTTACAGATCATGTCCTGCCTGGCTTACTCCTCCCCTACCCTGCCAAAGTGTTTCTCAACCAGAATTTAAGAAGTGTGGACTTCAACTCCCAGAATTCCAAGCATGGCTGGTTGGATAATTTTGGGAGTTGCAGTCCACATGTCTTACAGTTCCCAAGGTTGAGAAACTGTTCTGCAATATCCAAGATCCTGCCTCCAGATGCCCTCTGTTCCTGACCCAGTCAGGCCCAAAAGATCAAGTCCACCTGAAATTCCAATTAAACTGATTTGTTGCTAATCATGCCTATGCACAGGAGACTTCTTAACAATTAACACCTGCTTGGGTGCTAAATACAGTAGTGGCCAAAATTTTGGAAACCTTTTGGGGAAAGTGTATTTGTGAGATTTGATGGCTAATAACACCACTTTTTTTTTGAGTTTCAAGTTAATCATATTCCACTGCTGGAATGGTCTGAGAATAGCCCAGATCTTAACCCAATTGAAAATCTATGGGACCGACTAAAGAATTTGTTAGTCAGAAGCGACCCAGCAATAAAACCCAGTTAATAGAAGCAATCATTCAATCTTGGTTTCACATTATAGCAGAACTAAAAGACTTGGTTCATTCCATGGGAAGATGTTGTAAGGCTGTAATTCATGCTAAAGGTTACCCAACAAAGTATTAACTGACGTGATAATTTTTGTATAACTTGTTTTTTCTACGTGTTTCACTTTTCTTCTTTATACTGTAACTGCTATTCTAATAGCAAATCCTTCATAAAAGTTATTGCATTACATTCTTGATTAAATTATCTTTCCATTAACATATAATTTTAGGGTACTACTCCAAAAAAAAGTGGTGTTATTAGCTTGTTTTAGAAAATACACTTTTCCCAAAAGGTTTCCCCAATTTTGGCAACTACTGTAGATAAGGGTTAATAGAATTCATGGGGGTAGGACTTAGTTCAGTTGTGGCTACATAGGGATTTTAGGCTGATCGCTCTTTTAACTCCACTTCCAGGAACAGCCACTCACCAAATGTGCGGCTGATGAAGGGCTCCAGTTCCACTTCCTGCAATGGCTGCCCTGTCTCTGCATGGAGAAGACGCAGAGTGGTCTCCAGACGGACTGAAATCCAGATGCCACCACCAGCAACTGCCATGTGCCGGACATGGCTTTCAGGGTGCGAAGTCACTTCAAAGTATCGCTGGAAGGAAGGAAAACAAATTGGTGGCAGGGAGCGAGATACAAATGACAGGCATGCCAATTTTCTCTGGCATGAGTGCAGGAAGTCTATGGCCTGTTGGTTGGGCAAGAACTCTTGTATACAAGTAGTCCTCGACTTACAACCAGCCATTGAATGACCGTTCGAAGTTACAAAGGCACTGAAAAAAGTGACTTATGACTGATTTTCACATTTACAACCGTTGCAACATCCCCATGGTCACATGATCAAAATTCTACTAAGAATGTAGATGCAGTGGATTCCAGTGACTTGAATCTGTTCCAGCCTCATCTGAGTTTTCCACTGGACAACTTCTTGGCTTCCATAGCTTCCAGTAAGGGCCTCATGTCTCAACAGGCTCACCTGAATGCGAGCAGTCCGAGGATCCAGCACGTAGATTCGGTTTCCATAGCCACACCAGAGCCAATTAAATACAGGGATGATGCAACGAATGGAGCGCCGTGGCCGTCCCAATTGAACCAAGCGTGGGGCATGCAGTTCCCAGTTGCGATCTAAGAAAAGACAAGTTATTATATTATAAGCCGCCCAGAGTCACCTTGAACTGTGAGATGGGCAGCATGTCAGTTTAATTAATAAGTAAATAAAATAAGTGTCAATGACCCACATAAGCTGGGCAAAATCAAGTAAGCAACATCTACAGAGACTTCAGTAAGGTATATTTAATGCAAGTCTTTGGGTAACTACAGAATCTTGGAAACATCAAGAATTTCCAACTCTCATTTATGATGAGTTTGTTAAGATAAAATCTCTTGGAAATGCTTCTTCCCATTTTTCTTGCTAGCTGGGCTTCATTGCTGTTTGTAAGACAGGCTGTCAATGGATTCATGTTCTGTCTCTTGATTATTTATGATTATTTACCCTTCTGTTACTTTCCTAGCCTCTATACATCCTCTCTCATCAAGTAATTAAGAAGAACATCTCAACCATGGGGGAAGTGGAAGGAATCCAAGCAGCAGGGCCTACCTGCATTCCGATGGAATATAGCGAGAGATCCATCAGCAAGGGCAGCTACAACGCGGCCTTGGGTATGCCTGGAGCAGACAGGGCAGAATAACACAAAGGCATGTTTTACTAGCACTAGAATGGGAAGACAGGCAGTTTCCACTGAGGATACTCAGCTTTCTGACATTGGGCAAGAGTTGCATACTCACACAATACAATGGACAGCCTCCTTCAAGCGTATTTTGCCTTGGCAATGTCGCCAGTCAGTCACAGCGGAATGAATATAGATACTGTAAGACAGAAAGAAATAGCAGAAATAAGAGGAATATCCAATAGAATTATTAGGCCCTTTGACATAACTCTGCCACTAGCACAGTACCAGCTGGGACGCCTAGCTTCCCATTCATTAAAGGTAAAGTTTTCCCGCATCTAGTTGTGTCTGATTCTAGGTGCACAGAATGCTGAGGTGCACGCAATACTCTTACCTTCCCACCAAAGTGGTACTTATTTATCTACTTGCATTTGCACAGTTTTGAATTGCTAGGAGGGCAGGAGCCGGGGTTCACCCTGTCTCACGGCGCTGGGGTCTTGAACCTGGCCTGTCAGCTTTCCAGATGACCAGCTCAACATCTTTAACCACTAAGCCATCAAACACATGCCCATTCATTAACTGTTCGTATTTGGGAGACAGCATTAAAGTATCTGCTGTCACCATATCATTACTGTATTGAGCATATTCATTGTGCAGGTAGTCCTTGATTTATGACCATTCATTTACCGGTCATTCGAAATTACAATGGCACTGAAAACTTACAACTAGACCTCACACCTATGACTGGTGATTTTCCTGAAGTGTTTTCAACAAGCAAAGTCAATGAAGGAAGCCAGATTCATATAATGACCACACAATTTATTTAATGATCATGGTGACTTGCTTAACGACTGCAGTAAAAAAGTTGTAATAGTGAGTGTGACTCACTTTACAACCACATTACTTAGTGATGGGGGTTCCAGTCCCAATTGTGGTCATAAATCAAGGACCACCTGTAAAAGCAGGTGAGCTTTATTTTCTCCCCAGAATAACAGCTCCCTCCTCAGGCTAACAGGTAGAATTACAGAGTAACAGCAGCAACAAGAAGAAAATGGTAGCAGGAGAGGAGGAGGAGAACAGGGAGAGCCAGACACTGCCTGAAGCAACATAAGCAGGAATGGTATATTGTATACGTTCATTTCTTCCCCACTTTGATCTCCATTACCAGCCTTCCTGGGTCCCAATCCAGACAGTGGGCCCTGTACCAACTGCCTCCATTTCCCTTGCTTCTTCATCACTGTCGGATCGGGGTGTCAAAGGGTCTTCAAGGATCTCTGGCTTTACCACTAGCTTTTCATCAACAGGTGCTGTCAGGCCTATAGAAGAAGAGGGAAAGCAACATTAAGGAAGGGAATGTTTATCTATCAGGAACCCGCAACACATTGGGATCTCGCTTTGAAATCTCACAGCCAGTCTGAGGCTCCTTCAAAGCAACTAGATCAGTGTTTCCCAATCTCAACAATTTTTAAAATGGGCAGACTTCAACTCCTAGGCCAGTGATGACGAACCTTTTAAACACCGAGTGCCCAAACTGCGGATGCCCATATGCCCAAACTAAAAGGTGTGCGCGCATGCGCATGTATGGACATGAGTGAATGTGGACATGTGTGAACATTCACATGTGCGGACATGTGCAAATGTGCTCATGCAAAGACATGCGTGAATGTGTGCATGCGTGAACATGCACACATGCACAGCAGAGACCTGAAGGCCAGCTGGTCGGCAGGAGGTGGGGCAGCATTGGCAGCGTGGCAAGAGGTAAGATCTTTTTCTTTTGTGAGCTTGTTTCATTGTCTGCAGGCAAACAGAAGCTCACAAAAGGAACACCACTGAGATCTGATCTGGGGCGACGGCATGCGTGCCAGCAGAGTGGGCTCTGCATGCTATCTCTGGCATGCGTTCAATGGTCTTGGGACATTCTCTTTTTCAGGGACATGTGTAGAATAGAATAAAAGAGTTGGAAGGGACCTTAGAGGTCTTTTAGGCCAACCCCATGCTTAGGCAGGAAACCTTATACAATTTAAGGCAAATGGTTGTCCAAACTCTTCTTAAAAACCTCCAGTGATGGAGCATCTACAGCTTCTGGAGACAAGCTGTTCCACTGATTAACCATTCTAACTGTCAGGATATTTCTTCTTAGTTCTAGGTTGTTTCTCTCCTTGATTAGTTTCTATCCATTGCTTCTTGTCCTGCCCTCAGATGGCTTTGGACCACAGATTGACTCCCTCTTCTTTGTGGCAAACTCTGAAATATTGGAGTCACCCCTAGTTTTTCTTTTTAGTAAACTAGACATACCCAATTCTTGCAACCATTCTTTATATGTTTTAGACATGTAGACATATCTAAGTTTGAAAATAAACATCAATAGTCCCCACTGAATAATGAAAGAATCAATCTAGAAAAATCTCATTGGAAGAAAGTTTTAGACTCGTTTGATATAGAGCCTATCTTACATCAACTCCATGTGGCTAAGTGGTGTCCATATGAATTAAAAGCAATTCTTTGGATTTTTGGGCTCCCTGGCTGTGGTACAGTTTTCTTCCAAAATAGCTGACATTCTTACAGCTTTGAAATTCAAAATTTAAACTCATACCTCTAAGCCAAACAACCAACACAAATATATCCGTCCAATTATTTGAGCAGCACTGGCACAGTGGTTAGAGTACAGTACTGCAGGCTACTTCTGCTGACTGCTAGCTGCCTGCAGTTTGTCAGTTTGAATCTCACCAGGCTCAAGTTGACTCATCCTTCCATCCTTCCAAGGTAGGTAAAATGAGGACCCAAATTGTTGGGGGCAATATGCTGACTTAGCTTAGAGAGGGCTATAAAGCACTGTGAAGCATTATATAAATCTAAGTGCTATTGCTATTGTGTCAAATAAAAGAACTGAAGGTTGCACATCAATTATGCCCAGTCTTACTTTGGCCGAATTTGCATGACAGGTTCAACCAGATCACCTCAAGTCCAGCTAACTTATTTGTACACAAAGTTTATTTTAGTTTAGTTTAACATTGGTTTGGCCATACCTTAGCGTGTTTCCAAACCCATCCCCTTTGGTTAGTTTATAATTCAATTAACTGTGACACTCCAGAGAACAAGTTTGCAATTAATTCAAAAAATTGTGAAAATGATCCTGGAGAGATCCTTTCTATGAAGATTGATCAAGATATGCGTACAACACAGATCAAACTCTAGCTCCTAAAAAAAAGCCAGTTGGGTAGAATCAAAATCTGAGTTGGAAATGGCAAGAAAAAGAATGTTTAAATGGCTGGTACCCATTGTGCCTCTTAAATTCCCCACAAATCAGGTCAATTTTTCCATTGTCCTACTTCCCAAACTCTCCATCAAATATTAGCTGAAAGTTTGGCCCTAGTTAATACCTAAGTTCTCCTGACCTCACAGGACGTGTCTCATTCTGGATATTTGGATCACAGAATCCCATACAGTTCTCCCTGCTCCTTCTGACAGCTTCTCAAATCCCACCTCCCAATTGTCCACCTGTCCTTTGTCTCACTGACCAGGCACACAAGCCATGGAGAGGACGTGAATTCCAGGCAGCACAAAGTGTTCCAGGAGCTGGTTAGTATTGGGGGCATTGAAGAGGATCACTTCGCTAGCAGAGTGGGTCCCAGCAGCCACCCACAGCTGAGAGCTGTCGGAAGAGCTGCAATGGGGGTTATCCTGAAAGGAAATGAAGAGAAGAGTCAGGAAAAGGCAAGGCATTCACAAACCCATCTTTCCATCTTTGATCCACCTGCAGCTCCTAATTTGAAATCTTAGGTAAACTGGTGAGAAATCTTACACAAATGATTTTTTTCTAACTATCCAGCCCTCATCTGAGACTTCTTTGCTACAACATCTGCTTGCTCAGATAAACACAATAAATATCACATGAGAATATAACTTTTCAAGGCCTGAATTGTCCAATAGCAAGGATCTGCAGGTAGTCCTCAATTTACATCCTTTCTTTTAGTGTCCATTCAAAGTCACACCGGCACTGAAAAAAGTGACTTATGACCCTTGCAGCATCCCCATTGGCACATGATCAAAATTCAGATGCTTGGCAATTGACTCATATTTATGACAGTTGTGTCTCAGGGTCATGTGATTGGCTTTTGCAGCCTTCTGACAAGCAAAATTAATGGGGAAGCCAGATTCACTTTTTAAAGTCCTTCAAGAATAGGGCGGTATATAAATCCAATAAAATGAAATGAAATGAATAACTGTGTTACTAATTTAACAACTGTAGTGATTCACTTAACAACTGTGGCAAGAAAGGATGTAAAATGGGGCAAAAAATCACTTAACAACCATCTTGCTTAGCAAGAGAAATTTTAGGTTCAACTGTGGTTGTAAATTGAGGACTACCCATGTACCATCTAATAACAGAGTTGTAGAAGGGAAGAAAAATCATTCTCCATCTTGGCACCATTCCAGATTATGTTAGAAGAACACCTCATCATTGCCATAATTCTCAGCCACCATATTAGTTAGGGGATTCTGGGAGTCGTGGTTCCAACACACCTAGGCAATTCAGGGAAGGCTGTATTTAAGGTTCAAGTAACTCCCAAACAGAAGGTCAGAATAACAAAATCTCAAGCATGAAAGGAGCTAAGTTGTGCAAATTTGCATGGGAGGGAATTGCGAGGACAGAAATCAGTGCTTACAATCTGTGATGTTTCTCGAGGCTCTGGCCCAACAGATGCTGCGGCACACCAGAGCTGCAATAAGAGAGAGACAAGCATGATCGTGACATTCATTCATGAACTTATATACACACGCACACACACACACACACACACACATACACAAACACACACATACTAGCTGATGACCTGGCACTGCCCATGTATTTTTTCATCCTAATCCCCCCCGCCTCCCATGCATGTGCTCACGACCCCCCACTCCCCCCGGGGCCTGTTTTGGGCCTAGTAGGCCTCCCTGCATCCTCCTGTGAGCAAAATATGCTGAGGGAGGACCGCCCCTGTCAGAGTGGCAATCAGCCCCATTCCCATCCTGGGGTAATTGCACTTAAATTAGAGGTGGATCATGGTTTTTTCCTTCGAGTATACTTTGTAAGAGAAAATAAGCCGAGATATATTTCCAAGAAACTCATTTTTATTGTAAAGAAATAAAAACATCTCACTATCTAATTAAGTTACATGTTGGCAGCTTTCCTGGCTACCTCTTGGCAGTTGAACAAACAAAGAAGAGAAGTGAAAGAATGCGGACAGGCGCAGTAGCTTACTGATAAGAGCCTGGCAAGCTACAGTGAGTCTAAAAGTCCCAAAATAAAAGCTCAGCTGGGAAATACAAAAATGCAGTGACAGCCCTGCCCCCCTGCGCCCCGTTTTTGGCCTAGTACGCCTCCCTGCAGCCAAAATGGGCCACAGGGGGAGCCTCGCGCCACACCCCTCTGCGCTCCCCCTGCCCCCCACGTACATGGCAGAGACCTGAATATCAGCTGGCTGGCAGGAGGCGCGTGTGCATGCGTGGTGCAGCTGAGCTGGGCTCTGAGTGCCACTTGCGTGCTAGGACACACACATACACAAGCACCTCGAGGAGTGTTAGGGATGTCTTACCCCCGCAGTATATTTTTCCAGAGGGTAAGTCATCTCTGTACCAGGTTTGGTTGAAATTGCTCGAGGCATTCCAGAGTTATGCTGGAACACACACACACACACATACACACACACACACACACAGAGCAGGGGGTGTTAGGGGTGTCTTACCTCCACAGTATTTTTTTTTAAGAGAGTAAGTCACCTGTGTACCAGGTTTGGTTGAAATTGCTTGAGGCATTCCAGAGTTATGCTAAAACACACACACACACACTCCAAGGAGTATTAGGGGTTTCTTACCCCCACAGTGTTTGTCTCCAGAGGGTAAGTCATCTGTGTACTGTGTATTTGAGGTGTTCCAAAGTTATGATGGAACATCATACATACATACATATGATGGAACATCATACATACATACATACATACATACATACATACATTCATACATACTGTGTTTCCCCAAAATTAAGATCCTGTCATATTTTTTTGAATCCTGAAATAAACACTTGGCCTTATTGCCATATGCTCAAAAGCCCGATCGGGCTTATTATCAGGGGATGTCTTATTTTCAGGGAAACTTTTAACTTTAACCTGCACATTGTACTTATAAGCTTCAATAACAATTCTTCATGCAGTATATTTGTTATCCCGTTAAATCACTAATATTTTAATATTTTAGAAATTACTCAATATTCCACCATAAATCCAATACCCCAATTGTTTAAAAACACCAATAAGACCAATCATTAGCCAAATTTAATCAATCCCGGGATTATATCTCCAATCCCCTAAAATTATAAATTTCAATATATTTGCTAAGCCTGAATTTGATTGAGGTGTGAGATTCTCAATGGTGATGGATGCATTACTTGGAACCTGACAATATTTTTAAACATCATTAATAATAATACAGGTTATCACATCATAGACTTCCACCTTCTAACCTTAATTTTTTTAGGATTATAGTAAATTCTATTATCTATCTATATATGTTCTACTGTTTTTCCAATTTGTATTTTCTATTTCTTTTAATTTCTAATACATTCACCATATTGAGAGGTATTTTATCTCTATCCATCGTCTCTTACTCTTTTTGAGATTTCATCATTTATTGACTTTTTGATTCCTCTTTTATATTTCTCTCTTGGGATTTTATTTCTCATTCGACTATTTTTATACCAATTAAATATTTCCTCATTCACGAACTTTTAATTAATGTACACTCAGAAATGTTTGCTGTGACTGCAATGAGGGTGTTAGTCCTGGAGCCGTTTTCCTTGGTGTCTTCAGGGCTACCACAGCGATGGCTGACCAAACTGTGGGAATGGGAGGGGGAAGTAGAGATAGTGGGGGTTTTGTAACCAAAACAAAATTCTTTCCTTTGAGAACCAAGGAGGTTCCCACCAGATGTGAAGAGGTGAGACACAAATCCAGATGTACTTTGGACTGTGACCTGATTGGGCCATGTGATGGTCTGAAGGGGCAGGAGCAGTGGTGGGTTGCCAATATTCTCACCACTGGTTCACCCTGCGCACTCATGCTCACTTCGCGCATGTTTGCCTTTTGTACATGCACCCTGACTTCTGCGCATGCACCCAGCTTTCTGCACATGTGTTTTGTTTGCTTGAGCACCTTCTGTGAATGTGCCTGACCTTGAAAACATGCCTAAATAGGATGTCATAGAGCTGGGGCGAGTGGGCAGGCCGGTACTAACCGGTGTGAACCGGCTGAATACCACCTCTGTGCAGGAGGAGGTAAAACTGTGGTTTTTATTAGGGGGAACCATGGGGGATTTTAGATTTGGATTTCCCTAGGTGCACCAATATGACATCCGTAATAAATCTGTACTTTGAGGAATATGCCTTCCTCAGAGATCAGATTCTGTTGGGTTTGTTACTTGGAACCCTGACAGAGGTTACTACCGTGTTTCTCAGAAAATAAGACCAAGTCTTATTTGAAAATAAGCACTTGAGCTTATTTTCAAGGCAGTCTTACCTTTTTTGAGGTGCAACAGGTCAGACTCGGTGAGCTGGACATGCCATGGACACACTGCCGCCTCCATTCCAAATCTTCAGCGTTCAGAATGGAGGCTTTTTGGTGAATGGGAGGAAAATGGGGAGAAGGATTTTCCTGCCTGCCATCCTTCCCTCAGTCTGTGCTGACCTTGAGGAATGGATGACAGGCAAGAAAATTTCCCTTCCCATTTTCCTCCCGTTCGCCAAAAACCCTCCTGCGAGCTTCCCAAAAAGAGGAAAAAAGCAAAGCAGCTAGCTGCGGAGCTGCCGGCTTTGGGGAAGTGGCCCAAGAAGCAGAAGCGCTGCACCCAGAAAGAGAAAGGCAAAGCAGTAGCTGCATTGCCCCAAGGGGCCAGCAGGCTACAGCTGCAGCCGGACAGTTGCCCCCCCCCCCACGCCGCCACTCATGCTGGCCATGGCCATCCCCCCAGAATTATTTTCAGGGTAGGGGTAATATTAGGCCCACACCCCAAAAATTAGGGTTGGGCTTATTATTGGAGCTTGGAAATTGGTGAGGTGGCCAAATTGACCGCTTTACAATGGCCCAAAGTGACTTAAAAACCGGGTCTTGCATTTATGACCATTATAACATCCCAACAGACACATCATCAAAATTTGGGTGCTTAGAAACCGGCATGTATTTATGATGGTTTCATAACAGATTATATGATCACCGTTTGTAATCTTCCCAGCTGGCTTCTGACAAGCAAACTCGATAGGGGATGTGGGATACACTTAAGAACCACACAATTCACTTAACAACCATGGAAAAATGGTTGTAAAATCGGACACGACTATCTTAACCTCCTTGTTTAGCGACAAGAATTCTGGTCTCAACTATACTCGTAAGACAATTACTGTATTTATTTATTGGTTCGATTTATATGCCACCCTTTTCCGGCAGCTAACAATGTGTTAAGAAATAGCCTTCATACTTTTGTATATACCTGCTTAGTAGGGCTTTTAGTCCCCCCCAAGTGGTGTTTTTTTTTTTTTTTATACAAAGTCAGGTTATTGCCCCCACACTCCGGGTCCTCATTAATTCTTGCCATAACTAAATCAATCAATAAAAACTTAGGTTTTTTTTCTACACTTAAAAAATTAATAAAAGACATGTTTTTAAAAAGATGCTTGGAACAGGAATTCCCAAAGCAGATCATCCAAGAAAAGCACTAGTGAAATTAAACGTTTCCTCTGAGCATACAGGGGACTGTTTGGGACCCTGGTCCACTTTGCCTCTTTCTCTACTCCACCTTGATTGGGGTTGCAATCCTCCAGAATCAGATGTGACTGCCTCATCCAAACCAATTGCAGCACAGACACATCACAGATTGACCTGCCCCCAATTTCTCTTCCATCGTCTCTGCTCTGGCTTCTCTAATTTTACTCCTACAGCCTTTACCACAAAGCTCTTTTGTTTGCAGGCTACCGCAATGACTCACACTAGTTCTATTAAGATTTACTCGAGTTTCCATTTCTTTTCAATTTGGGAAAAAAGAAAGAACAAAAAAAAAAGCAGCCCTCAACTGTTCAAGAGTTGGAGGCAGCTTTCTTCATCACCTTGGTACTGGGGTCCTTCTGTTCCAGCATTCTCAGCTGCACAAGTACAGGTACGTCAGTAGTCCCTAAAGGTGAGTCAGGGCCCTGCAGCAAAATATTAACCCCATTTTAACAGGCAAAAACTCAAAGCCTGAAACGTGAATAGATCCAACCTGGGGATAGAACTCTTTTTACTGGATAAGAAAAAGTTAAAAAGTTAAGACACCATTGCACTTCCCCAATCCATCAATTACAGATAGTCTTCAATTTATGACTAGTTCTTAGTGATGACTCAAAGTTATGACTGACCCGAAAAAGCAGACTGATTTGAAGTTCCAATAGTTGCCCAGCCCCATGGTCATGTGACCGCACTTTGGGCACTAAGCAACATGGCTGCATCTATGGCTGTTTGCAGGGTTCCCGTGGTCATGTGATTGTGTTTTATGATGTTTTTGACAAAAACTGGCACTTATTTCGGTTTTTGGCAAAACCGTACCATAGTGAACAATGGTTAACAACTGCAGTGTTCTCTTAACAACTGCAAATTTGCTTAATAACCAGGGTGATTTGCTTAACAACCACTGCAAAAAAGATTATAAAATTGGTACAACTCCACTATAGTCGTAACTCAAGGACTACCTATAACTTAGAGGACCAAATGCCACGGTTTTATTTTCCACATGGATATTCTCCATTGCCCATGTAATGGGCAATGTGTAATAAAACATATAGAGGCAGTCCTCGATGTACAACCATTCAGTTAGTGACTGTTTGAAGTTACGATGGCACAGAAAAAAAGTGACTTAAGACCATTTTTCACATTTATGACCATTGAAGCATCCCCATGGTCATGTGATCAAGTTCAGATGCTTCGCTACTGGCATGTATTTATGATGGTTGCACCTTTTGTGACCTTCTGACACGCAAAGTCAATGGCGAAGACAGATTCACTTAACAACTGTGATACTAACTTAACAACTGCAATTGTGATTCACTTAACGTGACAAGAAAGGTCTTAAAATGGAACAAAATTCACTTAACAACTGTCTTGCTTAACAATGGGACATTTTGGGCTCAGCTGTGGTCGTAAATTGAAATATCTGTACGTACTCTCCTCTCAAGCCTTTGGTAAGGGTGACTCAGTGGTGGAATTCAAATTTTTTTACTACTGGTTCTGTTGGCGTGGCTTGATGGGCGTGGCAGGGGAAGGATACTGCAAAATCTCCATTCCCACCCTACTCTGGGGCCACCAAAGCTGGTACTTGCCAGTTCTCTGAACTACTCAAAATTTGAGGTTCTGTCAGAACCTGCTGAATAGCACCCCTGGGGTGACCGAAGCTCTCTTTCATTTGGGTAGTTTGGGTTTTTTTGTTCCCATTTTATGCTGCCATTTTTCACTATTTTTAATTCTTCATTTTTATCATTTGTTGTTTTCTTTTTTTTAAAAAAATGTGAAAACTATAACCCCTCAGAGGTGCTGGGTGTTGGGCTACGTATACATTTAAATAATAAATAGACAACCCGTGATCTATTGGGTCATTCTTTCGTAGATATTTCCTTAACCAGGTTTCTGAATATCTTTAACAATCACAGAACTTCTAATGTGCTGCTTACATTCAGAGATGTATGTGTCTTAAAAATAGCCCATGTTAAACAATGTAATACAGTCAAACATCAGCATAAGAAATGTTTTATGACATTTTGTATTATGTCATAAAGAGTTTTATGACAATGTTTATGTCATAAAATGTTTTATAAAATTTGCCAAATTTCATTCCACAGGAGTCATGGGTCCCAAATTTTGGACATATTCTGTAAGTTATCCCATATAAGTTACCTTTGTTCAAAAATTGCTTCCTTATGATGGACCATTTCGCCCAGTTAAATGTTATGAGAACAAGACATTTAGTACAGTATTATATAGGTAGATAATAACAATAATAACTTGTGTTTTATTAGATAAGATCACATTAAAAGCATTAATTCAAGAGAACTGGTATTTCAACATGGGATTTATGTAGGTAGGGTCATCTCAAAGCATGTAATTCTGGTATTTATGCCCAAAATCCTCACCTGAAATGAAGGTGGCTGGCTCCACCCGTGGATCTGTGCCCGTCCATGTTCCTGCCAGATGTGTGAGCGGATCTCACCATAAAGCTCTCGCCGCTTCTGCTGTGGGGAGCCATCAGCTCTGTGTTAAATGGACAAACAATCCAATCCATTACAAAGCAGATAAGCTTGTAGTATTCTGGGAGAAGGTCCGTGCCTGCATAAAGACTCACAGCATCACTCCCAGTTAAGAATGAAAAAAAAAAGGTTTTTGGATTGAAGGAGAAAGGGAAAAATGCAGGTAGTCCTTGACTTATGACCAAAATTGAGCCCAATTTTTTTGTTCTAAGTGAAACATTTGTTAAGTGAATTGTGCCCCATTTTACAATATTTTGTGCCACAGTTATTAAGTACAGTTAATAACTGTAGTTGTTAAGTTAGTAACATGGTTGTTAAGTGAATCAGGCTTTCCCATTGATTTTGTTTGTCAGGAGATCACAAAAAGTGATCACTAGATCCCAGAACACTGCAACTGTCAAAAAAATATGTCAGTTGACAAGCTTCCGAATTTTGATCACATGACTATGGAGTCGTTAATGTGAAAAAATGAAGATAAGACAGTGTTGTTGCTGCTTTGAACAGTCACTAAATTAACTATTATAAGTCGAGGACTACCTATACCCCAAAGGAAAAATACCCAACCTGCTGGGACTCCAGAAATGCTGTGAGCAAACAAGGGCAAGCAAAATTGAGCAGAGGAGATTAGTGTTAAAAACACATCCAAACGCACTTGCATTGTATTTCCCAAGAATTCCTGGTAGGACAAATTAAGAACTTGGGTTTCCAATCTTGTAAACTTACTCAGAAGGTGAGATTGCTCGTGGCATGAATCTCAGGGTCTTCCGTCCTGGATCTCTCTGGTTGTTGCGGCTAGGCCGGGACCCCCCTGGTGGTAGAGGAGAGGCCATAGCGCTCTCAGGAGCATCTGATGGGTTGAACAGGCGATCAAAACTGCCAGGATGGAGGGAAACCAATATGATTAGAGGAAAGAGAAGGGCAAGGGTTCCATCCTAAAAAAAGAAGCAAAAAATCTGAAAGCAGGTGGCAATAGTTTCCTGCACCAAGGGCAAGAGACCTCGGCGACCTGAACGAACGAACAGAAGCACAGAAACCATTTCCCTGCAAAGTTTAGTTCCCCTTTCAATTCCCAGCAATAACAGCAGCTGGGGCTGCCCAGCTAGAAATCTTTAGCTACAGCTTCTGAAATATTACTTGTCCTCCCACGTAATTTGAGTCAATGCTTGCACCCAGGAGACCAAGAAATGGTCTTTGTTTTAAAACAAAAAGAAAAGATGAAGCTCAAGATGCTAAGCCGTGTACTCAGTGCTGGACCCTCCATGGCAGAATCTCAGAACAGCTAGATTTCACTACTGCAGTAGACCTACATTTTCCAAAACGACGATTTCTTCATTTGAATCGCTTGTTCCTCCCGGGAAGCCCTAAGAAGAAACAAACAATTATTGAGGGGTGCCTGTCTCTCTGTATTGACGGTATTCATTCTGTCACTCTGAAGAACCACTAGAAAAAGGAAGAAAGTAACCATTTTGTGCTCAGCCCTAATTATATTCTAACTGCTACTTAAAACATAGAATGGCAGTTGAGAGCGATAACAATTGCAGACTAGAGATATGATGATTCAGAAAAACTGGTAAAAGCAGTCTCCCTCCTTCCTCTCGTGCCTTGTTTGGTGACTTAAAAAATACATCTGGAAAAATCTCTTCTGTTAGGATAACTTTGTCATTTATTTTTATTTATTTATTTATTTAAATCACAGCTGTCCATCTTTTGACCAACTCTGTGCAATGGAAGACCATTCTCTATTTCAGTTTGCAATACAGGTGATCTTATGATCAGTTGCTTAGTAACAGTTTGAAGTTATGTCAGACCCCCCAAAAGATGATTATGACCTAATTCTGAAGTTCCAGTGCCCTCCATCCTGTTTGTCTCACGACTGAATTTGGGGCACTCAACAACCATCCTGCATTTATGGCCGTTTGTAGCATCTCACGGTCATGTGACCACGATTTACGATGTTTTTGCCAAAAACTGGTGTTTATTTCCAGTTTCAGCAAAAATGTCTCCTAGCGAACAATGAGTTTGCTTAATGATTGTGGCATTTGCTTTACAACTGCTGCATTCTCTTAATGACCACTGCAAAAAAGATCAAAATCCAGTCATATGCTAATCCATTTTATGACTGTCATGACATATGACCGTAATGGGAAGTTCCATTACAGTTGTAAATCAAGGACTACCTGTATATAGAAATTGCAGCACTCAAACATGCAAAAGAATAGAGGAGCTTGTATGAATCTGATCAAATTTTACTTGCCAAAATCAGAAGTCTATTAGAAGGATAAAAATGAAATTTCAGGCTCAGCAAAAACAGTATTAGTTCAAAAAAGGAAGCTGACGATTCAATGTCTACAGGCAAAAGTTCTATGCAACGATTGTTCCTGTTTCCCCCCCGCCCCCGTTTTTCTCATCTCTTTTAGTGAAACCGTGAACAAACTGAAGTGTCTAAGGCCAAATATATAATTTTGTCATCTGTCTTCAGCTTTATTTTTAGCCAACTTGTCAAACTGACAAAAATAATTAATTAATTGGTTGCAGATGTAATATATAGTGCAAAATAAAGCTTTTAAAGTAAAATGGGTTAACGGGTGTAATGACTACCAACATTACACTTTTGCGTTTCATAAATGTCCTGAAAATTTTACAACTAAAGCGTACTCCTAAAATAAACCTTAACACACTTCTGTCCTTTAGGCAGCAAAGTGAACTCAGATTGGTAAAGTGGGCTATAAAAATAAAATTGAAATGTATTTCAATTTTAAAGAAAGAAAAACATAGAAGGAAAAAGTTCAGGTACTGTTGCATTAGTTAGTAATAGGACTTGGAGAAAGAACACTCAATGTGATCAGGAAGTTGCTAAGACTGGAATATAAGCATCACCAATTTGTAATTCCCAAAGTAACTCATTTCCTTAGCTATAGCTGCTTAATCAGCCATGGAAAAGAGACTTCCTCTCTTCTTCTTCTCCCATCTTGGTCCCTAGGATGCTGTTATAACAAGCAAGAATAAAATCTTTGGACCAGAAGCGATGGATGAAAAATTCCCCACTTACCCCTGAATCATACCAAAGAGTTTGGCTAGGAAGTAATCCAAGTATTTTAGAAAGCCATGGCTAGGTTAAGACAAGTTTTAAATCAAGGCGGATTATTTCCTGAGTTCATCTGGAAGGGTTGGCAAAGACCATGACAGCAGAATACAGACAGTCCTCAACTTTCAATCATTCATTTAGTGACTGTTTGAAATTACCACAGCACGGAAAAAAATGATGCATGACCATTTTTCACACTCACGGCTGTTGTAGCATCTCTATGGCCATGTAATCAAAATTTGGACACTTGACAATTGGAATGTATTTATGATGGTTGCAATGTCCCAGGGTCATCTTTTGTGACCTTCTGACAAGCAAATTCAATGAAAAAGCCAGATTCTCTTAACAACCGTGTTACTAATTTAACAATTGCAGCGATTCACTTAACTGCGGCAAGAGAAGTCATAAAACGGGGCAAAACTCAACAACCATCTTGGTTAGCAACAGAAATTTGGGGTTCAATTGTGGTTGTAAGTCGAGGACTGTGTGTAGTCACAGATTCTTCTCTCTCTCTCTGCAATCTTGAATGTGGCTTACCTCAGAAGCTCAGTCCGTCGAACTGCTTCCTGTAGTTCCATCAGCCTCTCTTTATACAAATTACGCTCCATCACGACGCGTGCCATCTCCGCCCGGGTGAACCTCTGAGTTCGGGGCAGCCCCCCTTCAGCCTGTGGAGGAAATGGCAAGCCTTGACTCAATAGCTCAGTAGTTCAGGTATTCCTTGCCATACAAAGTTCTGAATCCTCTTTTACCAGTAGCCCAGTCTTCCCAGTTTAGTATCCTCCAGATGTAGAGGTGGTGGTTCCCAGACTTTACCAGCCAGATGCATTTGGATGGAAATACACAACACAACTGGAGGGGACTGGGTTGGTATACACTCTTGCCTCTGTATCCCAGAGACTTCAACACCCGCCAAGTAAGTATGGGGGTCCTGGCTGGTTACCTCTCCTTCCTCACTGGAGTGCCTTGATTCCTTAAATTCCTGCCGGATCCTGAAATTCAAAGTTTGAAAGAGAAATATGAACACATGTTTTGTTTTGTTTTTTAAATTCATAGATGTTTAATATCCTAGAACTGGATCTGAAATCACATAACCAATTCAGTGCCCTCATACGCATACATTAATTTTAATGAAGACATACTGCAGGGTTAAAAAAAAAAATTAAAGGCAGCTAACATAAAATTTGAAAGGCACACAATAGTCTATTCAAGTGTTTTCCAAACTTGACAACTCTAAGATATGTGGACTTTAACCCAGAATTTTCAGAGTTGAAGTCCACACATCTTAAAAGTACCAAATATGAAAAGTTTGACAAAACACTGGTCTATATTTATTTTTACCACAGAAATCTCCCCAGCAATGGCAATTGTACTTTCTTGCATCTTAACATATTTTAATTCCATATCTTAACATAATTATTTTGAAATAACATACAATACCCAGATATTTTACTTTCTTCTCAATCTTAAAACCTGTTTTAGTCATCAGTTCTAAAATAAAAAGGAACGTCCTTCCTAGAATGATGTTCTAGACAATATCTATTTTGACAACCAATGCACCATTTAAACGGGTAAAAAATATGGTAACCGTAGTGTGCACGTAGCTCTAAGCCCCAAGTGCACCAGGCAAACAGCTGGTTCTAGTGTATTCCTTTGATGTGTATTCATCACTGTGTGCCTGCTTACTCTCCTATAATTATTTCTTCTCCAATCCCTCTGGTCTGCAGTTGGGGATGGAAGAAGAACAAAATTGATCAGACACATAATAACAAGTAATGACTGTAGGAGTAATCAGATAACTGAGCAATGCTGTGAAGGTCATAAATGTGTGCCTTGATTGTAAAATTATTTTTTTAGACCATCGTAATTTTGAATAACTGCATGAGGCAGTCAGTAAGGGAGGTTTAGCTATACTTTGTTTTATCAAATCCTCTGTTCCTTTGTAAACAAAAAGGTGGAATAAATATGGGAGAGTGGCCAAAATTTACCGAAGAATTTCCAATTCAGCTTCTTTCAGTTGCATTTGGCAGCTACGCAGGTCAATCAATGATCTCTCATTCTCCATCCGTAAGGATTCACGCTCTTCGCTGAGCTCCTCCACACGGTTAATAAGATGGCGGCGGGCTGTATCCAGAGCGATTCTGGAGATGGGATGGCCAAGGACATAAAGATTTTAAAGCCAGCTTCAAAATCCAGAAGGACATGCTTCTATAGCCAACTAAAACATGAACAGTTTTACAGACAGCGGATTTGAATCTATGTTTAACAAGGTTTCTGGCTTTCATTAGTTTGAGATGGTAAACTAGGTACTTGGGTCTTACCGGGCTTCTTGAAGCTGAGTGTTTTCTACTATCAAGGTTTCTAAGGCATCCCCTACAAAAACAGTACACATGGACATCAGTTGACATCTGTTCTTTATGCATCCAAATCAGAATGCCCCATTAAAAGAAAGCTACAGGGGTTTTTGGGAATGACAGTCAAGCTAGGATTCCTGAATTCTAAATCCCAGCGGGGGGAAATGCAGAAAGAAACATATTTACCCTGCAAATCAGCACCATCATCCATATCAGTGAGAAGGTCTGGGCTGAGGCCTGAAACTTCAGCGAAAAGGGAGACCGTGTTGCGCTCGAGGGTGGTATTCAAGGGGCTGAGAGACAGACAGACAAACAAATAGACAAGAGTCCCCACCCACCTCCATCCTGCTAATAAGACACAGCCATGTCCAACACTACACTAAACAGAAATCAGTGAAGGGGCAAGGGATGATGTCTGTGTTGAGGGAAGGTCCCTGGAGAAGAACTTGCACTCAGTTGCCATCAGTTTGTCACCATTCTGTCTATCCCTTGCATGAGGTAGAAGGGATAACCTTGAGGAACAGAAGGAAGAGCCACAATCAAGACAAAGGCCAGATAAAAAGGAATCTAGAACCAAAACTCACTAACCTGAGAAAGCGTCTCAGACAAGACCCTCCTCAGTTCTCACAAAAATAAAAAGAGGTGATAGAAAGAAGCACACTGAGACTTGCAAGGGTGTTATCAGTCATCCAAAGATGATCAAATTTGGAAACCAAAGATGCATAAGTTAATACTACTGTTAATATAAGGTTACAGTAATGGAACCCTGCAAGTCTCAATGACCCCTCCCCACCTTATCTTCATGAGAATTAGGGAGGGTCATGTCTGAGACACTTTCTTAAATTATATTTCTCTCTCGGACTCAGATTTCTTTTATCTGGCCATCATTTAGCCCTTCCTCCTGCTCCTCAAGGTTGTATCTTTCTCCCATTACATCCAAGACTGCAATGGTTTCAAAACAGCAGCTGCAGAAGACATGTGTGAAAGGAGAAAAGCTACCTGTCTGGCCATCAAACTCAAACTCAATGGTACATGATCCTCCAAAATAGAAATTGGGATACCTAGAAGAGCTAATTGTCCATCAAACGATAGCACCGGAAGGGTGAAGAGATTAGAAAGGGAAGATAATTGAGGATGAGATTAAGATCATGCTGAGATAAAGATGGCAGAAAAGAAAGACCTACGTGTGTTTTTATTCCCCTGGAGAAGTATATCTAGTAGGTGTAAATTAATTATAGTGATCCAACCTGTGCTTTCCACTTGTAAGTATAATTAATGAATAAATTTTCCTTACCTGTTTTGCATTTGGGGGTCAGATTTGACTTCTGGAGTAGAGCTTAAAAGTTCCTCCAAATCAAAGCTAGACTGGTTAGGAGAAGCTGATGGGAAAAGAAAGGGAAAAATCACAAAATGTTATTATTCTTATTGATGATTATTATTATTATCCCTCTCTCCCAGATTTTTAGGACAGAGTCCAAACCTTGGCAATTTTAAGATACGTGGACTTCAACTCCCAGAATTCCCCAGCCAGAAAGAATTCCTAGATTTACTTTTAAATAAGGATCTGTACAGGTAATCCTCAATCTACAATCTTTTGTTTAGTAACTGTTCGAAATTACAATGGCACTGAAAAAGTGACTTATGAGCGTTTTCACATTTATGACCATCGCAGCAACCCCATGATCACATGATTAAAATTCAGATGCTTGGTAACTGGTGCATATTTATGACAGTTTCAGTGTCTTGGGATCAGGTGACCTTATGACAAACAAAATCAATGGACAACCAGATTCACTTTACAACTGTGTTAACAACTGCAGTGACTCACTTAACAACTGTGGCAAGAAAGGTCATAAGATAGGGCAAAACAGACTTAACAACTCTCTCATTTAGCTGTGGATTTTTTGGGCTCAATTATTTTGAGTAAATTAAGAACTACCTGTAAAACGCAGTAAAAAAAACATTCCATCCAACCCTCTTGCTTTCATTTGTATGAGTCTTTACCCAGAGAGAGATCCCACAATGCTTTCTAACCTAAACTTACACAGCCCACTCTATCACTTCAGAACTCTATTATCCACACTGCAAGTAATTCAAGGCTGGCACGTGTGACTTCCAATAGCAATAGACTTATATTTCACTTCACAGTGCTTTATGGCCTTCTCTAAGTGGCTTACAGCATATTGCCCCCAACAATCTGGGTCCTCATTTTACCCACCTCAGAAGGATGGAAGGCTGAGTCAACCGTGAGCCGCTCAGAATCGAACTCCTGGAGTGAGCAATCAGTTAGCCTGCAATACTGCATTCTAACCACTGCTTCACCACAGCTTTTCGTTAAAGTCAGTGGAGCATAGTTTAGGCATAGAGAAAACCATAACTTCAGTTTTTGGCTATTGTGGGAGCACAGGTGGAGAAGGACCACTGAGAGATACAGCCAAGCAAATAAGAGCATAGTGTTAGAGACTGGGGATCAGCAACTTAAACTCAAAGAGACACATCTAGCTGGTGACCATTATCCGCAGCCTTTGGCAATCAATTAGTTCAGAAAATTTACCTGCCCCTTCCTTATAGTTTGCTATTTGGGAGAAGGAGAAAAGAGAGTACCAGAAAGGGAAAGAAGTGGGGTGAGGGAGGGAGAGAGGAAGAAGAGTGTCAGAAAAAGAAAAAAGTGATATTGGTATTTATTTATTCATTCATTACTTTGCCTTTATTGTTTTTATAAATAATTCAGGGCACTGAACATACCTAATTTTCCTTTCTCCTCCTATTTCCCCCCCAAAAAACAACAATATGAATTGGACTGAGAGAGAGTGACTGGCCTAAAGTTATCCAGCCAGCTTTCATCTTAAAGCAGGACTAGAACTCACCATCTCCTGGTTTCTAGCCTGGTGCCTAGATCATATTGGCTCTTGGTATTAAGGCTGACACAGAGCCCTGCTTGTTTCAGCACTCATTATTGTCTGAGGTTCCAGCAGATGATTCCTGAGCAAAAGTAATCACCATCGGGAAAAAAATGTGGGTCCCAACATCCCCACGTCCACAAATCCATGATGTAGGAGTTAAAAACATTTAGGTAAGAAACCATGAATTTTTAGTTCTGCCTTAGGGACAAAAACCCACTGAATGACTTTGGGCTAGTTACTTTCTCTCAACCCTAGGAAGAAGAAAGTAGTGACCAAGCACTCATGAAAAATATTGCCAAGAAAACCATAGGGACCTGTCTTAATCTACTTGAAATGGCACTCCAGTTTGGGATTAAAACTGATCCTACCAGAGAGAGAGAAAGAGAAAATATCCTTCATACCATCCTTTTCTGGCTGACTGTCCATTTCCTGTGCCAAGGGAAACGCATTTCTTTCTGCAACCTTCTGGGGCATTTTCTCTGAATGAGAAAGTTCATTCATTTCTCCATGTTCCTAAAAAGATCCAGCAGATGGAGAGAAAAAACAGAATTTGTTTTACGGTTCCCCTTAATGCCCCCGTTTCTCACTGGTCTTCTCAGCCATCCCTGTAGCCATCAGAGCTTAACCAGAATCCACCTACCACTGAGGACTCAGGAGGCCTCAAGTCTGAAGGGCTTGATAGAAACTCTGGAGGTACACGAAGTGGTGGAGGCTTCGACCTGTTCATTGAGGGAGAAAGAAGATCTTGATTTTCTCATGTCTGCCTTGGTCTGTTTAAATGTCTTGGAAAGTTTAGGTCAGTGCCATTTCTTATACCTTCCGCCCTACTTAATAGCACTATTTTTTTAAATGACCCTTTAATCCCTTTATTAAGGGTGGAGTTGGGGTGACTGAATAGAGCTGAGCATTTATTGGCTGGATGCCTTTCCTGATGCCTATGTGAAGTTTGCAGCAGATATTTTTTCTTTGCACCCTCAAAGGCAGGTAGTTAAACTACTCTAATTATCAATGTAATTAAAATAGGCACACATTATTCTTCCCTCCCCCCCCAAAAAAAACATTTTTAAAGGGGCACTAATATATATGTCTGTGAAGAGTCTCAATCATCCAGGTCATGGTTGTTCTAAATGTGCTTTTTACAAAAGGCAACTGGACTTGGATTTTTTTTCCCTTTGAAAACTGCTACCTTCTCATCCAAGAAGCTTCTTCAGTTCTGACTTGAGGGAAGTGGAAGGATTTGCAGTCATCTGTAAAATGCAGAGTCCTAACGACCAGATGCCTGCAAAGGATATAAATCCATCCATTCCCCAACAGTCAGTTAGAACTGAAGAAGTTTCTTGAATGAGAAGCAAAAGGTTTTCTAAGGAAAAAAAACTAAGAAAGTCCAGTTGCCTTTTGGAAAAAATACCTTTGGGGCCCTGATATAACGCACTGAATAAAAACAGAAAGATGAATAATTTATTGCTGTTGTTAATGGCCTGGGAGACTTATTTGTTATCCTTTTAAAAGGCAAGAGAAGGCAAATACTAGCCAGATTTGAATGAAATACAGTAAACCTGTCACCAAATAGGGGTGCTCTGCATGATTTCTGAAGGTAGTTAAAGGACTCAGTGGCGATCTATCTCTACCCGGTCTTTTGGGAACAACTAATTGTCATAGCTATGGAGGAGATAAATGTCACTGCACATATACATAAATACACAAACACATACACAAAGCTAACTAATCTTGAATACGTACAAATTGTGGCAGTTGCCTGTGCGCTACAAGCCAGAGTTCAGGACTGCCTTTATTTCAATATGCTATTGCTTGACAAGCACAGAAGTCTTTCCTTCCGTTGCAAATCGTCAACAACAGTGATGGATTGGCTCCTGTGGTATGTGGATAACTGGGACATCCTGCAACTCCCCACGTGCGGGCACGTGCAGACATATGCAAACATGCGCATGCAGGGACATACATGAACATGTGCATGCAGGGACATGCACACATGCACAGCAGAGACCCGAAGACCAGCTGGCCGGCAGGAGGCGGGGTATCCCAATACCGGCAGTGCTGCAAGAGGTAAAATCTTTTTCTTCCGTGAGCTTCTGTTTCATTGTTTGCTAGGAAACAGAAGCTCATGAAAGAAACGCCACGGAGATATGACCACATGCCACCTCTGGAACTCATGCCATAGGTTCGCTATCACGGGTTTATATCTTAATTTGTTACAGGTAGTCCTCAACTTACAACCATAACTGAGCCTGCTGATTTCAGTCATAAGTCATGATGGTCATCACATGTCTGACCTGATTTTATGACCATTGCTCACTTGGGGGATATTTTTGCTGGAAACTGGAAGCAAATGAAGGGTTTTGGCAAAAGCACTGTAAAAGTCATGTGACCATGTGATACTGCAAACAGTCAGAAATGTGGACCAGTTGCCGAGCACCAAAATGTGGTCACATGACTGTGGGAGGATGAAGTGGAGTGCAGTAATAGGAACTTTGGAACTGGGTCATAAGTATCTTGGGGAGAGTGTCTGTCACAATTTTGAATGGTTGCTAAATGAACGGTTGTAAGTGAAGGAGTAGAAAATCATTAGTCAGTAACACACGATGAAGTCAAACTTGTTGAATTGAGCCAGGATCACGGACAAAAAATTTCTTCTTTAACAATAAGAGAGACTCTGCTCTACTCAGTATAAGGACTCTCTAGAACAGTGGTTCTCAACCTTCCTAATGTTGTGACCCTTTAATACAGTTCCTCATGTTGTGGTGACCCCACAATCATAAAATTATTTCTAAGATCATTGAAAATATGTGTTTTCTCACTTTCGGGTGGTGCCTCCATTGTTGTCGGCGGTCTTTTCATGACCGCCGGCCTCCCGGTGCGTAAAGAGCCGCCTCACAGCTGGCAGGTGGCTCGAAAACCCCGCTCTTCAATCGGAAGAGCGGGTAGAGCTTCTGGGGGTGTGGTTGAGCCCCCTGAATTGCCCCCAGGACCCTTTTTTTGTCCTGGCGAGGGCTCAGGGTGATGGCTCTCTATTCACCCCCAGAGAGGCTCCGCGCCGAGAGGGATCCTTGCTGCTTTCAGCAGCGGAGCTAGATGTCATGAGCAACACCATGATCGATGGAAAACTTAAACAAGCAGAATAAGGAGTATTCAAAAAGGAAAAATGCAAGTATTGCTTTTTATTAATTTTTAGAGGAAAAAAAGAAAAAAAGAGAACGACTAGTGAAAGTGCTTTGAAAATGGCGATTGGCTTTGCTTGGGGAAAATGGAGAGTGGAAAGTGAAAGTAGAACTTAGTGCTGAGGTATTTTAAAAGAAATATTTTGGTAGGGAAAAGAAACAAAGAAATAAGGATTGATTTAAACAGAATTTTTCTGTTTTTTCTTTTTTCTGAAAAAAGAAGAATTTCTCTGCTTCTTTTGAAAAATAAAAGCTAGAAGTATGACTCCTAAACCAAAAGGAAGGGGGGGGGGCTCCCTTACAATTCAGACAAAGGAGAAAGAAGAATTGACTCACTTGCAGGGAACTGCAGAGGAGGATTTAAAAGATTTCATAACTAGGTCTCTAGGGAGTGTTGTTGAGAAGATAGAAAGCTCAGAGAAGAATCTTGAGGAGCTGGTTCAAGGAAAATATGATCAATTGAATCAAACTATCACCAAGGTAGTTTCTGATCTTTCAAGTGCAGTGGTGGAAATGGGGAGGAAAGTGACTGAAATCAGTAGTAAGTTTGACTTCCAGATGAAAGTAATACAAGAAAAAATCGTGGAAGCTGATGCTAAAAATCAGAATATAGAGAACGATGTGATCATGCTTCAAATTAAAGCTATGGAATCAGCAATTAGATTAAGAGGCATAAGAGAAAATAAGAGAGAAAATTTAAGAACAGTTTGTGCAAAGGCTTTTGCGGAATTATTAAAGTTGGAAGATGAGCTAATTCTTGGTTGTATGGAGAAAGTTTATAGAGTTAATTCACGTATAGCTAAACAAAAGAATTTGCCTAGAGATGTTGTTGTCTACTTTACTGACAGAAGATTGAGAGATGATATTTTACAAAAATCCTACTCTGCTAGTGTGCAGGTGGAAGGTATACAAATTAGTATTTTTAAAGAGCTACCACCAAAGATCTTAAAGGACAGAAAAGATTTTGGTTTCTTGGTCAAGGGATTGAAGAGAAGCAATATCCCATTTAGATGGGACTTACCAGTTGGTGTAACTTTTAGATATCATGGTGTGAGACATTGTTTGAATACTATTGAGAAAGCGGAACATTTTTATAAAAATATTTTTAAGGGAGCCCCGGAATGTGCTAAGAATAAAAAACATGAAAGAGAGTCTGTGAAATGTAAGCAGCTGGAAGAAACCCAAAATGTGTCAGAAGAAAAAGGAGCATCAGGTGGTTGTTCAGAGGATTCTATTATGGATTTTCCAGATGAGAAAACTGAGCATCCCAGAGACCCTAGAGGGGGAGTACTGGACCTTGAACTGTTGAAGCAAGAATCAAAAAATAAAATTACAACTTGAGATGAGCAACAGCAGAGGCCCAGTGCTGTACAAGAGAAGGGGGGTGATGCCAATCAACAGGAAGTAGAAGCTAACGAGGAAACTCGACTGGAAACCACTGATGGGCAATACATGGAGATTTCTGAAATTTTCCAATCTCTTGCAGATAGGATCAAAAAATTTGAAGATGGATTATAAATTTTCAAAGTTCATCCTGAGTTGGATTTATATTCGACTTATATATCAAAATGGATTATAAAAATTTTCTACAAAGCTTATCCTGAGTTGGACTTAACATCCTGAGAAAGGTAAACAGATTGCTGCAATATATGCAAGCGATCTGTAGTTACTCTACTATAGGGTTTTTTTTTGGAATTTACTATCCAGAAGAAGAGAATAAAGATGAAAACATCTTGGAACCCACAGGAAGGAAGTGGAAAGGGTGACAGGATTTGAAAGAGTTTTAAAGGAACATCTGGGAATGCGGTTTGTAGTTTTTTTTATATATATAAGGCTTGAAATTTAGGAGGAGCTGCATTTGTTTTTTTTCCCTTTTTTTTAGGTGGTACAGTATTAACTAGTTTGAATGTTCTACCTAGAGGTATATAAAATACCTTCGTGGTTGGATATCATCAATATAAAGTCACTCGGGGGGATTTTTTTATGTGGAGAGATGTTTTTTGCTGATGGGGGCAGCCGGAAGATGAAGCTTATTGGAATTGGAATTACGTTGAAAGTATATTTAACTTCAATCAAGATGAAGAGAAGACTGAAACATGGATTATTGAGATAGAAAAAATTTTTTTGGATATAATTGTATAATTATAATTATATATGTATAATCATATATATATTATAGTTTATTAGAATAGAGATATGTTTTATGTTTTTGTTTTTTAGTCGAGGGGTGTAGTTGGGATATTGATTTTGGTATATAATTAGTAATGTTAATATCAATGGATTATAGAAAGGTATGATATTTTTTTAATTGGGTCTAAATATTCTAAGTATCTTATTGATTGATAAATGAATATTGATGGTTGATTAATGAGGTAAATTTTATTATTATTAGTTCTTTTTATTATAATATTGCTAATTTTAGAAAATTTTAGAAATTTTTTTATTATTTATAGGTCTATTTGTTATATTACTATGTTATATGTACTGGTTTTTTTTCTTCTTTAATTTTTTCCTTTTTTAAACATTTTTTAAATTTGTAGCGGAAGTCAAGGGGGGATGGGGAGGGGAACGGGGTTGGGGTGGAGGTAGGTAGGGGGGAAGGGGAGGTTGGGGGAGGAAAAAATGAAAAAATTTTGTATTGTAAAACTTTTTCAATAAAAAAAAAGAAAATGTGTGTTTTCTAATGGTCTTAAGCGACCCCTGTGAAAGGGATGTTTGACCCCCAAAGGGGTCGTGACCCACAGGTTGAGAACCACTGCTCTAGAAGATCCCAAATTTTCCTTTCAGCAAGGGGAGGGGGGATCTAAAGCAAAAGAAAGTGGCTTCAGAGGAGGAGGGTGGGCATAGATACTGTCCTTGTTGGTATCTTCTTAAGGAAATGGTATCTTTTCCTGAACTGCACTTATCTCAGGAAAACACATGTTTGACTTAAATCCAACAAGCTTTTTTGAAATGAGCACTATCAATGCTTGCAGACCTCAAAAAATATTTTCCTGGGAGTGCACAGCCTCAGGAAAAGATGCCACAGTCACTTAAGGGGCACTGACCTTACCTCACAACTTCTCCAGGCATCTTTCCTGCTTTGGTCCTAAAATCCTGCACACACACACACATACTCCTTCCCTCCCTCTTTCCAAACCTTTTATCTTCTGTGGCTGAAGTACTAGTTTGTCCTGGACCAGCTGATGCTGCTTTTTGTGATCTCAGTTCTTTGTAACTTTGTACCATCTGAATGAAATAGAAGAGGAAGTGTGACAGTGGTTTGGCTGGGAAAAAGATGTGGGGGGAAGTGAGAAAGGCCACGGAAACACTCTGAGGTGAGAAAGGCCACGGAAACACTCCGATTGTTCAAAAGTACCTTTGTGTGGCTCTGATTGAGAATCGAAATCTCCTTGAGCAGTGCAGATTTTTGTTCCTCCAAGCCAGCCACTGCGAAGCAAGAGAATGGTGTTTTTTTCTCACTAACAAGACCTTAAACCAACCTTAGCTTGGCTGTTTTCAAACATAATGCTAAAATATTTCCCTCATATTTTATTTGCACAGCTCAAGTGGGAAGCAGAGCAGGAAGGATCCATTTCCTGGAAGATTTAACTCTGATGATCCAGTTCCAATAATTAGAAACCTCCTGTGTGAAAAATATCCTAATGTTGTAGATTCATGCAGAGAATGCTGAGGCTGTAATCCTACATCCATTTGGGAATCAATCTCATTTGAATGCAGAAAAGTCTAATTCAAAGAAGAAATTTATAGGATGGACTTATACAAATCTTCTCATTCTTGCAAAGGAACAGAGACTTCTGCTAGCAATGCTTTATGCTAAGTATACAGCCCTTTTTTTTTCTCAAGGAAGAACGATTCTTCCAAAACCAGGGATGTTTTTATCTGTTCCATATTCTACATAAGCTGACAAGTATCGTTTGATTGCAGTGGGATAGAAATGTGAAAAATAAAATTGGGAACTGAAAAAAATAAAACTAACTTTAATTAAAATTAGCATTAAAAAAATAATCATCTGCATGTTCTGGAACTGGTTTTGAAAAAAAGCAATGTTAATAGAATATTCTCTTTTTTATGGCAATTTTTAAATAGGCTGTTTTGAGCAATGCCTGAAAAATACATAGATACAATAAGGGACCATATATAATCTTGTTAAAACAAAACCTTCACACAAGGGGAGGCAGTAAAGCAGTGAATTAACATTTTGCCAAACACCAATAGCATTATTAAACTGTTTCCATAATAGAATATTTTATTAGATGCAAACTTAAAATAATTATCAGGCTTATCTGCTAAACAGAAGCTAAAATCCAACAAAACTGCATCGAAATATTGTGATAGGCAATCAAATTATCTTCATTGATCCAGCTGTTAAACTCTGTTCAGTTCAATGGCCTTCAACTCTCATCCCCAAAACTGCACAGCAGTTTAATCTATATTTCCTAATGATTTTGATGTACCTTGAATAAAATGTTTATGCAATTTACACTGTGTCTCTTGTCTTACATCCAATCTTGGCTAACGAGATAGACCAGTCTAGCTAGAGCTGTCAAAAGTGGAGATGTGCAAGGGCACAGAATGGGGCATGCCTATTATGGGATGGGCATAGGAGGGACTGTATGTTCCTACAAGCAAAGATGACAGAAAAGATACTAACTGGACGCCTGCTACTTGAATTTATTTTATCCATATCATGGCAAATCTACACCCTCAAGAGACAGAGGGGGCTCATTACAGGTTGAGAGAGAATATGGAATAGTGGTACACTGGCATCATACAGATATTTGACAAAATAATTCTTACCCTGATCTGCATAGTTTCGTGCTTTGCTGTCCAGGATTCGGCTCTGGCTCTCTAACTGGCTCACAGCTGTTGAATGCGCTTTCCGTTCCTGATCCATCACGTCCTCCAGTTCCATGAACCGCTAGGAAAGAGAATCTAAGAATCAACCCCTCCTCTTGTTACAGATCTAGTTGATTTCTCCAAGCTTTCACCATCCCTTCAGGCTGATTTCCTTCAGGCTGATTTCTTCTCTGCCCTGTACCTTTACTACTCCAGTTCAAATGCTCACCCACCATATCCAGTGTGAAATTATTGCCACTTATGCATTAAGATTTATCTATCAGCATAATGTTATTTCATTGGCCTAGGGACATTCTTTTCCTAATCAAGATGAATTTGAGCAGTTGTTGTTTTAACAAAATAGGGGCCCAACGTTACTTTAAGATTGTGAGTGGCACATAAAGAAAATGAATAAATTAGTGCTGTTTGTTTTCTCCTCTGATCACAAAACCCAATAATCCCCTTTGTGTTCCTAGTAACTATATTGCCTCTGATATTGGATATAATAGAAAATAGTCATCACACACACACAAATACTCCTGTGGATTCTGGCTTCTGGGGAATTATATGGATGCATACAGACAATTTTCTTGGCATGATATGAAAGTGGCATTTTGGCTTCCCAATGCAGCTTGAATATTAGTTATTGAGTAACTTTATCCTTCATGAATTTGTTCTCTTTTGAAGCCACACAATTTGCCATAACATCTTACTTATCTACACATTTTTTATTTTTGTTATCCTTTTACCGTTAGAGTCCATTGGATCATCCTAGGTCTACTGAGAATTGAAAAAAATCCTTATTTCCCTTTTGACACAGAACATCATTTTATACACTTCTGATCATTTTCTCCATATTTGCCTCTTTTTTTTTTTTTGCCTAAACTAAAAAAACCCTCATCATTTTAATATTTTAGATTAAAAGATCTTGTTCAACTTGACAGTGCCTCTTTTAATTTAATTATTAGATATTATTCCACTTTTATTCCTTTAGAATAGAGGTGGGGAACGATGTCCCCTTTATGACTTGTGGACTTCAAGTCCCAGAATTCTTAAACCAGCCATGCTGGCTCAGGAACTCTGGAAGATGAAGTCCACATGTTTTAAAAGGGCCATCATTCTCCCCCCCACCACCACCACCCTTTACAAGTAACTCGAAGCAATAGACTTACATATCACTTTATAGTGCATTACACCCCTTTGTAAGTGATTTACATAGCCACCTTCGACCTTACATTAAAGCAGCAGTTAAGTTGACTTGTGAAGTTAATAATTTTTACTCTGATACATATCACAGGTCATTAGCTCATATTGAACCCCATGAAGTATCTTAATGAAAACTCAAAAAAGGGCGAAAGACAAACTATACACATTTTAAATCAGGAATCTGAAGATAGTTCCTATGAATTGCAAGGAGTCAACTGGTTCTGGATCAAATAAGGGTTGAAATGACAATGCTGTGGAACTAGAAACATTAAAATGCTTCTAGAAAACTTTGGAGGATTGATAAATGAGGAGAATGAAAAATATTAGAAAAATTATGACTAAGATATAAGGACAGGATCAAAGTGATAACCAGAATGTCCTCGAAAGAGGTTTTATTGGGGGTGTGAGACTTAATCCAGGAGTTGAGTTTGACTCAGTGGTATCTATAGAGCAAACTGCTCTTTGACCTGAACTATCAGATGTTATTTGGAAATGTCAGCAAACGTGATATTTCACTCATCTGGTGAAAAATGCCAGTATAAAATCTTGGAGCAATCTCCAGTTTGCCTTCTTTGGTGAAGAGGCTGCTTATGTCTATGTTCTCTTCTATTGTACTGACAATCTGTGTCATATCAGGACTGATTACTTTGCTCAGGAACCTTCGCTGGTGGGATTTTTTTTTTTTTTTTGGGTCAAAAATTTCTGGGTATTGACAGAAGTCCACTTCAGCTTCTCCAGTTAACTGGTGGCAGCATTAGCCATGGTCTGTCTGTCACCAGGGCAGGATAGGTCTTGGTTTGCTATGATTACACAAGCCTTCCTGAGAAAGTTTCATTAGAGGAGACAAGAAGATGAGAATATAAAAAGTTTTTCGCGTTGTGGCTTGTCGGGCAGGAGAGCGCCCCTCCCGACTGCTGAGGAGGAGGAGGAGGAGGAGGAGGAGGAGGAGGCAATCATCTTGCCCGACAGCTCCGGCTGGCACCAGTTGGCATGTAAGCTCTCTGATCAGGAATTGCTGGACCGTCCCTCTCTCTCCTCTGCCGTCGCCAGCTGAGACTTAAACCAAGGTCTGAAGATCGTAAAAGTTAGTCGACGCCGCCGACGGAGCGGAAGGCGATACCCACCTCGTCTGCCCGCTTGCGCCCTGCCCGTTCGCGCTCGTATTGCTCCAGGAGCCGCAGACGGTCATCGCGCAGCCGCTCCAGTGCCTGGTCCCGGTCTTTCACCTGCCCGCAAGCCTCCTGCAGGGCCTCCAGGACGGAAACCACCTGCGGCAGCAGCCCAGAGACCGCGGTAGGGCCGTGGGCGCCCACCAGCCGCTCCAGTTCCCCGTACAAACCACCGGCCATCACGGACACCAACTCCTCGTAAGGCGCCGGGCTGGCATCTCCATCTCCCCCAAAGGTTTCCTCGGGGTCATCCATGGCGAAGTGCTCTAACCACTGCACTCTCCAGCCTGGCACTGGGGACACACGGGGTGCCTGGGCTCCTTAACTCTCCCCGGATTCCTCTAAATTAGGGGAAAAACCGGGACCACTTCAATTCCCTCCCCGCTCGCCCGCACCCCCAAAAGCAGGCAACTTATACTATTGCTCCCCCGAGAAAGCAAGGAGGTCGTAGCTTATGACTCGATTCCCAATTTCCCTCCAGATCCAAGATACGATTCCCTTGCTATAGGCACTCTAGATTCTGCCCCCTAGATCCATTCCTTTGCACTCCCTGGCTTCCACTTTTTGGAGCTCTCACCACTAGGCAAAACTGGGTCTGGGGATCCAGGGGTCTTTCCCTCCTCCCTCCTCCCCTCCAATCCCCCTTCTGGCTCTTCCCCCGCCCCCCGCCGGTCCCTGGCCTGAACTTCTGATTCGCCTCTCTTCAGCGCCGGTCGCTGCGATCCCAACTTCAAGTCACTTTCCAAGAAGAAAAGAGGGCGGGCCCAGAAACCCACAAGTCTACCAGTAGCGGGCGAGGAAAGCCCTAAGGCTGGCCAATGGCGTGCCCGCCTGCGGCCTAGTGGCCAATAGCACGCTCGGAGGTGGGAGTGCTCCGGCGAAGGGCCGGCAAAAGGGGAAGACAGTTTGTGAAGGTTCTGGCATCATATGATTCTTGGTCATGTGACCTGGAAAAGCTGTCTGGGTGGAGAAGGGTGGGGAATTGCAGCGTGAGTCCCTTTTGGCATTGGGGGGCAGGGGGGGGTGTTCAGGTGTGGGCACCGTCTCGGATAATATTAATAGTGGGTTTTCCCCGTGGGGAATAACACGAGCCTGGTTTGCAACTCCCTGTTGCTTTACAAGTAGGTTACTCTACTATTTAGAGATTTGGCTGCGTTGCTTTTGCGCCGCCCATTCCTTTTCCCAGCACGTGCATAAATCTCTAGAGCAGAGTTTCGCAACCTGGCAATTTTAAACTGAGTTGGATTTCAACTCCCAGGATTCTGGGGAGCTGGGGAATTCTGGGAGTTGAAGTCCAACTCAAGCTTAAAATTGTCCAAGTTGTGGAACACTGGTCTAAAGGTTTTCTTGGGTTGTTTGCACAATATAAGTTTTTTATTTTTATATAGAACATGTTAATTTGCTTTATTTTGTTTTGAGACGTACAGTCTTTTAGAATGCAATTTTATATACATTACCCAACAAGAAATTTCACTAAATTTATGAAAATTACTTTATAAGTACATATAGAACTGTACTCAGTTTCATTAAACAGGTACTCTTATATTTACTTTTCCTTCTGCTTTTAAGTTTTGGTGGTTCTATACTCTGCTTCGTCCAAGTTTGATAGCAGCTAAGGGTGAGAAGCAGAGTGTTCTTGATAGCACTGAGGTTCTGCTATCTTTTGCACAATATCTTGCAAAATATTGTTAACATTGTAAAATACTTAATTTCCTATAGGGTTTAGTATTGCCTGTGATGTTTTTTGAATGGCTGCTTAATTATAGAGAAATTATTGTTTTTAACTTTGTCTTGTTGCATTTTTAGAAACGTTGCATGCCATTTTGATAGAAAACAGAATAAAGGATGTAAAATGATAGACAGATAGATAGATAGATAGATAGATAGATAGATAGATAGATAGATAGATAGATAGATAGATAGATAGATAGATAAAGAGAAAGAAAAAGAAAAAGAAAGAAAGAAAGAAAGGATACTTTAGACATGTTTCAACATATCTAATTGGGTTTGGGTGTTCAGTTAAAGACATATAACCTAGTTATACAGGATCTTGTCATAAACAAAGAAAATCTTAGCATCTTTACTTAGAAATTATTTCTATAGTCATCTTTGGTAAAAAGGAATAACTATTATCAAATAATTTTATTTCTGGCGGTAGCAAAGTAATCAGCTTATACTAGCTTTCCCTAATCTGTCTGTCCACAGATGTGTTAAGACTACAAATCCCAAGGAATGAGAATTTGAAGTGTTGTACTCTGAGCACATCTGGTGTCTATGAGGTCAGAGGAGGTGATCATATACTGTATGTAGTGATAAACTGTAAAGTCTCAAGCCTTTCTGAAATCTTCTAGTCTTCACTCTGGTCCTACTTTCTGTCCAAGGTTAGAACTTGGTAGTAGTTTCCATTTCTACCACTGAATTTCCCAAGAGATGCCTTACTTCTGGTATGTGTGAGAAATAAGACTTCCATGCCCTGCTGCCTTTCTGTAAATAGATGACAAGAATGATTAAGTAATTATTTAATAATTATATAATAAAATAATTATTCTAGCACCATGTCCTAAAGATAGTAATAAAGATATCGGTCTGCCTACTTTTTGGGAGATTGAATAATCTCACAAGAGATAAAGAAAAACCAAACTTTATTTTAAAAAATATCTATGAAATCACATCTCAACTTAACATTTTTAAATTATAAAATACAGTCTTGCAAGTCCTACAATATACTGCTGTCCAGTGTACAATAGAATAGCGGTCCCCAACCTTTGTGGCTGGGCAACCTGCGTGGGGATGGGGGAGAGGGGAACTGGACCTCAAGAGTGATAGGCTAGTGTGCACATGCATGAATACGTAGCTCGACTAGTTGAGCTGTGCTGCATATGCATCCTGCCAACCTGCCACTCATGTGAGTCAAGCTGCATGCATGTGTGCCTGCCACTTGCACGGCCCAGTTGCAAATAAGGTTGGGGACCCCTGCAATAGAAAACAGCCAGATCCCTGCTAAAATACAAAAGCCAAAAGACTGCAAGATGGCTTTGATGGGCTATTTTTTCCTTAGGCTCCAAGTTTTAAACAGCTCAAGAACATATGGTCCCAATAGATTTGAAAAAAAATGTATTTTATACATCATCTACATAAAAAACTCCCTTTTTACGACCCTGTAATCCATGGGTGTCAAACACGTGGCATCACATTGCCGTCATGTGACGTTTCACGAAGTTTTCCCCCTTCACAGAGCTGGGGTGGCCATGGCCTGTGTGTGATATATCTGGCCTGCAGGACTCCAGTTTGACAGCCTTGCTATAATCCCTTAATTCGGGGCAACTGGATGGAGCTGAGCATTTACTGACTGGATGCCCTTCCTGACACAACATGAAGTTTGCAGCAGATATTTTTTTCTTTTCAGCATAGGAGAGAAACATCTGCCATACTACCTAGTATTGAACTTACAACTTTCCCAGTGGTAGACAAACATCTTTTTTTAAATATTTTTTTTATTAAACATATATTAAAACATTGGACACAGTGTAGCCGTCCTGGCATTATCTTTGCCATACATACTAAAATAAACAATAAGTTTCATACAGTATATACCTTGCTACTTATATACATTTGGTCTATTCAGTACTTATATATATAAAGACATCATTTTTCTAGCTATATTACTTATACACTTGTCTTATCCTCTTTCATTCTATTGTAATTACATACATAACCTTAGTTCTCCATTCTATAAGTTCTAGTCAGTTCATATTTTTCATCCCTCCTTTCCGTTCCAACCATTAATAAAATTTATTTATTTATTTATTTATTTATTTATTGGTTCGATTTATATGCCGCCTTTCTCTGGAGACTCAGGGCAGCTTACAATGCGTTAAGCAATAGCCTTCATACTTTTGTATATAACTGCTTAGTAGGGCTTTCAGGGCCCCCTAAGCGTGTTCTTTTTATACAAAGTCATCTTATTGCCCCCACAATCTGAGTCCTCATTTCACCTACCTCGAAAGGATGGAAGGCTGAGTCAACCTTGAGCCTGGTGAGATTTGAACTCGCAGTAATTGCAGGCAACTAAACAACTAAGTTCTATTTAACAGCACTTTAGTCCGCTGTTCCATCAAGGCTCCTTTTGTTTCATATCTTCTAATAATCTGACTCACCTTTATTTTTCAATTCCAACGTTAATTTGTCCATTTCCGCACATGTCAAAAATTTTTTTGATCACTTCATCTTCTAGGGGGATTTCCTTATTTTTCCAATTTTGGGCAAAAATCATTCTTGCTGCTGTTATAATATGTGTTATTAGGTAAATTACCCCTTTACTATATTTCCCATTTATAATTCCCAATAGGAATATTTCTGGTTTATATTCTATTTTTTCTCCAATTATTTCTGTCAGCCATAAATGAATTTTCCGCCAATACTCCTTTGCTTTTTTTACATGACCACCACAGATGGTAGTACATGCCTGATTCGTGATTGCATTTCCAACATTTTGTTGATCAGTTTCTAAACATTTTTGCCAATCTCACTGGTGGAGGATGCCACCTGTAGAATATTTTATATAAATTTTCTTTATACGGTATTGCCAGTGTTATTTTCCTATTTTTTCCCCATACTTCTTGCCATTTTTCCAGTTGTATATTGTACCCAAAATTTATTGCCCATGCCACCATCTTTTCTTTGACCTGCTCTTCTTCCATTTTATAATCCAATAAGAATTTATAGATTTTCTTTACCAATTTATCATTTGTCCCCAGAAAGAGCTTATATATTATCATTAATTCCCTGTTAATGCCCCACTCTTTCATGTCTTCAGGTAACGTGATCAGATCTGTAAATAGGACCACCACTCCAAATCTACCCCTTGTTCTTTTAATTCTTGCCTTGATTTCAGCCTCCCTTCTTCATTTATTTTATCCTTATATGTGACATATTTTCCCCGATTAATGAGGTTTGGGTTACTAACACTTCTAATGTGGACAAAACAAGCCTCTTCATCACTAGGCTACCACACCACTCACAATATACCTTATGCATAAAAGACAGAAATATGTGCAATCATTGAGCTTGTGCAGAGATATAAATAATTTTGGAATTAAGCACAAAGATTAAAAAAATTAAAATTCAACACAGCTTCTGCCTAAAAGCTTTATCTCCTTTGTAGAGATAGTGTGAATCCCAAAGGAAAATCCTCTTTTTTCCTCCCTCAGGCAAGTATCTGAAGGCAATTCCAGACATTTATCTGAATTATTGGGAAGATAATAAAACCCAATACAAGTAGTCCTTGACTTATGATCACAATTGAGCCCAAACTTTCTGTTGTTAAGTGAGACATTTGTTAAGTGAGTTTTGCCCCATTTTATGACCTGACTGTTTCCTAATATGATTTCTTTTAAAAAATTGAACACCAAGTGTGGTCTTACCAAGTGCTTATAAAATGGTACTAACACTTCAAGTGATCTTGATTCTATCCCTCTTTTTTTTTTAAAATTTGATTTATATGCCGCCCTTCTCCGGAGACCCAGGGCGGCTTACAATGCATTAAGCAATAGCCTTCATACTTTTGTATATTTTATACAAAGTCAGCTTATTGGCCCCACAAACTGGGTCCTCGATTTACCTATCTTAGAAAGGATGGAAGGCTGAGTCAGCCTTGAGCCTGCTGAGATTTGAACTTACAGTAATTGCAGACAGCTGGAGTTAATTACAATGCATTAGTCTGCTGAGCTATCCAGGCTTTGATTGTTTATTTGTAGCCTATGATTATCATTAAGTGTTGTACCTTATGATTCTTGATGAACGTATCTTTTCTTTTATGTATACTGAAAGAAGATGCAACAAGACAAATTCCTTGTGTGTCCAATCACACTTGGCCAATAAAAATTCTGTTCTGTTCTGTTCTGTTTTGTTTTGTTTTGTTTTTTTGTTCTGTTCTGTTCTGTTTCTTGCATCAATTGTTAAGTGAATCACTGCAGTTGTTAAGTTAATAACATGGTTATAAAGTGAATCTGGCTTCCCCATTGATTTTGTTTGTGATAAGGTCACATGATCCCAAGACACTACAACTGTCATAAATATGAACCAATTGCCAGGCATCTGAAATTGAGCACACCAGCATGGGTATGCTGCAAAAGTCATAACTGTGAAAAATGTCACAAGTCACTTTTTTTTCAGTGCTGGTATAACTTTGAACACTCACTAAATGAACTGTTGTAAGTTAAGAACTATCGGTATTTTTCCCAGCTCAGCCGTAGCAACTTCTTCCTTGATTTTCCAAGAACTCTCCTGACATTTTCCAGTCTAGAAAAAAAAAAGCTGGACATCTGCTTTTGCTATAGAGCCTTGATGGTGAACCAATGGCACGTGTGCCAGGGGTGGCACACGGAGCCCTCTCTGTGGGCACACGCAGCATCGCCAGCTGCTTTTCTGAGTTCCAGCACACATATGCATGCCGGCCAGCTGATCTTTGAGGCTCACTGGAGCACCGGAAAACAGCCTGAAAATGGTCCAAGCAGTGGCCAAAAAACAGGCTGTTTTCCAGGCCCCTTTCAGGCCCTTTTCAGACTGTTTTTTGGGCCAAAACCAAAAATGGCTGAAAAATGGCTGAAAAATGGCCTGAAAATGACCCAAAAAACAGTCTAAAACATCCAAAAAGCAGCCGTGCACTTGCCAGCCAGCTGGACTTTGGGTTTCCGGCGCTCTGGCGCATGCACTCACATTCTGGTTTGGGCACTCAGTGCCGAAAAGGTTCGCCATCTGCTATATAGGGTAAAAGGCATGCTCTCCCCAGTGCTGATTTTGCTTGAGGAAAATGTATATATTCCCAGTCTGGATCACCAGGAGTCTGTTTGTGAATGTAGGCTAACTTCTCAATTCTATGTTTAGAAATCATTTTGAGAAAATAAATGATTGTCAATGAAATATTTTAAAAACAAAAATCTTGATTATGGTTGTATTGTGCAGAGTGATTTCTTCCACATTTTCCTCTTCCTCAGACCTTTCTTTTTCTGTTAGGCCCACTTATCTCTTACAAGGAGCAACTCGACAGATAAGGTTTGTGGAAATTTTAGTACTTTCAAAGAATATTTGATTAAAGTCTGAGAGAAAAGGATGAAAACTTTCATGTTGCACAAGTACTTTCATTAGGCAGGGATGAAAAAAAAAAAGCTAATTCCAGCCCAATATTTAAAAAAAAGAAACATCAGTGTTTATTTAAAATGCAAATAGTTTTATTTCCTGTAGGGGTATAACCAAAAAGCTTTTTCTACTTCACAAAGCTGTATAGATCAAAGCACACCATTCTGGACTACGTTGCCTAATATTCGTTTAAGGAGACCTCTGAATCTTAGTTCTTTCATCAACTGCTGACTACAAAGGTTGAGATCAGAGATTCCCAAAGTAGTAGTATTGCTATTATCCTGAGTGCAACTCCCAAATACCCTTGGCAAATTTGGAATAAAGAAACAGTTGCGATGGCCAGATCCTGGCATGAATTCAAACATCAGAGTCACATCTCGCTGGATCTTTGCACCATCAGCTTTGGGCAGCTTCTTCAGATGATCCTTTGATCATAGGTAACTCTGTTCAAATATTTAATTTTATACTTAAAACTTGAATAGCTCCATTTTCAGTTGTAAATGAAAAATAAGTTCAACTAGATAAGGAAAGCTGAGAGTTGACCATTATTTAGAGCAGGGATAAGATGTCCAGGCACCTCCAAATGTTTTGGAGTCCTGTCAGCTTCATTCAAGAAAGCCATTGGCAAGGAATTATGGGAAATGAAGTCTAAAATACTCGGCAAACTCCAGTTTGTCTCCTATTGATTTAGAGGCAACATATGATGAGTATCTATGGGACACTGCCTTACTTCTAGCACAAAGTCTGTCTTGGCTATGTTGCTCAGAGAAAGGAGCGGATAGTTCTGTTTCATTGTCTTGCCTTATGCCTGATGAAGGATTTTGGGTCTTAAAGGTTATTTTATTTTATTTTATTTTATTTATTTTAATTAGATTTATATGCCGCCCTTCTCCGGAGACTCAGGGTGGCTTACAATGCGTTAAGCAATAGCCTTCATACTTTTGTATATTTATACCAAGTCAGCTTATTGCCCCCACAAACTGGGTCCTCAATTTACCTACCTTAGAAAGGATGGAAGGCTGAGTCAACCTTGAGCCTCGAACTCGCATATATACCCACACTCCTCTGTTATTTTGATTGTGTAATTAAAAAAATCAACTATGGAGTTTGAATTTCCCATGAATCAATCAGACAACACAAGTCTTTTATTTCCATATCCAAATTGTTGAGTTTTTTCTGTCTTTGGTTTTGAATACAGCAGGATCATTAGTAAAAACAGAGGTTTATGATCTATCAATGACTAACCTGTTTATTACTGTATATAAGGTTTCCTGGATCATAGTCCATGCCATTGTTTTTTTTTTACAATGCGGTTCAAACTGCTTGGCATGTTACGTATTGGTAACTCCTGTTGATGTATTTACTTCTGAATTTTCCATTTAGGATTTTACAATGAATCTTTTTAGTTACCTGGAGAAAGCAAAACAGTATTATTTCCAGGCTGAAATGGTGGTTCTCTTTTCCTATTGTAAGTGATAGTATGTTTATGTTTATTAGATTTTTATACACCCTTCTCCCGAAGGACTCAGGGCAGTGTACAACCACGATAAAACCACATACAATACAAAATTTAAGAACAATTTAAAATAGATTAAATACTTCTGGCCCCTCAGTTAAAAACCCAGTAAAGGAAGGTAAAGGCATTTGCAGGTTATTAGCAGACTAGAGGGTGCAATTTGGCTCATGATTCAGAATATGTAGCCCATGAAAATGGCCAATTCCCACCACAGCAAGTTTTGAGGGGTCCTTGGTGCTTTCTGCTCACTAATGCTGTTACCTAGTTTGGGCAATGAAACGACTGTGAGAAAACAACCAAGCTCAGAACATAAAGAACCCCTCATTTCAACCCTGAGCTACAAATATTCTCCCCTATTGGTACAGCATGTTTTGTAATGCATTCTGAGGGAAGGAGAGCCCAAAGAAATAGATACTACAGCTTGAATCACATTTATTTAGAAGTTAATTTTTTTTAGAGCTTGGGGAATTTTGCTCTTAGTCAATAAATTTGGAATGTATTGAATCTATAGGGGATTGGAGGATAAAATATATAAAGAATGATTGCTGGAATTGCGTATGTCTACTTTAATGCAAAGAAGGACTAGGAGAGAGATGATAGCAGGGTTCCAATATCTGAGGGGTTTCCATAAAGAAGAGGGAGTCAGGCTATTCTCCAAAGCACCTGAAGGCAAAACAAGAAACAATGGGTGGAAACTAATCAAGGAGAGAACCAATTTAGGACTAAGAAGAAATTTCCTGACAGTGAAAACAACTTACCTCCATAAGTTGTGAATGCTCCAACACTGGAAGTTTTTAAGAAGAGATTGGATAACTATTTGTCTGAAATAATATAGGGTTTTCTGCCTGAGCAGGGTTGGACTAGAAGACCTCCAAGGTTCCGTCGAATTCTGTTAATCTGTTTCTAATTCTATAGAGAGCCACGGTGGTCTAGTAAGTAAGGTGCTGGCTGAGAAACCAGGAGGCCTTGAGTTCTAGTGCCATCTTAGGCATGAAAGCCGGATGGTTGACTTTGGACCAATCACCAGGAGACCATGACTTTGAGCCAGTCACACTCTCAGCCCAACCCAGTATTATGTATTTTCACTGCCTTGAGTTACTTATAAATTAATAAAGGTGGGATAAAATTCAAATAAACACAAAAAGAACGGTTGCTGGAATTGGGTATGTCTCATTTAATGAAAAGAAGGACTAGGGGAGACATGATAGCAGTGTTCCGATATCTGAGGAGCTTCCACAGAGAAGAGGGAATCAGGCTATTCTCCAAAGTACCTGAGGGCAGGACAAGAAGCAATGGATGGAAACTAATGAAGGAGAGAAGCAATTTAGGACTAAGGAGACATTCCTGACAGTTAGAACAATTAATCAGTGGAACAACTTGCCTCTAGAAGTTGTGAATGCTCCAACACTGGACAGTTTTAAGAAGAGACTGGACAACCAACTATCTGAAATGGTATAGGGTTTTATGCCTGAGCAGGAGGTGGGACTACAAGACCTCCAAAGTCCCTTCCAACTTTGTTACTCTATATCAGGGATGTCAAACTCAAATTTCATTGAGGGCCGTACCAGGGTTGTGTTTGACCTTGCGGGGGCCAGGGGGGCATGGCCAGAGTGTGTATGGCCAGCTCAACCTCACTCGTGTTGGGGTACCTCTGCTGGCCCAAGTACTCTGCCAGTGAAAATGGGCTCCCGAGCTCTGTTTAAGCTGCGACGGCCTCCTGCAACCCTCTGCCACGGAAAGTGGAGCTTCATTTTCACTGGCAGAGGCACTGCGGGCCAGTCCTTCACTGTTTCCAGGGCAGCCCCATGGGCCAGATCTAAGCACCCCATGGGCCAGATTCGGCCCCCAGGCCTTGAGTTTGACACCCCTGCTCTATATTCTATGAAATAAACATAATAATGATAACTTTGCAAAAGTGGACTTCAAAATGCACTGCCGCACACCATCTGGCTCCTCACTTGCCCTGAACCCTCTCAAATTCCTTTCACCTTCTTTCCTTGTGCTTGGATGGCTGTCAGGCGAGTGAGTGAACGGATCCACAGGCAGCAGCCCTGAAAAATGTCAGTGGGTGAGGTTCCTTTTATGGACAGCTCAGTGTATTGTGAAGGGAGAGAATGGAGCATCCGAGTGTGTCACTAGGAAAGGTGGGGGATTTTAGAAAAGAAAATACACAGCCAGAGACTTCCTGCTTTCTGCAAGGAAGTTAGTTGAACCAAAGACAGTGAATACCCAGTATTTTCCCAGCTGTGTGAGAAGGCACATATGGAGCGGGGGTGTGTGGGGCATGGGGGGGCCATGGGGGGGGGCTGAGGACCAGGCCTTTTGAGTTCCTTGGGAGAAATTTGAAGGAGGATGGTGAGCAAGTGGGAGCTTAACCAAGTTTCTTAGCTCTGAGGGTACAGGAGGGTTAATGAAACTGTTGGTCCCTCCCTTTCTGAAACTGGTTGAACCACTTTCTAAGTGCACTTGCTGGGCACTCCTTCTTTCCACTCCCAGCCTGAATAGTTTGCCTTTCCCGCTGTTCTTTTTCCTCCTCCTCCTCCTCCACTTCCTTTCTTTCAGCTGGGTTTGTCTGTAAATCTGAATACTGGTTTATGAGGGACCCCCTTTTGCAGTTGCCAATTGCCATTGTAACCTGCGCTTTGGGAGCCTTATTTTCCCCTTTCTCAAGAGCTCCCCAACTCCTTTCAAGTAAGTGCACCTCACTCAGCAGCTCCAGTCTCATGGTCTCCTCTGGACTGAGCCGTTGCCGGCTGGCCCTTGCATTTGCAGTGTTCATGGACGCTGCAGGCACTGGAGCACTGCTGACCGGCATCTTTGCTAGACTGAGGCTGCGAGGCCGAGACTTTGGGGATCTATTAATCTACTCAGGTGCGGTGCTGGTGTTCCTGAGCCTGTTGGGTTGGATTATGTGGTACACGGGCAATATTGAGATAGCCCCTGAAGAGCTGGCAAGGGATTATCATGCCAAGAAAGGCACGCTGGCACGGCTGGCTAGGAAGATCTCACGGACCTGGTCGCGACGCCAAGGTGGTGGGCTGGCCATGAGGACCATTCCAAGTAGCCGAGAAGCAGCTTAGAGGTAACATATGCTCTCTTTTCCTTACAAATCACATCAGGATTTTCATAATAGAGCAACCAACTCCTCTCTAAACTATGCTTCACGTGCATCTGAACACCTGGCTTTTATTCCTTTTATCAAAAATTGTGTGCTGATTTCTTCACACTAACTTCCGTATGAAACTGTCTTATAGCAAGGTGCCTTGGGTTTATTTATAGTTCATTAGCAAGCTTTTTAATTTTTTTATTCAAGTTTATTAGACGATAAAATACAAATAGAAACAAAATCCAAGAAAGTTAAAAAAAGTTGCAGAAAGAAGTGAAAAACAAAGAAAAAAATAGCATCTTCCTACTTTTCAATGCAGTGGAATACAAAAAAGTTACAGCCTCATCCTTTGCCATTTCTGTAACAACAGCATAATTTTAATTGTCAAAATCTAAAATTAGAGTGTCATTTTTTTCAGTTTCAAATACAAAATCTAGAAATTGTTTCCAAATGGATACAAAACTAGATAAATTCTCTTTAATTAGAATAGTCTGTGCCAACTCAACCACTTTTACCATCCCTTGTTCCATTATGGAATCATTTGCAATCCTAACAGTAATTGGGACTTTGGGAGTTCATGCTTAGCCCAGCTCCCATTCCTGTAATATAAACAGGTGCATCGTGCAATCTAGACTAATTTTCTTCTGGGCTTTATTTTTATCTAGTTTTTCATGTATATTAAGCAGCATGAAAAAGAATTACCTCGGCTGATTTTGTAGTCAATGCACAAATAGGGATTGCAATTTACCTTAGTGATTGTAAATATAAAATTACAGGTACAACAATTTGTTTAATGACTGTTCAAAGTTACAACAGCAGTGAAAAAAGTGAGTTTTGACTATATTTCACAGGACCATTACAGTATCCCCAAGGTCAGTGATCAAAATTCAGACCCTTGGCAACTGACCCATATTTATGACAGTTGCAATGTGTTAAGGTCATGTGATAACCTTTTGCAACCTTCTGGCAAGCAAAGTCAATGGGGAAGACTGATTCTCTTAACATCTGTGTCACTAACTTAACAGCTGCAGTGATTTACTTAACAACTAGGGCAAAAAATGTCATAAAATGGGGCAAAATTCACGTAATAAATGTCTTGCTTAGCAACATAAATTTGGGGCTCAATTATGGTTGTAAATTGAGTAGTAGGGTGTCATTCACAGGGATAGGATTGGATGAATAGCATGACCAGCTACCAATTTTCTCTCCTTGCATGATTTTCTGTTGCTCTCTGTCATCATCACGGTATCTAGTACTTTGTCACATATTTCCACATCATGCCAGTATTTTGTGGAATTGCTGTGAAAGAGTTGGTTTCCATTAGGGTAAGTAAAACTGGATTGTGGATCTGACTCTTTTTTTTTCTTTATCTTCCCCTGTACTTTTGTAGTTTCCATATTCTTTCATTCTACCATGGTATTATCCTAGTTTCTCATTTATATGTTACCCTGTGGAAGACATTTTCCTTGTTCTTAGTCTGCAGAGCTAGAGGTAATGATAGCTACAGCCCAGCCCATCCACAAACCGTCATGCTGGGAAAGGCTGGGTTTAGAGAGACTGGGAAGTCTCTGCTGTCAACATCTGCTGCATATGAAAGGTCAATGAAAATAATATTTTCTTCAAGTTAAGCTTGATTACGATTGACTTCAAAGATATGGCTATTGTCATGGCTTTCTACTGGGTGGATTCTGCAGACTGGATTATAGATTTGGTTTGTACTGGTGGTTTCTCATCCAGATGCTAGCCAGATCTGAAACAACTTATCTTTTCCAAGGTCATCCAGGATCAAGGAGATGCTCCCAAGAAGCAAACATATGACAATAACCATATAATTGGAAAGAATCTGCCCAGCATTCAGTCAAATGCAATTCTTCTAGATGTGTTAATTAAGGTTGTCTTCCTGGTTTTCATGCAAAGGTGGTTTTTCAATGAACACAACATGTGTTCATTAGGCTAGCACAGCAATCTCTGCCAATGAGTCTATGCCAGGAACAAATACCTTTTTGACTTTTCGCCAGATTGCTGCTGTGAAGAACTGGGTGGTGCCCACTAGAGTGATACAGTACTGGAAGGGAATCATTAGAATAACAGATTTTAAAAAGCAAATATTTGCACAAGTCATTATATGCCAAAAAGTATACTAAAAAACAATGTATATATAACTTGAGTTCATACAACACATGATGTTGGTTTGCTAACCAAAGGGTATTAAATTAATATGTGATTTGGTTGATTTTGGTGAAATGGTGTAGTCTTCTGCTTGGGCAGGGGGTTGGACTAGATGACCTACAAGGTCCCTTCCGACTCTGTTACTCTGTTATTTTGCTGGAATATGATATAAATATAGCCCGTAATAGAATGCATCAAATAACTGACTTAGTTTATTGAAAGATAGCTTCTCTCACATCTTTTTAATGGTTGTTCATTATAGACTAGACTTACAGTAGACAGGTATTAATCTAGGCAACAGAGGATTATGCTTTCCGAAGAAAACTCATGGCCAGCTTTTTGCAGCCATTACATAATAATGAGTACCATATCAGGACAATAATCAAGATGATCTCTAGGTGACAGCAAAGAGCAACCATTTTCTCTATATCTCTGTTCATCTATTAGTCATCTAGAATTTTTATAGCCCGAATATGGTATTATAGGTAATCCTCATTTAGCAATCACAATTGGGACTGGCAAATTGGTCATTAAACAAAGTGGTCACTAAGTGAAACTGCAACTATGCTTAGTGGCTTTATTTCAGCTTTCCTTTGCTTTAGAGACATGTGAAGGCTGTAAATGTGAGTACAGTGAGTACTCTACTTACGACCACAACTGAGCCCACAACTGAGCCCAAAATTTCAGTTGAGACATTTGTTAAGTGAGTTTTGTCCCATTTTATGACCTGACTGTTTCCTAATATGATTTGATTGTTTATTTGTACCCTATGATTATCATTAAGTGTTGTACCTTATGATTCTTGATGAACGTATCTTTTCTTTTATGTACACTGAAAGCGTTTTATGACTTTTCTTGCCTCATTGTGAACCACTGCAGTTGATAAATTAGTAACCTGGTTGTTAATCTGACTTCCCCCTTGATTTTGCTTGTCAGAAGGTTGCAAAAGATGATCACATTACCTTGGGACACAGCAATGGTCATAAATATGAACCCTTTGCCAGGCCTCTGAAATTTGATCACATGATCCTGGGGATACTGCAAAGATCATAATTGAAAAATGGTCATAAGTTACTTTTTTCAGTGCCATTGTAATTTTGAACAGACACTAAATGAACCGTTGTAAATCAAGCACTACCTGCATTGATCATAAAATTACTTTTTCACTTTCTTGGTAGCTGCGAATGGACAATAATTGAGGCAGTGCTACATAAGGATCCTTTACCTGTAAAAATAAAATGAAATAAATAAAATAAAATAATGAAATGAAATGAAATAATAAAGTAAAATAGTAAGGTAAAATAAAATAAAACAAAACAAAACACTAACTCTAAATTCAAAATGAAATAAAATACTAACCAATTGGCAATGGCTACTAACTGACTAAATACCCTGTCTCCCCCAAAATAAGACATACCCTAATAATCGGGCTTTTGAGCTCATGGCAATAAAACCTAGCGCTTATTTCAGAGTTCAAAAAAATATAATAAGACAGGGTCTTATTTTCAGGGAAACATAGTAGCATGAATCACATATCAACAAGATCCTAATGTTGTGTGATATATATATATATATATATATATATATATATATATATATATATATATATATATATATATATATACACTTTTTGTAGGTTTTATGTGTGTTTTTCTTTAAGCCAGGTTTTTCCTACGTAACCAAGATGTTTCTGCAAACCCTGGTTGAGTGAAATCACATTCACTACTTTCTGGGGGTTTTTTTTCCTTCTTTTCATTCTGGCAGCCAGCAGATTTTGTGCTTGCCCTTTTGGAGACCTATATAGCTATTTCTGGCTCATTAGCCATCATCAGTAAGTCACACCTACATCTCATGTATCCTTCCTGTAAAGGTACAATATCTATTTTCTTACTTTTCATAGGTTTTATGTGTGTTTTTCTTTAAGCCAGGTTTTTCCTACGTAAGTAAGAAGTAAGAAAATAGACATTGTGCCTTTACAGGAGGAACATAAGATGTGGGTGTGGCTTACTGAGGACGGCTAACGAGCTAGAAATAGCTATATAGGTCTCCCACAATGCAGCACAAAATTTGCTTGCTGCCAGAAAGAAAAGATGGAGAAAGAACCCAGAAAGTAGTGAATGTGATTTCACTCAGTTGTGGTTCCAGAAAAATCTTGGCTATATAAGAAAATATATATGTTTTCTGAGGTTTTCGCGGGTGTTTGTATGTAGGTCTTTGGTTATTCGGGTCTTCTCCCATGTAAAATTGGAAGTATCTTGGTGACGTTTCGACGAAGTCTTATTCGTCATCTTCAGGCTGGCGTTCTCCGCTTCGTGCTTCTGACATTGCTCCTGGAAGCACGAAGCTGAGAACACCAGCCTGAAGATGACGAATAAGACTTTGTCGAAACGTTGCCAAGATACTTCCAATTTTATGCGGGAGAAGACCCGAATAACCAAAGACTGAAAATATATATATATATATATATAAACTATTCTAAATAGTTAGATTTGCCAACTCTTGTTATTGGAATAGAACTCTGGATTTTATACAGATGAAGATTCCTAAATATGTATATCCCACTATCTATCACCATCACTTCACATTTGCATAGAGTGTTTTCAAAGCTTTGTCCTTCAACCTGAGACACTTCTGACCATATTCCTCCATTCCTAGGATTGTCAATGAGGTTTCTCGGTCACAACTACATGCACTGGGTTTTTCTCATTCCCAGGAAATGTTCCGTGGAAAGCAGAGATGTGATTCACTTACCTTCTCTACCGGTTTGCAAATGTGAGCGCGCATGCTCACTTTGCTCACATGCACCTCTGTGCATGCGCACAGCCTTCCACACATGCGCAGTGCTCGCACATTACATCTGGGTGGGTGGGCGGAGCCTCCCATAGTCACCACTACCGGTTTTATTTGTTTGTTTGTTTGTTTGTTTGTTTCGATTTATAAACCGCCATTCTCCAAGCGGATTGAGGGCAGTGAACAGCCAAGGTAAAATATGATATATAAAAATTAAAACAATTTTTAAAAATATTAAATGATTTCGGCCAACAAATTAAAACAGTCCAATTTAAAATCAATTACAATTAAAAACAGAGGATAGGATCAAGCCAGCCCGGCTATGTGAAATAGGTGGGTATTAAGGGCCCGATGAAAAGTCCGGAGGTCCGGTATCCTGCATATCTCCAGGGATAGGTCATTCCAGAAGGTGTGTGCCGCCATAGAGAAGGCTCTTCCCCTGGGGGTCACCAGCCAACATTGTCTGGCCGATGGCACCCTAAGGAGGCTCTCTCTGTGTGAGCGTATTGGCCGGTGGGAGGCTATTGGCAGCAGAAGGCGGTCTCGCAAATACCCAGGCCCTAAGCCATGAAGCGCTTTAGAGGTGGTCACCAACACCTTGAAGCGTGCCAGTGCAGCTTGCGCAGGAGAGGTGTCACGTGGGAGCGCTCCCTTGCTCCCATAATCCCCCGTGCGGCCGCATTCTGGACCAGTTGGAGCCTCCGGGTGCACCCCAAGGGGAGCCCCAAGTAGAGAGCATTGCAGTAGTCCAGGCGGGAAGTGACGAGAGCATGAGTGACTGTGCATAGGGAGTCCCGATCCAGAAAGGGACACAACTGGTGTAACAGGCGAACCTGATAAAAAGCCCCCCGGCCATGGCTGTCATATGCTCCTTTAAAGACAGACGTGCATCCAGGAGGACGCCCAAGTTGCGAGCCCTCTCTACTGAACTGGACAGAACCGGCTGAATCCCATCACTGTTGGAAACAGAGAGGTTTGGATAACTGATGCATAGATCATAGGAGTCCAAAGTAGGTAGTCCTACTTCTGTGGGGTTCTCAGTGCTCTCTGAGCTTGACTGTTTACTTGCAGACATTTCATTACCCAACTGGGTAACATCATCATGAAGGTTAATGAAACATCTGCAAAAGCACAACCAAGCTCAGAGAACCACAGTTTAACTTTGAGCTTCAAATATTCTCTTCTATCAGTCTTACTTCTCTTTGACCTCATATCCAGAACATAAACACTGTGGAATGTACTGTTTGTACTATGTCCTTGTTCTTTTTATAGGCAATCCACAATAAAAGGCAGGTGGGGAGGAGGTGAAGGCGTAGAAAGTAAAAGCTGTTCTCACGGCAGAAGTGAGAATGAAACTGTGGACTTCCTGTTCCATGGTTCATATGTTAAGAGGTTCAACTGGCCACAGCTGCAGTGAACAATCCACCTCATTTTAAGATAGAAGGAAGGCTAATATTTTTCTCCCTTGCAAAGAGAGGGTCCTTTAGGAATGCCATTCAAATCACATGCTATACAGCGGTGGTGAAATCCAAATTTTTTTACTACCAGTTCAGTGGGTGTGGCTTGGTGGGCATAGTGTGGCTTGGTGGCTGCAGCAGGGGAAGGATACTACACAATCACCATTTCTACTCCACTCCTGAGGAAAGGATATTGCAAAATCTCCATTCCCATCCCACTCTGGGGCCAGCCAGAGGTGGTATTTGCTGGTTCTCCGAACTGCTCAAAATTTCCGCTACTGGTTCTCCAGAACCTGTCAGAACCTGTTGGATTTCACTCCTGATATACAGGTAGTCCTTGACTTACAACCACAATTGAACCCAAAATTTAAATGTTCCTAAGCGAGATGGCTGTTAGGTGAGTTTTGCCCCATTTAACAGCCTTTCTAGCCATCATTGTTAAGTGAATCATTGCAGTTGTTAAGTTAGTAACATGGTAGTTAATTGAATCTGGCTTTCCCCCATTGATTTTGTTTGTTAGAAGGTGAGAAAAGGGGATCACATGAGCTCGGAAGATTGCAACCATCATAAATATTAGTCAGTTGAGAAGCTTCTGAATTTTGGTATCCTGAGACCATGAGGATGCTGCAACGGTCTTAAGAGCCTGGATAGCTCAGCAGACTAATGCATTGTCATTAACTCCAGCTGTCTGCAATTACTGTAAGTTCGAATCTCACCAGGCTCAAGGTTGACTCAGCCTTCCATCCTTTTTAAGGTAGGTAAATTGAGGACCCAGTTTGTGGGGGCAATAAGCTGACTTTGTATAAATATACAAAAGTATGAAGGCTATTGCTTAATGCGTTGTAAGCTGCCCTGAGTCTCCGGAGAAGGGCAGCATATAAATCATTTTTTTAAAAAAAAGTGCAAAAAACCCCGGTCATCAGTCCCTTTTTTCAATGCCGTTGTGATTCAATCGGTCACTAAATGAGGACTTGTTGTAAGTCGAGGACTACCCGTTTCCCTGAAAATAAGACATCCCCTGATAATAAGCGCAATTGGGCTTTTGAGCACATGCGCTAAAATAAACCTCCCCCAAAAAATAAGCCCTCCCCAAAAATACTTAAAAGCAGAGCTGGAAATCAGGTAAGACGGCAAGAGGAGCCCCATCTTGCTCCACGCACCCCAAAATAATAAGATCTCCCCCAAAATAAGGCCAATATCGGGGTTCAAAAAAATATAAGAGTCTTATTTTCGAGGAAACACGGTACGTGTAATCGAGAAGGCAGGGAACAATTATGGATGAACATGGCTTCTGCTTCCTTAAACCAAAGTCTGTTCTTTGCTTTCCCTTGAAACAAAGGAATGATCTCAGAATCTCACATTTTTATTTTTTATTTTTCTAGGTGTCCTTTTGGACCGGAGAAAGGTCCTAAAGGATTAAGCAGTCTCTTTCCTGCAGTGGCCTAGAAGCTGCTTTTAAAGCTAGGTCCTCCCTGTTATTACTTCCCTCACTGACTGCTTTTGTTTATCTTTCAGCATCCTCATTAAACTTTTAATGCCACATATTCGGAGACAGGCCACAGATATCATTTTTCATGTCTGGGTGAAACCAGAGACTTCTCCTGTTGCTCTGCCTTGGATGGCCTTGGCTTGCAAACACAGTCTCCTTTGCTACATCTACATCAGGGGTCCCCAACCCCACAACTGGGCCACGGCCTACTCGAAACCAGACTGTGCAAGCAGCCTGGGCAGCATAAGTGCAACTTGACCTGCACGAGCGGTGGGCTGGCTCCCTTCTTCCCCACACTGCTGGGCCTCCGAGCCATAAAGGTTGGGGACCACTGATCTACATCATTGGTTGAATAGAACACAACCAACAACCATCACATGACTTTAAAAAGTTTGGGAAGGCCAACCTTGGGAGAGGCCAATCTCTCTGCCTGGCCAAATGATCTCCCCAGAGGCTACTTGGGGCCTCTTTTAGTAGGTTCTGGTGACTGTGTGCATTTTCCCTCCCTCCCTTCCCCCCTCTCTCTCACAAACACACACACATACACCCACATGATTGAATTTCGGGCACTTGGCAACCAGCTTGCATTCACAGCCAGTTGCAGTGTCCCGTGGTCACAAAAGACTGTGAGTTCTCCTGTGTTTTGCGGATGTTCGACATTTATTTCCAACTTCCGGCAAAAATGTTGATTGTAGAAAGTAGGTTTGCTTTACAGTTGCTGTGTTCACCTAACAACCACAGTGTTCGCTCAACCACAGGAAAAAAAGGTGCAAAAAAAATAATCATGCAGTCACATGGTGACCTGCTTAACGACCGCCACGACTGACAACTGTAATTCAGGCCTTAATTACAGTTGTAAATTGAAGGGTATCAGTAACATTTCCAGCATTTCCCAGAGCCAAATCATTTATTTAGACCTATCGCTAAGTTATATGACCTGAATTCTGGGTCTTTTCCATTCTTTCCGTAAGAAACTGATGTGGGTATCTTCTGAGCAAAATTTGTCCCTTAAATAGATCATCTCTTTCCTCCTGATCTGTCTTAAGCTCAGGGCTTGAAAATTATTGATTCTTTTTCCTCTCTTATCCCAACCTACTCATTATTCCCTTTAGTATGGTAGATGAATATTAGTAATGAGCTTGTGATTAACTCATTTTTTGTTTTTTTGTGCTCTACCTGCAGGATGGATTTAGCTGAACGTTCTTCTAAAACTGGACCTCACTGAGAAAAGCATGTGACTCTTCATTCAATACCCTGGAACTCCTGCCCATATCCACATAGTATCTTATGATATTATTGCTGTACAGTACTGGGTGAATTTTGCTTTCTTTATGTTTCTAAATATATAAATATATATTGAGAGAGTGTGTGTATATATATATATGGGTCTTTGGTTATTCTGGTCTTCTCCCGTGTAAAATTGGAAGTGTCTTGCATCTTCAGGCTGGTGTTCTCGGCTTCGTGCTTCCAGGAGCAATGTGAGATCGCATTGAGCAATTGCGATCTCACATTGCTCCTGGAAGCACGAAGCTGAGAACACCAGCCTGAAGATGACGAATGAGACTTCGTCAAAACGTCACCAAGACACTTCCAATTTTACGCGGGAGAAGACCCAAATAACCAAAGACCTACATACAAACACCTGTGAAAACCTCAGAATATATATATAAATATATAAAGAACCAGATGTGGTATTATTATTACTTTTCCTTTTATTACCACAGGTGGTCCTCAATTTATGACCACAATTGATCCCAAAATTTCTGTTGTTAAGAAAGACATTTGTCAAGTGAGTTTTGCCCCATTTTACAATCTTTCTTGCCACAGTCCTGAAGGGAATCACTGCAGTTGTTAAGTGAATCTGGCTTCCCCCATTGGGTTGTCAGAAAGTCGCAAAAGGTAATCACATGACCCTGGGACACGGCAATGGTCATAAATATGAATTGCTAAGCATAGGGATTTTGATCACATGATCATGGGGATGCTTCAAAGGTCGTAACTGTGAAAAACGGTCTTAAGTCACATTTTTTCGGTGCCATTATAACTTTGAACAGTTACTAAACAAACTGCTGTAAATCAAGGACTACTACTGTAATATTACCATTACTATTCTAAATCCAGCTAGCTTCCATTCTTTTCTTAGCCTACTTTCTCATCCTTTCTTGGTTCATAGGAGTCTAAAAAACGTCCTAATGCCCTTGAGATTTGTGACAGCAACTTTCTACACATGGCAACAAATAACAATTTTGTAAATAACTTTTTATCTCTAAGATTTGAAACCAGATAAGCCATAAGGTAGAAAGTGAGAAGAATAGCTGGGGCAGGTTTGAGAGAGGAAGAGCTGAGTAGGAAGAGAGATTCCTGAGCCCTGCAGAAAGGCATGAATTCTTCTGGGCTGCTCCTTGATTTAGGTACCCTGACTCAATCAATCAACGTGAGAGAAAGAAAACTATACTCTTTTATTGGTGACCATAAATGTGTCAGGAGATTCCAAAATCACACTAGGGCGGGGGCGGAGGTGGGGCTGGAGGAGGGGCCGGAGGAGGGGCCGGGGGAGGGGCTGGGGGAGGTTCTCCTGGTGGAGCAGGTGGAGGAGCAGGTGGTGGAGCAGGTGGTGGAGCAGGTGGAGGTTCTCCAGGTGGTGGCGGTGGTGGCGGTGGTGGTGGCGGAGGAGGAGCTCCTGGTTCTCCGGGTGGTGGCGCTGGTGGTGCTGGTCCTCCAGGTGGTGCTGGAGGTGGTGGTGGTGGTGGTGGTGCTCCTTCTGGAGGTGGGGGTGGTGGAGGTGGAGGTGGAGGTGGGGGTGGAGGTGGGGGTGGCGCTGCTTCTGGCGGTGGTGGTGCTGGAGGTGGGGGCTCTGAAGGTGGCGGGGGTCCACCTGCAGGTTCTGGCTTTGGTGGAGATTCTTCCGCTAGTTTAATTGGTTCAGGACTGGTTTCAGAGCCAAGCTCCGGACTCCACTGTTGTCCTCCTCCTGGCTCGGGTGAGTAACTTCCTTGAGCCCAGGAATCGAGTAGCTCGTGTCCCTTGTAGTCGTCAGCTTCGCTTTCCTCATCTAAGAGCTTGACTAAGTAATCGGCCATTTCGCTCCCGCCTCGTGACGTCCGAGATGCTTTTTCCTTCTTCTGCAACTCTTTAAATCTCCTGTGTGGGGAAGAAGCACATCAGAATCGGGGACGGGAAGTAAAAGATGTGCCTGTGTGCATTTTATTTACAGACCTCTTGCATCCTGGACATAAACTGTTTCAACTCCGACCTTCAAAACGACGCTATAGAACACTGCACACCAAAACAACTAGACACAATAACAGTTCTTTCGCCAAACGCCATCACTCTGCTAAACAAATAATTCCCTCAACACTGTCAAACTATTCACTAAGGCTGCATTACTATTACTATTAGTCTTCTCATCGCTCCTATCACCCATCTCCTCCCACTTATGACTGCATTTGTTGCTTGTATCCTTACGATTTATATTGATATTGTTTCCTGATTGCTTATTGTACCGTATGACTATCATTAAATGTTGTACCTTATGAATCTTGATGAATGTATCTTGTCTTCTTATGTACACTGAGACCATATGCACCAAAGGCAAATTCCTTGTGTGTCCTATCACACTTGGTCAATAAAGAATTCTATTCTATTCTATTCTATTCTATTCTATTCTATTCTATTCTATTCTATTCTATTCTATTCTATTCTATTCTATTCTATTCTATTCTACTCTACTCTACTCTACTCTACTCTACTCTACTCTATTCAACAAACTCTGAGGAGGATGACAGATGTCCTCTGGTCCTCTCTGGACACCTGGGGTTAAGCTGCATGCATGGATTAGAACACGCTGGATAATTACAAGTAGTCCTTGACTTACAACCAGAGTTGGACCGAATGTCCATCACTAAGCGAGGCAGTCATTCAGTGAGTCACTCCAGATTTTACCACCTTTTTTTGCTGTGGTCCTTAAGCGAATTGCCACAGTTGTTATTAAGTGAATCTTACAGTTGTTATGCAAATCCAGCTTCCGACAGCTGGGAAATGGCAAATGGCTGCCATGTGATTGTGGGACCCTGCACCTTTCAGAAATACATGCTGGTTACCAAGCATCCAAATTCTGATCTCTAGTGATGGTCCTAAGTGCAAGGACCCGTCTTAAGTAACCTTTTTTTTCAGCGCCATTGGAACTTTGAACAGTTTCTAAACGAATGGTCGTAAGGGAAAAAACCACCTGTATTCTTCCACTGACATCATCCATATCCTGTTCAGGACTGCGTTCCTACCAGTAACTGGATAAGGGTTACACAGGCAATATCTTGTCTTCCTCATCACAGACCCACCCCTTTTGAACAGTTGTATGACACAAGTGTGTGGTTGTATGACACAGGTGTGTGATTGTATATTTCTATTGCTACAAATACTTCAATTTCCCCCACTCATTTATGGTTTTCTCACTGCATGTTTTCCCTCTGAAATTGTTCCAAAGGGCTGGGGGGAAGAGAAAGAGTGGCTGCCCGACTGACACAAGATGCAGCCAATCAGCTTGATGCACAGTCATACTCTGCAAAGGGGGAGGGGCTCAGGGAAGTGTTTTGCTTCGTGATTGATGTATGAGCTGGCCAATGAGTGTCCTGAAAACAACTTTCATCCTGAAATGAATGTGAGCAAGTGGTTGTGTATGTACGATAAATGCAGGGAATGTCCATGAAATGAAACACAAATATATACATCCAAATCTTTTCTCTCTCTTCCCAATTAGATTTAGCCTTTATGTTAACAAATGAGGTGAGTGGAGGTGTGACTCCTTGTCATCATCTCCAATCAGAATGTCTCATGTGGGCATGGAGAAGCTGGTGAGAAGCAAAACTATCTTTCGGGTAGTAATTTTACTCCACTTGGAAAAATCAACAACAGAACTTTGTGCTCTGCTGCTGTACTATGGATATGCTACAGGCACAACAGAACTGATATATAATAAAGAACTATATTACATTTCAGTATAGAATTTCAGCAAAGAACTTCCAGCTGTTAGGAGGATTTTGGGCCGATCACCAGGAGATTTAAGTTCTAGTGAGTCCTATTTTAGCAACAAGGCACTTTGGGCCAATCACCAGGAGACAGTGAGTTCTAATCCTACCTTAGGCATGAAAGCTAGCTTTTGTCTCCTACAGGGAACATTTCCCACACCTTCTGTTATTTGATTCGAACAGAAAAGCTGTAATATGGATTACAGCTAATATGTAGATATGATCTGAAAATATGGGAGCCACCAAACCCCCCAAAAAGTGCCTACTGGATGCTCAACTTCCACAAATCTCAGAACTGAGCAAAAAAAAAAAAAAGAGAGTGAAGTACGTACAGGTAATCCTCTACTTATGATTGGAATTGAGTCCGGAATTATAGTTGTAAGTTGTGCTGATCATTAAGTGAGACCAGCCTCATTTTTTTTTTTTTTTTTGCAGCAGTTAAGCAAATCACCACAGTTACTAAATGAATTTGCAATCATTACCCAACTACTGCGGTCATTAAGCAAATCCATTGTCCTATTGTTTTCGACAGTTTCTGAAAAAAAAACCCATAGATCCCAGTCATATGATCACTGGATGCTGCAAACAGCCATAAATGCTGACTCAAGCACTCAAAATGCACCCATTTGGTGATAAGGAGATATTAAAATTTCAAATCTGGATCACATGTACCTTATTTTTTTTTTTGTGCTCGATTGTAATTTGAATGGTCACTAAATGACCGGCTGTAAGTTGAGGACTACCTATTTCTGCTCAGGATCCTGATGTTTTGTTGACTAAAATCCCGAAGAATGAATCAACAAGTTATGTCAATCAATGCTGAAAACTGCCTCCCCATTATGTCCTACAACACAATATAGTAGCCAGGTTCTACAGGTACAAGGACCAAAAACTTACCAGGAGAAAAAGATACACAAGAGGATGGTGAGAGTAACAAGGATTCCTCCAAGAATGCCTGCATTGCGCCGTTGTTTGTCAACTGCAAGGGGAAAAAAACAACAACAGATGTTGCTCAGGCTGAGATGTGAGGTCAGGAGGTGTCAAATTGTGGGAACTTTTTGCAAAGCTCTGGTTTCACTATCCCTTAATAATGGCTGTGGCAGTGATATCAGCAATATGCCATTGTATGCAGGACTGAGGCACCTGCTGAGTTGCACAACTCAAGACGGCAGTCCCCATGTTACGATTTTTAATGTCCTATGGTGTCATTGAATGAACCCATGGGGGGGGGACTTTGTGGGATATTGGGGACAGCCTGGGTGGGGGGGTCTTCCTCATCTTAAAATGACTGCTTAGAGAGCTGGTGGCAACTGTAGCCCAAAGAATCTTTGCATGGGTCCATCTTATGTACCTATTGCACCCATTCCTAGAATAGGAGGCCCTTCAGACTGTCAATTGTGCCCTCTTCATCTCACAATCGGAGCGTTGCATCGGAGCATCTAAAGACCACCCAGAAGTGACAACTAGTCAAAAGACAAGCAGTAGCACAAGCAGTAATGGATGTGCCTCCATATGTCCATGTGCCATTATTGCTCTGTCACTGTACTATTTGCCAGATGGCTTCAGGGTGCAATTCAAAGGTGCTGGTTTTCACCTATAAAATTCTTTAGGGAATATGGCTTGGTTATTTGAGGTATCACCTGTAAATAGGGTGGGTTGAAGGAACGCTGCATCCCCTCAGTTAAGCAGCCGTTTTGTCTAGTGGGATCTCATCGTTCCTATCACCCATCTCCTCCCACTTATGACTGTATGACTGTAACTTGTTGCTGTATCTTTAACGTTTTATACTGATTGTTTCCTAGTATGATTTGATTGCTTATTTGTACCCTATGACTATTATTAAGTGTTGTACCTTATGATTCTTGACAAATGTATCTTTTCTTTTATGTATTTCGAGAGCGTATGTACCAAGACAAATTCCTTGTGTGTCCAATCACACTTGGCCAATAAAGAATTCTATTCTATTCTATTCTATTCTATTCTGTTCTGTTCTGTTCTGTTCTGTTCTGTTCTGTTCTATTCTATTCTATTCTATTCTATTCTATTCTATTCTATTCTATTCTATTCTATTCTATTCTATTCTATTCTATTCTATTCGTATACCTTCTCCATCACGGCATCTGTCTGAAAAAGCATCTCACCAACTATTCAGCTGGACATTCCTGGACAACTATTTGTCTGGAATGGTATAGGACCGTGATGGCGAATCTATGGCACGGATGCCACAGATGGCACGGGGAACCATATTGGTGGGCACATGAGAGTTGCCCTAGCTCAGCTCCAGCGCACATGCGTGCACTGGCCAACTGATTTTCAGGGAAACTGGCTGTTTCTAGCCTCCGGAAGGCCTCCGGGGGGATGGAGAAGGCTGTTTTTGCCCTTCCCAGGCTCCTAGAAAGCCTCTGGAGCCTGGGGAGGGAGGAAACTGGGCTTACCGGGCCCACCATGCCATCACATGCCAAAAGCAGGGGGAAGTGGGGGGGGGGTGTCACATGCGCATACGCAGGAGGCCGGGGTGCATTGAATTATGGATGTGGGCTCAAGCATCTGCAACCCCCCCCCCCATGCGACCCCCACTTTTGGCACGTGACGGCAAAAAGATTAGCCATCATTAGTATAGGATCTCCTGCTTCAGCAGGGGGTTAGATTAGAAGATCCCTTCCAACCCTTCCAATTCTATTTTCTATGTGGCTTTAACTCTACAAGGGTTACATAAGACTTTGAAAATCTGGCTTTGCTCCAGGCCTAAGATGGATTCCTTAGAAGGTTTGTTTTTTGTTTGTTTGTTTATTCATCTCTTTTTCAATTGTTTGGTTTTGGTCCCCCCCCCCCCCTTCCTCTTTTGACTATGCAAAAATACCTAGTGTTATTTGGGAGTCAGGGAGCCTTCCAATCTAAATAAATAAATAAATGAACATTGGTTAATAGTCCACAAATTTAGCACTTCCTGTAATGCCTGGGAGAAAATACCATTGAAAGGAGAGGCAGGACAGCTATCCCCAGCATGCCCTACATGACAAAGTCTTTGTCTGAGAACTCTAATTTATGGAAAAACTTCTTTCATAGAGTATATACAGTACTTGGCTGATATCTATCATGCTTCTCCTATTTTTTTTTTTCTGGCCAATCTCTGGACTGATTTTATTTTGTTCCATATGTAATGCCTTTCAGCAATAATCTGTCATGAGGTTTATAATTTAATGTGCACAACCTTTAAAAAAAAAAGCAACATTTTTTTTAAATGCAGCAGAATCCAGTAGAAAAACAGTATTATTTTCTGGAGTTGGGCTGATGGGATTGTATACATGAACATTTTGTTTATCCCAAGAAAAAGTCCTCTGGGTAGAAAATCTGCATGTGAGGATGATGACTCCAATCTAATCTATATGATATTCCCCCATCCCCAGATAACATGCCATCATGCAATGTGAAGGGGTCCAGCCCACAAACCGCATTCAGATGTTATCAATAGTTTTTTTGGGGTGGAGTGGGGGGTGCAGTCAAGCTAGTGTTGACTTCTGGCACCTGCCTGGACAAATTCCTGAGGTTGTACTAGCAACATTTCAGAAGTGGCTTGCCTTTGCTTCCTCCCAAGGCCTGAGAGAGAATGACTCACCCCGGATCACCCAACTAGCTTTGTACCTAAGGTGCAGGGGTGAAATGCTCCCAGTTCGGACCGGATTGCTTGATCCAGTAGCGATGGCGGTGGGTGATTCAGAGAACTGGTAGCAAAAATCCCTACCCCCTCCCATGCCCAGCTGAGCTGCACGATCATCAGAGGCTTTTTTTTTTAAAAGGATTTTTTTTTTACAACTTCTTCAGCTGAAGAGGTTGTTTAAAAAAGTTTTTAAAAGGTAAAAAAAAAGCCTCTGACGATCATGCGGCTCAGCTGTGATCGTCAGAGGCTTTCTTTTTTTACTTTTAAAAGCAATACTTTTAAATGTTAAACAAAAGATTGTGTGCCACAGCTGATCACCCCCCCTACTCCCCCATCTCGTGCACTATTCTACTTACTGCATGTTTCCTTTTGGGGTGCACTGTGTGTGCATACCTCGCATTTGGTGTGTGATGTGCACTGCGCATGCGCAGCCAGTGAACCAGTAGTAAACCAGTTCAGATTTCACCACTGCTAAGGTGCAACTAGAACTCTCAGTCTCCTGGTTTCTATCCTGATTGCCTTAACTACTATACCAAACAGGCCCTCATTGATAGTACAGATAGACCTTAAAATAAGCTGCCTGAAATGCATTATCCTGCACTACCAACCCACATATAATGAATAGCAGAAGAGCGAGGCAATCTGGTCAAAGAGTGTACAGCATTGTCAAGCCCCACCCTGCATTTTTTCTACTTTGTGAGAAGAATACCAGTCTATCAAGTCAGTGGAAAATTACATTCCCCCCGTCTCATGGGCAGTCTGTGTAATTTCGATTCTAGTTATCTCAGCAGTGGAAAAGCTAATCCTGAGCAATGTTAGTTAAACAATTTCCACCCGTATATCATTTGCTGGACAGTGCCGCTTCTAGCTGCAAATAAAAATGTCCCCCATATTTGATGGTCAGCTAAAAATTTAAAAAATTCAGTTGGCAGCTTGTTTAGCTTTATTTCTTCTTGAAAAAAAGAAATTTATTCTTGAAAAGAATAGCCCCCAGTATGGATTATTAGGGAAATGGGTCCCAGCCTAGCTTTTTCTGCAACATATATGTTTCCTTACGTGAAAAAGGCACTGTTTGGGGAAAGCTTTAGATGTGAGAGTTCCTTCACCCCACTGATAAGTGGTTATCAAACCACTTGTAGGTTTTCCTGTAGGTTTTTAGTGTCCTTCCGACACAAAGGAAGTTAAATGGAAGAGATATGAGTCCCTTAATTCTACAGCCTTTCTGAGCTATTTTAAGTTGGTCCAACGAACCTCTCTATTTCAAATGGACAGAAGGAATAACCATAAAGAGAAGGAATGGACAGAAAGAATAACCATGAGAAATATAAAGAAGAGACATAAGCAAGCCAACAGTCAGATAAAAGAAACCTGAGTCCAGGGCCAATCTGTAACTCAAGGAAGCATTCTGAACAAGACCCAGTCCACTGACATGAAGATAAAGGTAGAGAGGAGGGAAGCACATGGAGACTTTCAAAATTCTGTTCCTATGAATTTATAATAAAAGTAGTATAAGCATCATAACTTTGGTTTCCTAATCTGGTCTACTTTGGAGGGATGACATCTTGTTGTAATAGGGTCCACCATATCACATTCTGTATCTTCTTTGGAGAGCCGCTGGGGCCTCCTCTAGGTAAAGATAAAGGTTCCCCTCGCTCATATGTGTTAGTCAATCCCGGCTCTAGGGGGCAGTGCTCATCTCTGTTTCAAAGCCAAAGAGCCAGTGCTCTCTGAAGATGTCTCCATGGTCATATGGCCGGCATGATTAAATGCCAAAGGTGCACGGAACGCTGTTACCTTCCCACCAAAGATGGTCCCTATTTTTCTATTTGCATTTTTTATGTGCTTTCAAACTGCTAGGTTGACAGAAGCTGAGACAAGCGATGGGAGCTCACCCAGTTACGCGGCACTAGGGATCTGAACCGCTGAACTGCCAAGCTTTCGATCGACAAGCTCAGCGTCTTAGTCTCTGAGCCACCACGTTTTGCATATAGTTATGTCTAGGTATCTAACATGCAAAACTGGGAACAGGATTGCTTCTAATGAATCCCAAGGAGCTTTATAGAGCAATGCCTAAGAAGCTTTATGGAACAACCATTTCCACATTCATGCATATCCTAGTCATGGCACATTCATATTTGGCAGAATGTGGTATGGATGAATCAGGGAGATGTTTGTACCTTATTGTCAATTATGTCACAGGCGTTGACCAACTGGGACCTGTGACACTTAAACAGCCAGTGCTTCAAAAGCCTCTCCAAATCACAATGCTCCCACTTATTAAGAAAAACACAAAATGTTTTCTCCAAATACAATGTACCATTTATGTTTATAGAGCAGATGCAAACTGGTTTGGCTGTCATGCTATCTCCTAAGAAAATGACATTGCTGGGAAAGGGGAGAGCTGAGAAGACCCCTCCAACTGACAATCACCAATGTTTCAAAATTGCAACACCTATTTTAGGGGTGTCTAACCTTGGTGACGTGGTGGCTCAGTAGTTAAGACACAGAGCTTGTCGATCAGAAGGTTGGCAGTTCAGCGGTTCGAATCCCTAGTGCCGCATAACAGGGTGAGCTCCCGTTACTTGTCCCAGCTTCTGCCAACCTAGCAGTTCAAAAGCACATAAAAAATGCAAGTAGAAAAATAGAGACCACCTTTGGTGGGAAGGAACAGCATTCCGTGCGCCTTTGGCATTTAGTCATGCCTGCCAAATGACCATGGAGATGTCTTTCAACAGCACTGGCTCTTCAGCTTTGAGACGGAGATGAGCATCGCCCTCTAGAGTCGGGAACAACTAGCACATATGTGCGAGGGGAACTTTTACCTTTACCTTAACCTTAATGACTTTAAGATTTGTGGATGTCAACTCCTAGATTCCCCAGCCAGTATGACTAAGTGGGGAGTTAAACTCCACAGGTCTTAAAAGTTGGACATCTGACCTACCTTCTCAGCTAGTATATCTGAGAAGCCTCAACACTTTGGTAGGGCAGCTGGCTGGGGAAGGCTAACAAGGAACAAGCTACTAATCCAGTCTTTCTCTATCCTCCAAGCTAAGAGTTATATTCTAAACACACCTGGAAAGCATCCTTTGAGGAAAGCTTTTCAAGGTCTTTTGGACATTTCTTCAAACTACAACCTCCAGAATCCTTTGCTGGAAGTGACCTAAAAGTAAAGGTAAAGGTTCCCCTCGCACATATGTGCTAGTTGTTCCCAACTTTAGGGGGCGGTGCTCATCTCCATTTAAAAGCCGAAGAGCCAGCGCTGTCCGAAGATGTCTCCGTGGTCATGTGGCTGGCATGACTAAACGCCAAAAGCTCACGGAACACTGTTACTTCCCACCAAAGGTGGTCCCTATTTTTCTCCTTGCATTTTTTACGTGCTTTTGAACTGATAGGTTGGCAGAAGTTGGGACAAGTAACGGGAACTAACCCCATTACACGGCACTAGGGATTCGAACCACTGAACTGCCAACCTTTCGACTGACAAGCTCAGCATTTTAGCCACAGAGCCACCATATCCCTATTGTCACCTAGATATGACATACAGTATAATCTACTAAATATCATCTAGATCAGACAATTAGTAGAAGCTTATAGTGAAAATACTCGCAAAGGGACATGGGAGAAAATGGCCTTCTTGAAACAGATTTGGTTCCTCAGAAAAAAGATAACTAGATATGGGCATTAACAGGAGCAGCAATTTCTGGATTGTTCTTGGTTTTACCATCAAGAACGTGGAAGTAGCAGGAGTTATTCAAGTAACAGCATCCTTTCAGTAAGCATTGGTGAGGGTAGAAAATCTCTGCTTCACCACCACAGAGTTTTTTCGATGTGGCCTCCAGTCGGCAGGCTAGAAGAAATGGAGAACATATCACTTCAGTATCTGCCTCATTTTGTTCTTCCCTCTTGCCAACACTAACACAAAGACATAACTCAGCACAGTTGTGATGTCTAACATTATTGCTTCACGGTTTGTGTTGACATAAAGATCGTGAGGGAAGACTCATAATGCCTTTATGCCTTGCTGGGAATTTCCCAAAGGCATTTAACCAGACATTCTTGAAAACTGACCAAATCATGATATTAATCAATCAAATAGGGAAATAATTTTTAATGAACTTTTGTACTTATTGCTGGATGCAAACCACCCAAAAGCAAGTAGAGCGGAGCTGAATGTGCCTGTTAACTGTAAACCAAAAAAGCTTAATTGGAGCTAAAGGTGACAGGCAGTCATATTTAACTATAAGGAGGCCTCTTTAATGATAAAGTAAAATGTCAGATGATGGAATGGCAGCTTTCTACATTATAAGGTCCATGCAAGTAAAGAGTCCTAAACTACATCTTCACCTGCCTTACTTTGCTGCCCTCCTTTGTATTACATTAGTGGCCACATCATTTATTTATTTATTTATTATTTATTAGTTCGATTTATATGCCGCCCTTCTCCGGAGACTCAGGGCGGGTTACAATGCGTTAAGCAATAGCCTTCATACTTTTGTATATACCTGCTTAGTAGGGCTTTCGCCCCCCCCCCTAAGCGGTGTTCTTTTTTATAAGAAAGTCAGCTTATTGCGCCCACAATCCGGGTCCTCATTTTACCTACCTTGAAAGGATGGAAGGCTGAGTCAACCTTGAGCCTGGTGAGATTCGAACTTGCAGTAATTGCAGGCAGCTGGTTTTACTTAACAGTACTTAACAGTACTTAGTCTGCTGCGCCACCAAGGCTCTTGTCCTTCCTGCAGTCTTCTCTTTAAGGCTGGCTAATTCAAATCTAAGACAATTGGAAACTAATCAACCTAAACTAAGGAGATGCTATCTGGGCCTCAGGGTTGGAAACGCAGGGAAAAACAACTATTTTATCTCCAAACTCTACCCCTGCCTTTTCTAAACTGTGATAGTCGCTGATATGCTAGACTGATCGCATGATCATCATGGCTTCAAGATATTTGAGCGTATCTAGTTGGGGAAGGCTTATCTGTAGTCTTGTGTTGCTTCTTAGAAGAATTGGGCTTCACAACTGAAAATACACTGAATACTCAAAATGAGAAATGGTCCTTTGATTTAACAGCAAGGGAGGAATTTCCACGATGGGCCATCCCAGTCAGAATGTTGCTTCTGTTTATATTTCACCATGGAAAACTCTAAATGAGCACTATTAAGGCCAGGACCACTTGATTTATCTCTAATTCCATTCCCTGAGTTTAACAGTAACAGAACTGGAAGGGACCTTGGAGGTCATCTAATCCAGCCCCCTGCTCACGCCGGAGATCTGTACTAGGGATTCGAAACGCCCACATTCAAGAACAATTTGAACCAAGGTGCAAAGCTGAATTTCCTCAAAGAATTCTCTTTTTTTGCAACAAGACCTTGTTGATCCCAAAAGCGAGCCTACCGCCCAGATTACAGTGTATTCATGGTCCACATTATAGATGTCCCCCAAAACAGCAATGTTGACACATGGGGCTGTGCTTCCTCTCGTTGCCTCCAGAGGGAGCACTCTGACCTTTTTGAATGCAGGCCTTTGGGCTAAGTGTTTAAGGAAAGGGAAAAAATAAGCACAAATTGAAAAAGGAAATAATAAAGGCTGGCTTTTACTCACTGAGAGGCCTGAAGAAACTTCCATTAATACCTGGTGGGAGGAAAGGGCACAAAATCAGAAAGGAGGAGAATGAGGATGGGAGAGGCAGTCCCTTGCTAGTGTCCTCTCCCACTGCAATGTTTCTTGAAGCTGATTCTTTCTTTTCTTACCTTCCAAAACCAGCACTAGATAAATAAATAAAGCCAGGCTAGGCTGGCTCATATCTCTCTCCCTTTAGGGATGTCAGTTCCATGTGGGGCAGATGCCCACTGCAGGCTCCTCACAGGAACTGGGGAAAGATTGGTAGAGCTGATCTTCAGATTGTGCAGTCCGGGTGGGCCTGGGGAGGAGGCTGGGCTGTGGCATGGATGGTGTCAGAATCTCAGAGAAGTGTCATAGAACCTGGGGGTTCTAGAATGGTCACTTAGCAACCAGGTGCCTGGGCTCAGGGATTCAGGATCCAGAGCAGGCCAAACCCATTGTGAGAGTTAGAGATGGACTGCACTAGCAAGGGGGATGGGATAAAAACTCCTCCCTGAACCGATCTTGCCGCTTCCTCTCCACAGGCGATAAGGAAGATTGGATTACTCCAGGTCTCCTTACTGAGGATCATCGAGCATATTGATGAGCAGTTTCAACCTGGAGTTACAATGCTAATCTTTCCCAATCTTAACTGGAGTGGGGATGATGGTCTCTGGCCTTCTGATTTATGGCAACCTGTTCCCATGCTGAGTGGATGGATGCAAAGCTTTAAAACAGAGCAAAGAGACAGGTTTATGCAAAGTATAAAAAAGAAAAGAAAGAAAGAAAGAAAGAAAGGTGTGGGGTGTGGGGTGGGGAATAACAGGAAGAACAAGAAAACAGACTTTCAGTGAGACAACGCTGTGGAGTCTTTTTTTAAAAAGGCAAACTGCTGAAAAGTTCTGCTATTGCATTAGATACCCCTTCTGTCTTTCATCTGTTATTGCTGCTATTTTTAAGCACAGCTTTAGTGCTTTTTTAAAGCCCTGGAAGGCAGCATACTAGGTCAGAAGTTGATTGCTTTAGTCTGGCAAGATTCTGTCCATTCAGTGTATTCAAATAAAGGATTGGATTTCATTGGATTTTTTTTTTTTGTATGTTGTCTCTGGGCTGGGGTCTGACAAACCTGCACAAAATAGTCCTGAAAACAGTTGATGGATAATGGGGGGGGGGGGGGGGGACTGCATGATAAAGCTGGTTCTGAGAGGCACTGGGGGGGGGGGGGGACTGGAGAAGAGGCCGATGGTATGAAGAAAGCTGGTGCTATAGCAGCTGTGTCTCGTTAATGGCTATTAATGATTCAGCGACATCTCTGCTCAGTGCTGAATGCTGGCATTTTCGTGCTTAGGACAGATTATAGACTTGAGCAATTTCAGTTAGCCCAAGAGGGAAACAGAACTACAAATTTTGCAAGAAGAATCCACGGGTGTTCAAATTTGAGAAAACTATGCTACTACAAGTAGTCCTTGACTTACGATCACAACTGACCCCCAAATTTCCGTTGTTAACTGAGATGTCTGCTAAGTGAATTTTGTCCCATTTTACCACCTTTCTTGCCTCGGTTGCTAAGTGAATCACTGCAGTTAATAAGTGAGTAACCCGGTTGTTAGGTGAAACTGGTTTCCCCATTCACTTGACTTGTCAGGTCGCAAGAGCAGATCACATGACTCCGGGACACAGCAATGGCCATAAATATGAACCAGTTGCCAAACAGCTGAATTTTTTATCATTGTTTTTATTGTTTTAATATCACAGATTCCATTTCTAAATTGAACAGTGTGCTTTCTAGGTAACAAAAGTGTTAAATTTAAACATTCTCATAATCATTATGCTCAGAGGTGGAGTTAATTTACCTTCCCTACCGGTTTGCAAATGTGAGTGCACACGTGCGCTTGCTTCACTCACTCACGGTTCCTCTACGCATACACATGGCCCTCTGTGCATGCACAGTGCTTGTGCATTACGTCCGGGCGGGTGGGCGGAGCCTCCTGCAATCACCGCTACCTGATTGCCCGATCCAGAGAGAACTGGCTGAATCTCAGTACTGATTATGATCATCTCAACAAAGAAACATATAGTAAATACTATCAATCATTGTTATAAAGTATACTATCTTCCATATTAACATCAATTATATAAGCATCAAAATGTTTACTAATCAATTTTTCTTTCTCATATAACCCATATTTCGCATAACGCCAGGTTAACACTAAAAATTAAAGAAAAAGATTCTGAATATTTTATGACATGGGAACTTTTTTACAAATGGTTAGTTGATAGGTTCAGAGATCAGATGATGCAAACAGCTGAATTTTGATCACATGATCATGGGGATGCTGGAAAGATCGTAACTGTGAAAAACGGTCATAAGTCACTTTTTTCAGTGCCATTGTAATTTTGATCGCTCACTAAACGAACTGTTGTAAGTCGAGCACTATCTGTACTCAAGGATCAGCAGTGTTTAAACGCTATTTTCTACCCCATGGCCTAGAGAGGAGGTAGATGGTATGAAGAATGTTGTTGCTTTAGCAGCTGTGCCTTCAATCCTATGGGGATTGCTCCTAATCCTCATAAAGCATTAGACCGCTGCTGGTCTTTGCATAGTAGCATCATTTTCTCAAATTTGAACCCCATGGGTTCTCCTTGCAAAATTTCTGGTTCTGTTTCCCTCTTTGGGCCAGCTGAAATTGCTCAGGTCTATGATCTGTCCTAATCATAGAAAATGCCATCACTCAGCACTGAGCAGAGACGTCATTGAGTCATTAATAGTCATTGAGTAGCATCATGGTTTAGCTTCGGAAGGGATCCTGAGTGGTCATAAGCATGCCATCCAGGAAACAGAAGATGTCCTATCTTTCTACCTGGCTTCTGGTTATCTGAGTTTTATGATTCAAGGAATAAAGATGATTCGAGATGGGTCAGTTTGTAATTCTGGATTGATTCAGCCAAAACAATTCTTGAGTCTTTGGGATTTATTCAGGTAGCCTGGAGTAAAATCCCCATTGATGTGTTGTGGAAAAGATCTATGGGATCTCCTCTGTATAATGGAAGTACCTGGACCAATGTTGCCAGAAAGGAAGAAGAGGGGATTAAAAGAAGCTCTTGGATTATTTATATACAAACCCTGAGTTGAAGACCTGTCACAGGGTATGTAGAAATTGCCTGAAAACAGGACATTTAATTCCCCTAAATCATAGTAACATGAAAAAGTAATTGAAAAGAAAGTAAAAATCGGGATTGCTCGAATACCACTTCGGAAAATACTAAATTGAAAATGAATACAACAATAGAGAGAGAATGGAGGGGGACAGAGGAGAGAAGAGAGGAAGGGGAGAGAGGGAAAGAAGAAAGGGAAAAGGAGAGGAAGAAAGAGAGAGAAAACCAGAGTAGGAGAGAAGGTTAGAAGGGAGGAAGAAGGGAGGTGTGGGGGAAAGGAAGGGGAAGTAGAGAAGGAGAAAGAGGAGGAAAGTAGAAAATAGAAAAGTAGATGGAAGAAGGGAGGGAAAGGATATGTATGTATGTATATATGTATGTATGTATGTATGTATGTATGTATGTATGTTTTTCCTTTAAGCCAGATTTAAAGGAAAAACCTGGCTTAAAGGAAAAACACACATTAAACCTACGAAAAGTAAGAAAATAGACACACACACACACACACAGAGATCTACCTATCTATCTATCTATCTATCTATCTATCTATCTATCTATCTATCTATCTATCTATCTATCTATCTATCTATCTATCTATATCTATATCTATATCTATATCTATATCTATATCTATATCTATATCTATATCTATATCTATATCTATATCTATATCTATATCTATATATATAATTTCTCTAAATCAGAGTTCCCCAACTTTCCATCTTTTCAGACCGAGGGGAGGGGGTGGGAGAGGCGATAGTTCTGTGTGAGTGGCAGGCAAGATTTGGGTGGCCCAGTTCTCAACAGTTCACAGCCCAGCAGTGGCCCGTGGCCATGGTCCAGGGGTTGGGTACCCCTGCCCTAAATTAACATGTTTTTAATAACTTCCTCTCCCCAGAAAAGTTTTCTTTCAAGCAGGCTGCTTTAATTTGGCCTGCTGATCTCAGCCCTCCTCCTTCTTTCCATGCCCCTACTTATGACTATACCCCAAACAGCCAAGGATCGAAGATGGATATTAATGCTCGGTTCTCAAACAGGACGCCAACTTTCAAATTCCCAGCAGCTTGTGGCTCCGTTGTTCTTGGCGCCCCGCAGCACAGAAGGGAATCTAATCAAGAGTTATTAAATGCAAATACAGCCTCCCTTCTCTTCATGTCAGACTCATAAAACATGGCGGTTGTAGTTTATTGGAAACTGAGGTCATAGCTACAGAGCCCCAGGGGAAATGATGGGATCCAACAGCATCTTCCCAGCTGTGACTGTCATGTCATAATCTGAAGGGACACCAGTTTCACACACACACCCTCCAATAACCAGAGGCAGTCCTCGACTTACGACCCTACTGGAGCTTGTCAAATCAGGATGGTAAATTGGGACAGTTGTAAAGTGGATCACCAAGTAACCAACCTGATTTTACGACTTTTGTTTATAGTGATCATAAAATGAACAATGCAGTCATTAAGAAAATCCCACGAATGTTAAAACAAACCCATTGTTTGCCAGGGGGTGTTTTTGCCTCAAACTGGAAGTAAACACTGGTTTTCAGGAAAAACTTAAATCGTGGTCACATGACAGGGAAGGCTGTAAAAGGCCACGAATGTGGGCCAGCAGCTAAGTGCCCAAAATGTGGCCATATGACTGTGGGACGTTAGAACGTCTGTGTCATAAGCACCTTTTGGAGGTGCTTATGACACCTCAAACGATTGTGATTGCTCATACGATTGCTAAGCAACTGTCATAAGTCAAGGAATACCTGTACTGGAGTCTCCTCCATTATTTTAAAAAAATCTGGTCTAGAAACTAAAATGGACTTTGGAGACAGCTAGTTTTTACATCTTGTTCAAAAGGAGATAATTTTTGATTGTTCCTCAGCGTTCATATCGTGTCCCCTTGCAGAAGGGGAAATATTTATTCACAAAGGACATTTAAATTCCAATCCTCTCTACCAGAATTACCCAAGGTGAACTTAAGCATGGTTTATTCCATTAATCCAATTTTCACCGTTTGTACAACAGATTGACCCATATATTAACTGCAAGGATTTGGTTCACAAGGCACATTAGGCCAACATGTAGCTGTCTAGTTTACTGTTCAGCATTGTATCTAAACAATTTTGCACACGGATATTTTTTCCCTTGGGCAACAGAATTGAAGGAGTCCTTAGATCCAAGCGATAGAAATATCTAAACAGAAACAAGCCATGCATGAGTGTTTTGAACAAAGTGTCCCTCCATCCCCAAACAATTTAAAGGCAAAGTCAGCCTTCTCCTGGCTACACTTCTGTAGATCTGGTGGTTTTTTTCTAGAGGGCTTTGGGGATTGACAGGGGTATCCAAAAAAAGAGGATTAAAAAAGGGGAAAAAATCGATTGGCTTTGCAAAATCAAAGCCATCCTTTTGACTTTATATTTGACACCCCATTGCAGACATTCTTGAGAGGGGAGGATGATTGCACCCCCTCCCCCCCCAAAGGATATTGGTACTGTTGACCAAAGTGATGCAATTGTGATGGGTTGTTTATTTTGACTCTTTTTTTATTGTTTTAATGATATTTCCTAGAACAGGAATCTTTGGATTGGAGCAGCACAGAAACCTGAGTGAGTGAGTAAGTAAATATAATGTTATGCCTTGAAAGTTAATTACATTTATTTTATAGTTGGCCAAATAAGCCCCAACAATAGGAAAGCCACACCAAAGCAGAATAAATGGTTGTGAAACATTTCTTGTATAAGTAGATCATATACAGATTTAGTTATTTAGTTGTTGGGTTTCTACCATCTCCCCTCTAATAGCCCAAGAATGTTCTATAGAAATCTGAAATCTGCAGTTTCAACAGCAACCCTGCAGGGAAGGCTGGACTGAAAACTGTGCCTGGGATAGTCTAAAGTCACCCAGAGAGTCTCCGTGTTTGAGAGTGGGCTTGTCTTTAAGTCTCCCTCACCATAGGCCTCTGCAGGGCATCAAGAAAGAGACAACGGATGAAACATCACATAAATCGTGTAATTTTCATCCTTGCATTTACCCTTAAGTAGTACTCAAGAAGAAAGTTAGGGATTTGTGTGGGGCTGCAAGTTTTATCTTATTTCACCAATTTGAATTAGATGTACAGATAGTCCTTGACTTAAAACCATAACTGAGCCCACAAGTTGTGATGGACATTAAGTGGATCATCACATCACTGGACCCCATTACAATTTTGGGGGGAGCAGTCATAAAGCAAACACACAGTTATTAAAGCAAACCATTGTTTGCTATGGGATGTTTTTCACCAGAAGCCAGATGTACAGGTAGTCCTCAATTTACAACCACAAGTGAGCCCAAAATTTTTGTTGCTAAGTGAGAATATTTTAAGTAAGGTTTATCCCATTTTATGACTTTCCTTGCCACATTTGTTAAGTGAACCATTGAAGTTGTTAAGTTAGTATCACAGCAGTTGAGTCAGTTGCCAAGTAAATATGAACCAGTAAATCGATACTGTAATGATCCCAAGTGTGAAAAATGGTCATAAGTCACTTTATTCAGTGTTGTCATAACTTCAAATGGTTACTGAAAGTACTGTTGTAAGTCAAGGAGTACCTGTATGTGATAACTTCCCGCAAAAGCACCATGAATCACATTCATATGACTGTAAAGTGCTGCAAATGGTCATAAATGCATGCCGATTGTTGAGCACCCAAACTGAGTCACATGATCATAAAGAGGGGAACAGCTGTTGGAACATTGAATCCAGGTAGCTTTTAGGGGCTTCGTCATAACTTGAGTAGTCATAAGTCAAGGACTCCCTGTATCCGCCTTTGTTTCAAATCCAATACCCTTAATCTCTACAATTCATTGATCAGACTTAAATCTTTCCTACCCTGGTGAATTCTTGGGTGTTGCTTCCCTCATCCAGCATGGCCAGGGGTGACATTAAGACCCCAAACCTCAGGATAGTGAATCTGGGTTCTCCTTTATTGGAGCTGTTTGAAGTATGTTTTTTTTCTAAGCAGGCAATGGCTGGTGTCTTTTGCGCACTACTGGTTTTAGCCACTAGGAGTCGCCCACTCCCTTTGGAGGGGCAGTGGCATAAAACTGAATGGACTAAGATTGGCTGTATTAAATATGGCATTTTCCTCCACCTCTTGACCCAGATTATAAACAGAAACGTAGAAAGGATAAACATTGCTAACAACTGTATTTTTTTTCCCATTGGTGAACAAAAAGCCACAATATTAGAAATGTTCCTTTCCACATCCATAAAAAGGTGGAAGAGAGGTGGCATTCGTATTCTGGTTATTTCCTTCCTTCCTTCCTTCCTTCCTTCCTTCCTTCCTTCCTTCCTTCCTTCCTTCCTTCCTTCCCCCCATCTCACACCCTGTCTCTTTCTTTCTTGACATATTACTTGATGAGGACTCAAAACCTCCAGATTTCCTAGCTGTTCTCAAATATTATTCCTTTCCACAGATGGACAACTTCATTTGAATTGATAACTGATAGCTTGGCTGCATTCACACAACACTCTTTAACCCGGAGGATTAAAGACTGATGGGTTAAAAACTTAAAAGATGCATTCAGACATCTTGCTCATTTTGCTTACTTTACGCAGATTCATATGTGACACAAACCTAACCAATTTGTTTGTTAGATTTATATCCCCCTGTCCCTTCAGCAATTTAAGGTATGTTATGCATAATGCTCCTTCCTCCTTTTTCTCTCAGAACATCCTTCCTGTGAAGTATACTTTTCCTGAAAGCATTCTCTTGGAGTCCCTCCCTCCCATTTTCCCTTACAATAGCAGACCTAGGATGGGCTGGAAGAGTAACCATCAGGGGCTGATTCTCAAAACCCATTGCTACCAGTTCGCTCGTGGGAATGTGTGCGCATGTGCAGAAGCAGGTGGGCAAAGACTCCTGCTGCTGCTGCAATCTGGGGTGAACCAGTAGCAATCCACCACTGGTGACCATCACAAAATTTCCCAGGCAGCTCCCATAGAAGAGATTTATCGAGTATTCCCCAATATTGTGCCAACTTAGATTGGTTAATTCAACATCCAGGAAATGCAAGTTTCAGAAAATCACTGAATCTCATTTTGACATCTGTCTCACATATTCCCAGACCTGTTTCTGGTTTGCAATAAAAATGACAATTCAAAACCTTCACTACCATTTAGTTCAACAGTTCCCAACCTTTTTGGCACCAGGGTGGAAGACAATTTTCCCATGGACTGCAGGAGGGGAGGAGGAGCATGTGACCTAGATCTCTCGCATGTGCAATTTACAGTAGGATTTGTGCTCCTTTGAGAATCTCATGCGTGATGATCTGAGGTGGAGCCGAGGCGATGATGCTAACATTGGGAAGTGGTTGCAAATAGTCAGCATATTTCCCCCAACAATCTGGGTCCTCATTTTACCACCTCAGAAGGATGGAAGGCTAAGTCAACATTGAGCAGGTTAGAATCGAACTCCTGGCAGTGAACGGTGAGTTAGTCTGCAATCTTGCATTCTAACTACTGCACCACTATGGCTCTGTTACAGGTGAAGCTTTGCTTGCCCTCCTGCCACTCACCTTCATCTTAAGAGGCTATGGCCCGATACTGGTCCATTGCCCAAGTATTGTGGACCTCAGTCTTAGTTTTCCTGCAGCATCCTGAGATCCAATTTGGTCTAGTGGTGAAGGCAACAGCAAGAAACTAGGAGATGGTGAGTTCCAGTCCTGTTTTATGCACAAATGTTGGCTGGGTGACCTTCTCTCTCTCTCTCTCTCTCTCTCTCTCTCTCTCTCTCTCTCTCTCTCTCTCTCTCTCTCTCTCTCTCTCTCCCCCCAACTCACCTCAGAGAGTGGTGGTTGTGAGAGAAATAGCAGAAGGAAGGAGAGTCAGTATGCTCACTGCCTTGAGTTATTTATAAAAATAGTAATGGTAGAGTATAAATAAACAATCTAAGATGAGAACTTAAGCACTGAGATTTACAAAAGAAAGACTCTCTGTAGGAAATCCAAGCTAGGATTGGACAACTATTTATCTGAAATGGTATAGGATCTCTTGCTTGAGCAAGGGGTTGGATTAGAAAATTTCCAGGGTCCCTTCCAACCAGGGGTGAAATCTAGTTATCTTCCTTACTAGTTTGGAAGCACGCAAACATCACATGCATGCACAGAAGGTAAAAAAACATTACTTCCTGGTTAAAACCAGGAAGTAATGACACCTGGGTGGCGATCACTACCAGATTGCTGAACCACAAGGAAAAATCGCTACCGGATGGGGCGATCCGGTCCGATCTGGGAGCCTTTCATCCCTGCTTCCAACCCTGCTATTCTGTTGTAATTATGTTATTCTGTTAGAACTACTGCATCACATCTGGCAAAAATACAGATGACCACTACATGACAACAAAGTGTAGGTTTTTTGTATCGCTTTGTTGCCATCTACTGTAATTGATCGGATCTGGTTTTGCAATTCATATCTGCTGACAGCGAAAAAGCAACTTGGATCTGTTACATTGAGAGAAAGAAAGGGAGGGAGAGAGAGAGAGAAAGCATTGCCTCTGTTTTGGAACAAGCCATCAGGCTGAATTATTTCAGTAGCAGCAGCAAATAAAACTCAGCTGCATATGCTAAGGAGAAGAGGTGGGTTCTACTTACCTTTACTATGATTTGCATCGTGCCCACATGTGCAGATCGCTTCTGATGACCTCCGGGTCAGTGGGCGGTGTCTCCCACCAGTTTACTACTGGTTCTATAGAACTGGGACAACTCACCACTGCTAAGGAGACCTGCAGGCACTTGCCTTGTAAGCTACAATGAGCTACAAAATGGACTTCCATACTACCTATCAGCCCCACCATGCATTTCTTCTAAAGACCTAACACAAAACATTGACTGCTCTGAAAATCTGGTTGCTCAAACTTTTCCAAACTTGACCTTGGTTATTTCCATAGGTAACTATTTTTCCTTCTATTTTCCAGGTGACAACATCTATCTCATAAAAGTTTTCTTGCTCATCTATTGTTTGGTCACAAAACATATAATTTTGTGTTTTTTTTTCTTTTTCTAAAAAATCCATTATTTAATATGGAAAGAGAAGATTAGGGAATGTGCTTTGGGTGGTTGTCTTTCCCCCTGCTGATTTAATTATTTATATATTTATTTATTTCCTCCATGCTCTGACTGCAAAACAGCCTGTGATGGCTAGTAATATAACTCCGACATCATAAATCAAAGCTAATAAACACTAAAATATGTTAGACCATCATAACACATTATGTCTTCTATAAATAATAACAATAAAAAGCAATAGAATATTCCTAGCCACCATAGTAAAATCCTGGGCAGAATTTTAAAGAAGGTCTGGCGAAGATAAAAATTACTTTTTCAAGATTTCATAAATGAGGAAGGGAATGTCCAAATTTATAAGGTTGGGAAAGCTCCATAGGTTCTGATGCTGGCAGGGGGGAAGTCCTTGTTTAAAGATATTTCCAAGAGTCCCTTTTCAGGTCCACTCAGAATAACAGAGCTGGAAGGGACCTTGGAGGTCTTCTAGTCCAATTCCCTACTCAGGAAACTCCCTGCTCAGGACCTGCTATCCCATTGCTCAGGAAACCCTATACCATTTCAGACAAATAGTTGTCCAATCTCTTCTCAAAAACTTCTAGTGATGGAGCATTCACAACTTCTGAAGGCAAGCTGTTCCACTGATTAATTATTCTGTCAGGAAATTTCTCCTTAGTTCTAGGTTGTTTCTTTCCTTGATTAGTTTTCATCAGTTGCTTCTTCTCCTGCCCTCAGGAACTTTGGAGAATAGTTGACCCTCTCTTCTTTGTGGCAACCCCTGAGATATTGGAACACTGCTATCATATCACCCCTAGTTCTTGTTAGATTGGTGCAAGGCAACAGACGAGAATCGTTAGTGAATTCAGGATCTTTTTATTTCCAGCAAAATGTGACCACGCTCTGCCAGCTGGCTGCCGGAGCTCGCCTTTTTAAGGAGCTCCAGGGAGACCAGCCGGCTAATGACAGCAGGTTAAATCTCCCACGGTCCAGAAAGCCAATCAGCAATGAGCACGAAACCTTATGTAGATTCTAGCCAATCTGTGGTGAGCATGAAAATTTATGTAGATTCTAGCCAATCCGTACATAATACCCCTCCCCTCCTAGAATGAATAGTGTCCAATCCCCTGTCTACTTATGTGATGTAGTCCTCTAGGTAGGTGGGGCGTGCCGGCTTCCTACTGGACCTGCGCAGTTCACGGGATCGTGGCTGCAGTGGTCGAGTCTGGTGTTCTTCCGGCTGCCTGGGAAAGTACCTTCGGGAGCTCCTTGATCCATGAGTCAAGTTCCAACCTGGCTCCTTTGGCTTCCGCAACCGTCGCTCCCCGCTGGATGCCCTTGATCCCAGAGGAGTGATCGTGGCTCTGGTTGGCGAGTAGTCCCCCTGTTGGGCCACCGGGTAGGCCTGGTTCCTGCTTGTCTGCTTCCCGGCTGGTGGTTGAGCATGCTCCTCGGGGCAGAGACTTCAGGTTCTGCGATTGTTGCTCTGGCCCTCCGATCGCAGTCCAGTCGCCCTGGTTCCTCAGCTCGGTATCCCCCAGGCAGTTCCTGAGTTGGTTGATATGCTTCCTCCAGATCCGCCCAGCTCAATGCGGTATGACTTGGGGCCAGTGACGCCACGATTCAGCCCACCAGCCAGGTCAGGTACCCCGCATAGTTGTGTGTGAATACCTGGTCCTGTACTTTGAATGCCCGTGTGGACTGGGCAGAATCCAAGGGGATCTCAGGAAGGTAGTCCGGGTGGTATCGGTCAAGTTGCGAACTCAGCCTTCTTCCCATCATAACTCTGCTGGGCTCTTTTTGGTGGTCACATGAGGGGTGATGGATTAAGCGAAGAGGAACTGGTCAACTTTTTCCTGCCAATTCCCTGGGCCCATTCGGGTGAGGGTTTCCTTAGTTAGTCTCACGATTCGCTCTTCCTGCCCGTTGCCTGCTGGGTGGAAAGGAGAAGTGAGTACGTGCCAGATCCCTTGCTCGGCAAGGAATGCCTCCTTGGTCTTGGCTGTCAGTTGTGGGCCGTTATCGGGAACCAGGATGTCAGGTAGACTGTGGGTGGCGAACAGCCATTGGAGGGCTCAGATGGTGGCTTCTGTCGTGGTTGTCTGCATGATGATCACCTCTAGCCACTTGGAGTATGCGTCCATGACAATCAGGAATGTCTGTCCTCCTACTGGCCCTGCAAAGTCAATATGTATGCAGGATCAGGGCCCCTTGGCCGCTTCCCATTCCTGAGTCAGTGCCCGTGGTGGCACTGGTGGCGTCCCTTGGCAGAGTTTGCAGGTGGCCATCCACTCGGTAATGTCCTTGTCCATCTGGGGCCACAAGATGTAGCCCCAGGCTAATGACTTCATCCTCATGATCCCAGGGTGTCCCACATGCAGGGCATCCTTGCCTCCCAAGCTTTTGAGGAATGATAACCCTTTCTCCCCACAGCAAACATCCCTTAATGGTTGACAATTTGTTTGCTTGCTGTGGTAACTCTTGAACTCCTCCACCAGGTTCTCCTGTGGCCACCCCACTCAACACCCAGTTCAGAACCTTTCTTAACGTTTTGTCTTTTTGCGTGTGTTCAGCGATGTCTCTGGCGGTCACTGGACTGGCCAGATCGATGTCAATCAACAGTACTTGGGCGGTGGGTGCGGGGTCTTCCACCAATTCTGGCAGTGGGCAGCGGCTGAGAGTATCAGCATGGCTGATGTCTTTGCCGGGGCAGTGGATCATCTCATAGTTGTATGCTGTGAGGAAAATGGCCCATCTGGTCATCCTCGGGGACATGTATGGTGGGGTTTGTTGGTTACCGGCGAGGAGTTCTAATAGGGGCTTATGGTCGGTTACAATCTCGAAATGCCTACCGTGTACATACTCATAGAACAGCTTGATCCCTGCTACCACGGCCAAGGCCTCCTTATCAATTTGGCTGTAGTACCTCTATCCGGTTCCCTTGATAGTCATTCAGGTGGACATTTGGTGGTTTCAGGAACTTCCTGCTTGCGGCTGGGTTCAACTTCTTGATTGCTTGCCAGGATACTATTGTAAAATAAGATCCTTTGTCCAGCTCCTTCAATGTTCACGACTGCGTGGTATTTCTCCTGCTCATATGCATCTGTGTGTCCCACGGTTGTGTGATGGATGTCTCTGAGAGCTTGGTATTGGTCCTCTCTTTGTCTGCTCCATTGTTGGCTGACTCTAGGGTTCCCTGGTCTTCCTGATGGGGCTATAAGCTTTGGTTGAAAGGGAATGGGTTGGGGCGCTTTGCAAGCTTCGGCAATGTGGCCCTTTCTTTGTCATCGGCAGCATGTTGCATCCCGGAAATGGCAAGCTGCCTTGTGTGGAAACCCATGCAGCCCGGGCAATGTGGTTGCCTGCTCTCCGCATCCCTGGGGTTCTGCCGCTTTTCTGGGTACACACGGTGGATGGTGTCATCTGTGTCATCTCAGTTATCATCATACATCGATGTACATCGTACATCATACTCAGGGACTTCAGTTGACCGGTCAGGCTCCCGGTACGTGTGGTGCACCCCACTGGTCTTCCTTACATTTGCCACAGAGTTATCTGATGATTCTGCAGCCCTGGCCTCCTCGACAACGTCCTTGAATGAGACCCCTCTCCTTATCAACAGTTTCTTTTGTAGAGCAAGGTCCCTCATCCCCAGGATGATCCAGCTCTTCATCATTTCTTCAGGATTTATTTACTCGCACCTGGTAGCAATCTCCTGCAGGCTGGCCACAAACTCATTGACTGTTTCTCCCTCTCATTGGCGCTGGTGGTAAAACTCATTTTGGCTGACCATGGGGGCAGTGGATGGTACGTAGTGGTCTTCCAGGGCACGTTGCAGGGTGGCCCACGCAACAGTCTCCACATCCGCTGGGGTGATCAGTGCTTGTGCCATTTTGTAGATCTTGGTGCTGCAGTAGGTTGCTTCCTGTTGTCCTGCTTGTCCTGGTAATCGTTGGCCTCCAGGAACATTCTGAACCGGCCCATGTTTGTGTGCCAGTATTCCGTCTGCGGGTCGAAGATCGCTGGAGCTGGTGATACTTGTGATGCCATTCACGCAGGTGGTCGGAGGTCCTTGTTTCAAGACAGCTGCGTGGTTCACAAGGAGGTTCTCAAGTCCCTTTTGTCCTTCGTCACCAGGGTTAGATCGGCGCAAGGCAACAGATGAGAGTCATTAGTGAATTCAGGACCTTTTTATTTCCAGTAAAATGTGACTACCCTCTGCCAGTTGGGCTGTTGGAGCTCGCCTTTTTAAGGAGCTCCAGGCAGACCAGCTGGCCAATGACAGCAGGTTAAATCTCCTATGGTCTGGACAGCCAATCAGCAGTGAGCATGAAACCTTATGTAGATTCTAGCCAATCTGTACATAACACTTCTTTTCATTAAACTAGACGTACCCAATTCCAGCTTCCATTCTTTATATGTTCTAGCCTCCAGTCCCCTAATCATCTTTGATGCTTTTCTCTGCACTCTTTCTAGAGTCTCAACATCTTTTTTTTAAACCTCATGGCAACCAAAACTCCTGCAAAAACAATTTGACATTTCAAGAGGAATTCCTTCCTTCACAGTATTGCCCAAGCTGTTTGAAGATTCTGTATGTTAGCATAAGAATCTTGAATTTAATTTGGACGTCTAAGGAAAATTGGAGTATCTTGACAACAACATGTATACCTGTTTGCACAGGAAATACCCAGCAGAAAAATCCTCTGCAATTTTTGAATTTCCTTATTTGTATTACATAGCATTAAACTTTGGAACTTGACATACTGTACAGTGCAGTCCTATACATTTCTACTCTTAAACAAGTGCCATTAATGTAATTAGGATTACTCACACATAATGAGCTAGTCATTACTGGAGTAGTTGTGACGGTTGCAGTCCTATCTCCACTAGCAGGTAGATAAACCCAATTGAATACAATGGGAATTCTGAGTGAGCATGTGTAAATTTGGTCTAGTGCAGGGGTCTGCAACCTTAAACACTCAAAGAGCCATTTGGAACCGTTTCCCACAGAAAAGAACACCGGGAGCCACAAAACCCCTCCCATGCCTGACTATTTTTTGAGCGGCCATAAAACTAACATATGTAGTTGAATTAAACATTATGTTTCCTTTTGAAACTTTTCTTTTCTTGGATTTTTTCAACCGGGGGTTGAAAAGCTCAATAAATTGTGTGCTGGCGGGTGTCACACATTGGCGGTTGTGACACATATTTTGAGTGGCAGGGAGCTGCAGCAGAGGGGTGAAAGAGCCACATGTGGCACCAGAGCCACAGGTTGCTGACCTCTGGTCTAGTGGCTAAGGCACCAATTCTACCATGAAAGCTGGCTTGGTGACTTTGGGCCAATCACCAGGAGACTCTGAGTTTTAATCCTGCCTTAGTCATGAAAGTTGGCTGAGGGATTTTAGGCCAATCATCAAGAGACTGAGTTCTAGTCCCGCTTAATTCATGAAAGCTGGCTGGATGATTCTGGGCCAATCAGAGACTGGTTCTATTCCTGCTTTAGGAATGAAAGTTGACTGAGTGATTTTGGGCCAATCATCAGGAAACTCTGAGTTCTAGTCTCGCTTTAGTTCTAGTCTAGTTCTAGTTCTTAGTCATGAAAGTCAGCTGGGTGACTATGGGCCAGTCCCACTCAGCCCAACCCACCTCACAGGCTTGTTGTTGTAGGGAAAATAGGAGAAAGGAGTATTGTGTATATTCATAACCTTGAGTTGTTTATTGCCATTCCTATGTGGAATGCCACACTTCAGATTATGGGCGTCAAATTCCTTATCAGATTACACCTTCATTTAAAATGCAAAAATCTCTGAAAATAAAATATGACTTCACTATAGAACTTACTTCTTTTTTTTTGGCACGACATTTTGATCAATTTCTGTACATCTGTAGATATATGGGGGTCTCAGCAAATAATCTCTGGGGGATTATTATCCTAATATATGCACTAAACCCCACATTTTATGCATGAAAGGAGAACCTTTTTTCGTGTTGGAAAAAAAATCCCAAATCCACATTTGTATCATAGTTTATATTTTTTGGGCTGGCCAAAAACAAAAAAAAATCATGCAAGAATTTGATACTTTGGAACAGGGCTCTCCAACCTTGGCAACTTTAAGCCTGGCGGACTTCAACTCCCAGAATTCTCCAGCCAGGTCACATCTACAAGTTGTTAAGGAACTTGTTACAAAAAGCAGGAAAGGCGAAGAGGCAAAGCCCCCAAATTAGTTTGGTTGTTTCAACAATAAGGTGTCAGACTTAAGATGGTGACTGTAGATAGGGGTGAGCAACTACGGCACTTTTATGAACTGTGGACTTCAACTCCCAGAATTCCTGAACCAGTCATGGCTGGCTCAGGAATTATGGGAGTTGAATTTCACAGGTCATAAAGATGCCACAATTGCCCTCCTCTGCTGTAGATTGAATGTACTGTATTGGTTAATGGCAGATATTCCATCTGAGGAAAAAAAATTGGTTCTTCCTCTTAACTCTGAAAGCACAAAATCCATTGGTCTCCAATCTGTTTCTCAAATTCATAATCCAGGCTTTTGCAAAGAAAATTGGTGCTAGAGATTATTAACCATTAGTAACAATCATTCTCATGGATCTCAGAGAAGCCATTTTCTCAAGAGTCAAACTCTTGTCTGAACTCCAGTGATCTTTTGTGGCCCATCTTGGCTTTTTTGTCCTTCCTCTCATAGCTTCACACCCTCCGGTTGGGACACAAAACAGGGAGCCGTGCTGAAAACAGGAGGGTGCAGCCACTGTTGTTCCATCCGAATCAACCGCAAAAGCAGCCAAGGTCCTTGAAGTCGAGTGACATCAAGCAGGGAACTCCCTGTAGATCAGGCACTGGCCTAGGAATGTGAGAAGAATGCAGTCCAAACCATTATGGACTTGGTGGTTACGAATGCCGTTCAAATGGAAGGGAGCAGAGCGGAAGACAAGCTGCTTGTTGACGCAATGGGAAGCCGGCATTGTAGGGAATGAGTGAGACAGGGCTGTGTGGTTCAGGTTTGGCACGTATTAGCCAACATGAAAGCAGATTTAATTTTTGTCACCCTGGACGACAAGCTGCTGCACGGAATAAAAGGATGCATGGGTGGTCCTCGATTTATAACTGGTTGCTTAGCAAGTGTTTGAAGTTGGGACAATGCTATCTAGAGGCTATCTATGATCCGGTACTCAGGTTCTGACAATGGCCTCTTCCTGTGGTCACACGACTGAATCTCAGCTCAACATGGCCACATTTAAGGATGTTTGCAGATCCCACAGTCACATGTCCCTGTTTCGTAATGGTTTTGCCAAAAACTAGCAGTTATTTCTGGGTTATTTCTGGCAAAACTGGGCTCCTAACCTACTTAATAACATCTACAAAAAAGGTCATAAAATTGGGTTGATTAATGTCACTTAACGACCACACTGCTTGCTTTATGAGTGCCATAAAAGGACCTTAAAACTGGATCCAGTCACATGGTGACTCGCTTTAAGACCATCACAATACATTGTAATTGAGGGCTCAGTTGTGGTCATAACTCAAGGACTCCCTGTGTACGAATGTAATTCAATGTTGATGGGTCAAAAGAAAAGAAAGGAAAACAAAATCTTGAAATACAAAATGGAGTAAGAAGATGGAGTAATTGAGAAAGTTTTGGGTCTCCAGCAGTGGTGGGATTCAGCCAGTTCACACTTATTCAGTAGAACCGGTTGTTAACTTTCTAAGCAGTTCTGAGATTGGAAGAAATCTTATTTTGTTTTTTCCCACTTTCCAAGGCTAATCCTGAAAGGAAAGCAGGAAGGAAACGTTCTGGTGTTGTTTCTAGCCTAATCTTTATTGCCCTGCTTACAGAAACTGCCTCTCTGGTTAACCCTTATTAAATTGTAACAGCTAAGGAGAAGCGCCCATCAACGTGAGTGACCTTGAGTTTGTCACGCCCACATGGTCACATGACCACCAAGCCACGCCTACCTAGATGGTCATTAGGGCAGAGAACCGGTTGTTAAATTATTTGAATCACACCACTGGTCTCCAATCCATGGTTCACATCACTTGCATAGTAGATTCTTGAAAATATAAGCTGCATCTGACAAGTACAGGAGAAAATGAGTAAGGCCTTTAAATAAGGTCTGTAAATAAAATAGAAGGCAGAGGGTTAGTAAAGAAGTGCTAGAATTAAGAACATGTCTGAGCATGATAGTGGAGGGATTACAGGAAGATCCTTGGAAATCTTCAATTTATGGAAGTAGGCAGACAAGGAAAACATGACATTCCTTGTCCCTATTTTTTATACACCAGTATAAAAGAGGGCAACAAACAGAGGGTTCTAGAAAACTAAGGAAATCAACTTGATAGGGAGCAGAGAAACCTAGTAAAATGAAAATTGTAATTAGAATGTAATATTGGACAAGTATTACTTATTCGAAAGAAATAGGCTCAAGAAAAAGAGGGGTAACTATATGTAAAGACGTGTTAAGGCTTTGGAGAAATTCATGTCTCTGAATTCGGTAATCTTGTTTGAGAACATCTGGGCAAGATGATGCTACAGTCCAGGAGATTTGCAACTGGGCTGAATTATCATTTATAAAACCTGTTCAGAAATTATTGTGCACATTCCTGCAGCAATCAAGACTGCATCCTTGGCCCAGTGCTGCACAATATCTGTATAAATAACATAAGAGATGGAATGGCAGGGGTGCTGATCAAATTTGCAGGTGACACTAACCTAGGTATTAGACTATGTTGGTCTTTGACCCTAATAAAGATTTGATTTGATAACATTAATAACTTAGGCGGTACCTAGGTAAATACCTCAAAGGATGAAAACTAGAGCTACAGGTTGGAGAAGTGTGGTATGGTGACAGTGCAGGTAAGAAGAATGTAGGAGTAGCAATAAAGCTAGTCCTCAAGTTACAACAGTTCATTTAGTGATTGTTCAAAGTTACAATGACGCTGAAAAAAAGTGACTGAGGACCATTTTTCACCTGACTATTGCAGCATCCCTATTGTTACACATGATCAAAATTCAGATGCTTGGAAGCTGAGTCCTATTTATGATGGTTGCAGTGTCCCAGGGTCATGAAGATCACCATCTGTGACTTTCTGACAAGCAAAGTCAATGGGGAAGCTAGAGTCACATAACAACCATGTTACTAACTTAAAATATGCAGTGATTCACTTAACAACTGTGGCAAACAAGGTCGTAAAACGGGGCAAAACTCAATAAATGTCTCACTTTGCAACTGAAATTTTGGGCTCAATTCTGGTTGTAAGTTGAGAGTAAGTTGTACACCTGCAATGTATGAAGGAACGTAGTCAGGAGGTCGATCCCCAGGAGGGATGAGTGCAGTCCAGAGAAGTAAGAGACAGATATTATGTGTGAGATAAAGAACGGTAAAGACAGTCCCTCTGTCAAGAGTTTGTTGCAGAAATCAAACATCCAGAAAGCACACACAGGCAGACTGAAGCGGCAGGATTCATTAACTCTGAGTCTGACTTGACACTAGTAAGAGCTCATATTAAGACTTACTTAGTGGCGATAAAAGCAGCGAAATCTAATTATTTCGCTGCTCTTATCGCGTCATCAGATAATCGCCCAGCCGCCCTGTTTAGGGTGACCCGCTCCCTCCTTCATCTGGGAGCGCGGGAGGATCCCTTGCAGGGACGTGCTGAGGATTTTGTTCAATATCTGGATGACAAAATAACTCAGATTCGGGATGATCTGGCCGCCGACTGGGTTAGTTCAGGCGAGGTGACTGAGCCCGGTCTTGAGAGTGTTATCTGGGCTGAGTTCGATCCTGTGGCTCCCGAGGACGTGGACAGGATTCTGGGAAGACTGAACGCTACCACATGTTTATTGGACCCGTGTCCCTCCTGGTTGGTGCTGGCCTCCCGGGAGGTGACACGAGGCTGGCTCCAGGAGATTATAAACGCTTCTTTGAGTGAGGGTGCCCTACCGACCGCTTTGAAGGAGGCGGTGGTGAGGCCCCTCCTCAAGAAGCCCTCCCTGGACCCGGCTGTTTTGGCTAATTACCGTCCAGTCTCCAACCTTCCCTTTCTAGCGAAGGTTGTTGAGAGTGTGGTGGCGTGGCAGCTCCCCCGGTACCTGGATGAAGCTGTCTATTTAGACCCGCTCCAGTCCGGCTTCAGGTCTGGTTACAGCACTGAAACGGCATTGGTCGCGTTGGTGGATGATCTCTGGAGGGCCCGGGGTAGGGGGTATTCCTCTATCCTGGTGCTGTTAGACCTCTCAGCGGCTTTTGATACCATCGACCATGGTATCATGTTGCGCCGGTTGGAGGGACTGGGGGTGAGAGGCACCGTTTTACGGTGGTTCTCCTCCTACCTCTCCGACCGGTCGCAATCTGTGTTGACAGGGGGGCAGCGGTCGACCCCGAGGCGCCTAATGTGTGGGGTGCCACAAGGGTCGGTCCTCTCGCCCCTTCTGTTCAACATTTATGTAAAGCCGCTGGGTGAGATCATCCGTGGTTTTGGGGTGGAATTCCACCAGTACGCTGATGACACTCAGCTGTACATTTCCACCCCAGACCACCCCAACGATGCCGTGGAAGTGATGTCCCAGTGCCTTGAAGCTGTGCGGGTCTGGATGGGGAGAAACAGGCTTCGACTCAACCCCTCCAAGACCGAGTGGCTGTGGCTGCCGGCGTCCCGATATAGCCAACTGACTCCATCGTTGGTTATTGGGGGCGAATCATTGGCCCCCACGGAAAGGGTGCGCAACTTGGGCGTCCTCCTGGATCCACGGCTGTCATTAGAGGATCATACGACAGCTGTGGCCAGGGGGGCTTTTTATCAGGTCCGCCTGATACGCCAGTTGCGCCCCTTTCTAGATCGGGACTCCCTGCGCACAGTCACTCAGGCGCTCGTCACGTCTCGCCTGGACTACTGTAATGCTCTCTACATGGGGCTCCCCTTGGGATGCATCCGGAGGCTTCAACTGGTGCAGAATGCGGCCGCGCGGGGGATTATGGGAGCGACAGGGCGCTCCCATGTGACACCTCTCCTGCGTGAGCTGCATTGGTTGCCGGTTGATTTCCGGGTGCGTTTCAAGGTACTGGTAATCACCTTTAAAGCGCTCCATGGCTTAGGACCAGGGTACTTACGGGACCGCCTTCTGCCACCTATTCCCTCCCACCGGCCGGTTCGCTCCCACAGAGAGGGCCTCCTCAGGGTGCCGTCAGCCAGACAGTGTCGGCTGGCGACCCCCAGGGGGAGAGCATTCTCTGTGGTAGCCCCCACCCTCTGGAACGATCTCCCTCCAGATCTGAGAACTATCACTGACCTCCGGACCTTTCGGCGGGCGTTGAAGACTCACTTCTTCCAACTTGCTGGACTTGCCTGATCCCTCCTATTTTTAATATATTTTAAATATTGTAAATATTTTAAATATTTTTAAATTCTAAATTATTTTAAATTATCTAAATTCTTAGAGTTTTAGTTTTATTGATATATTCAGCCTAAATTTATATGGTTTTTAGTAAGTTTTAATTTAGTGTACTGTTATTGATTTTTAATCGGCTGTTCACCGCCCTGAGTCCGGAAGGAGAAGGGCGGTATAGAAATTTGATAAATAAATAAATAAATAAATAAACTCCTTTATATACATTATAATACATGAAGATAAATGTACAATACCAATAGCAGGTTCTTCCTACCTAGCAGTTACAAGCAAAACACAAACAGTACAGCAGACAGACAAGTTTGCAGCTTCAGAGCTCAGAGCTTAATACAGAGCCACGCCCACGCTCCTTCCAGTTTCAGTTTCAATTCAGCAGAGCAGACCTCATTGGCTGATCTAGTTCCTCTGCTTATTCATTGGCTGACCTTGTTACCATGTCTGCCCAGTCATGAATATTCTGACACCCTCCCTAATAGTTCACAGAGTATATTATATATCCAGATAGTAGAGACTTCACTCTGGCAAGGTTTTATCTATAGGTGTGCAACAATAAATAACTCAGCTTGGAAGAATTGCCACATACCGTTCTTGATTTTGAGCCTGACATATTGTGATGCGCAGTGGTGGGATTCAGTCAGTTCGCACCACTTCGGGAGAACCGGTTGTTAACTTTCTGAGCAGTTTGGCAAAATGGTTGTTGGAAGAAATCATTAGGGCAGAGAACCGGTTGTTAAATTATTTGAATCCCACCACTGGTGATGTGGCAGCTAAAAAGGCTAGTGTAATCTTGGGCTGCATTAACAGAAGCACTGCTTCTCATTCTCATGAGGTAACATATCCACTATGGTCAGTACTGTGTATAGAATTGGAATAGCCTATCCATTTCAGACAAGAAGAAGCTGGTGTGAATTCAGAGAGGGAATAAGAATATACGGCACCTGAAAACCTCCAAGAAATAGTTAGAAGGACTGGATATCTTAAGCTTGCAAACTATCTAATGATAGCAGCTGGTCAGTGTTGAATCCCCCCCCCCCAGCTGGAGGTTTTCAGACGAGGACTGTTTGATAGAGCAGAGGGGTTCCTGCAGTGATCTAGGACTGAATATAGGTAGTCCTTGACTTACAATCACAACTGAGCCCAAAATTTCCATTGCCAAGAGAGACAGTTGTAAAGTGAATCACTGCAGTTAAGTTACTAGCACAGTGGTTAAGTGAACTTTGTTTGTCAGATGGGTGCAAAAGGGGATCCCATGACCCTGGGACACCGCAACCGTCATAAATATGAGTCGGTTGTCAAGTGTCTGAACTTTGATTATGTGATCCTGGGGACCAGGGGTGGGTTCTACTTACCTTAACTACCAGTTTGCAATGGGATCACGCACGCACGCACAAGATCACTGATGACGACATCTGGGGCAGTGGGCGGAGCTTCGCATTGGTTTTACTACCGGTTCTTGCGAACCGGCTCGAACCAGGGGCAATCCACCATTGATGGGGACGCTGCAATGGTTGTGTGAAAAACAGTCCTTTTTCAGTGCCGTTATAACTTAGAACAGTTTATAATGAACTTTTATAAATAAATTTGCCTTCATTTGTGACTAAATGAATGGTTATACGTCAAGGACTACCTGTAATGTAAAAAAAAAGTTCCTCCGAAGTCTGCCTTCACGCTTCTCCAATTCTAGTATCGGGGCTGACCTTTAAAAAAAGAGAAAATATGCACACGCACACACCCACCCACAACTCGGTGACCAGGAGGGCAAAAGTAGGGCTGATTGGCTTGGTCAGGAGGAGGCCTGCAGCCAGCATCCGAGCCTCTCCAGAGAGCTGGGGTGATGTCGGTCGTGGTTTGGAAGCCTCCGGTGGGAGTCAGATCAGAGCTCTGTCTGAGGGAGGAAAGACCGGTAGGGAGTCGGCCAGCAGTTGGCTCCATTAATTTCACCACAAGTAGGCCAACTCCCAAACCTCAGACTGGGCTCATGTTCAGAGAGAGTGCAAGGAATGGAACAGCCCAGGCTTAGCTTGTCTGCTGGTGCACGAGGTCTGGCTGGCCGATTCCAAAGGAGGGGAAGCTGGCAGCCCCGGGTGGAGGGGATCCCACGAGGACAGCAGGTTCAAAGTTGGTATGTATTTAGAACTGCTGGACTGTATTTCATTCCCTGGAGAAACTGGAGAGGACAAAGGAAGACTCCCCCAGTTATGCAAAACAAACCAGACAGGAGTGGCCTTTATTTGCTCTTCAGCCTCTTCCATCCTTCCTGCCAGTGGTGGAATTCAATTATTTTTTACTACCAGTTCTGTGGGTGTGGCTTGGTGGGCGTGACAGGGGAAGGATACTGCAAAATCCCCATTCCCTCCCTACTCTGAGGCCAGCCAGTGGTGGTATTTCCCGGTTCTCTGAACTATTCAAAATTTCTGCTACCGGTTCTCCAGAACCTGCTGAATTGCACCTCTACTTCCTGCTTACTTTTTTTTTTTAACTTATAGCCCACCTTTATTATTTTTCTAAACAGTTCAAGGTGGTGAACATAACTAATGCTCCTTCTTTCTCCTGTTTTCCCTATAGCAACTACCCTGGGTGGGGGTAAAAGTCTGTAAAGTTTCTCAGTCATCCAGGTTATGGTTGTCCCAAAAGTGCTTTTTCTGGAGGCAACTGGACTTTTTTGCTTTTCTTTTGAAGATGTTTCGCTTCTCATTCAGCTCTGCAGGATAGTGGGGAATAGAAGGATTTATATTCCTTGCAGGTAGTTGGTCATTTGCATCCTTTTAGCGGGTCCTTGAAGCACTTAGAGGTTTATCTGTGTCCTCAGGGTCACCTGAGTAGAGCTCCTGGTTCCTGTAGTCTGCAATTTTCTTCTCTGGAAATCCATTCCTACTCCCACACCATTCAAAGGGTCTTCATCCCAAATTGTATCACTACTATTATCCTGTCAGAGCTGAAGAAGCTTCTTTGATGAGAAGCAAAACATCTTCAAAAAAAAAACAAGAAAGTTCAGTTGCCCCTTGAAAAAGCACCTTTGGAACAATCTGTGAGGTAGGTTAGGGAGAGAGGGAGAGGGAGGGAGAGTGGGAGAAAGAGGCAGAGGCAGAGGCAGTGACAGAGAGGCAGAGGGGGGGGGGAGAGAGGGACTGAGGAAGGTCACCCAGGTGGCTTCCATGCTTAAAGCGGGACTAGAACTCACATCTCCTGATGATTGGTCCAAAGTCCCCCAGCTGGCTTTTGTATACAGAACTAGAATGCATGGTCTCCCAGTTTCTGGTGTCTTAACCACCAAACCAAACTAGTTGCAGAAAAAGCTTGTCTGCATTTTGCAGCTAAAGGCTGGGATAGCCACAGATTTCGGGAACATCACCTGTGGCATTGGTTTTGGGAAAGGGCAAGCACAGGTGGTGAAATATATAATACAAGAGAAAAACATAGGTTCCTTCCTGGGCTTGATCTTTTAAAATTCCTGGCAGTCCAAAAATTCTGCCGCCACTTGCAATAAAGAAAAACAGGAATGAATAGAACGGAGTGTTGAATGGGACAACTTCCCACAGCAAACTTGCTGCAGCAAACTCACCACGGCCAACTCGCTGGACAATTTAACAGTTCTATTTAATTATTTAAAATAAATTAAAAAGTGTTTTAATTTTTGCCATTCACATTCTTTTCTATCTCTCCTTTTGCATCCGTCTTGTAATGATTCTGTTCCACCGTTTCATTGCTACCTTGTTTCCCCGAAAATAAGACCCTGTCTTATATTTTTTTTGAACCCTGAAATAAGTGCTTGGCCTTATTGCCATGCGTTCGAAAGCCCGATTGGGCTTATTATCAGGGGATGTCTTATTTTGGGGGAAACAGGGTAATAGTGTAACTCTTGTCCCACAGCAAATTGTCCTATGGCGAGTTGTCCTGCAGTGAGTTGGTCATGGCAAGTTGGCCGTGGTCAGTTGGTTGTGACAAGTTGGCTGTGGTGAACTGGCAATGGCAAATTGTCATAGACCTCCATTGTGGTTGGAAATCAAGGACTTCCTGTAGCAAATTATTCCATCAGGATCTCAAAAGTGTAGTGGGGGGCTACAGTTTGCATGTTGCCTGTCCCCTGTTCTGCAGGGGTGCCATGAAGCTGGTTTGGCACAAGACCAGCTTCATGGCACCCCACAAACTGGCCAAACAGGTTTTCTCTTCTCTTGGAACATGCAAAGGAAATATGCAACATGAATATGCAAAATGAAGTCATTGGCAAGCCAGTTTTGCAGACCACGAAATATACACTGTGTGTGGTAGATGCTAGGCTTTGTACAGGTAGTCCTTGACTTACAACAGTTCATTTAGTGACCATTTGAAGTTACAAAGGCAGTGAAAAAAGCAACATATGACCATTTTTCACACTTATGATGATTGTAGCATCCCTATGGTCATGTGATCAAAATTCAGACGCTTGGCAACTGACTCATATTTATGACAGTTGCAGTGTCCTGGGGTCCTGTAATCACCTTTTGCAATCTTCTGACAAGCCTAATCAGTGGGGAAGCCAGACTCACTTAACAACCATGTCACTAACTTGATACTTGCAGTGATTCATTTAACAACTGTGGCAAGAAAGATCATAAAACAGGGGGTAAATACTCACTTAACAAATGTTTCACTTAGCAATAGAAATTTTGGACTCAATTGTGGTCGTAAGTTGAGGACTATCTGTACTATGTTTACATGCAACTTGCATGCTGGAAGTGGTGGGGTGATTTGAACCTTTTGACCCAACAAAGTAGGTGGGACTAAGAAATCAAAGTTAGAAATTCTAATATTACTCTTATTATAAAATTATCGTAACAATAATTACGATAATCTAAATGGGTTTAGATTATCAAATCTAAATGGGTTTCCCACTCCCTCCTTTTATCTTCACAAACAGGGGTTTCCAAGCTGGGTAACTTTTAGATTTGTGGACTTCAGCTTCCATGGATACTGGGGAATTCTGGAAGCTGAAATCACAAAAATTGTCAAGTTTGGAGACCCTCGTCCATGAGAGCTAAAGAGGCTCTTGTCTAAGTAGTTTTCTTAGTTTTCAGGGTCATCTTTCCTTTATCTGACTGTTGTCTTGGTTGATTTCTTCTTCCTGTCCCTCAAGGTCATTCCTTCTGGCCATTATAGAATCAGGATTGTGAAATTCACAGTGCTGCAATGGTTTTGTGAGACTGTGAAGGCCATGTGAGGGTACATTTGAATAAGAAAAACTGATAATGATCGATTGCCGCCTCAGTCTCCAAAGTTCCCTTTGGTCAAGCACTGGCTGGGCTTCTCGCCAAAGTGGTCTTGGCAGCAAGAAAGGAGAACAGCAGCTGTTCCTACTCCCCATCCTGTCTCTCTGGACTTTGTCCGACCACGACACAATTGTGTCTGCAACCCAGAGGATAGCCACCCAACCTAGCCCCAGTGCCCGGCGTGGAACAACTGAAGTCAGGTAGGGTGGAGGACAGACCCACAAAAACCTAGAATTGGTGCTGACAGCAACGGAACTCCCTTCTTCAAAAGGCGGGGAGTGGCTCAGATTTCGGGCAGGAAGGACAAGTGGGAGCTGTGATTTCATGATCCTGTGAGACGAGATTGAGTTTGGCATGTGGGCTTGGGCCTGTTTCAGGGAACAAATTTGTGGGTGCAGATAACCCTCTTCCCTCCCCTACTGCAGACAGAAATTAATGCCTTTAGAGCCTTTTGTTTTGAAATCTTAAGTTGGCTGAATAGTTGTGGCAACCAAATGTGAAAAAGTTGCATCCAGCACTGCAGAATGTCAGTATAATGCCGACAGCTTGGATATTCTTGGGGTGCAGTTGGCAAAGCTAGGCCGACAACCCCCCACTGTAAAAGTTTCCACACTTTGGGGAAGTTAGCTATTTTTTTAAAAAAATAAAAATGTTGGCCTATTATTTGCTCTGTGCAATAAAGTACTTTTTTTTCTTCATTAGTCAGACTGGAAAAGTTCTATGCTAAATGCCTCATCTGGCTGAAAGAAGGGGGCGGGGGAGAAGGAATTGCCACATGTATTTGTGTACACATGCACACACACAAACAGACGGGCTTCCGAACGTGGCTGGTTCAGCTCCGCCACCTGCTAGCAAATGTTTTTCCGTCTCTCCATGCAAAATGAAAAAAAAAAAAAAAGGAAAATGACCCAGATTTGTTGGAACAGCTCATCTGGCCCAAGGATGCAGCAACCTCAGGAGTCTAACCGCCATGCCCAAATGGTGACCCCCACCCCTGGCAGCGCATCTCGGATTCTCCTGGAATGTCTAGACGCCAATCCAGAGAAGATGCCAGCGTTCCTTTGCACGGGATTCCCTGGAGCCAAACCATGCTGGCACTGGAGCCTTGGAACATGGTAGAAGGGATGTCAGCATTCATTTCATGTTGTTTTTCCCTCGGTGCTGGAAGAGTCCCTAAGACTATTATTGAATAAAAGAAATGAACTCATATCCTTTGGGATTGGCTCAGAGGTCACGTATCCTGCAGCATTTCTGAATTGTGGCTTCCCTGAACACAACAGAAGTTGATGCCATTGAGTCAATAGTAATAGTAATAGTAATAATAATGATGATGATGATGATGTGTGTTGTTCTGATTGTAATTGGAGCCCTTGGAGCAATACCCAAAGGGCTACCCCACTATTTAGAAATTCTAAATTTACCGGACTTGAACATTTTGACTCTACAAAAAACCACCTTACTCGGAACAGCTTACATCCTCCGACAATACCTTAACAGTTCCTAGGTCCTTGGTTAGGACTTGAGCTGCTGAGCTATTCACCAGCCTCACAGGCTGTGAATCATCATCATCATCATCATCATCATCATCATTATCATCATCTGATCACCATTGGTCAGCTGCAGAAGGACACCTTACTGGGATCTGCTTGCATAATCCGCCGATACATCACGCAGTCCTAAGCGCTTGGGAAGTGTTTGACTAGTGATTTGGAATACAAAATCCAGCATGGTCATCTCGTTTGCTGTGTATACTGTAATAATAATAATAATAATTATTATTATTATTATTATAATAAACAAGCCCTAGTCACAAACTGCATGAGGGCAAAAATTCAACATGTTACCACCAACAGCAAATGCCGCCTCTGCAATAAGAAAGAAGAGACAGTCGACCACCTGATCAATGGATGCAGCAAAATTTCACAAACTGACTACCTACAATGCCATGACTGCATTGCTAAGATCATTCACTGGAAATTGTGCCAGAAGTTTGGATTTGAGTACAGCAAAAACCACTGGGAATATCAGGTTGAGAAAGTTTTAGAGAATGAGAAACTCAAGATCTTGTGGGACTTTAGGATTCAGACTGACAGCCACTTGGTCTACAACACACCTGACATAACAATAGTTGAAAAGAAAAAAGTATGGTTCATTGACATTGCAATACCTGGTGACGCACGGATTAAAGATAAGCAGCAAGAAAAAATCACAAAGTACCGGGACTTGCAAATTGAAGTTGAGCGACTGTAGAAAAAGAAATCATGTGTTGTCCTGATAGTAATTGGAGCCCTTGGAGCAATATCCAAAGAGCTACCCCGCTATTTAGAAATTCTAAATTTACCAGGCTTGAATATTTTGACTCAACAAAAAACCACCTTACTCGGAACAGCTTACATCCTCCGACAATACCTTAACAGTTCCTAGGTCCTTGGTTAGGACTCGAGCTGCTGAGTTATTAACCAGCCTCAAAGGCTGTGAATCTCACTACAGATTAACCAATCATCATCATCATCATCATCATCTGGAGAAAATCATGAAATACCAAGACCTGCAAATAGAAATGGAATGGCTGTGGCAAAAGAAAACAAAGATAGCAATAATAATAGGTGCCTTGGGCTCAATCTCAAAATAATTGGAGCAGCACTTGAACACCATTGGCATTGATCAAGTCACCATCGGTCAATTGCCAAAGGCAGCTTTATTTGGAAAAGCTTACATCCTGCAATGATACCTTTAACTCCATCAAATCAGAGCATCTGCCTGTCCCATGTCCTTGGGACACAAATGCCAAATCAGGTTTAAACATCTGGCTGACATCAACATCTGCCTGTCCCAGGTCCTTGAGGAGGACTTGATAGGTGGACAAAAATGCCAAATTCAATTTGAACATCTGGCTGACTGTGTGACAAACCGAAATAATAAGGAAGTGGAGAAAATCACAAAATACAAAGACCTGCAAAGAGAAGTAGAACAACTATGGCAAAAGAGAACAAAGATTGTACGAATAGTAAAATCGAAGCTTCCTTGCCAATCTGAACCTGGATGCCTTTCATTTTAGAAAGTAAACCTACATCAGACATTTATAAAAAAAACAACACTTGCATCCTGATAAAGCAGATGTGTTCTTACTCACTTTGTCACCAGAATGGACAGGCAATTGGATTTGAAGGACACAAATTAAAGATGTTGTCATCCATTAATTCTCCACACACTTTGAAATGTCTTCAGGGGGTATTTTTCTGCCAAATTTCAAAGGATTTTTTCTCATATGTGTTGCCTTAAATGTTCTGTTCCATTTGGGGTAACTTGCCTCAGTTTGTTGCAAACAATGCATAGCACTACACTAGCTCTTTCGCAGGGAACATCTATGGCCCTTCAACTGAGCAAATACTTACCATAATTTCTGATAAATGAATGTTACAGTAACACAATAGTTTTAACAACTTGCCTTGTAACTAGAAAGTTGCTGGTTCAAAGCCTGACGGGTTTTTTAAATTACTATTTTTCTTTCTTTGAGCTTCCTACTTTTCTCTCTGTGCTTTTTTTTTTTTTAAAAATGGTCCTATAGTGCACAATTTCACTGTTTTTCCAGTTATCTAAGATAGAAAGATTTCAACCTCAGCAACCACATAGCCTATTCCCAACACCCTGGTTGCTCATATAATCACACATAGAAAAGTATATATGCCCAGGGAAACTCATCCATATTGGCAGTTGGTTATCTGGAAAAATGGAAGAGCAAAGCACCATGTCAATTATCTAGTGGAGGATTAGATGTCTGGACTACATACCTTACAAACTGTTGCTAAAATGCTCAATCCAGACAAGGTTTTCTTAGAGTGGCTTAAAATCAAAAGGACATGACCAGAAGACTAGAGCAGCTTCAATGGTAGCTATTGTTATGCCCAGAAACACAGAGGCAACAATGCAGGACAAAGTATTTATGTGAAGTAGTTTCCTTCTCGTGGTAGCTAAATGATTTCAAATCCACAAAATGTGAACAAGAAGGATGGGAAGATATAAATATATACATTTCTGTAATTAAAGGTTCCCCACACACATATGTGCTAGTCGTTCCTGACTCTAGGGGGCGGTGCTCATCTCCGTTTCAAAGCGGAAGAGCTAGCGCTGTCCGAAGACATCTCTGTGGTCATGTAGCCAGCATGACTAAATGCCAAAGGCGCACGGAACGCTGTTACCTTCCCACCAGAGGTGGTCTCTATTTTTCTACTTGCATTTTTTACATGCTTTCAAACTGCTAGGTTGGCAGAAGCTGGGACAAGTACCAGAAGCTCACCCCATTATGTGGCACTAGGGATTTGAACCGCTGAACTGCCAACCTTTCGATTGACAAGCTCAGCGCCTTAACCACTGAGCCACTGTGTCCCTATGTCTTTCCGTAATTAAATAGCCTTAAATATCTGTGAATACCCATATCTTGCCTCTGTCTTTCAGCACATTTATTTCCTAGAGTCTATACTTCCTAGAGTCCCTCCGTGAGGGAAATGGGTGATTTCAAAATTTGATAAATCAATAATGATAATTGCCATTCCAGACAACCTCATTTGAACTCTATCCCATAAGCATGAGACACTTAGGCATAAGATATCTTTGTTTTGTTTTGTTTGTTGTTTTTTAATATTAGGATTACCCAAGGCAAGCAACTTTTGATCTACATCAGCTTTTCATGGACTATGCACTCCACATGTGTTGGACAGCAAATCCCATAAGTCCCTGCCCGTTCTTTTAGTATGGGATTCTTGGTGCTCTCTGCTCTTGGTTGCTCTCTGAGATTGGTTGTTTTCTTGCAGATGTTTCATTATCAAATTAGGTAGCATCATCACATTGGTGTTCAATCCTGAGTTCAACCGTGAGTTTAGCACATCTGGCAAGCTGTGCTAAATTGAGACTGGCAGCTCAGCAGACTAAATATATTGTGATTAACACCAGCTGTCTGCAATTATTGTAAGTTCGAATCTCACCAGGCTCAAGGTTGACTCAGCCTTCCATCCTTTCTATGGTAGGTAAATTGAGGACCCAGTTTGTGGGGACAATAAGCTGACTTTGTATAAATATACAAAAGTATGAAGGCTATTGTTTAACGCATTGTAAGCCGCCCTGTGTCTCTGGAGAAGGGTGGCATATAAATCAATTTTTTTTAAAAAAGCTCTATAATAAGGAAGCAAGATCTGTGCAAATGGCTAGCCTTCAATTCAACTGCAAGAGCTTATCTTCCTTACCTTTTCTTTTGGGTACACATATTTCCAGACAAGTTAACTGTATTATGGATAGCTTTACCTGTTGCACTGCTCTAATTGGGCCCAAAGTCAGTTTCCAGAGAAGTGAGACATAGCTGGAAGGCTGCCTGTGTCGTAACTTTCCCAGGGTTTTCAAAAAGAATAAAAGTGGATCAGATGAAGGTGCAGATGTTTCAGCTGGGGATCGTTTGTGCCTGGATGTGCTTGAAATTTTCTGTACTGTACTAAAATGAAGTGCATCCCACATGTGAGGCTATGAACTTGTACGTGTGTACCCTTCCTTCCATGGGGTACATGATGCTCTCCTTCTCTCTCACCCCACAGGCCTCCCTTACGAAGACACCCAAATCCCCCAAGGAGCTCCACTGCCAAACCACACTAAAATCTGCCCCCCACATATAATTCCCTCCCATTTGCGTCACATAAAGGCTGGACTAGGCCTCGGTTAGTGGGGGAAGCAGACATTTGGTTGTAAGGATATGAGTGAGCATTGGACTGGCTCCCTAGTGCTGATAGCTTAGATCAAGGAGGGAACGGAGGTTTAAAAGAGAAACTGTTCAATGTCTGCACATTTCTTTAATCCTCCGCTTCTCTGCTGCTGATTCAGCAAATTTTCCATGACCCAGGAATTCACTTTGGTTAAAAACAGTGTTCCTCTGTTGTGTGTCTTTGGACAGTGCTCAAGGCTAAAGCCAGGAGGGAAAGAAGTAGAAGAACAAGCTTTGCAAGCATTGCAATAGGCTGGAGCTGGATGTTTGCGCATCAGGATCAAAAAATGTTGCCCAAAGTGAGAGGATAAGATTTTACAACTGGAGGGAGATCTGTGCAGATTGAGAATGAGAGGATGGAGGAAAAAGTTTTCGGGCTGAAAGGTAAAATTAATCAGAAGCCCAACTCTCTGTTTTATTTGACAAGAAGATTAGGCATTCCTTTCCCAGAAATAATTCATCTTTAACATGGTTTAAAGATAAGGTAATGAGGACAAATGTCTTTTTTTCCTTTTTGGGTCTTTTGTGTGAACAGTTTCAAACAGTTCAAACAGTTGGGGAAGTTTTCTTTTTATATAAATTCAGTACAGTATATACCTTGTTTCCCCGAAAATAAGACCTGTTTTATATTTTTTTGAATCCTGAAATAAGCACTTGGCCTTATTGCCATGTACTCAAAAGCCCGATTGGGCTTATTATCAGGGAATGTCTTATTTTGGGGGAAACGGGGTAGGTAATCCTCAACATACAAACAGTCGCTAAGTGATCGTTCAAAATTATGACCAACTCCCCTTGTAGGTATTTGTAACCTGTGTAAGATTTTTAAGTTCAGCTCAGAATCTGATAGGTCCAATGAAACTCTGAACACAAGGCTACTGATAATCAGTTTTTATTTTCTGTAGAAAGCAAAACTGGACAACCCTTTTTGTCTCCCACCTTAACAGAGCAGGCAGAGAGAGAAAAGCAGGTGCGCAAACGAAAAAACCTTTTCCAAACTTCTTATAGTTCACACAGCTTGCATAGAAACATTATTTCATATCATGCAAACCTCATAATTTTTCTCAACACTCTGAAAACAATGGACCTTAGAAGGGAAAGAAATACATTTTCTGGCATATAACTCAGAACTATGTTAGCATTATTATCTCTCATTAGGTTGCTGAAAATACACATTTTAAGTTACAGCAAACAAACAGAATCCACATCATTTCACAATATGTTACTTTAGTTACTTGACAATTCACCTAGAGGCTTTATCTATGCAGTTGGCACATTAGGTTACAATGGAGCTCAGCTTCAGCAGGGAATCAAATGTCAAGTTGAGCACCCTCTGTATATGCTCTAATCCTTTCATGGACCCTTTCATATCCTCCCTTTTTAAGGCATGAGGATGCTTCCTATTGCTGGAACAACGGTAAATATTGTTTGGGTACAGGTGTCAAAGTAAGAACTTTGTAGGACAAAGTGTTCTGTCTTCCTGAAGCCACAGCTGTTATTCCAGAAATTGTGCTAGTAACAACTGATCTTATTACAGGTATCAAACAAGGTAATATCATCAATCCTCCAAAGACCAGAGCTATGAGGAACAAAATTCTCCAAACATTCCCTCAAACCATCCGGAGGTGTTTAAGATTCTCTCCCAGGTTTAACAGGAATGTGGGCAAACTTCCTCATAAACTTTTCAATTGCTTTTCCATTATCATCTATCTGGATACAGCAATTGGTTAGATTAAATTTTCCACAGACTCCTCCTTCTTTGGGTAGAAGGTAACCTAAAACCAATCTATTTTGGTAAATAGAAGTCCTCATTTGAGTATTAGTTTTAGCTAGCAAATTAAGGGCGGAAGAAGTTTCATTAGTAATTATTTCTAAAACTGCTTGCAACCTAATAGTTCTATTTAATATATAAACTGGGGTCTAGTAACCCCAACTACCTTCTTTGGCCCAAACCGCTGGACCATTCACCTGAATGATCCTTTCAGGAGGCCTCTTCTTCTCCCTCTCCCAATCACCTATTCCACCAGATATTTCTCTTTTTGCTCATCCTAGCTCATCATAGACTACAAATCCAAGTTTTTCTCCTTGTTTAAGGGGTAACAAAAAGAAACTGGGCTTAATGGTTCCCAAAATACAGGCTCCTGCCTAATTTAAAGGTAGCTGAGCATATGTCATCTTCCACAGATCCAATACCAATGGTTGGTGCAATCTACGGAAGGGAGGGATTCCCAGGATCACCTCATATTTGATACAACAATTCCCGTGTTGATGAATTTTGGAACTTGACAAAGTTTTGTTGGACCACCAGAAATACTTTGTAGGTGTGTCAGGTTTACAAAACTATCCATAACCATTCAAACAAAAGACCTTTCTCCTACCACATCAGTTTTTAAATTTTACATTTTTGTAAAATATAAATGTACATTTACATTTAACAAGAAGTCACTTTAGCTGCTTGGCAATTCACTTAGAGGCTTTATCTATGCAGCTGGCACATTAGGTTACAATGGAGCTCAGCTTCAGTAGGGAATCAAAGATCAAGTTAGGCACCCTCTTTATCAGTGGTCGGTTTTACATTTTTTTACTACTGGTTCTGTGGGTGTGGCTTGGTAGGCGTGGCAGGGCTTGGTGGGCGTGGCTTGGTGAGCGTGGCAGGGGAAGGATACTGTAAAATCTCCATTCCCTCCCCAATCCAGGGAAAGGTTACTGCAAAATCCCCATTTCCTCCCGATCAGCTGAGACTTGGGAGGCAGAGAGTAGATGGGGGTGGGGCCAGTCAGAATTTTTACTACCGGTTCTCCGAACTACTCAAAATCTCTGCTACCAGTTCTCCAGAACTGGTCAGAACCTGCTGAAACCCACCTCTTCTCTGTATATGCTCTAATCCTTTCACTTGGATCCAAAGTTCTGAGTGTTGCCCCTCCCACAGTCATGTGACTGTATGTCAGGCGCTCAGCGACCAGCTCACTTTTATGACTGTTTGCAGCATCCCATAGTCACATGACCACGGTTGTGCCAAAACTCAGCAGTTACTTCCAGTTTTCAGCAGTACTGGCCCACAATGTACCATTGGTTTGCTTAATGGTGCAACGTTCACTAAAGGATCACCACAAAAAAGGTTATAAAATCAGATTAGTCACATGGGTTACCTGATTTACGACCATCACAACTTCGATCATGAGGGGCAGGCTCTGTCATGGCCATAAGTCAAGGACTATCTGTAGAGAGTCAGTTTAGTGTAATGGTTAATGCAGAAAGCTAGAAAACAGGAGAATGTGAGTTCTAGTCCTACCTTAAGCCCCAAACCTGCTGGGCGACCTTGTGCCATTTAAATCCTCCCAGTCTTAGGAAGCTATTTATTCTTTCTCTTAAGTTTCCTGCCGTCCTTTGCGCTTTTTCTTTTCTTAAAAAAGCAGATGTACCATTTCAACTGTTTTTCAGTCACTGAAATAGATAGCCTATGTTATCTAGTAACTAAATATATGGCTCTTCAAGAGCTGAGTTGACTAGAAAAATAATAAAACACGGTACTGCTGGACTTTTTTTTGAAGAAGAAAAAAGAGAAAAGAGAAAACAGGGAAAAGTAGAAAGCAGGAAAGTGGAAAACAACATTTTTTAAAAGCAGCCCTGCCAGTTTCAAACTAAGAGCTTTATTTATTTGCAAGGCAAAAATTAACACCATTGTGCTATTACAGCATTCAGGGTAAAAGGTCTCTCCAGAAGGTTTTGGAGAGCATGGTAAGCATGCAGCTTTTGCCTCTGTAAAGCTGCCAACAAACTGATGGATTTAGTCTGCAAGAAACTGACTTACCTATTTCTGCTGAAATAACAATCCCTGAAGTATTCCTTCCTCTGTTGCAATTTGTCTCGCCTTCTCACTTCTTGGAAATTTTAAATTTTAATTAGAACATGCTGGAAGATGTAAATCCGACTCTAGAGTCCTTGGTGCTTTCTGTGCTTGCTTGTTTGCTTGCAGGATGCAGATGCTTCATTAGCCAAGTATCCAGTGGCACTGATGATGTTATCTAGTCAGGTAATGAAACATCTATAAACAAACAGCCTTGATATCAAGGATTCCCCATTCGATCCCGAGTCACAGATACCTTCTCTGTTGAAACCCTACTCTTCCACGCCTTGCCAAACAGATTCTCCTCTTTGCTTTAAAAGTAACAGAGCTTCTTTCTACTTCCAGCATAAGAACTATCTTTCTCTGAAAGAAATGTAGATTGATTATTGGGTCGTAAACTGAAAGAGAATTCTGAATTCTGAAATTTGTCTTTATACAGGTAGTCCTTGATCTACGACCAATCGCTTATCGACTGTTTGAAGTTACAGCAGACGTCCCCAGAAATATTTATGCCCTGGTTCCGAAGTTACAACAGCCACACAAACACATACACCCACGATCATATTATTGCATTTTGGGCACTCAGCAGCCAGCGCATATTTATGGCCCCTTTGGCCATAAATATCATAATGACCACAATTTATGAAATTTTCACTGAAAAACAGCTGGTTTTCAGTGTTTTCTGGTTTTGGTAAAACTGGTTCAGAGCAAACAATTTGTTCACTTAACAACTACAGTGCTTGCTTAACAAACACCACAAAAAAAGTAATAAAAATTGGGTTGGCCACGTGGATGATCTATTTTACAACTATCACAACTTAACATTCACAATGGGTAGGCACCATTATGGTTATACGTCAAGAACTACCTGTATTGCTTAACAAAAAGCTCTCTGGGGTAGGCCCTTTTATCATTTCAGTTTTATCCCAGTGTTTGAGTAAGCATATTTCATACACATAAATGGATCTCCATCTAAAATGTGTAGTGCAGGGATATCTCTCTCAGAGTGACAGATCCAGCTGCAAAATGTCTACATGAGATGCTGGTCTATCACAAAATGTTCTACTGCCTTTCCCCCCAAAAAATTCACAAAGGTTGAGCTGAGGAGGTTAAAAGACAAGTAACTTGCCCAAGCACCTGAATACAAGACAGGGATTTAATCTGGGCCTCCAAACAAACTCTTTGAAATCCAACATCTGTAGAGATTCTCAGTCATCCATGTCATGGTTGTCCCAAAGGTGCTTTTTCAGGAGGCAACTGGACTTTGTTTTTTCTTTTGAAGACATTTCGCTTCTCATCCAAAAAGCTTCTTCAGCTCTGGCAGAATGGTGGGGAGTGGAGGGATTTATATTCCTTGCAGACAGCTGGTAAACAGCTTGAAATCCAACATTTCTATTTCAGTTAGCTCCCTATTTCATAGGTGACAAGGCCGTGAACATGCTGAAATTGCTTCTAAATAAATTCCTTCCCAATTATTATTTTTTTTTTCTTCCATTCAATAGTATCAAATTCTTGTAGACTGCCTAAACAATTAGTTTTCTTGGCAGGTTTCTTCTTCCTTCCTAAGGCTGAGAGAAAATGACTGACCCAAGGTCAGCTAGTTGGCTTTGCGCCTAAGGCGGAATTAGAACGCGCTGCCTTCCTGTTTCTAGCCTGCTCCTTTAACCTCTACACCAAACTGGCACAATTCTCTCACAATTAATTTCACTGCTATAAATTAGTAAGGAGATCATATCCAAATCGACTTTAATCAGATTCACTCATCAGCTCAATTCCTATTCATTACTTTTCTACCTGCCTGCCAACAGGCTTCCAAACTCAACCTCTCCACATGCTTATTTATTTATTGGGTTGTTTGTTCAATTTGTATAATCACCCATATCACATATATTATTCTGGGCACCTCACACAGGAGAGAGAGAAAGAAAGAGGGAGGGAGAGGAAGAGAGGGGGAGAAAGAGAGAGAGAGAACTAATAAATAATCAAAACTAAAAGAACAGAAATCATTAAAAATACATTAAAATAAAAAAAGGGTAATCTGTGGAGTGGGTTCAATCCATTTTACCAACAACATAACCATTTTCCAGATCAGCACTTGATCTCAGGCCTAGTGGCAAAGTCAGATCTTCAGGGCCTTTCGGAATGGCCAATATATTGGGTCAATCTAATTCTGAGGCAGTGGGGAGGATGATATTCTAAAGCAGTGTTTCCCAACCTTGAAGGCGTGTGGGCTTTAACTTTAACAACCACAGCAGTTGCTTTATGACCATGCATTTACTTAATGACCACCACAAAAAAAAACATTAAATTGGTTGGCCCTGCGTGGGACTCATTTTATGATCTTCAAAATTTACATCTGTGACAGGCAGGCTCCATCACGGACTATCTGTATCACGACAGCCATTAATCCAGCTGCCTTCTGCTATCAGCTGCTGGGAAAAATAAAAATAGGAGAGCCATCAAGGGGCCTGAATTTCCCTTTGCAATGTGCCTAGTTAGCCACCTATGGAAATACTGGGTGGGGAATTCTCTGGAAACCAGGAAGAAATCTGGAGATTCTGTGGCATTTCTAGATAGAGTAAAGAAGGTATTTGTCAGACATGAAATAACAGGACCACGCATGAAGTTCCAATAAAACTGATTTATTACTGTAGGTAGTCCTCAAATTACGACCACAATGGAAACAAAAATTTGTTATTAAGTAAGACAGTTGTTAAGTGAATTTTTTGCCCCATTTTACAATCCTTTTTGCCACAATTGCTAAGTGAATCACTGTAATTGTTAAATTAGTAACATAGCTGTTAAATGAATCTGGCTTCCCCATTGATTTTTGCTTGCCAGAAGATCGCGAAAGGTGATCACATGATCCCGGGATACTGCAACCATCATAAATACATGCCAGTTGCCAAGTGTTTGAATTCTGATCATGTGACCACAGCGGTGCTAAAACAGTCGTAAGTGTGAAAAAAGACATAAGTCACTTTTTTTCAGTGCCATTGTAATTTCAAACAGTCATTAAACTAATGATTATAAATCACGAACTACCTGTACTCATGTCTATGCACAGGAATCTTTTGAACTAATGGTTAGCACTATTTTGACACTAGATAACAGAATACAAGAAGGGCTGGATTTAGACTGTTTATGACTACCTAGCAACTCAAAGCTGATTCCCCTTTTGACTCCGCTCTGGGCTCTGCCATTTCTTCTCCTGGAGTATCTGTGTATAAGCAGAATAACAGAATAACAAAGTTGGAAGGGACCTTTGAGTTGTTGTAGCCAACTCATTTCAGACAAATGGTTGTCCAATCTCTTCTTAAAGATTTCCAGTGTTACAGCATTTACAATTTCCAAAAGCAAGTCGTTCCAATAATTATTTGTTCTAACTATCAGGAAATTTCTCCTTAGTTCTAGGTTGCTACTCTCCTCGATTAGTTTCCATCCAGATAAGTCTGCTTTCAAAACCCCATTAAGATACTCTCTTTATTGTGAGAAGCCTCTCAGCCAAACCTAGCTTGCAGGTTTGCTCGGACAATAAACAGGGAGGAAGAAATCCCTTATCACAGCCTCCTTAGGAAGTTTCTTCACTAGGCTTAATCTCTGATGACTATATGAAGACAAGCTGCAATTTAAATAATGATAGATCATCACTGACAATAGAACCTGATTTGGATATATTTGGAAAAGGTTTGGGACTGCCAAGTCCAAATTAGAAAGTGGAATGTCCATTTCTGCATCTGCTTTCCAATTATAGGAGGGTGTCCTGTGATTTAGAAAAGGTCCTTTTACTGTAGGTATTTTGGCACGGCTTGATATAATCAGTCTGTTAAAATGCTCCAATAAATCACTGGGTAAAGCTTTCAGTGCTTATTAAATACATTTTGGAATGCATAATACAAGTCAGAGCTGGGCTTCCCTTCCACCTGAACTTTTAAGATATTCATTTCTTCTTTGTTGATTGCCTGCAATTGATCTGTCTATCTATCTAGCTAGCTAGTGATCACCTAGGTTAAGCCCTCATGGATGTTGGCTATTGCTGCTTGTGGTTTAGAGTTATCTTGCCCTGTTCCAGGGAATCATAACTCTGTGGTTGGACATGTTAGCTCCCCTCTTCCCTCTATTTCTAGAAGTTCTGACGTGGCAGGAGGAATCTAAGGGATGTTTAGATAGGAGCAAACATCTGCCGTCAGCAGCACATGTGGTAATCCGGGCATCTTGTGTCATTAAGGCTGTGAGAAGAGGATTCCCAACAGAGGAGGGAAAGGATCTCCAGGAAAATAACCACGCAAACACACAAACACATGGGGACACCCCACTCCAAACATGTGCTCCTAGAGATATTTCTACACAACCACCCACTCCCCGACAGTGACATCTCCCTTCAAGCAACAAATGTCGCATAGGAAATATGCTATAAATGCTCAGAAAAGTACACAAATAACAACCACGCGCGCGCGCACATGCTTACACATAAGACAAGCTTCGAAAGAAGCCTGCGTACACTATCGCACACTAATGTGTGTCTTTCCAGAACTATCCCACACAACTCTTATGTCATGAAACAAATGCGCAGTCATTACTCATGTGCTGGATCCAGATGTTTTCCCTCCAAATGGCACTTCTGCAAATGGATGTTGCCTTTTTGTCTTTTTTCTTCTTGTCTCTTGGGGTGCATTTTAAAAAGCACTTTCTTGAAGCCCAGAAAATGCCATTCAACTAACATGTCTCTTCACACACAAACTGTAGATAAAGTGTGGGATTAACTGAATCCAGCAAAGTGTAGAAGCAATAAAGCATTTGCCAGGGTTTGAGATTCAGTGATTATCATCAAGTGAATATATTTTTGTGCTCATAGGAGAAGTTGACCCAATCTGCTAACTCCTTCCAAGCCTTCATCCTGTCTCCAAACTATAGTTGTTTTCCTATCCACAAACAGAAGATTTGGAGCTGAAAGGCGTTTTCTTCATATCAGTGGACTGTTTTCACACACTCCATTTATGCTGACCTTTGACAGTCTTTCAATCTGGCATGTGGGACCTGACAGTCAGGCCATATACAGCTCAAGTAAGCTTTGACTGCACTCCCGAAAGCTTCTCCAGAGATTCCCAAAAATTTCCGCTTCTTAATGAGATAGACAATGTCTGTTGCTGAATATCTCAGGAGGTGACAGGACTTCAACAACTTGCCAATGCTTAGAAACCAAGGAGCATCAGTAGATATTCGGTACATGGATGAGACATGGGCAACTCATGATTGTAGGCTAGATTGGGAAGGCCAACAAACATTCTGGAAGAAGGCAATGGAAAACAACAAATGTATTGGAGACCAAACAAGCTTCAAGGATATACCCAAGTAGAATAGAATAGGTGGAATAGGTGGAACTTGGCTCAAAAGCAGTAACTGCGAGAGGGATCTTGGTGGCTCAGTGGACAATCACTTACATATGAGATAGCAGTGTGCTGCAGTTGTCAAAAAAGCCAATGCAATCCTAAACTGCATTAAGAGGTTCCTAATCGCTCAGCAGACTAAAGCATTGTGATTAACATCAGCTGTCTGCAATTACTGTAAGTTCGAATCTTACCAGGCTCAAGGTTGACTCAGCCTTCCATCCTTTCTAAGGTAGGTCAATTGAGGACCCAGTTTGTTGGGGGCAATAAGCTGACTTTGTATAAATATACAAAAGTATGAAGGCTATTGCTTAACACATTGTAAGCCGCCCTGAGTCTCCGGAGAAGGGCGGCATATAAATCAAATTTTTTTTAAAAAAAGAGGGATAGAATCAAGATCACTTGAAGTGTTAGTACCATTTTATAAGCACTTGGTAAGACCACACTTGGTGTTAAGTAGGGTGAATGAGGACACAGAAGCCAAGTCGAAAGTAAGAACTCTACTTCATGGTGTGAATCCAGCAACTCACCCAGGGAAACAGCTCCCTTTATATCCCTTACAGTCTTGGCAGTCAGCCAATCAGCTGAGAGCAATTACATTCAAACTTTCCCCCCAAAACTATATACATAACATATATACCTTCCCTCCCAGAAGGCATTTGGGATACACATTTACATACAAAATCACGCAGGTGACCATGGCGTGTCTGGACCCTAGTAGACCTGCACAGTTCAGTCTGTGGCATGGCGTCAAGCGGGTCGGAGGGACCTCTTGCTTCTCCCTGCTCCGCCAATGGAATCTCCTGGATTTCTCCGGGGGCGTTAATTTCTTGATTGGTCTTGGTCTTGATTCCTTGGGCTGCCAGCTCCAGACACCGAAGTCTTCAGATAAGTCCTCCACTTGTCTCAGGCTTGAGCTAACTGTTGGAAGTAGTTGGTAGTTAGGCATCGGATTGTCAGGCATGGTTTCTGGTTCAGTGACTACCCCTTTTCCATAACTGGCCTATGTGCCTACACCATACTCTTCCATCTCCCATGTCTACCGTGTAAGACTTGGGGCCGGTTGTGTCCGTAATCGTCCCTGCTGCCCATAGGAGCCAGTCTGTGTAGTTTCTAGCATACACTGGTGTCCCTATCAGGAATTCCCTGTTTCTTGATCCCTTGAAACTGTCAGGGGAATAGTTAGGATGTAACCTATCTAGTATACACCTAAGTTTCCGACCATCAGCAGTTCGACTGGGCTGCGCCCGGTGGCGGTGCATGGCGTGGCATGTTAAGCAGCCAGAAACTTATCTACCCTTGCTTGCCAGTCCCCGGGGCCTAATCGTGAGAGTGCTTCCTTGGCCGTTCTCACAAAATGTTCAGCCTGTCCATTACTGGCTGGATGAAACGGGGCAGACAGTGCGTGCCTGATCCTTAGCTCTGCCAGGTACCCCTTGAACTGTGTGGCAGTGAATTGGGGTCTGTTGTCTGAGACCAGCGTGTCCGGTAATCCATGGGTGGCGAATAACTTTCTGAGCACCCTGATTACTGCGTCAATGGTAGTGAATTTCATTAGCTTGATCTCGAGCCATTTCGAGTAGGTGTCAACTACAACTAGGAAGGTTTGGCCATGACAGGAGCCCGCAAAATCTATATGGATTCTTGACCAGGGGCCCTGGGGACATTCCCATTCTCTTATGGGTGCTGTGAGGGGATCTGGCCTAAACTCTTTGCAGGATTAACACTAACCCACCCACTCAGTGATGTCATTGTCCATGTTTGGCCACCATACATAACTCTTGGCTAGCCCTTTCATTCTCACAATCCCCGGGTGTCCCTCATGCAACAACTGTAAAACCTTTTTCCTTAGACATAAGGGAACAATGACCCGATTGCCCCACAATAAGCAACCCCTTGTATAGATAATTCGTTGTATCTGTTGACAAAACATTTGAATTCCCCACCTTCAGTCTTTCCCGGCCACCCCCTTGTGACCCAACTCATGACTGTCTTTAACACGTGGTCTTTGGCAGCGGCTCTCGCCACTTCTGTGGAAGTGACAGGCACCGAGTCCAACGCGTCGATAAGCAAGACTGGAACTCCAGGTGTGGGGTCCTCTAAGATGTCCAGTAATGGGCAGCAGCTGAGGGTGTCGGCATGCCCCAAACTCAGTCCTGGCCAGTGTACCAGGTGATATGAATACACCGCTAAAAAGATTGCCTAGCGTGTCATCCGAGGAGACAAGGCAGCAGGAGTTAGACGGTCCCCTGCCAGGAGGCTCAAAAGCGGCCAATGATCTGTGACAAGTTCGAAGTCCCGGCCAAATAAATATTTGTGGAACTTCTTAACCCTGGATATGGCTGCTAGAGCCTCTTTGTCCAGTGGGCTGTAGTTCTGCTCAGCACTGGACAGAGTGCAGAAATAATAAGCAATGGGCGCCTCTAGTCCATTCGGTAGTCTATGGCTCAGCACGGCCCCCACTCCAAATGGGGATGCATCACAGACTAACACAAGAGGAAGTGTGGCGTTGTATTGGATCAGGAAACTTTCTGCAGACAAAAGCTTCTTTACAGCGGCAAATATGGCAGATTCAGCTTTTCTCCAGATCCATGTTGTGTTCTTTGCTAATAGTCTGTGCAGGAGTTCTGCTACTGTTGCCTTGTCCTTCAGGAAAATGGCGTAGAAATTTAGAAGCCCCAAAAATGCCTTGTTCCTGGGAATGGGTGCCTCTCGAATTGCCCTGATTTTGCTTTCGGTGGGGCGAATGCCAGTTTCATTTACCTGGTACCCCAGGAATTCCACAGAGGGGACTGCTATCATGCATTTATTGCATTTGGCCCTGAGGCCAATGCTCCTGAATTTCGTTAGCACTGCCCTCAGTCTGTCTCCCAATTGTTGCTCATCTTCTGCGGTGATGAGGACATCATCGAAGTAGGGGACTACCCCTGGCAGGCCCTTCAGCAACTGCTCCATTGTGCTCTGAAATAGCCCTGGAGCTATATTTACTCCGAATTGGAGCCTAGTACATTTGAAGGCACCTCTGTGCGTTATGATAGTCTGTGCCTCTGCGGTAGCGCAGTCTACCGGCAGCTGCTGGTACACCTGCGCAAGATCGAGTTTAGCAAAAATCTTGCCAGGGCCCAGGGAAAGGAGCAAATGGTGCGCAATAGGTACCAGATAAGTGCTTTGTTGGAGACCCTTATTAATTATACACTTATAATCTGCGCAGATGCGCACAGACCCATTAGGCTTAATTGGGATCACAATTGGGGTCTCCCATTTGGTGTGGTTGATGGGAACTAGCACCCCTTGTTTGATTAGTTTGTCTAGTTCAATGTTTATCTTTGGCTTTAGGGCAAAAGGTACCCTCCTGGGTTTTAGCCAGATTGGGGTGACATTGGGGTCGAGGTTAAACGAAATAGGGGTCCCCATATATTTGCCAAGCCATTCATTGAACACATCCTGGAACTCCCGCATCAGATCATCCTTCAGGGTGCTGCTTTCATGGCGACTGCTCACGTTGTGGACTCCGGTGAACCCCATCCCCAGGGCATTGAACCAGTCCATTCCCAGGAGACTTGGAAGATTCCTGCTGACCACGGTGAGGGGCAGCTTCTTCCGGTATTCCCTGTACTCGACTTGGAACACGCTGGGTCCTTCCACTGGAATGTGGTTGCCCTGGTAGTCGTGTACCGAGCCACTGGTGTCTTAGCTGCTTCTTCTTAATGCTGGGTACAGCCTTCCATAGGTTGGCCCAGGACATGATGGTTAGCGGCGAGCCGGTATCGATCTCCATCTTGCACTTGCTCCCCTCTATCTTGACCATGGTGTACACACTTTTTGTCGGTGTTGTGCTTGCCTGGCCAATTCGGATGGTGCAAGTGTTGTAGCTTTCGAATTTCACGCCCTTCCTGTAGTCACCATGCTTGTTGATCTTTTTCTGCGGTGCTGGCTCTGGTTGGCTGGAGATGCCTCATGACTTGTGGCTGGCTGGTTGAGTAGCTGTGCAGACCCTTGTCAGGTGGCCTTCTTATTGCAGTGCCTGCAAATGGTGTCTTTGAACTTGCAGGTCTGGTGATGGTGGAACACTCTGCAGCTTGCGCAAACTTCTTGGTGGTCTCTCTGGTCCTGCTGGTATTTCTTGGTCCGGAAGACATCTTCGTCAGACTCCTCCTTGCTTTCTGTTTGGACCATCTCACAGTGTACCGGGGTTGACTGCTGTGTTGTCCTTGCTAGAGCTGGTCTCTGTAGGGTTTCTGCAGCCTTCGTGGAGGATTCATGAGCCCTCACCTCGTCTAGCATGATGTGAGAGTTAGATTGGCTCAAGCGACTAGCCTTCTCTGTAGGCGAATATTTCTCATGCCACAGATTAGTTGCTCTAGGAGCGCTTCATCTAGGTCTCTGTACTCGCAGTGCATCACCGCCTTACACAGGGCGGCCATGTACATGCTGATCGGCTTTCCCTCTCCCTGCAGTCACTGACGGAACTCATACCTCTGTACAAATTTGGAAGGTGCCAGAGCGTAGTGTGCCTTCAGCGCAGCCTCTAGAGCTTGCCACAATATTGTCTGAACCAGGGTCGGGTCAGATAGTGACTCGGCCATGTTGAACACTTCGGGTCCATAATGGCTTAAGAAGAGAGCTCTTTTCCTATTGTCCGAGAGCCCCTGTAGGTTGCTTGCCTCCAGGAAACACTCGAATTGAGCTATGTATGACCCCTATTTCTCTCTGGAAGGGTCGAAAGGAATTGGCGGCACGTAAGCAGACATCGTGTTTGTCCCTCTGGGTGTTCCGCTCATCCTCCTGGCTGGATTCTCTGTTTCAGCTCTCTCTGTTGCTTCGTGGCTTCAGTTCTTCCCTTAGCTCTGTGCCTCAAAATGCCACCTTCACGCCAATGTTAAGTAGGGTGAATGAGGACACAGAAGGTCATGAGTAACAATAGCTCTTTACTTCATGGTGTGAATCCAGCAACTGACCCAGGGAAACAGCTCCCTTTATATAACTTACAGTCCTGGCAGTCAGCCAATCAGCTGAGAGCAATTACATTCAAACTTTCCCACCAAAACTATATATATAACACTTAGAATACTGCATACAGTTCTGATATTATTATCAGTATTTGAAGGGCTGCCACATAGAGGGGGGAGGTCAACCTATTCTCCAAAGCACCAAAAGGCAGGACAAGAAGCAATGGATGGAAACTAATCAAGAAGAGAGGCAATCTAGAACTAAGGAGGGATTTCTTGATAGTGAGAACAATTAACCAGTGGAACAACTTGCTTTCAGAAGCTGTGAGTGCTCCACCACTGAAGGTGTTTAAGAAGAAATTGGACAGCCATTAGGTCTCCTACTTGTGCAGGGGTTGGCCTAGAAGACCTCCAAGGTTTTTTCCAGCTGTTATTCTATTATGTAGTCTTCAGAGTCAATTAAAGCAGAGCGTCCGGGAATGACACCTTTGCCTTTATAATTACCGTAAATATATGAGAGACAATCTTATCAGATATATTTAACCATCCTAATTAAATTCCAATGTAAATTAGATTGAATCAAATGTGATTTCAGTTCTGGTCCTACCAGTCATTTCTCCCAACCTGCCATTTAAAGGCCTGCAAAATGAAACATTTGTGGGTGCAAATATATCATCTTGCATTAAAGCAACAGTGCATTGTAGCATATTTTATGTGAAGGTATGTATCCGTATGGATGTTAAATGAATATATCTGTGTTAACTCCCCCATTCCACACTAGCTTTACAGGCAGTCTTTGATTTGTATCCATTTGTTTAGCAACAGTTTAAAGTGACTTATGACAAGTCCTTGCACTTATGACAAACATAGCACCTTGCTTGTTTACATGATTACAATTTGGGTACTTTGGTAACCGGCATTTATTTACTATGGTTTCAATGTCCCGTGATCATGTGATCACCATTTGCAACCTTCTTAGCTAACTTCCAACAAGCAAAGTCAATAAGGGGAGAAGCTGGATTCACTTAAGGACATTATTCACTTAACAACCACAGCAACAAAAAGGTGATAAAATTGGTGTGGTCACATGATGACTCATTTAGCAGCCACATTGCTTAGTGCTGGATGTTCTGATTCCCATAGTGGTCATAAGTCAAGGACTACCTGTTGAAATTTTATGATTGGCCATGTCCACCGCAGAAATCAGGTGCTGACCTGGCAAGTCTCCCATGGCCACCAGGTCATAAGAAGGCCCATCACATGGTCCCAAAATTTGTATATGCTTTCTCCCAGACCTATACAAACATATCAAGACTTTGCCCAAATGGGTTAGAGCAGGGATCTCCAAACTTGGCAACTTTAAGACGTGTGGACTTCAACTCCCAGAATTCCTTAACCAGCTATGCTGGTGGGGAATTCTGGATGTTGAAATCCACACATCTTAAAGTTGCCATGATTAGAGACTTTTGGGCTAGACAGGATGCAACTAGAGGTCGCTAGGGAAAATAACTCCCTTAAGTTGGCCTCCACCTGTGGTCTTATTTTTTAAAAAACAGTAGGGTTTCTTTGGAGATGTAACCCTTTAACAGCAATCCAAAAGCATCTTCCAAGCAAATGTTTCTTTCCAAGCAGATATGGCCAGGAGCTCTCTGGGAGCTTCCAGAACAGCACCGCCCACCCAACCTGTTGTCTTCCAGGTGAGTTAATATATTCAGCATTGACCATGATAGCATAAGAGTCCTGGGAGTTGAAATCCACTCATTGGGAAGGTGCCTAGGCTAGAGAAATAACTCAGAACAGCAACCCCCCCCCCACCCAACCTGTTGTCTTCCAGGTGAGTTAATATATTCAGCATTGACCAGGATAGCGTAAGGATCCTGGGAGTTGAAATCCACTCATTGGGAAGATGCCTAGGCTAGAGAAATCACTCAGAACAGCACCCCCCCCCACTCAACCTGTTGTCTTCCAGGTAAGTTAATATATTCAGCATTGACCATGATAGCATAAGAGTCCTGGGAGTTGAAATCCACTCATTGTGAAGGTGCCTAGGCTAGAGAAATCACTCAGAAAAGCACCCCCCACCCAACCTGTTGTCTTCCAGGTGAATTAATATATTCAGCATTGACCATGATAGCGTAAGGGTCCTGGGAGTTGAAATCCACTCATTGTGAAGGTGCCTAGGCTAGAGAAATCACTCAGAAAAGCACCCCCCACCCAACCTGTTGTCTTCCAGGTGAATTAATATATTCAGCATTGACCATGATAGCGTAAGGGTCCTGGGAGTTGAAATCCACTCATTGTGAAGGTGCCTAGGCTAGAGAAATCACTCAGAAAAGCACCCCCCACCCAACCTGTTGTCTTCCAGGTGAGTTAATATATTCAGCATTGACCATGATAGCGTAAGGGTCCTGGGAGTTGAAATCCACTCATTGAGAAGATAGTCTAGGCTAGAGAAATAACTTCTGGGAACCTCTGCCTGGCACTTAATAGAATAGAATAACAGAATTGGAAGGACCTTGTAAGTCATCTAGTCCAACTCTCTGCTCATGCAGGAGACCCTATATCATTTCTGACAGATGGCTGTCCAGTCTTTTCTTAAAAGCTTCCTACAATGAAGCACCCACAACTTCTGGAGGCAAGCGGTTCCAATGGCTGATTGTTCTCACTGTCAGAAAATTTCTCTTTATTTCTAGGCTGAATCTCTAGAAATAAGGAGACATTTTAGGAGCCAGTAAGAATTTTGCTCTTCTTTCAGACGTTCAGTGGTGCTCAATTTGTGATTACAATTTATTTTTTTCATTTGCTGACTGCTGGTTGACTTTTGGCTCCTATTAACGAAAAAGGAAAGTTATGATGTGTTTTGAATTTGATCTTTCAACGTTTCAGAATGCGGACTCCCAAGGCTGGCTCCTACCCAGCCGATAAAATGCCTTCCAAGTTCCCGTAGTAAATTATATCGCCTGGGGGGGGGAAAAAAGGAACAATGAATTTCGAAAACATCCCCTTGATCTGGAAGTGCCTGCAGCAGATTTTGAAAGACGGGAAGCCTCCAGACGTGGGAAGCGGGAGGGGGAATAACGAACAACATACCCCCTTCACATGGATCTCCTCCTGTTTAAAACCTCGTGAATCCCTTTTTCCCCCCTTCCCGGGGTCTGTTTCTTTTTCTAGGGGATGATATTTTCATAATGAGTCCATTTCCCCCAAATGGGGGTCAGAGCCGGGGTGGGGGCAAATGACGCCAGGACTGAGACTCATCACAGTCTTTTGCTGTGGCAGTGTCTGAGCCAAATGCAAACAACAAAACCAACTCAGAGGCTGACCACATCGACCTTTTGACAAGGCAACCACACAGCGCCGGAGGCTTTGCTCTCTTTCCTTGATATTCCAGACCGGGGGGGGGGTTTACTCCCTCCACTTTTAATATCCCACCCCGCTGCCATTTGATCCCGATTAATAGCTCCCTTGCCCTTTACGTGGCATGGCTACTTCCTCTTGGCAGTCTCTTCCAAACGAAAGGAAGAGATAATCATCAAAAGTACACAATCCAAGGGATAACCTGGTGACATCTCTTGAGGAAATGGCTGTATTATCATGCCCACAATGCATGAGTAAACATCTATGTAAAGGGAAAGTCATATCCGTTAGTTAGTCTGGTCACCTTATCATAATTGTGCCTGAAGGGAGAGTTTGCTTGTAACAAAGAGTAAACCTTGAACTACAATTCCCAGCAGCCTCTGCCAGTGCGGTCCATGATAGGAGCATTTTGTACATCTGGAGTGCCTCAGGGTGCCTCTCCTTGCACTAATCTTTCATCTCCTCTCTCCTTGGCTTGTTGCAACCATCAGGCTCGTAAATGTAATTGGAAGCTGGTTTATCTCAACAAGTCATTGTTAAAATTTGCTACAGCTTGCCATCTATCCATCTGTGGTTGGAGTCTTCTTAAAATTTTGAGGCGTCCAGGGGCACAAGCTTCCGTCCTCCCTTTTCTTTCACAGCTTGCTGTATCAACATCATTTCTTTTCTCCCTTTTTGTCCTCAGTGACCGAGGAAGCGGGAGTGGGTGGGGAGCGTTCTAAAACATTGAAATAACAGAGAGTTTATTTTCATCCCTTAGTCTTCCGGCATTGATGACTTCAGATACTGTTTTGTGTTTGGGATGGGCTCTGGCCATAGTTAATAAAAAGCAGCAACATCGTTTCTTCCATTTTTTCCTCCACATGGCTTTCCTGGAGAAGATCACACAACCTCTCAGACCTGTTGTGGCTCATCCTTATTACGTTAAAGGAAGCTTTCGCAATGTGAAATTCAGCTGTTATGGAGCACATGAGGCGAAGGGAAATGGACGAGGCATTTCCTGATGACGGGGTTTCCTGGGAAGTGTCTTTTAAAGGCAACAGGAGCTCACACGTATAGTTCTGCACATGCTTATCTAGTAAACCACTTACACAGAATTACATTTCCCAGAGCTCTCAGGCTTCCCCACCCAAGACGCCTACAATAAACTTCCACTGAGTTTCACAGACAGGTACGGTGCTCTCAGAGGGAAGCAAGAGAAGATTTACACCCCTGAACCTGGTTTAGAAATAGGCAATAATATGCCAGGGAGGTTCCAGTGCTTCACACGAGGCACTGTGCAGCATTGGGCTCCCATTTTGCCTTTGGAGGAAAGGAACTCACTGAGATACCATTTGATAGTTACAATATTGTTTCCATCTGCCAAGGAGTATTTAATGCACAATGGAGGGGGGACTTCCATGCACTAAGGTAGCCTTAAAGCCCATCTGGGATAAATGCAGAACCTTGGAATCTCTACCGAGAACTTCCCACTCTCCATCATAGTCAGCCATTAAGGTGGAGTTTCTTGTAATATGTTGAAAATGTTTTCCCCATATTTCTCCCTACCTGGGTTGAGTTGTCATTTACCAGAGAAGCTGCCAACTGACTCACCTGCTTTCTCTTTCTTTTTCTTTCTAGCCTGCCCTCTGACTCTGATGGGCACTTTTGCAAAGGCTGGGACAGAGTGCCACACACATATGTGCAGATCTAATTACACCATGTGAAAGTTTTGCCCACGGAGGAAAAACCTCAGGCACAGAGCAGCAGCGAAGCGAAGAACCACACAGATCGTCCTCGGTGCAAGAGAAGACTCATACATTCCAGTCTCATGGTTACCCCCTCCCCAAAGTCTACCAAGGACAAGTGATGTGCAGCCAACCAAATCCCATGAAAAGCAGCCTACACATTACTGAAATCCATAAGCCAGCCAAATTTTTCAGAGCTGCACGAAACATAATGCTGTCCTTTGCATTTTGCCACCCAACAGAAGGCAGAATCATGTCTGCAATCGCTTTAACTGAATGCTGAATGGACCTGCCTTTGGGTTCCATGGTGCAAACCAGTCATTCCTTGAATCTGATCGATTTCAATGATAACTAAATGCAACTAATATAAGTGGTACCCAAACTATGGTATACAGGACAGGCATCTTGGGACAGGCTGCAGTGGGAGCCCTGGATTGAATCGCACCTATGCGGCCTCTGATCTGATGCAGATCCTGGGGGGCTCCATGGTTTACCGCTGACCTCAGGGAAATTGAACGTCAAGAAAGACGCCTGGAGGGTGGTTGGAGATCCTCCTGATCGGAATCTGACTGAACACAGCTAAGAACCCATATTAGGTCTTATCTTGTGGTGATGGAAGTGGTGAAACGACACTATTTCACCACTCTCATTGCATCTGCTGAAAACTGCCCAGTAGCCCTGTTCAGGGTGATCCGCTCTCTCCTCAATCATGGAGTGAGGGAGGATCCCTTGCAGGGCCGAGCTGAGGATTTTGCACAGTTTCTGCAAAATAAAATCACTCAGATCCAGACCGGGTTGGACTCTGACTGGGCAGAGTCCACCGAGGAGACCGGGGCTGGTCTTGGCAGGAACATCTGGGTTGAGTTTGAGCTGGTTTTGGTGGATGAAGTGGACAGGATTATGGGTCGGCTTGGGCCCTCCACGTGTTTATTGGACCCGTGTCCCTCATGACTTGTTTCTGCAGCCAGAGAGGTGACCGGAGACTGGATCCAGGTTGTTGTCAATGCTTCGCTGAGGGAGGGGGTCTTCCCCACTGCACTTAAAGAGACTGTGGTTCGACCCCTCCTTAAGAAGCCTAACGTGGTTCCTGACTCCCTTAATAACTATCATCCAGTCTCCAACCTCCGCTTTTTAGCGAAGGTTGTTGAATCCGTGGTGGCACAGCAATTCCCTCAATTCCTGGAGGAAACAGGCTACCTCAAACCTTACCAATCTGGTTTCAGGCGCGGCCACAGCACGGAAACAGCATTGGTTGCCCTAATGAATGATCTCTGGTGGGCCCGGGATGGGGGTTGTTCCTCCATCCTGGTCCTTCTTGACCTCTCAGCGGCTTTTGATACCATCGACCATGGTATCTTGCTGCAGCGACTTGGGGGGTTGGGGATAGGAGGCACTGTTCTGCAGTGGTTCTCCTCCTACCTCTCAGGTCGCTTGCAGTTTGTATCAGCAGCGGGTCAGAGATCCTCCCAGATCGGTTCTCTCCCCTCTGCTTTTTAACATCTACATGAAGACGCTGGGTGAGATCATTCGTTGTTTTGGGGTGAGGTATCACCAATATGCGGATGATACCCAGCTTTATATCTCCAACCCAGACCATCCTGGGGATGCCCTTTCTGTGGTGCCCCGCAGCCTGGAAGCAGTGCAGGCTTGGATGGGAAGGAACAGACTCAGACTCAACCCATCCAAGACTGAGTGGCTGTGGATGCTGGCATCTCAGGATCTAGATGTTCCATCATTAGTGATAGGAGAGAAGACTCTTACTCCCTCCGACAAGGTCCGCAATCTGGGTGTCCTCCTGGATTCCCGGCTGTCCTTGGATGATCATTTGACAGTCATAACTAGGGGGGTTTTCACACAGGTACACCTCGTGCGCCAGTTGCGCCCTTTCCTAGACCGAGATGCCCTCATCACGGTCACTCATGCCCTTGTTACTTCTCAATTGGACTACTGTAACGCCCTCTACATGGGGCTGCCCTTGGGATGCATCCGGAGGCTCCAGCTAGTCCAGAATGCGACCGTGTGGACAGTTACAGGGATTCCTCGTTACTCCCATGTAATACCTCTCCTGCGCAAGCTGCACTGGCTGCTGGTTGTTCTCCGGATTCGTTTCAAGGTGCTGGTGCTTACCTATAAAGCCTTACATGGGTACTTGCCTAGGGTACTTACAGGACCATCTCTAGCCATCCTCCCATCGTCCAGTGTGCTCCCACAGAGCAGGCCTCCTCAGGGTGCCGTCAGCCAAACAATGTCAACTGGCGGCCCTCAGGGGAAAAGCATTCTCTGTCGGAGCACCGACCCTCTGGAATGGTCTGCCCACTGAGCTCAGGATGGCCCCCGACCTCCTCTCCTTTCGCTGTGAACTGAAGACGTGGCTTTTCCACCAAATAAACGGATCCATTGGGGGTTTGTACAATGGAATAATTTTAATTTGGTTTTAATGGGGATTTTAATTCGTATTGTGATTTTGCATTGTTGATTATTGTTTTGTAAGCCGCCCTGAGTCCTTCAGGAGAATGGCGGCATATCAATCGCAATAAAATAGTGTAGATTTTTTATTATGTCCTGATCTGCTTGCGTGGTTGCAATTGATATTGTATTAAAATAATATTGGCCAAGTCTTTTTGAATGCCTAGAGGACCACGTATTTCTATTTAAAAAAACCCACACATGTGCAGCACACTTGTCGGCAACAGAGCAATGTATCTTAAAAGATAATTTTTTATATTGAGAACATTTGTGTTTTTTTTAATGCATTGCCAAATATAAATAACTGTCCAAATGGGAAAGCTTTGAATCATTTTCAAAAGAAGTTCAAGCATTGATTTTGCCAAGCCTCAGAGGATAAGGAAAGTTACAGCTAGAGTGAATGGGCTTTTTCTATGTTGCAAAGAAGTTATCAGCAAAAGCTGTTGAAGTTCAAGACCCTGCCTTTTGCTTTGGTGCCGAAAGCTGGAGATGCCATCTTCCTCTGTGTGATATTTACACAGTGTTTCCAAGAATCCAGGTTCAATGACCATTCAAAACAATTCTGGGATGCCTTATTGCTTTCAGTAGTGGGTCACACTATTTTTCTGGCTCAGGAATTCTGGGAGTTGAAGTCCCCCAAGTCATAAAGGGGCCATAGTTCCCCATCTCTTGTTTTAAAAGAAGAGATCTTATTTAATCCAAGAGCTGAATTGACTGATATGCATGGGGGTTTATTTTTAATTTTTAGTATTTTAATATTTTTATCTGTGCCTTTTCATGACATTTGAGCTGTTGGTTTGATTTTAATTGGTTTTGTTGACACAGCTGCAGCTGCCTGTAGCTTTGATCTCCTTGTTTAATGGAAAGATGAGGGATGAATAAAATAAGCCATGTGATGGATAATTAAATAAATTACAATAATGAAGTATTATTTGTCTTTTTGGTGTATTTTCTCTTTGTGCAATCTTATAAACTCCCCACTTGTAGTACAAAATGAGATTTTCTAAGGAGAGCAATGCCACCACAGTGAAAATTCATCTTTAATTTGCCATGTAGTTCTGGGAACAAGAAGTGATTTAATTTCTCCTTTGTGTTTTTTTATTATCCTTCTTACCAGCTTTTCAGACAGCAAAAGTGGAGCCCCTGCTGATAGGAAAAGCCTTATTATCTTTTACTCACGATATAAAGATCTTTTTAGCTAACCATACTTATAAAATGTTGAAATCAGTAGTAACATTTGCCCTGCAAGCTTTGCATCAAAGACAAAAAAGTCAGAAGAATTTGACTCCAGTGCCAATTGCTGGGGCAGACGGCAAACCAGCTGACAAATCAAAAACAATATTAATAAAAAAATTTTTAAAAAAAACTACAATTAATTTCATAGCGTGATACATGAGATTTGTGTCTCTTGCGTTGGCATTTTTCAAACAATGTCATGTACCATAAATCGGATAATATTTATTTATAGCCAGGGAGATGTAGTGATTAAGATGTAAAGAAGGATCAGGGAGATGTGGATTTTAATCCATCTTTTGCCAGCAAAGCTCACTGTGTGATTTTGGACTAATGACTCTCGCTCAACCCAACCTACTTCATCAGGTTGCCATTGTGGGCAAGAAGGAGAGGAAGGGACATTATGTGTTCTCCCCAGAAAAAAAGCAGGACTCGCAAATAAATGCATAATTTCAGTACAGTATTAGCTTCTTCCAATTTTGAAAGATTGAGATTGCAAATGATCTATTCCTATTCTTGCTACGACTCTAGAAAATACATTATATAAGTGTTTATGTTACCCTACTTCCAAAGATTTCAGGTGCCTTATTTTATAGCACAAATAAAAGATGACTAACCGGGAAATAACAAAACCATTTCTTATAGTTTATAAAAAGACAAGTCAGCTCTGCCATCCCTCCAGAAGCTCAACAAAACTAAATAGTTTTTACTGTCTGGTAGATGCAACAAGGGGGTAACCCATATTAGGTTTCAAGAAGGTGTGTCAATCAATCAATTCTGTTTATTGTGTCCAGACCAGGGGTGAAATCTAAAATTTGTTATTATTGGTTCTGTGGGCATGGCTTGATGGGGTGGTGGTAATGTGACTGGGTGGACTTGGCCAACTTTTTTTTTCTTTACTTTTAAAAGCAACTTTTCTACAACCTTAAGAGGTTGCAGAAAAGAATGCTTTTAGAAGCCTCTGACGATCAGGCAAGTCAGCTGGGATCGCCAGAGGCTTTTAAAGGCATTTTCTTTCCTACAACCTCTTCGGCCGAAGGGATTGCAGAAAAAAATGCTTTGAAAAGCCTCTATCAATTCTAGCTGAGCCGCGCAATCATCAGAGGCTTTTTAAAAAAAACTTAACTCAGCTGGGCATGGGGGGCGGGGGCAGGGATTTTTGCTACCGGTTCTCCGAACCACCCACTGCCATTGCTACCAGATTGGGCGATCCGGTCCGAACCGGGAGCATTTTACCTCTGGTCCAGACACCAGTACAAGCAGAGTGCTCTCAAATGAATAAATGAATGAATGAGAGACACAAACACATACATCCACACACACACTCACATGCCCATAACAAAATCTTGAAAGTCTGGACCTCTTCATCCTGCCTAGGACAGCAATGAAAGACCTTCCTAGACCAATCTTGCTTTAAAAATCTCCAAGAATGGAGCCTTCATGAGAAGGCAGGGGCAGCTCAAGGGTATACAGCACTCCCAGGCCATGTTAACTGATGACACCACCTCCTGCCGATGCAAATATTTGCATTTTTTGAATGATTCAGAACAGCACTGGGACTCCCTCAGCTTTGGCATCCTAGCCCAGTGCCTATTTTGCCTTAACCTAAAACCAGCTCTGCCAGTAGAAAGGCTGGCCTACTGCTTAATAGCTCTTATGGTTAGGAAATTCCCTCCTGGAATTTCCACTATAATGAGGTAGGCAATTATGACTCCTCTATGACCAATGGGTTCAACTCAGGGGTGAAATCTACTTACCTTCCTTACCGGCTCGGAAGCGCATGTGCCACATGCATCACATGCGTGTGCAAACCTGTGCATATGCAAAACCTTCTGTGCATGCGCAAAACCTTCTGCACATACGCAGAAGGTAAAATAACACCCGGGCGGGTGGGCAGAGCTTCGCTTCACCATCACTAGTGGATCACCGAACCACCGGCCAAGATCGCTACCAGACCGGGAGATCCAGCCCGATCCAGGAGCATTTCACTCCTGGTTCAACTTCCAGAATTCTTGAGCTAGCATGGCTGGCTCAGGAATTCTGGGAGTTGGAAGTCCACATGTTGTAAAGGGGCCATATTTGCCCATTCCTGCTGTTCTTCATCCTACTTCACACCTTCTTCTCTTAAAGTGTTTGAAAACTGCTATCAGGTGTCACTTTCTCCTTCTCTTCTTTAACCTAACACATCCAGTTCTGATCTTCATAGGATTTTAGTCTCCAAGCCAATGATGAAATCCAAATTTTTTTTACTACCGGTTCTGTGGGCGTAGCTTGGTGAGCATGGTTTGGCTTGATGGGTATGGAAGGGGAAGGATACTGCAAAATCTCCATTTCCACCCCACTCCAGGGGAAGGATATTGCAAAATCTTCATTCCCTCCCCACTCTGGGGCCAGCCAAATGTGGTATTTGCCAGTTCTCCAAACTACTCAAAATTTCTGCTACCGGTTCTCCAAAACCTGTCAGAACCTGCTGGATTTCACTCCTGCTCCAAACCCCTTACACCATCTGTCGTTGTTCTCTGCATTTTTTCAATTCCTCAGAGTCCTTCTTGCATTGTACATCATGTCACTATTTTCATTTTACTATTCTCTTTAACGGGTAGTCCTCGACTTATGGCTAGGTCCTTAGCAACCATTTGAAGTTATAACCTACCTGAAAAAGATGTAAATGAAGACTCCATCATCCAGGCCAAAAGTATCTCAAAAGGTTAAATCATGGTAATAAAACAGAGACGTTTCATTACTCATCCAAGTAACTTTGACTGAAGAAGTTACTTGGATGAGTAATGAAATGCCTCAGTTTTAATAAAATTTGGTCCGGTTGCCATGATTTAACCTTTTGAGATACAGTACCTGAAAAAGAGGAACTAGGGGCCAGCTCTGAAGTTCTGACGGTTGTGCTCCTCATGTGATCACATGACTGACTTTGGGCCTTTGGCAACATGGCTGCATTTAGGGCCATTTACAGTATCCTGTGCTCATGGGACCACATTTTTCAACAGTTTTGCCAAAAGCCAAAATTTACTTCCAGTTTTTGACAAAACCATGCGTAGCAAACAATAGGATCGCTTAATAACCATGGGATATGCTTAATGACCATGGTGTTCGCACTTACAATTGCCACATCCACTTAATGATCATAGCAAAATACATTAAAAAGTCATTTTATGACCTTTACCATCATGGGCAGGCTCCACTGTGATCTGAACTTGAGAACTAGCTGTATAAGGAGACAAATAATAGTTGACTATGAATGTTCTTCCTTGTTCCTTGTCAAAAGCTTTCATACAAAATGTTTGAGTTCACACAGTCTTGGGACATGCTTGGAGTTCCCTGAGAAATGCACCCACTATGACAATGTGTGCACAATACTATAAGCTGTAAAACCACAATTAACAGACCACAAAGGCAGCCTTTGCATCACAGAGAAAACTAAGAATTCACATTATGGTTTAATGGGATAGGAAGACTCACTAACATGTTAAGACATTGAATGCTGGGTTTGATTTGAAGCCAGTCTTGTCTGTAAATCATGGTTTGTGGTTTGAGGAGTGTAGATATGTCATTGGCCTACTAGTGCTCAGCAGCCAATTAACCTTCTATATGCACAATTTCTCACCCTTTGTGCATCTTTCTTTCATTGCTGACTATGAAATAACTCCTAATTGCATTCATTTAAGAAATGAGGAGCAAAATATTAGGAAAGGATACTTTTTAAAAGTATCCTGTCTGTATAACAAGCTGGGATTAAAAATACTAAAGGAAAAATAATATTTTTTTTCATTTTAATTCCTAAATTGTGGGCTTATTGGGCATCATAATGATAAACCCTACACATGGACACAAAAAAACACCAGAGTCACTTCCGACATACATGATTTATACCATTTGCACAAGTAAGGGCCTTTTTTTTTTTTTGCCACATTCAGAGCACTGTTTTCAAGCGACTCGGGCCAAAGTGATGGTGCCATCAGATTCTGCTTGGTAAATCTGTGGCACTAAGGCAGAAGGCAAAGGATACCCATTCATATGACCTCTGCCAGGCCCTTTTCTCTGGCTGGGTTTGTTCCCAACTTCTGAATCTAGGGATCGTATTTTAACATTCCATGAGCTGTGTATAGTTTGAAAAACCTTGATGGTCTGTAACCAAAAGGCAGAGAGGGAAGGTTTCCCCCATCACCTCATGGCCAAATATTTATCTATCCGGCTTGTGTGTTTTTTGGCACCCGTCCAGCTCCTTGATATTTCATCCCAGATTTTGCTATTATATATCATTTACTCATAAGCTGTTCTGAAACCAGCATGCTCTTCAGAAGGCATAAGATGACCTGTGGCATGGCAGAGGTTCTCAAAGTGTGGTCCAAGACCCTTTCAAGGAGATCCACAAAGTCCAAAAAATAAATATTTTAAAACTTCTCAGTTTTAATTTCTAATACAGTAAATAATGATAGATATAACCCACATAAACCAAAGCTCTTGGAGAACTTCAATAATTTTTAAGAATGTCAAGGAATCCTGAGATCAAAATGTTTGAGAACTGCTAGCATAAATTTTGCCACTGTCAACAAAGTTTCAAGATCAGCTTTGTGCTCATAAGATATTTTCCTTTTTAAAAATGAAGGTCATTGAAAACTTGAATTATATCCCATTCTGTGATTTCCCAACCCCACCCCCCTCATAATCCTAGTTAGAAATAATCCTAACCATGCTTAGGTTATGCAGAAGATAGGTTGGTACAGTGCAATGAATATGTTTGAGAAATAAGTAAGATATTCACATCAAATTTTGGAAAGATGCAAAGGACTAATAAAAAGGCCTCTGAGCATCAACAGAGTATCCCATAACAAGACAGACAATTTACAACCTGAGCCACTTCTCTTTTTTTCCCAGTTTTCTAAAATTATACCACTGAAATTCCATGTCACACCACCAAGAACGGCTATATTTGACTTCCCATCGATTGTTTGTAGGAAACAAAATAAAACTATACTCTATGTGAAAAGAAGACTCCCAAACGCTGCAGACTATTGGGGCAGGAATTGGACTAAAAATACCACCTCCACTTCCTTTGGTACCTTATCATGCCACTGTATGCATTGGCTATCACCAACTATGGCTCATGGCCACTGAAAAACTGCCAGCTTTTATTTGCAAGCACATGTGAGCAATCGTTTTCCATTCTTCAGATTCTAGAACTGGGGACCAAAATTCTAGATTGCATAGCATTGTTTTTAAAACTTGGCAACTTTAAAATGTGGGAATTCAACTCCCAGAATTCCCCAGCTAAAGTCCACACATCTTAAAGTTGCCAACCTTGAAAAACAACATTGTCCAATCCAGAATTCTAGATCCCCAACTCTAGAATCTAAAGAATGGAAAAGGATTACTCACATGAGCCAAGCATAACACGCCAAAGGGTGCTAATTTATTGATTTTTCAGCAGTTTCTCTAGGAATGTCTTCTTTTAATAGTCCCTCTGGGAGGGAGGTGGGTAGATAAAAAATTGATGGATGGGTGGATAGAGAAAGAGAGGAAGAGGGAGAGAGAAAGAGAGATTTCAGAGATATTTCAGACAGAGAGAGGGAGGGAGGGAGGGAGGGAGAGTGATGGGATTCAGCCACTTCGGGAGAACCGATTGTTAACTTTCTGAGCAGTTTGGCAAACTGGTTGTTGGAAGAAATCATTAGAGCAGAGAACCGGTTGTTAAATTACTTGAATCCCACCACTGGGAGGGAGGGAGGGGAGATATTTCAGACAGAGATTTCAGAGAGAGGGGGGAGGAAGGGAGCGGGAGGGATTTCAGACAGAGAAATGAGAGTGGGGAGGGAGGGTAGAGAAAGAGCGGGGGGGGGGGAGAGAGATTTCTCAGCCCTGATATTCAAGGCAAAGGAGATGCAGTGGTCTTCCAGAATATGCTGAAGGTTGAATTGGGACTACCCTGAACCTCAGACACAGCAGCAAATGCTGGGGAAAAGTTTAGGGCTTCTAAAGATTAAGAAGACTATAGTTTTCCATTTCTGAAGAGCACCAGACTGGAAGAGTCTGGAAGAAACATTATACAGGTAGTCCTTGACTTACAACCATTTATTTAGTGACCTTTTAAAGTTGAAAAGTTACTTACAACTGGTCCTTGTGTTTACAACTGTCACATTATCCCAGTGGTGAAATGTAAAATTCGTTACTACCGGTTCTGTGGGCATGGCTTAGTGGGGGGTGGTGATGGTAATGTGACTGGGTAGGCGTGGCCAACTTTTTTTTTTTACTTTTGCTTTTAAAACTATTTTTTCTACAACCTCTTTGGCCGAAAAAATGCTTTTAAAAGCCTCTGCCGATCAGGCAACTCAGCAGGGATTGTCAGAGGTTTTTAAAAGAAAAAAAGCCTCTGCCAATCAGGCAACTCAGCTGGGATCATCAGAGGCTTTTAAAAGCATTTTTTTTCACAACCTCTTCGGCCAAAGAGGTTGTAGAAAAAATGGTTTAAAAGAAAAAAAGCCTCTGCCAATCAGGCAACTCAGCTGGGATCATCAGAGGCTTTTAAAAGCATTTTTTTTCACAACCTCTTCGGCCAAAGAGATTGTAGAAAAAATGGTTTTTTAAAAAAAAGCCTCTGCCGATCAGGCAACTCAGCTGGGATCATCAGCAGAGGTTTTTTTTTCAGGTGATCCAGTCTGAACCGGGAGCATTTCACCCCTGCATTATCCCCCCAGTGACATGATCAAAATTCAAGCACTTGGCAACCAGCATGTATTTTTGTCAGCTGCAGCATCCGAAGATTATGAGATTTCCATTTGTGGTCTTCCCAGCTGTCTTCTGACAAGCAAAGTCAAATGGAGAAGCCGGATTTATTTAATGACATGTATAACTTAACAAGCGTACCAATTTGCTTAACAACCATGGCAAAAGAAAGATCATAAAATTGGGCACAACTCATTTGAAAGCTGCCTTGCTTAGCAACCAAAGTTCTGGCCCCAGTTGTGGCTGTAAATTGGGGATTACCTATATGCAAGAAACGCCCGTGTTTTGGCTGACCCACGACTTTGCAGCTGCATCTTACAAATGTGGTTTATATATTCATTTTTTTAAAGCCCAGTTTCCTGTCTGTAAATGTGGTTAGGTTCAAAGCATAATTCCTCAGGTCCTGCCCTCTTGATACAAGTTTTATTTTTCCATAGGCCAAGTGACCAACCAAGGAACAGACCCCTTTCACTCTCTCTCCCCCATTCTCCCCTCTCTTTCCCTGACTTTGCAAAAACCAACCCTATCAGCAACCCAAATCTCAATGCCTTCTCGCTGTTTTCACAATGCCCATAAAAAAAAAGCCGCCTGTCTTGATTTTCCCCAACTCATATAAACAGTGTCTTGCTTTCCTAAGCAGCATCCCACAAGTGAAATTGATAATGCCACAACTCTGAAATTCTTTAGGTTCACTAGCACACAAAGGTTTGAGATTGCCCAGGAGAAGTCATAAAAGCAGTAAAGGGATTATTAAACAGATTCTCGAAGGAAAATAATCTCAGGAACATGGGCTGAATTTACATCATGGGTTAAAACACAGACAGGGTACGAACGCCATGGAGGTCTGACCCACATCCTTGCATTAGGGCTGACGATTGACTTGAATTAGGTTTAGCTACGTAAATTCAATTGCTTTTTTTTTCCATTCCATGGACATTTTATGAATGTTTATTTATAATGTTATGGAAAAGGACGCTCAAAGTATGGGATTTTTTTTTTTTAAAAAAAGAGCAGTGCATGTTGGGGTAGAGGGGTTCAGAAAGATAATTCTCCATCTCATTCTAATATAAAAGTTATAGGCAAGCCCCTAGACAATTTTATCACAGATGCCCCTAAGGGTGACACTTGCTCGGGTGGGCGGCCTGCTGATGTTAAAGTTCCAAATGCATACATGCTTACACATATCTTCACAACACCTCCCTGCACACACACCTTGGCCTGGAGCTGTGTTTATGCCTGAGTCACAGTGGGGGAAACTCCATGTCTGGGTCCCGCCCGACTGAAGGACAGAGGTTTCCAGTGGATTGACAGATACCGTCTACCTGAGAAATCGGTGGCGCTGGGAAGATTTGAGAAAGGGAGAGCAAAGGTGTTTGTTTGTTTATTTGCTTGTTTGTGTAAGCATTTGCTTGTTTGTGTAAGCATGTCCTTTGATTCAAACGTACACATGCCCAGACCATTCGACATCGCTGCCAATTTTTCAGCCTCCAAAATGTGACAAAGGGGAACATTCTGAGTTTCACAGCTTTCTTGGCTAATTCTGAACAAATGTTTGGCGTCAATGGTGGAATTTGCCCCCATTGCGAAGGATTTTCCCCTATGAGTCTTAAAAGGAACTTCCCAGCTCATCTTATCCCCAAAAGAATTGACGGTTTGATTAAAGCGTCACCAGATGACCTTGAAGGGTCTTCTGGAATTAAGTAGCCATGAGAAGGAATGTTGGCCAAGGCAGAAGTCTTGTTCCATTCCCACCAGAAGACACTTAAGTGAAGCTAGTCAGGACTTTCCTGAGCCCCATACCTTGTGGTTACAGTGGACTCAGACAGTACTTCTGTTTACAATACAGTGCTGACGTGAGCTCTGGTTCCTTGGCCAAGATTCAGATTTCCAAACTTTTGTTTTGTAAACTTTAGCAGAGCAGTTGGTCACTCCATTGACATTTCCAAGGAGCCGAATTTGGGGGCAGCCCTAGAAAAGCCCAGATTGCATCAATTCCTTTTCTCGGTTTTCCTCCAAGACAAAGTTTTCTCTTCAAAGATATTCTGGCGCTGCAGCTTTCCTCAATTTGGCACTCTTGCAGAAACTTTGGGAATGCACTTTCCAGAATTTACAGCCTCCAGCCATATTAGCTTGGCATTCTGGGAATGGCAGATTCAGCATAGCTGAAAGTAAACAACTTGAGAGAAACTGGACTGAGAAACAGAGGTGCCTATCTCTTAGTCCAGTATTTCCCAATCCTGGCAACTTTAAGGCCTATGGACTTTAATTCCCAGAAATCCCCAGCCAGTATGCTGGCTGGGGAATTCTGGGAGTTGAAATCCATTTATCTTAAATTTGTCAAGGTTGGGAAACACTGCTCTAATCCAATCCCTGTTGATGCTCCATGTTCACGTCCATCTGATTTTCTTCTTCTGAGGCTGTGCTCTTCACTGCAGGATTTTACCCTGGAAGCTAAGAATTTTACAGGGCAGTTAGGATCCTTGTAATAGAAGGGCCAATTGTCTCTGGACCAGTGGTGGGTTGCTACCGGTTCACCCTGGATCAGGCAAACCAGTAGTGGTGGCGGGAGGCTCCGTCCACCTGCCTGGGCACACATGCCCACAAGCAAACCAGTAGTGACGGGATTTGAATCCCACTACTGCTCAGGACTCCTTCTGGCATTCTAAGTACTGTATGTTTCAGTATTTGAAATGATCCAGTAGACTGTAGGCAGTAAGGCTGTAAAACCATATAATCCCTTCCTCTTGTTCAAGCAGGAGGAAGAAGGCCCAGTCCCCCCTGAGATACAGAAACTCTCAGGGGAATTTTAGATCAGTCATTCCCTCAGCCCAAACCTACCGTATAGTTTTCTCTTGGTGGTGAAAACTGGAGTATTTGGCTTTGAACTCTGCTCCTTCACTCAAACCTTAGAGAATGCAAGTTGCCAGGTTTTGAGAGTGGGCATTCCTGTAGGCTGTGGAAGATTCTAAATCAGTGTTCCTCAACCTTGGCAGATTTAAGCTGTGTGGACTTCAACTCGCAGAATTCCTCAACTTCCTTGCAGCACCAGCCTTCCATTGCAAAATATCCAAGGAAGCATGGCATTCAACACTGCACAGATTGAATGAAGATGGTGCTGGAGCTTTTTCTATCTTGTCAATCACTGAGTAGCAGCCAAAAGCATTGGAACTGGGAGGGGAGGAAAGTATAAAGAGTCCAATAAAGAAAAGGAGGGAACAAGGAAAGCCATATAATTACTGTATCATTTGAGGAAGGCTTCTTAAAAGGAATCCGTCTTTTTCCAAGACACTCTGAATTCTACCCCTCATCTTTTTATTCACAGATGTGTATTCTGCCCCAACCTTCAAGGAAAATGCATGTGATTTCATATGTAACGTAGAATTACAGTTATCGTTTCCTTATGTTCATATTGCTAATTGATTTTAGTGCAAAAGTTTGGGACGAGCATTAAAATGCAATTTGGTACACACCAAGCCTCCGGGTCAGTCCCCACTCAACACAGAAAGGTTATACTCTCCCATCCAAAGCCAAATTGGTGACTAGGTGGCTCAGTGGCTAAGACACTGAGCTTCTCGATCAGAAAGGTCAGCAGTTCGAATCCCTAGTACATGTCTCCTGTGTGAGCAGGGGTTGGACTAGATGACCTCCAAGGACCCTTCCAACTCTGTTGCTGTTAAATTCCCCTTTGCTATCTGGACATTTTAGGCATTGCTCAGTTGCATTGGCAAGAAGGCAAGGCTGGCTGGGGAATTCTGGAAGTTGAAGTCCACAACTCTTCAAGTTGCCAAGGCTGAGAAACACTGACCTATGTGATTACTAAGCATGAACACCAACTTCATGGCATATCAAGCATCCATCCATCCATCCATCCATCTATCCATCCATCCCCCTTCCTTTCTGCCATGACTTAAACGTCCTTTCTTTTGTTCCCCAACTCTTTCTCCTCTTCTCCATGCAGTAATGGACCTTAAGCAAAAGGGTTCTCCCTTTTGCACTAATAAGACCTTCCCCCCAAGTTGAGGGGACAGAGATGGTGTGGAGTCATGTGGTGTGGAACACAACAAGACAATCCCAGACCAGCTCCAACCACGTTTCAGTAAGTTGTACGGATGGTCTATAACAGGGGTGTCAAAGCCACGGCCGGATGTGTTGCACACTGGCCACGTCCACGCCCAGTTTAGCGAAGGGGGAAAAAAAGTCCCAATACATCACGTGATGATGCGAGTTTGACACCCCTGATCTATACGATTAAAGGTCTCTTGGACAGCTCTCTGGAGATATGCAAGGGAAGTGTACTCAGGATGGTAAAGTCAGGAAGGAAGAAACTATTAAGAATTCTAGAAGTTTTTTATGGTCTCCAAGATTGGTTGTCTCTTGCAGACATTTCATTACCCAGTTCCAAGTAACACCATCAGTGGGCCATAAAATGTCTACTACGGACAACCCAATTCTCTCAAACCCGAGCTACAGATGTCTTCTGTTGAAATTCCCAAAGGATATTTCCAAAATGGACAAATGGATTTTCAAATGGCAAATGCAGTTCAGTACAAACTTCTCGTAAACATTCAAAACTTCCTCTACGTATTAATTTACATATTAATGGGATCTGAGCTGGCAGGAACTGTCTGGAAGAGAGAACTTGGGAAAACTGATCAAATTCTCTTCTTGGAACTGATAGGATACTGAAAATACAGTAACCTAGTAATAATAATGACTGGTGCAGAGCCAGGATGACATTACACTTAAGAGTATTGTGCATGCTTCTAGTCACCACTCTTAAAGAAGGACGAGATAGAACTAGTTAAGGCAACTAAAATTATTAGGGGGCTGAAATGGCTCCTGGAAAGAAAAGACTACAAAGCAGATGTGGGCTCTTTAGTCTGAAGGATAGAAAAGAAACATGACAGAGGCATAAAAATTCATGCATGGCATCCATAATGAGGAAAGATATTTTCTCTCTCTCCTCTTTCAGTGTTAGAAGTGAAGGACATCAACTGACAGAAATTTAGGACCAACAGAATGAAATATGTGTTTTTTTATACAGCACATTGTTAGTGTCAAATCCACTGCCAGCAATTGTGATGATGGCAGCCAATTTGGATGGTTTTCAAAGGGTGCCGGACAGATTCCTGGAGGATCAGACTATCAATGACGCCTTGTATCAATGGCTGTTTATTACTTCTTGAATCATAGGCATTCGGCTTTAAATTTGGGTTGCTGGGAAGCAGCAGTAGAAAGAGGTTCTAAGAGAAGAGAGAAGCTGCAGCTTCTCTTGAACCAAGGCATCCTTGGATGCTCTCTGAGCTTGGATGTAAACTTTATTCATAGAATTACACACTTTGTCCAGGGACAAATACAGATAGAAGAATGAGGGGAAAAATGCCTTTGAACCAGAATAGAAATGTGCCACTTGATTTTCAATATGGAAATATCTTCTTTGCTTACATACTTTCTAGGTACAGTATGTTGGGACTGCAATTCCCAGAAACTTTGGCCAGTGGGGGGAATTCTGGGAGTTGCAGTCTCCAGCACATGTGGAAGACAGATTAGAAAGGTCTGCTGTTGCTTATGACAAAGGGTCAGTGAGTTCCTCTCTGAGCTTATGATTCCACTTAAATGCCCCGTGCAGAGCTTTAGCATTAACCTCATTTGGTCCCTTAATTCCCCACTGTTCGGGGGCTCACTTGTGGGGGACTTTTGTCTTTCATCTTGTTGGGCACCTGCCCTTCCCCACCACCTCCCTGGCACAGATATATCTGACCCAAGTTTTCCATTGCTTTCCCGCGTTGTTATGGGGAACGGAGTGTTTATGAAGCCTGGGTTGACACAAGCCCTATTCATGGCCCCAGAGCTACATCCAAAGACCTGGCCTTTTTAATCTCTTTCCTTTGAAGGCTGTTGGGGAGCAGGGGTTTGGGATTTTTTTTTTTTTGGTGAGCGTGTGATTGCTTCCAACAGGAGGCATTGCAGCTGGGCTCCCCCATCTTCTCTTGCCAAGCTGCGGTTTTAAAAAAGATATTCAAAATGACCAGATAAGCTTACTTTACTTTTTATTTCATGCGATCCCACAAAGCATTCAGGCTGTTGACAGACCCCCATCTTGTTGGGTGTTGAGGTGTAAAAATTGCTTGGGGTTCTTTTACACATGCACACACACACACACACACACACACACACACACACACACACACACACATATCTTATCTTTTTTTTTTCCTCCAGGGTTCAATTTTAAAAACAGGCAGACATTTAATGGGTGCAGATTATCTTTGTGTGGGATGCTCTAATGAGAAAAACATCATTGGAGATAGTCCTCAATTTACAACCCTAATTGAGAACTGAATTAGGTTCAAATGGCAATGAAGTGACTCTGGAACACTGCAAATACTGTGAATGTATGCCAATTGCCAAGCACCCAAATTTTGATCACATGACTGTGGGTATGCTATGATGGTCATAAATGCAAGGATCGGAAATCACTTTTTTCAATGCTGCTGAACCTCAGTCACTAAGTGAATGGTTGTAACTCGAGGATACCTGTTAGGAAGTTTGTCCTTAATTCCAGGTTGCTTCTCTCCTGGATTAGTTTCCATTCACTGTTTCTTGTCTTGCCTTCTGGTGCTTTGGAAAACAAGTTATCCCCTCTTCTTTGTGGCAGCCCCCTAAATACTGGGATATGCTATCATGTCATCTCTAATCCTTCTTTTCTCTAGACTAGCCAAACCTAAATCCGGCACCTTCTCATCCAATAAACTTTTTCAAAGGGGGGAAAAAAAACCCCAAGAAAGCCCAGTTGTCTTTTGGAAAAAGCACCTTTGGGACAGATTTATCCCCTCCACCTCACCCTTGTTTCCTGGGACGGAAATGACTCCAGGCGAGATTCTGCAAGAGCCGCGCCGCCCGTTTTTAGTGGAATGCGAGCTCCCGGCATAGGGCAGAGCATTTTGGGAAGAGGCACGCTTTCCCCGCGCTGCGATGACCGCACGCTTTTCGCGCGCAGTTTGTGTCACCGTGGCTCCCAAATATCATCCTCCCTTCCCGCTTCCTCGCCCCCAGGCCCCCCCTGCCTGCCAGCTAGCCAGCCAGCCCGGCTCCCTCCCCGCAGCCTCTCATCACTGCCAGGCACACAGGAAACGAAGAGGCACCTGCAACTCCGCCGCCTTGGCCCCGGGAAAATTCCCAGAAGCCCCCAGGAAGCCTCGTGACATTTCATTCCCTGGGGCGAGCCATCCCGCCCTCTTCCCAGCCAAGGAGGGCAGCTCCTCCCGCCTCGACCTCGGCCTCCAAATTACGTGTCAGCAGCCTGAGGTGGACGGGGAGAGGGAAGAAGAGGGGGGTGGGCCTCATTTTTCTGACGCTGCCTTGGCTTCCCTTCGCAAGACCGGCGGTCTCCGACTTGCGTGCGCGCGCGTGCCTTCGCAGAGGAGTCAGGGGTGGCAGCCCCGCTTCGTGCGAGTGCGAACTGGTGGCCCAGCCTTGACTCAGCTGGATACGGGGAGGAAGTCAGCGGGGGTGGGGAGGTCTTGTGCAACCACCTTCCCGTGTGGAGTCAGAGTTGCAGATTCAAAGTCTCCGCAAACTTTCATTTGCTGGCCGCAAAACCACGCCGCGGCCAGGGAAAGGTGACTGAGCCAGCTACCTCGTCTTCTTTCAGGGACTCTCCTGATGTGACTCAGGGACAGGATGGCACCCGGGGTAGTTTTGGCTGGGGGGGGGGCTTTCTCTCTCCCCCTTCTTTTCCTTGAGAGGAGCACGATTACCCCCCCCCCCCTTGCTAAATTTGGGGCTTTGGTCTTCAGCAGTGGTGAGCTGCATCTGCATTTTCCAAAGCTTGCTTCTTTAAGCCGTTTGGGTGTTTGTGTGTGTGTATATGAGTACGTTCAGTGCACAGAAACATGCTTTATTTGAAGGGATGGCACTCGTGCATGTACAGAGTGCAAACTCATCAATCAGGAGCAAGGCTGGTCCCAGAAAATTCTCCTGAATTTAGGGTTGAGATTCCAAGTCAAGGAGATTTAAGAGCGGGATACATCCATGAAGGGCAAATTAAATGTCTCACATGACTCCCCATAATTCTTTGCAGGGCCTTGTGCTTTTCCACCCCAAGTTTTCTTTTTAAGTATTGGTTCAAGGATTTTGGCAATCCTAAACAGCATTCTTTTAATATATGTCCCTTCCCCAATTTAATCTGAAAGAATCTGGAGTTAGAAACAGACATTCTTGTATAAGGCTTTGGAATGACTGGGTGGGGGGATATTTTACATAAACTTTAAAATGTCAACAGCAAAAAAAAGTAAATGATGTTGGAATTGAATCAAAGAGCAGCTGTTGCTGCTACTGATAACTTCATCCCACCAAGCATAACTTACTTCCCACTCCCAAAATCTTCCTTTTTTTGGCTGGTTATTTGCAACTCGGCCTTATTTTTTCTATATCCAGGGTACCATTGGGGATAATAAGGCTTGTATGATTGTGGCTATCATCTTCATCTTTTTTGACACGTCCCCTTCCCTGTTCCACAGACACCTCCGAGTGTGTTGGACTTCAGCTCCCATAATGCCAGGCTTGCATGGTTAATCTGACTTCATAAATACCTTGTTTATTTTTAAATATTCCCAGGGACTCCTCTTAAATACAATTCAATCTGCATAGCATTCTGGTTCTTCTCTTGAGATATGTTTTTTTTTTCTAATTTGATTTATATGCCGCCCTTCTCTTATAAGCCGCTCTTCTCAGGGAGGCTTACAATTATACAAAGTCAGCTTATTGTTCCCATAAACTGGGTCCTCAATTTACCTACCTTAGAAAAGATGGAAGGCTGAGTCAACCTTGAGCCTGATGAGATTCGAACATGGAGTAAATTGCAGACAGCTGGATGTTAATTAGGGTGCTTAGTCTGCAGAGGTATCCAGGCTCTATCAGGTTTTCCTGATAGCCCAGCGCAACACATGTTTCTTTAAAGTAGGCCCCACTCCATCCTCTGGGATTTTCAAGTAAATATGCTTACCATTTGATGGCAGTTATTATCTAAAGACTTACATTGCTCTTCCAACATTAATAAGTTCCTTTAATATATCTACTCAGCAGAGAACTGAAATATGTCTTCGCTACTTTTCAATTTCAGGTTAGAAGTAAGTTACGGTATATATTAGAGATCCCCAAAATATGACATTAGAATCTCCAGGCTGTCCCGTATTAGTTCTAATATGGTCAGATCCACTAAACAAGGCAATGGTAGGAATCTGAGCTAGATCTATTGCCAATCTTCTGGTAATGTGAGCTGTTAACTGAAATGGGATCTTTAAGAGCGCTGAATTTGGCAACTATTATACTCTCCCTATCCTGCTAATCTTTCTATATGTGGGTAATTCCCAGAATTCTCTACCCTGTATAGCCACTGCTAAGAATTCTGGGAGTCTGCCCATGTAGATGGTCCCCAATTTGGAAAATAGTGTTCTAAACCTAAAGCTTAACCTTTAGATAGTCCAAGAATTCAAGCTTAGCACTTAAGCACATATTTTATGTGTGTCATGTTCGTTTCCTGCCCTCAGCATCTCACAGTCTGTCTGATCCATGTCTGCTCTTGCTTCAAGGGAACTAAATATCTGAGTAACCTAGAAACATCCAGCAGCAAGAAATGGGAAATACCTTGCAATCCTGGTGAGATGCAACCAGAACACTCAGCAATGAACAAGCAAAGAATCAGTGGACTGACTTGGTATAATGGAAAGATTACAAGAACTATAATACAGTTTAATCCCTCTGAACATGTACCAAACACCAGTTTCTTAGTAAGGACTAAATACTGCCAGCCCACATGTAACTGTGGAGCAAAATTGCCAAAACAGGAGCAAAAGCATCCATTCTGTTTTATTTCCTGGAAGAACAAATTACTACCTTACTACTCAGCTTTCTGCTACCTGGACCCCTTCATTCTGTCTAATCAAGGATTATGGGTGTTATAGTCCAACCAGAGATCAGGTTGGGAGAAGGTGAGCCGGCATTTTTTAAAGACCGGTTATCAGCATATTTTCAAGCCCAGTGGGAAAGCTTGGTGCTTGGACGTGGATGACTTGGAGAGCCACCACTTCATTCCAAGACCTATCAAGATCAAAATTAGGACCTGTTGTATATTTATCCAATCAGACTATATGGGAGAAGGGCCTTTTTGGTGGTGGCTAAGAATTCCTTTCTGGATTATCTCTGTCCTTGGTCTCACCTGGATTGAAGGATTCCTAGTGTGTTCAATATACTCAAACCTATGTACATGCTCCTATTGTAAGCACTGTTTCAGAGGGGCTAGAAAGCAGCTTATAAATGGATTAAATAAACATGCAACAACTCGCCCTTTTTCTTTGCATGCCCTGTACAGGAACAAGTAGGCCTGCACCACCTTCTTTAGATGCTGCTTTCTGGTACTGCCCCACTCACAACTGACCCTCATCTGCTGAGGCTTGGACAAGAGGTGCTATATAAGCAGCTCCCCCCCCCGCACCCCCAAACTCAGCTGCTGCAGCCCAGATTCAAGGGAGGGATACTGCCTGTGTAAATAACTGCTGCATCCCAGAGGAAGTCCCTCTCTTCCCTTAGAGATGAATTCTCCTGTGGAATACGCCTGCTGGTGGGCAGGTGCACTGATGTGGTTTGGAAATCGGGAGAGGGATGGATGTGACCCCCTGACCCAGAACACATCCTGCTCTAACAGCCTGGCTGGGACCCTGTCTATCGAGTTTGGCCTTACGTGAAAGAAGCGTGTGGCAGGGCCCGGCTCTCTCTCGCTCCAGGCAATGCGAACAAGGAAGCATCTTTCCCCTTCAAAATTCTTTGTGCCAAAAATGGAGCTGTGGAGCTGCTCAGGTCACGAGCTTTGGATCACCACACGGAGTTGCTTGAAGTGAGACCTTTTGCTCACGCTCATGGTGTGGGATTTGCTGTGGGGCTTTTATGACTCCAAACATTGTCTCAACTTGTAGTTGGGTAAGGTCTTTCCTGACTGCATTCTTCCTTCTCTTCTGTTATGTGGTATAATAAAATGAACCACTTAGTTTACTCAGGACCCGGATTTGAAAACCCAGAGTGTCAGACTTGTACAATAAATTATATTTGTTTCCTGTTCTTCATACAGGGGTGCCCAGAGCTGGAATGATTCACTGGCATACAAATTTAATAACAAGAATCGCGCAAGAGCCTTGCAGACAAGTTGGATCACAAACTCCATCATTCACAGTCAATATTTGGTGATGGGAATTGTAACCAGAGTGGGAACAGTTGTAATACATTTACATTAGGAAAAGTGTGCTTAGTCACAGGTTTTGGCAGGGAGGATTAGTTCCTTTAATCTGAGAACCAGAGGAAGGAATTTGTTTAACGCATTGCTTAACGCATTGTAAGCCGCTCTGAGTCTCCAGAGAAGGGCGGCATATAAATTAAATTAAAAATAAATAAATTGTGCCAGCTCATTAAAGTTTATACCTTTTAATAAAATTTGTAGTATGATTTCTGATGTTTTGCCATTGTAGACTAACATGTCTTCTCCTTCAAAGTTCCTGCTTCTGTTGCCTTTCATAGGTAAGCTTTAGACTGGATAGCAGTCAACCTACAAAGGCATGATTGGAGCCAAGGCCCCAAAAGAAACAAAACAAAAGAAAGAGAGAGAAAATGGATATTGTCTATGTTTGGGTATATACCTGTAATCCTGAAAGAGAGTGTTTCTCAACCTGGGCCCTTTAAGATTTGTGGACTTCGCATGGCCAGCTGGGGAATTCTGGGAAATGAAGTTCACAGACCTATGTTGAAAAACACTGCAGTATAGCAGATGGTACGTTCCAGGTCCAGTCACCAGTCACAATTGGCCATGCCAGCCACAAATGCAAAAAACCCTTTTATATAGGTCCGTAATGGTGAACCTATGGCACGTATGCCACAGGTGGCACACAGAGCCATATCAGTGGGCACATGAGCTCAGCTGATTTTCGGACCTTCTGTGCCCATCAGAAGTTAGGAAACACGCTGTTTCCAGACTCCGGGGGGGGGGAGGTCCATATTTTGCTTTCCCCAGGCTCCAGAGCCTTTCTAGGCCCACCGTGCATTGCGTGCCAAAAGCGAGGTGTGTGCAGGGGAGGTGGTGTTTGTGTGCAAATGTGCGGAGGGTGAGGTGCATAGAATTATGGGCATGGGCACACACGCACAACCCCCCCATGCTCCCCACACTTTTGGCACGCGATGGCAAAAATGTTAGCCATCACTAATATAGGTAATCCTGGATTTACAACAATTCATTTAGTGACCATTTGAAGTTAGAATGGCACTGAAAAAAATGATTTATGACCAGTTTTCAGACTTACAACCATTGCCGCATCCCCGTAGTCACAGGATCAAAATTCAGATATTTGGGACCTGGTTCATATTTATGACAGTTGCAGTATCCCGGGGTTATGTGTCCCTTTTGTGACTTTCTGACAAAGTCAATGGAGAAGCCAGATTCACTTAACAACCGTGTTACTAACTAAATTATGCGGTAATGTTAAACTTCAGAAAACTCAATATGACGGGTATTCTTGGAGTATCCAAGAAGTGAGCATATGGGTAGTCCTCATTTAGCGACCATGGTTCTGATCAGCAACTTTGTTGTTATGTGAAGCAGTTGCTAAGTGAAACTGTGGTCATGCTTATGATCGTACTTCAGCTTTCAGATCTATAAAAGTCATAATTGCAAGATTTGGTTCTAAGATTATTGTTTTGTCACTGAAACGTAATTGATCAATTACTAAAAACAGCAGTTGCTAAACAAGGACCACCTGTAGTGCAAATAAAGTCCTTTACTGGGAATTTTTTTTTAAATGTAATGTCTTAGTTTCAATGTGGTTTTCTGAGGGGAAAAGAAATGCAAAAGACTGCAATTGTAAACTGAAATGGGAGATAGTATCAGATGTGTTCGTCGGTTTTTATACTCTTAACATTCAGTTCCTTTAGAAAAAAATGAAATATAAATCCAATAAATATCACCATCATTGTCATCATCAGGAAATACAAGAACAAAACAATTGCTACCTTTAGTATTATTGAACGATGCTAGGAAAATTTTGAATGTGCCTTTCAGTTAAAAGAAGGCTAAAGCATTCAGAAGTCTCGCTGACTAAGTGGAATGATTTAAGCAGGTTGTTAATTTTCCCATTATATCGGAATAATAGAAAAACAAAGTTCAAAGGGATCTTGGAGGTCTTGTAGCCCAGAAACCCTATACCATTTCAGACAAATGGTTGTTCAGTCTCTTCTTAAAAAATTTCAGGTGTTGGAGCACCAACAACTTCTGGAGGCAAGCCGTTCCACTGATTAATTATTCTGTCATGAAATTTCTCCTTAGTTCTAGGTTGCCCCACCTCGATTAATCTCCATCCATTGCTTAAAATCAATGGGACACAGGTATCATTTTGTAAATAATTGTGCCAATTTAAATCCCAAACAAGGATTTGGGATTTAATAAACATAGCATTTGAGTTAAAAAACATTTCGCTTTTGCCGAAACCTAGCCTCTTGTCAAAATAGTGACACCTTGGTCTCATATGAAATAAATCAGTCAATTGATTGATCAATCAATTTATTATATGAGTACAAACCATTACACAGGGGGCAAACCCAGTATGACATACTGCTGCTGATGCAGGATTAAAATGTGGGTCTGGCTGCCTCTGGAGGTGGCAAGAGGGATCGGCTACTTTGAAGGAGATGAGAAATCCATGCTTACTAGTGGCTGCAAGGGAAACAATCTCTTGACATTCAGGGGTAGTTCTGGGGTACCAATTGGACACTGTTCTAGAGACAAAGTGCCAGGTGGACAGATATGGTGATTTGATGTCACATCTTGGGAATTTTGTATATCCAAAGCTGGGGGTTCAAAGTCATTTACCCCTGACTGTGATGGCTTTCCAGGTTAACTATTTTATAACTTTCCCTTTTCTCTGTTAAACCCCAGGGTTTTTTTTCCGTCTTCCACCTTACTTTTTTCCCCCACTAAAATTCTCCAGCTCTTTTTTTTTTTTTTTTTGCCTAAGTCAAGGTGCTGTGTGCTTTTTTAAAAAACTGGGATTCAGAAACAATGCACACTCTATTAAATTTTGGAAGTATGGCAATTGCAACATGACTTCCTTCCTTCCTTCCTTCCTTCCTTCCTTCCTTCTTTCCCTCCCTCCCTCCTCAAGAAGCCTTCTCTGGACCCGGCTGTTTTGGGAAATTATCGTCCGGTCCCCAACCTTCCCTTCTTGGCGAAGGTTGTAGAGAGTGTGGTTGCGCGACAGTTCCCGCAGTACCTGGATGACACTGTCTATCTAGATCCGTTCCAGTCTGGCTTCACGGAGACGGCATTGGTCGCGTTGGTTGATGATTCTCTGGAGGGCTCGGGATAGGGGTTGCTCCTCTGTTCTGGTCCTTTTAGATCTCTCAGCGGCTTTTGATACCATCGACCATGGTATCATGCTGCACCGGCTGGAGGGATTGGGGGTGGGAGGCACCGTGTTGTGGTGGTTCTCCTCCTATCTCTTCGACCGGTTGCAGTCCGTGTTGGCAGGGGGGCAGAGGTCAACCTCGAGGCACCTTGCTTGTGGGGTGCAAGGGTCGGTCCTCTTGCTGCTCCTGTTCAACTTTTATGTGAAGCCGCTGGGTGAGATCATCCGTGGTTTCGGGGTGCAGTGTCATCTGTACGCTGATGATACGCAGCTGTACATCTCCACCCCGGATCACCCCAATGATGCCCTCGAAGTGATGTCCCAGTGTCTGGAGGCCGTACGGGTCTGGATGGGGAGGAACAGGCTCCGACTCAATCCTTCCAAGACTGAGTGGCTGTGGATGCCAGCGTCCCAATATAGCCAGCTGGTGCCTTCGCTGGCTATTGGGGGCGAGTCTTTGGCCCCCACAGAGAGGGTTCGTAACTTGGGCATCCTCCTGGATCCACGGCTGTCTTTAGAAGAGCATATGACGGCTGTGGCCAGGGAGGCTTTTTATCAGGTTCGTCTGATACGCCAGTTGCGTCCCTTTCTGGATTGGGACTCCTTATGCACAGTCACTCATGCCCTGGTCACTTCTCGCCTGGACTACTGTAATGCTCTCTACATGGGGCTCCCCTTGAGGACCACCCAGAGGCTCCAACTGGTTCAGAATGCGGCCGCGTGGGTGGTTATGGGGACGACTTGGTGCTCCCATGTGACACCTCTCCTGTGCGAGCTGCACTGGCTCCCAGTGGTCTTCCGGGTGCGCTTCAAGGTCTTGGTTCTCATCTTTAAAGCGCTCCATGGCTTAGGACCTGGGTACTTACGAGACCACCTTCTGCCACCGATAACCTCCCACCAGCCAATACGCTCTCATAGAGAGGGCCTCCTCAGGGTGCCGTCGGTCAGGCAATGTCGACTGGTGACCCCCAGGGGGAGAGCCTTCTCTGTGGGGGCTCCCGCCCTCTGGAACGAGTTACCCCTGGGGATTCGATTAATCCCAGACCTCCGCACTTTCCGCAAGGCATTAAAGACTTTTCTATTCCAGCAAGCTGGGCTGGCTTAACGTAGATTTTAATGGGTGAATTTTATGAGTGGTTTTAAATTTGGGGAAGCCAAAATTTGATTTAATTATGTTTTAGATCATTTTTAACTTTTATTTTGCTTGTATTTTAATGTTTGGCTGTTCACCGCCCTGAGTCCATCAGGAGAAGGCGGTATACAAATTTAATAAACTAACTAACTAAACTAACTTCCTCCCTCCCTCCCTCCCTCCCTCCCTCCCTCCCTCCCTCCCTCCCTCCCTCCCTCTTTCTTTCTTTCTTTCTTTCTTTCTTTCTTTCTTTCTTTCTTTCTTTCTTTCTTTCTTTCTTTCTTTCTTTCTTTCTCCCCTCTCCCACTCTCTCTCTTACACACACACACACACACACACACACGGAGATATATACAACACACACACACACACAGAGATACATACACCTTAAAACCTCATCTTAAAAGGACAGTACCACATTACAAAGCATATGTGTCATCCAGGGGCATGAGGAGCAAGCATTTGCTTATGACCTATCCTTTCTTTCTTTTTTTCTTTCTTTTTTTTTTTTTTTGAATGGAAAAGTGTATGAGTCAAGATGTGTCACCGTTTGAAAAAAAAATAAAAAACACTCTGCCTAGACAAGACCTGTGTATATATAAAGACCAATTTGTAAGTGATGTAAAACACACACTTGCACATATACAAATCTGAACAGTTCAAGACTGCTCTGAAGTTAATTCTTTTTTTTAAAAAAAAATAATTTTGGGTTCTTCCATTACTTTTTTTTTTTAAAGAGAGGGAGAAAAAGAAAATTTTGAACTGAACAAAGGCAAAGCTGAGAGATTGCAGATTTTTTTAAAAAAAAAACAAAAGCAACAAACAACAAGAACAAAAGAAAATTGGCTGCGCCTGGTGCTTTTTATTATTATTTATTTATTTATTTATTTGGCTATTTATTTATTTATCAATTGGAGACTATTGTCACTTTGTTGGAGGGGGGCTGTCTGAGGAATTTTTTTCCTGAGTTTGTGTATGTACAAGTTCATCTACCTCAAATACCAAGCCTCCTGAGAAACGAAGGACAGGTGTGGTTTGGAAGAAGTTTACAACCCAAAGAAAACTTTTTAAGGAAAAAAAAAATCAACCCCCTTCCCCAACCAAACCAATTTCATATTAAGTTCTCATACCCCTCACCTCCCCACCCCCCCACCCCCACCCCCCCCGGGAAAAAAAAATACTCCACAAACAATATAAGCAAAGAAGACATTTTTGTTTGCTTGCTTTTTGTTTTCAAGAAGAGGGAATTTTAACTCAGGGAAAAGTAACCCTCAAATCTTCTGCAAAACATGAAAAGTAAGTTTTACTCTCTCTCTCTTTTTTTTTTAAAAACTTTTGGTATGATAGATATTGCTTAATTTGACATGTTGAAAGTTCCTTTCTTGGCAGTGCTGCTCTATCTCAAAATGTACATATTGACAGATAATAGCTGTATCTCATTCCCTTTGCATGAATTACGGTGTCGTAAATCCAGGTTTATTGCCTTTGGTGGGGTGCTTGATTTTTGTTTTAGATAGGCAGATGTTTTCGTTATCCTTTGCTTATAGAAAGGACTGAATCTTTATTACTTGGGATGAGAAGAGATCTGTCTTTGGAACTTAAGTGGAGGATTGGATGGGGAGCAAGGAATGTGATTGCGAGCAGAAACGGGGCTGGCTTTGCTTATGAATTTACCTATATTTTGCAGAACTAAATACTTGCATATCTTAAGCTGCCTGGGTGGGCAGGCAGGAGGAAAACATAGAGTCTTCTGCTTTGGCTCAGGGATTCCGTTCTGATTAAATGTGTGGCTTCTTAAGCATCCTGGACTTTGTGTGATCAAAAGGACGTTCTTACAATTGCATTTTTGTGAGTGCAACAGTGGGACTATGGGGAGAGATGAGAGTTAAATCTCCTATTGCTAAAGATTAAGCCACCTTAATTTTGATTGTGTTTGCACTAATTTTTTTCATGTCTAGATTCTATCCACTACCCTAGCCTGCTCCAATTTGAAATCTTCCATATAGGTGGGAACAGAGTTCCCATCATCCTCAACCAGCATTTACCACTGGTTAGGGATGGCAGAAGCTCGGTCCCACATATCTGGGAATATCAGCTTGGGTTACATTGTGCTACTGTTAGCTGTTTGTTTTCTTTGGAGTAGTTCTGTTGGATGGAAAGGGAAGATGGGAGAATTGGCATCTCTTCATTCCTCTCTCTGCTTCACTTGGAGATGTACTGTTATGGTTTAGCAGTGGGGCTGCCTCTTCCTTAAGGACTCAAGATTGCATATCATAATGCTTTTTTCATTCAGAATTCATAAGTGAAACCAAGTCTGTCAGTACATTACAGGGCTACATTGACCAAGCATTTTACTTGGAAATGGCTCACTGTTTTTAGACAGTAATGCAACTTGAGGTGGTGACCAATCAAACTGCTAGGGGAAAGATTGTATTTTAATATGCACCTGGAGAAAAGAACTGCAAAAGGTTGAACTCTATTGCACACTAGTCTTAATGCTGTTGCTACAATTTCTGTATGAAGTGAGCAAGAACACAAAATCTTCAATCTTGCCCTGTGATTGATTGATTGATTGATTGATTCCTTCCTTCCTTCCTTCCTCCCTCCCTCCCTCCCTCCCTCCCTCCCTCCCTCTCTCCCTCCCTCCCCTCTTTTTCATACACAGAAACCCTCAAGGAGAAAACTGGATTTCCGTAGACTTTCTTTAGGTGCATGGTTATATTTATTTTAGATTTTGCTAATTTCAGACTAAGTTCTATTATCTGTCTAAGCAAGAATGGGGTCCAATTCCTAACTTTTAGATTTAAAGTTTGGGTTATTGTCTCAGCTTCATGTAACCTGTAAGACTAAATAAGCAGATCTATCTACATACTTCCTATACAGAGAATGTAAAGATAATTCTGCACTATTGATAACCCTGTTTTGTTAACTCATCACTTCTTAACAATACATTTCCACATCTGCTCAAGAGCCAATTTGCTCACATCTGCCTTCAGGCTGAGTCACACAACAACAGGCTTAACTCTTCAACCCAGCACCCTTCAGCATTGGGAAATGAACCTGGTGCCCATAACACCCTCCCTCATCAAAAGTGGGTATTGTAGTCCAACACAACTGGAGAACACCTGGCTCAAGAAAAGTGCTTTACAGATTAGGAATGTAAAAATGTAAAAAGTGGGACTAAGAGAGTTTTAGAAAGACATGGTTATTCCTTATACCATTGCTTTCCTGTTGAAGGAGCTACCCTCTGAATTTATTCCAAATGTTTACACCTTATTTTGGAATATTTCCATTATGCCTTGATCAATGCATATCTGCTTTCCAATAGAAGAGAATATATGCTCAGGATTGAACTGTGGAGTCTTTGGTGCTCTGAGCTTTTGTTGTTTGCTCACTACCCAATTAGATAACATCATCAGTAGTAGTGAATATGAGTTTTGGTCTCCGTTTATATACAGTAACTTGACCTGTTTTGGTGGACTTGTGGTTTTCCCTTTGATAGTTCCTTCATTATGGTATTATTTTCTGCTTGATTATTTGTCTGGTATTAATTCTTGATGCTGGAGAAACAATAAAATAAAGCTAAAAAGGGAATAAAAAGACCAGAACGCCAAGTCCACACTCACTCACACTGATGTTACCTAGTAAGATAATGAAATGTCTACAAATAAACATCCAAACTCAGAGAACACAAGGGCTCCATAGTTAGCTACTCTAAATTTCTTAAACTTATTACATTAATTCAAATATGCATACTTATCATACTTTGCTACTTGAATGTCTGAACCAGCTCCATCAAAAACACTCTATCAAGGAGATGAAAATGTTGTCTCCGAATAAACAGACACTTTGCTAAAAGGATGGAAAGGATCCTATAAAAACATAAGCCTTTTCACCTCCATCAATGTTGGTGGGGCAGATTTACAAAAGCACCCTAACCAACTAAATTTATTTGAAGAAAATATTTGAAGTGGCAAAGAATGTAGGATATCTTTCCCCAACCTTGTACTCTCGTATGGCCTGGATTTCTGGAGGCTGAAGACAGCACCAAGTTGGGGAAGATAGGTTCAATGAAAAAGTGTAGATACTTTTTTCACCCTGCCAAAAATATTTGGGTTAAATCTCCCAAATTCTTTTAACTGCTGAAGGGCAGAATGTGGGAAACTGCAAAAAGCTTTTCTTCTGAGGATAAAGTGGGAAACAGCAGCTGGAATTCCTCTCAGCAGGGAGAAAAAAAAAGGACAGTAGTTTACTTCTGTTAACAAGGGAGAAAATTGCTGAGGTTTCAGAAAATACATGCAAATAAACCTTTGACTTTCTTCCAGGATTTTTCTGGTCTTCCCCTGTTTCCTTTTTAGGTTTGTGGGAGAGGTACATCCTAACGTCTTTGATTCAAGGTGCTGTTAACATTAGAAAAATGTGTATTAATGACATGTCAGAGAGCCAATTTGATGTAGTGATTAAGGCACCAGACTAGAAATCAGGAGACCGTGAGTTCTAATTTCACCTTTCACACAAAGCCAGCTGGGTAACCATGGGCCAGACACTATTTCTCAGCTCTTGGAAGGAGGCAAAAGCAAACTACCTCTGAAAAATCTGGCCAAGAAAACTGCAGAGACTCATCCAGGCAGTTGCCAGAAGTTAACACTGCCTTGAAGGTACACACCTGCCCCAATGACATTTCTAACATTTTAGGTTTTTAAACCCACTGAAATCCAGAGCTTCTTGCTGTTTTCTCAGCAAACAGACAAAAAGAATTTCTCTCCCCCCACCCCCTTCCTCCCTCTTGTCCCCTTTGCGATTGATGGTCATCTGTATATCTCTACTGAGAGAGGGAGAAACTTTGTATGGATCGACCGAACAATTCCAAACATGCTTATTTGTTCTCCTTCAGCAATAGAAACTAGGCCTTATTGTCAGAAAGGAGTACCTGAGATTGCACCCTTGCTACCTGTTGACTAGGTTCAGGGATGTAAACCTTGCTTTCCTTAACGGGGGTTTGTAGACAGAACCACAATTGGATGGTTCATACAAAGGCTATCCCATAACCACCGCTAAGCAGCTTTCCTCAACAGTGTTAAGAAACTCATAAACATAAATCACAATGAGGCTATGCATGACATCTAAAGTTAGCTATTCTCATTTTCTTTGTGTTTTTTTTTCCTGCAGCTTTTTCTCTAAAACTGTGTGAGTTTTTAGAATACAAGTAGTCCTCGACTTATGATCATCATTAAGTCCAAAATTTCTGTTGCTAAGTGAGATCATTGTTAAATAAGCTTTGCCTCATTTTATGACTTCTTGCCAGTTGTTAAGTGAACCACTGCACTGGGGATGTGGCAACGGTTCTATGTGAAAATGATCGTAAGTCACTTTTTTCAGTGCCGATATAACTTCAAACATTCACTAATGAATGGTTGTAAGTCGAGAACTGCCTGTATGTAGAAGTTTGATTGAACAATAATATGCTATCAAGTCAGTAATGACGCTTAGTGAGCACAGTATAGATTTTTTCCAGGGGGATCTATCCTAACATCAACTTTTAGATCTTCCAACAATGCACCCATTATTTATTTAACTGAGGCCATCCACCTTGCGACTGGCCTTCCTTTTCTTCTCCTCGTCTCTTTCTACTTTTCCCAGCAACAGATTTTCTCCAGAGAGTTAGGTCTTCATATACGGCCCCCAAAGTAAGATAATTTGAGAATGGCCATTTCAATCAGAATAGAGCTGGAAGTCCAACCACCTGCTCAAGGTGATGAAGCACCGAAAACTTCTGAAGGCAAGCCTTCATTGATTGATTGTCCTAACTGTTACGAAGTTTCTCCTTAATTCCAGATTGCTTCTTTCCTTGCTTAGTTTCCATCCATTGTTTCTTGTGATATCCTCTGGTGCTTTGGAAAATAAGTTACTGTATTTTCCTGCGTATAAGACTACTTTCTAACACACAAAAATCTTCTCAAAAGTCGGGGGTCGTCTTATATGCCGGGTCTCATTCTCCTGTAACCAGGCAGACCAGCCCATAAGGCTCTGACGAGCCTTAAATGGCTCTGAGGAGGGTCGTCTTATATGCCCAGTCGTCTTATACGCCGGAAAATACGGTAAATCCTTCTTACTAAGGATTTATAAAGTGGTACTAATACTTCATGTGATTTTGATTCTATCCCTCTGTTTATACAGCCAAAGATTGTATTGGCTTTTTTTGGTTGCTGCCACACACTGCTGGCTTATATTTAAGTGATTGTTCACTAGGACTCCAAGGTCCTTCTCACAGTTGCAGTTTTTGAGCCAGGTATCCCCTAATCTGTACTTGTACCTTTGGGTTTTCCTGTCTAAGTGTAAAACCTTGCTTTACCCCACACTAAATTTCATTTTGTTGGATAGGACAAACTTGTGCAAGTTTGTCAAGATCTTTTTGGATCCTGAACTTGTGCCATAGTTTGTGCCTTTAGTGAGGACTCTGGGTGGACTTTGTTGAATCTGTTTCTTTAATCTGTTTGTTTTCTTGGTTGGTCACACTGTTCTCAGGAGGTTTTTTCCAACACCGAAGTTCATAAAACATCACTGCTTGATATTTCTTCTATTCTGTTTCTTTAGAGTCCACTAAATCAAGTTATAGAATGCTATGTAGGGAAAAGCTTATAAGCTTGTAAGCTTTGACACCAAACTATACGCCACCACTTTCTTCCCCACACATGAAAGAAAACAAAATCCCATCCTGACAAAAAATGTGATAAAACCTACCTAATCTATTTTTCTCTATCTTTTTTTCTGCTGGCACCAGCTGTCTGAATCCAGCCATGTTTATTGAGTATTTAAGTATTATTTTTAATGGCTTGGCATTTTTACAATCCTTATTTCATTTACTAGCTCACAACAACCCTGGGAGGTAGGTAGACTAATGACTTCCTAGCAGACAATTGGGTTTAAATGAATGAGTTAAGGATCATTAAACAGTTTGGGAATTAAAAGTGCCAGGTCAACATTAAGGAATATTCTGAGAGGAAAGTAGCCTTGATTAGAAGATACAGCCTCTGTTTTATACAGGCAAAGCAAGAATTAAACTACAGCAGAAAATAACAAATACCTTTTAAAAGGTAGCCAACAGAAAATTTAAAGATATATTTATTATTTTATTTAACATACGGCATATCATAGTACATGGACTAGCAACATAAATTAGCATTTCAACTAGATTAGCAGAACCCAATAAAATATAAATGTCAAAAAGATTGGTGTTGAAATATCAATGTCTAGGCCATCTAACCATTGAAGCTCAGGATCATTTAAATTTTAAAAAATCAGATAGTGGATCGGTAAATGCCCTCAGTTTGCAGCCGGTCATAAGGCAATCTACAGTTTGATGTGGGACCTACAGTCACACTGACGGGAGGATACTATGCCCCATTTATACAAAGTCCCAGCAGATGCCATGTGAGGTGCAAATCCTGTTTAGGATTGTCCGTTGCTGTCATGATATTTCAAAGCCTGGCACCTTTTCTGTGGGGTCATTTATAAGTCTTCCTATAACAGGGCATTATAGGCAATTTAAAGATTAAAATGCCCCCTTAGCTTTCTAAAATACTAGTAAGTATTTAGATGGGAGACTAGCAGAAATTCCAGGGCTGTTGAGGAGACTTAAGTCAAACAACAATTAAAAACCATATCTGAATAAAACTGTCAACCCCTCCCCTCTCCAAAAAACCCATAAGGATCTCTGCTCAAGGGAATATTTACTTCCTTTTATGAATGGAATGAAATATCAGTTTAAGTCAACTGAAAGAGAATACAAAACTACCTTTGGGTATACGAAGACACAAGAGAGGGACCTCAAGATAACAAACTGAATTAAGTTTGTTAATTGCATTATCATTTATCTGCACCTTTAGTCTTAGTGCTGTTTGCTGGTAGCAGTGGTGGGTTGCTCCTGGTTCTATCCAGTTCTATAGAACCGGTAGTAAAACCGGCAGGAGGCTCCGCCCACTTGCCATGACATCATCATGGGTCATCTGCATATGCGCAGAAGCGTGAGTGCTCCCGCTGCGAACCAGTAGTAAAAGTAAGTAGAACCCACCCCTGGCTGGTAGATCAATATGTTGGAAGGTGAGTACAGATAGTCCTGGATTTATGGCCACAATTAAGCCCAACATTTCTGTTGCAAAGTGAGACAGTTGTTAAGTAAGTTTTGCCCCATTCTTGGCACCATCATTCAAAGGGCATCATGCAGGATTCTATCAAGCTTTGGGTCATTTTGCAATTAGCAACCCAGGTAGGAACTTTGAGATACTTTCAGAGAAGGATAATATTATCTGGCCCCTTGTAAACATCTGAGTCTAGCAAGTGTCTAATAAAAACTGCACCAACTCATTCTTCCCCTTTCACACACCCACACAACCACAGGGGCATGTTGCTGAGTTTTCCAGGAGAAGAGAGTGTACGAAGTTTTCATGCTGCAGTTGGAGACTGATTTCCATTAATTCAGTCCCTGAAATTTGTCTGTCTTGTTTTAATAGCAGATAATGACTTCTCCGTTTCTGAAACATGGAATTGTCTTATAACTTGCCTTGGTGATTGTTCACAGCATTCCCATAGTAACATGATCAAAATTCAGGCATTTGACAACCGGCACATAATAACAATAGTTGTGGTGTGCCAGGGTCATATGATCACTGTTTGTGAGCTTCAGACAAGCAAAGTCAATGGGAGAAGCTGGATTTGCTTAACAACAATGTGATTCATTTAACAATTGAAGTGATTTGCTTAACAACTGTGGTAAAAAAAGTCATAAAATTGGGCACAACTCACTTAGCCTTGCTTAGCAATGGGAAGTCTTGTCCCAGTTGCAGTCGTAAGTCAAGGACTACCTGTACTTGGGAAAAACTCAATAGGTGAACCAAAATGCCAAATCCAGTCTAAGCATCTAGCTGATTATGTGACCAATAATATAATAATAATAGTAATCCTTTATTTCTACTGAACCGGTAGAAAAGATCAAGTTGGAGTTAGTCTCCTTGATATTCTGAGATCTGATTCTTAGAACATGGACTAGATCCATGATGGCAAACTATGGCACGCATGCCACAGGTGGCATGCGGAGCCATATCTGTGGGCACGCGAGCTTGCCCTAGCTCAGCTCCAACGCCTTCTGGAAGTCGGGAAATGGGCTGTTTGCAGCCTCTGGAGGGCCTCCAGGGGACTGGGGAGCCTCTGGAGGGCCTCCAGGGGACTGGGGACTGGAGGCTTTCTAGGTTAGCCTCCCCAGGCTCCTAGAAAGCCTCAAGCCTGGGGGAGGGCAAAATGGGCCTTCTGGTCCCACTGGAAGTCAGGAAATTGGCCATTTCCTGCCTCCGGATGGGGTGGGAAAGGCTGTTTTCACCCTCCCCAGGCTCCTAGAAAGCCGTTGGAGCCTAGGGAGGGCGAAAAATGGGCCTATTGAGACCACCGTGTCATCGCATGCCAAAAGCAGGGGAGTGTATGTGTGGGGGTCGCATGCACATGCACATGCACATTGGGGGGAACGCATTGAATTACGGGTGTGGGCACATGCTTGCACAACCCCCCCCCCCCCGCTCTCCCCGTTTTTGGCACGCGACGGCAAAAAGGTTAGCCATTACTAGACTAGATTTACGCAGCACACAAATCCTCAAACAATTCACCTTCATTTTAGCCTAGCCTAACACTGTGCAAACACAGTAATCAAAAATGAACTAGGTTAGGAAACTATCGAAAGTCTGAGATAGTAAAAAGATTCCATTCTTACGTGCACTTATAAAACTTTGCAACTATAAAACTAAGCTTCAGAATGAAATATTTCTGTCTGCATTTTAGTATCCAAGTACGATAGAAAAGTGGAATTCCCTGTGTGCAACCCATTCGATCATCTCTTCAATCTTCATTCACCTGGTGCCTTTGAGGTGAATTGGATTCCCACAATCCCACTGCTAGTTTTGCAAAATTGGTTCCCATTTATTTCTCTGATTAGTATTTACAGGCAAAGAGATTGCGGGACAGGGAGAGGATGTCCATGGGTTACCTGGAGGCCTAAGGGCCTTAAGTTGTAACTTCACACCATGACTAAGGTTTCTGTAGTGCCCGCCCCAGGGTGACCTTATCTGTCCAAGATGGAGCAGCCATCAGAATTTTTATTAGTTCAAAACCTGTAGAGCCTGAACTTACTCTTCATCCAGTCCTCGGTTTTCCCCATTACCCTCAATCAGGAAATTAGAAGCAAAAGATAACATCTTCTATTCTCCTTTTTTAAAAAAAATCAGTAAGGAAAAAAACCTTTAATTTCACTTGCCTCTCAAACTGTTTTCTGTTTGCATTTCTGGTCCATAGTTGCATAAAGAAATACAAAAATTGCCTTTGAATTCAGCAACATAAAGGAGGCCTAATTTTTTTTTTCCAGCCGCCTGTTACCATAGCCTCTGGAAATAGATTTTAAAAATGTCATCCTTCTCACTGGCTCACCTCTCTCTCCCTGGTCGCCTTCCCAACTGACTAATAGCTTTAGGATCTGTCCTTTCCCTCTGATGGTTGGCAACTGCTACAGTCTTTAAACCATGTTGACTTGACCTAAATTGTGCTGCCTACTGCTTCTGTGTAATGAGGAGCTCAGTTCTCAATGAACATGCTTGATGGGTATATTGGAGTTTTTAAAAAATGTGTTTTGCAGGGTATGCAGGGTCAAAAATGTAGGAAAAAACCCAACAACCCTTAAGGTGGCAGTTGTGACATTGCAATTATCACTCAGCCACACACATGACAAACAGATGAAGCTTCAATGGTAACATCAGAGTCGCTATCTTCTTTCTTTCTCTTTTTTCAAACCCTCCCTGCAGACATTTACATAGTCCAAGTACATTTAAAGAGTCCTACCATTGTTGCAAAAAAACAACAACCTAACAACCCTATGTTAAGGGACTATGGGTGGGTGTGCTAGGTGTGTGTATGTGTGCACATAGCAATAGCAATAGCACTTGGACTTCTATCCGCTTCATAGTGCTTTTACAGCCCTCTCTAAGCAGTTTACAGAGTCAGCCGATTGCTCCCAACAATCTGGGTCCTCATTTTACCCACCTTGGAAGGATGGGAGGCTGAGTCATGTTAGATTTTTTAAAATAAAGATGCTTCCTTTCATCCAGAGCAAAAAAGATTGTAAAGTCAGGCACAATTGGCTTAATCGACCTTGCTTAGCAATGGAAATTCTGGTTCCAATTCTGGTCATACGTTGAGGACCACCTGTGTTGAGGGGAAGGGGAAACAGTTTAAATAGTGGCCAGACCCCTAAAATCATTGCCAAATGCACCCTGTTTTATGTGCATTGGCACAGGTCAAAGAAGGGGAAGGTTATGAGGTAAATCTTGATTTTTTAATTCCTCCGCATCTCATCCCTGGGTAGCAAAAGTTGCTAATTGTGCAATGACGGTGTATGTGTGAGGTAGTGTGCCTCTTGCAAGGAAAGACGCCAGGTCAGCTATACAGGAAGTCCTTGACTTATGACCACAACTGAGACCAGAATTTCTGTTAGTAAGCAAGGCAGTTGTTCAGTGAGTCACGTCCGATTATATGATCTTTTTGCCTTGGTTGTTAAGCAAGTTACTGCGGTTAAGTGTATCATGTAGTTGTTTAGCAAATCTGGTTTCCCCATTGACTTTGCTTGTCAGAAACTGCCTAGAAGATCACAGATGAGGATCACGTGGCCCTGGGACATTGCAACCATCCTTAATATATGCCAGATGCCAAGTATCTGAAGTTTGAACAAATGACCATGGGCACTCTGCGTGGAGTGCAAGTGTGAGGACAAATTGTAAATCACTTTTTTTAGTGCCATTGTAATTTTAAACAGTGACTAAATGAGTGGTTTTAGGTCAAGGACTACCTGTAATTTGCATGTATAGCTTAGAAGCTGGTTGGGGGTATATGTGCTTTCCTATGTGGCTGTGTGCCTTTCTCTGTGGCTCCTTCTGTGCATGTCTGCCTGTCTCCATTAAAAAAAAGGAAGGTATCCAGAAATACATGCACATTTGAGCCTTGGACACATGACGGTTGCAGGGAGGGGTTGTGCCCGCCCAGCTGGAGTTGCTCGTGCAGACATCTGCTGCATCAGCTCAGGGCCTCTGACGCCTTCCCTCACTCCTTCGATCCTCTTTACGAGACTTCATCCAGCTAAGCCAGGCCTATAAATCCCAATGCTGGGAAAAATCACCCTCCCTTCCTTCCTTGAGGTCTCAGAGCTGCGCCACATGATGCCAGCTTCTTCTGTCCCATGCTACTAGGTCTTTGTCTCTTGGCCTGAGGAGAATGGAAAACAAAATCTTGGGTTTGTCTTGGCATGATGTGAACCTCTTTGTCCATGTCTTCTGAAGGAGAACAACCAGGGGCTTCAAGTTGCTTGGTACTGTACTTCAGCCAATACCTAGTTCTTAACCACTGACCAACTTTGGGTAGACTTGAGGTACAGAACATCTGTACAGCCACTCACTGTCGAGACCCAGTCTGCTTATTTACTGATCTCTCATAACAGCCACAAAATGTGTTAATCCATTAGTGCCAGCAATTCTTTGTTATGTTTCCAACCTTACGTTGCTTAGAGAGCCACCCAAATTTAAAGAGTTTTAAGGTGAACACCTACAGAGTTTCACATGCCCATGTTGCACCAAACAGGAATATCTTAGCAACTGCATTTCTTCATGTTTTGCTCCAGGGAGTTGCAATTGGGTGTCTCTGTAAATAAGATCGGGTGAAAAGACTACATTTGCCATCCTGTCAGATATAATCCTATTCTACCTGAGATTAATCTGGCCTCAAGACTTAACAGAATATCAGAGTTGGAGGGGATCTTGGTCTTCTAGTCCAACTCCCTGCTCAGGCAGGAAGCCTATTGAGACAAATAGCTGTCCAATCTCTTCTTTAAAACTTCCAGTGTTGGAACACCCACAAGTTGGTTTCTTAGTAAGTAAGTAAGTAAATTGTTCCATTGATTAATTGTTGTAAAGGTTAGGAAATTTCTCCTTAGTTCTAGGTTGGTTCTCTGCTTGATTAGTTTCCATCCATTGCTTCTTGTCCTGCCTTCAGGTGCTTTGGAGAATAGGTTGAACCCCCTCTTCTTTGGGGTAGCCCCTTAGATGTTGGAATACTATTATCATGTCACTCCTAGTCCTTCTTTTCATGAAACTAGGCATACTCATCCTACTTCTCAACCCTTCTTTTAACTGCTTCTTTTGCCATAGCTACCCAGTTTGGCTAAGTCTATTTTATTTCTCTCAATCCAAACACCCTTCTTCCTGGATGTCTGATCTTAGGCATCCTACCTCTTAATTTCTAAATGCAAACATAACCGTATTTATGTGTGGATCTCCATGATGAGCAAAGGGGCATAATGCAACCTTTTAATGCCCATTAACGTTTTGACTCAAGAAAATTGTTTGGGAGTCAGTGGCTTTAACGGTGTTCAAGAAAGCCATTTAGCTGAGTCTTGCAGCCAGCAGCAGGATTGAGGCCTGCTCATTCCTAAGTTTGCAGGGTAAACACAAACTGGCCAGGTCCTTGGGTGAATTTACTCTGTTACCCTCAAGTATCTATTTGTTTTGAAGCGTCTTCGCCTTGCCTTTCTTAACTATTCTATCCAAGCAGATTACAATAAAGCTCAGCAATTTGGTCTCCTTCCAATCCAATGGCCAGCAAAACTGTAAAACAGGGACCAAAAGCCTTCACTTGGACGTAGTGTAAAGACAATGACGTCAGAAACCACAATGCCGTAAGAGGAATTTGCTTTTCTGGGATTAGCCCAAGGCCTGCTGTTACCCCAGAATGGTAGGTGAGAGGGAGAGGAGATATTGAGAAGATCAACATGGCATGTCTGGAGAGAGAATCCCTTTTCAGCCAAATTTCTCTAGGATCAGGGGAGTTGAAAAACTTCAGGAGTACTGAGGCCATCGTGTTTTTATTCCACCTGCTGGGAATTCCACTTTAATTAGTACTGCTGGCCAAGTTGGCAACCTGGGTAAGATGTTGCCTGAAGCCCTTCCTACCTGTGCCACCTCTCATCCCTTCTCCATGCTTTTCCCCCCCAACTGTCTTCACCCAGTGCTTTACACTTGGGTTTCTTTTATTAACTGGCAGGCTGAAAGTGCTACTCATATCTAAGGCCCTGTCTAATATTTTTTTGAATCCCGAAATAAGAGCTTGGCCTTATTTTCGGGGAGGTCTTATTATTTTGGGGCACGAGGAGCAAGATGGAGCTCCTCTTTCCATTTTTCCTGATTTCCAGCTCTGCGTTTAAATATTTTCGGGGAGGGCTTATTTTCGGAGGGGAGGCTTATTTTAGCGCATGCGCTCAAAAGCCCGACTGGGCTTATTATCAGGGGATGTCTTATTTTGGGGGAAACAGGGTACCTAAACATATTATGAAAGAGAGGCTGATTCTCCTATTGCATAATAGGAGGGAGAATAAAGAGGAAAAGATTTTTGAGGCATAGGAAATTTCCTCCTGCGTTCAAATGTACAGATGACTATCAATAATTCGGTTAACAACCATTCAGAGTTACAATGGCACTGAAAAAAAGTCAATCCTTTTTCTTATAGCCATCATAGCATTTCTACGGTCACGAGATCAAAATTCGGGCACTTGGCAACCGGCTTGCCTTGGTTAATCTGCCTTGCCGTGAAGCGTGCTTTTAAAAGCATTTCAGCTCCAGGGGCAGGCGGAGAAAAAACCCCAACCATCTTTGAAATCCAGGCCGATGCCTTTGCTCCTGGCAAGGGGGAAAATATGCATTTTGCTCTCTAACACAACACCGGATAGCTTTTCCATGAAAACACCTTGACTCACCCCCTCCTTCACCCTCCCTCCTGACCCAGCATCACTGTTTCCGAAGAGACCTTTTCTTTCCTTACCTCATGGTGAAGGCGCCGGGATGACTCTCTTGCAGGAAAGGAATTCCCTAACCCAACAATCCTTCTCTCTCTGCCCTGCCTGTCCAGCAGACATATGTTCAGAAGTGCTGCCAGATGTTTTTGAGGGGCCATTCCTGAGTTCCCTCCACATCCTAGGCAGGCCGTTTTCACACCTAGCCTAACCCTCAGAAAGTCCCCTGAAGGCCCCCCAACCTCCATAAACTGAACATAGACACCCTTAGTCTTAAAATGCTCCCTCTCTATCTTGGCAGATGCTCTTCCAGTGAAATGCACCTCAGAGAGAAGCAGAATTTGGGGTGAGGGTGGGATGGGATGGGGGGGTTTCTTGCTTAAGTAAAGCAAGGTTTAGAAAACTATGAAAAGTCATCAAATGCTTCAGTTTCATATTTCTGCAGTATAGGTAGTCCTCGACTTACAACTATTTGTTTCGTGACCGTTTGAAATTACAGTGGCACTGAAAAAGGTAATGTAAGGCTCACACTTATGACCATCATAACCAGAGGTGGGTTTCAGCAGGTTCTGACCAGTTCTGGAGAACCAGTAGCAGAAATTTTGAGTAGTTCAGAGAACCGGTAGTAAAAATTCTGACTGGCTCCGCCCTCATCTATTCTCTGCCTCCCGAGTCCCAGCTGATCAGGAAGAAATGGGGATTTTGCAGTAACCTTCCCCTGGATTGGGGTGGGAATGGAGATTTTATAGTATCCTTCCCCTGCCACACCCACAGAGCCGGTAGTAAAAAATTTGAAACCCACCACTGATCATAACATCCAGGGGTGGGTTCTACTTACCTTTACTACCAGTTCTCAATGGGAGTGCAAGTGCGTGTGCATCTCTGTGCATGTGCAAATTGTCATTTTGGACATCCGGGCGGGTGGGCAGAGCCTCCTGCCACTTTTACTACTGGTTCTAAAGAACCGGACAGAACTGGGAGCAACCCACCCACAAATAAGATCTCCACAATCACATGAATCAAAATCTGGGAACTTGGCAGCCAGCATGTATTTATGACAACTGCAGCATCCCAGGGTCATACATGAGACCTTCCCAGCTAGCTTCTGACAAGCAAAGTCAGTAGGAGAAGCTAGATCTGTTTAATGACCACGATTCACTTAACATTGACCCACTTATCAACCATGGCAAAAAAAGGTTATAAAATTGTGCATGACTCAATTAACAACCTTACTTAGCAACAGGAATTCTGGGACCGATTGGGGTGGTAAATCAAGGCCTCCCTGTACGGTGTTACCTTTTGAAAGGATCATATAAGAGATTTTGTTCTTCCATTTTCTGGTCTTTACACGTTTCTTTACCTCATTTGCGATCAACCAACCTCAGTGTGACTGTGACCTATCTGTAAAATGACATTAATAGGCAGCATTAACTTGGCTATTGTATTAAACCACCGTCTAGGTTTGCACCCTAAACTCACCAAAATGATCTGGGTTCACCCAGAGGGCAAAGCGACATGCAACCACATAGTCAAGACTAACTCTGTTAAGGTGTTGTGTGAATGGGCCTGCTAAGACTGATTTGATTTGGTGAAGGGTGTTGGGTGAACATAGCCATAGAATACAGCAGTATCACAGGATTTATTTTGAGTAGACTTAATTAGGAGCTTAAAAATTTTTGAACCAGGAACCGGCTGCAGGGATTAGATCACCTCAAGGCCCCAGACAAACACACACACACGTACACAAATATTTTAAAATATTCCTTGACACTTCTCTCTCACCAAGTGGAAGAAAGAGGTCTTTTGAAGAAGGAATGTCGGTGCAAAGGTGGGGGTTAGATTCCAGGAGAAAAAATGTGTATAAACTAACATCAAATTCTGCAGGCACTATGTTAATCCATCAAAGTGTCACAGAAAAGGACATGACTAGAAAACAGTTTCATTTGACAAAAGCATACGGAGATGGGCCTTGATCCTTTAGCCTTAGAGGATGAAAGGGGCCTTAGATGAATGGAGAAGTACACATACAGTCTATGCATTAAACCTACTTTTGAAGATCCATTTTTAAGCCTAGGAGTGTCAGTCGGATAAAACACTAACCTTAGTTCATTATTTGTGGTTTACAAATAGTCCTCCACTTACGACCATAATTGACATCAGAAACTTCAATGTTAAGCGATGCTAGCATTAAGTGAGATGTCACATGACTAAAACCTTTTTTTTATGGTCATTAAGCGAGACATCATATGGCTCACTCATGGTCTTCTGCTGGTTTCCCCATTGCATGTTGGAAGCCAACTGAGAAGGTTGCAATAATGTGATCTGGGACTTTCAAACATCATAAATACCTGCCGATTGCCAAACACCTGAACCACAATAAGGTGACTACAGGGTGCCATGATAGTCATAAGTGCAAGAACCGGTTGTAAGTCACTTTTTCAATGCCATTGTAACTTTAAGCAGTCACTAAAGGAACAGTCGTACGTTGAGAATTACCTGTATTCTGTTTTGCAAACTCACCATTCAGTGTAGCATGTAAAAATCAGAGCGGATTCAATCATGTTCATTCAGAACAAGCTTCTGGAGCAAACACAGCCAGCAATCCCAGGACTGCAGAAGTGGGGACATTGAAAATGAATGTCAACAGTCTTATGTCTATGGAGATTCTCAGTCATCCAGGTCATGGTTGTCTCAAAAGTGCTTTTTCAAAAAGCAACTGGACTTTCTCTCTTTTTGCTTGAAGGCATTTCACTTCTCATCCAAGGAGCTTCTTCAGAACAGAGGATGTTTCTTGGATGAGAAGCAAAACATCTTCAAACCAAAAAACAAAGAAAGTCCAGTTGTCTTTTGAAAAAGGCAACTTTGGGTAAACAAGTTTAGAAATTTGCCCCCAGCCTAAGATCTCTCCCCAAGCTTCTGGAGAGCTCCTTATTTGTGAATTCTCTGACTTTAAGGGTTCGTGTTAAGCCATGAGAACCAGTCAAAAGTGAGTTAGTAGAGTCCAGAATAGTAAAATAAATAAATGAATGGAATCTCTTCAAGGGGCTAATCAGGATAGAGTTTTAAAATGTTTTCCAACTTTTAAAAGGAAGGGATACCCTTCACAGAGGTATAGACATTCCTTGGTTCTCTTTCTCACACACTTCAAAGTCTAACTCTCAGGGAAAGAGGAGACTGCCCCTTGTTCCCCGCTGAATCAGAAAAACAGATTCCCCCTATAAAAGAAATGAGCAAGAGTTTACAAGTAAATTTCACACTCTCAAGAATTCAGAAATGGAAGTTTCCCATCACTCTCTAAATGTTAATCAGCTCACCAATACAAGAAAGTCTGTGTCACACCCAACAATAGTTTCATGAATAGTCCCAATTTATGAGTCATTACCACTGACTGTCTCTCCTGTGGTTTATTCAGAGATGGTAGTCCCATATATACAGGTGATGTTTTGGAAAAGTTGGTTTTCAGTCACTGGCTTTCTAACAGCCATCCTTGGCCTTTCTCTCTCTTTTCCTTTGCAGACGGTGTGTGTCAGATTGTAGTGATGCTACTGAGTCTGTATGAAGGACTCTGGGCTGCACCTAACCCCAGACTAAAGCCCACAGACCCCCGGATGGAGTTTGATTCCATTATTGCCTTGACCAGAAACCTGCTAACTGATACCAAGACCCTCTCCAATCACTTTGTAAGTCCAGAAACCTTCCCTATTAGAGTCAATTGGATATGATGATGGTGATGATGATGATGATGATGATGATGATGCAAAGAAGCAGAAAAAAACCCCAGTAAATCTTGTACTCAAGTCATGCAAGTTTCCATACATTGATTATAAACCAACACAGTGGCCAAAATGATTCACTGGAACATCTCTATAAAAATTATCATGTACCAATTATGAAAAATTGATGGGAACATATACTTGAAAAAATAATAAAAAATGAATAGGTTAAAATATTGTGGGATTTCCTATTATAGACTGATAATCTTGGGTCATAACACACCAGATTAAATTTAACTGGTTAAGAGGAAGAAAGCATGGATAATTGATGTGGCAATACCAGGGAGTAGTAGAATCGAAGACAAAGAAGACTGGAAAGTATCAAGATCTCTGGAGAGGATCTCTGGTGGTTCAGCAGACTAAAAGCATTATAATTAAACACGAGCTGTCTGCAATTACTGTGTTCGAATCTCACCAGGTTGAATCAGCCTTCCATCCTTTCTAAGGTAGGTAGATTGAGGACCCAGTTTGTGGGGGCAATAAGCTGACTTTTTTGTATAAATATACAAAAGTATGAAGGCTATTGCTTAACACATTGTAAGCCGCCCTGAGTCTCTGGAGAAGGGCAGCATATAAATCAAATTTTTTTGAAAAAATCGAAACTGAAAGACAATGGTATAAACTAGTTGTGATGATCCCAGCAGTTATCAGCACACTGGATGCCATATCAAAAACATCTTGGATGGCACTTAGACAATATGCAGGTTGACAAAATGTCCATCTGTCAATTGCAAAAGGCCACACACCTTGGATCTGCAGATATACTATGCTGATACATTATGACATCCTAAATTCTGGGGAAGAATTCTACAGAACCATTTTTACAGAATAACAGAGTTGGAAGAGACCTGCTTGGAGGTCTTCTAGTCTACACTCAATGCGTATGAAGGCCAACACCAGTAAAGAAGTGGCACTTGTGACTTCACATTGTTGTGAAGAGATAACAATAATAACAATGGAATAATAATAACAGTGGAAGCAGCCTTTATAAATATATAAAAATCTGGATAGTGGGCATTGCCATACCTGGAGACAGCAGAAGAGAAGAGAAAGAATTTGAGACAATCACAAAATACAAATCCTGAAAATGGAAGCACAGTAGAACAACTATGACAAAAGAAAGCAAAAATAGTACCAATAGTGATAGGCACCTTGGGTGCAATCCCAAAACATCTGGCGCACCATTTGAACACCATCGGCATTGATAAACTCACCATCAGCCAATTGTAAAAGGCAGCTTTGCCTGGAACAGCTTCCATCCTGCAACGATTCTTCAAACACCATCAAACAACATCTGCCTATCCCAGCTCTTTGGGAAGGTCTCAATAGGTAGATGAAAATGCCAAATTCAGTGTAAACATGGCTGATTGTGCAATCAAACATAAGAAAGAATGTTGCCTTCTATAAAGGCAGGAAATTGTTCACAGAGCAGTAGAAAGGTAGACAGAGTTTGTTAAGACAGGGTGGTTTTTCCCAACCGTAGCAACTTGAAGGTAGGGTTAGGGTTGAGAAATACTGAGGTACACAAAAAACTGCAGAGAGTGTGTCTGGATTTTTTTCAATATTTGCTTCTGTGCAACAACACCCTGTGCCTATGTGTGCTTGTGCATGCGCACAATGAAACCCAGAGCAGGCTGCATATATTCTTGGGTCATATGACCAGGGAGTGGGTAGGCTTAGAATGGAGCAGTTGGCAGCATTCTGAGCCACTGCCCAGCTGCCTCCCCTATAGAGATGCATTGGAGAGACATTTTCTGCATTGTTTTTCTCTACTGCCTGCAGCCTTATTCAGCCCATTTTTGACCTCAATTTTTCTTTTGCTGGTTTTTCCCATCATACCAAATTTGGTACCATTCTCTTCATTTTCCAGAGACTTGTTCTACTGACAGGCCAGCAGGCAGATGTGTTAGGAAGAATAAGGAGAAAATGCCACTTAGCCTCTAATAAAAATCAGTTATCTTAGATTTGGAGGATGTTTGGGTTATTGTTTAGATTATGCTAAATTAGTCCTTTTAAAAGCAAGGTCTGCTTTTCTTGTCTTCATAGTTCTCTCTCTTTGTGTTCCCTGTACAGAAGAAACACTTCCCAGCAGATGGTGAACACAAGCTTGAAACACTGCCAGTTTTATCCATGAATGCTGTAGAACTTGCCAACATTCAGGTAAAACAGCTTCCTTTTTTTTTCTGGTTCCCCTTTAAGATTCTTTGTGGCATAATAGCTTGTTTCCAGAAGCCAGTCTTTCCCAGTTTGATGCACTCTGTGTGTGCTGGATGGAGTAATGTAGTCCAAAATATCTAGAGAGCATCGGTTTGAAAAAGGTCCATCATCTGTCTGATTGGAATAAAAGGATTTCAATGAGAATACTGACTTTCAAATATGCTGAATAATGGTTCTGGTTATGTCCCAAGTTGGTGGGAATTGTATTCCAGCATAATTTGGAGGACAATAAGCTCTGGAAAGCCTTGTAGGAAGTCCAATTCGTGATAATTTCAGATGCGTCACAGCAGCTTTCTCTAACTAAACCAGGAGCGTCAAACTCAAGGCCTGGTGACCAGATCCGGCCTGTGGGGCTTTTAGATCTGGCCCGTGGGGCCGCCCTGGAAATTGGAAGGACTGGCTCACGATGCCTCTGCCAATGAAAATGGAGCTCCATGTGCAGCCCTCCTGAGCTCCCTTTTTGCTGGTAGGGGATTGCAGAAGGCCGTCGCACCCGAAAATGGAGCTTGGGAGGGCCCCATGCGGTATTCCTGAGCTCTGTTTTTGCTGGCAGAAGATTGTAGGAGGCAATTGCAGCCAAAAATGGAGTTTGGGAGCCCATTTTCTCTGGTACTTGGTCCACAGACACCCCGACATAAGTGATGTCAATCACAGACACCCACCCTAGCCACGCCTACCCAAGGTCAAACACAACCCCGATGCGGCCCTCAATGAAATCGAGTTTGACACCCCTGAACTAGACACTGTTAAGATATATGAACTTCAACTCCCAGAATTCCTCAAACAGCATAGCTATTGCTGAGAATTTGAGGAACTAGGCTGGGAAAGGCTGCTTCATCATCATTCCACTTTTCTTTTCCTTTTGGTGACTTTTCCTTAGAGAACTTTCCCATTTTCTTTGGAGATTTAAATCAAACCAGTTGCTGTCCCATGTCCCTAACATCTCAGTTGCTCCATTGCGAGGCAAGAATAGGGCAGCAATATCATTCTCCTTCATAATTTCTCCTTCCTCCAGGTTTCTGCAGGTCTAGCCCGGTTTGCCTCCGATTTTCAAAGCTACCAACGGCATTTTGAGTGGCTGAAGAAGTCAGCAACATGGTTGCGGCCCATGGAACATGATATTGGCACAGTGCACACTCGGCTTGAACGCCTCCTTAGGAGACTGGAACACATGGTAAGGCTGGAATGAGTGTGCTCAGAACAATAATATCTGCATTGCAAACCTTGAAGCAGCCACCAGGTGGTAGCAAAGTATTCTGATTTTTCTGTGTCATTTTGCTGCCATCTAGTGGTTTCCTGAATCTTTGCACTCCAGATATGCTAGCTCTAAATTAGCTGTATGATCATTAGGGACAGTTGTCTAAATTGAGTTCGTTATTCTTTCTGTGGACAATTCATCTCACACTTGTTGTTTTCCTCTCCAGATGACGAAGCTCAATGTCACACGATCCAATGACGCTTTTCCAACCCTCCCAACCCATGGGACCCACTGGTCTGTTGTCCAGGCTGGACATGCCATTGTCCACTCATTTCACCTTTATTTAGACTGGGCAGCTCGAGTGCTGGTCTTGATCCGGAACAAGTTATGAAAAACCAAGAAACAAAACTGTCCAGGATGTTTTGGAGATGTTCTTCATAGACCAGGAACTCTTAGCTGCATATTCCCTATGGAAGAGGGCTCAAAGAAGGAAGGAAAAGCGATGAGACTAGATTCCTCTTTTAGCAGGTGAAGTGAAGTGGGAAAAGAGAAGATTTGTCTACCCACTCATAACTTTTCCACATTGTGGGGATGTTGTGGAAGAAGAGACAGCTTTTTGAATTCCCTCAGAATGATCATCTTATCTTCTCCCTGCAGGCTTGGAAAAATAATTGGGGAAAGCATGCTACCCCTTCTTTCAAGGAAATTTTTAAACCCTCCTGCTCTCCATTGATAGAATATAACTCATTCGGACATGTGCATCGAACTGTGTCAAGTAGAGGGGAACCCATCTTGGAGGATATCATTTACGAATCCTTGCAGTATTATCCATAATAGTGATGGAATCCCTGTTTCAGACACAACTTTGAGGCCAATATTGATCTTGCCTGCAGGGACACAATCTATGTTGCCCTACCAGTTTATGCTGGGGAGAGTGGTGTGAGGAGGAGCCATATGTCTAGGCTGATATGTACTCTGGTGTCTGATGTGCAGATAGATACATGTTGGTTGAGATTTGTGGAAGTTCTAATCTCAACATAAGCGGAGGGCATAAGGTTAGCGGTAGCTTTTCCATGGAAAGACACTGCTATTCTGCTAATTGAGAATAACAATAGCACTTAGACTTATATACCGCTTCATAGTGCTTTACAGAGTTCCCCAACCTTTCTGGTGGGGTGGGCGGGTAGCGGGTGTGGTTCCAAGTGAACTATCAGCAAGCGCATGCATGCAGCTCCATTTGCATGAGCAGTGGGCATACGCCCTCACCACTTGTGCAAATGAAGCGTGCACGCACATGTCCAAGTGGGGATGCATGCGCACGTGCTCCTCCGCCACTTCCACGGCACAGTTCCGTACGGCTCACAGTCCAGTAGTATGTCACAGCCAGGAGATTGGGGACCTCTGCTCTAAGCGGTTTACAGAGTCGGTATATTGCCCCCAACAATCTGAATCCTCATTTTACTAATCTTGGAAGGACGGACGCCTGCGTCAACTTTGAGCTGGTCAGGATCGAACTCCTGACAGTGGGCAGAATCAGCCTGCAATACTGCATTGTAACCACTGCACCACTAGGGCTCCTCCATAAGAACCTGCATAAAGGCATACTGGATACCTCAAAATAGATTCTGGAGCATAAAGGGAGGAAAGGTATATCTTGCAGTGAAGAAGAATGCTCTTTTTGGAGAGGCTGGACCTTTTCAACCTGTCATCCTCATTTCAGTAATAGACCCCCTATTGATTTCTCTGTATCCATTACAGGATATCCAATGCAGGTCAAAACCTGTAGCCATAATCAACAGAGAATTAATATCTTCAGCCTGTTAATTAGCATTTTGATCCTATTAACCTTAAACGAATGCTCCTCGCACAAAATTAATAGAGCAACTGCAAGATTGTTGGCAAGATATTGTTTTGAGAGGGGAGGACTAATTTGCAAATATAAATCCATTAAGGAAAAGCACAAGATGGAGAGACATTGCTCTGTTTCTCTCAAACATGCATTTATCAAAAGAAAACATCCCCCCCCCTTTAGAAAAGCAACTATATCATTACTCATATGCACATTTATGGAGATTCAATTAACTGGACAAGCAATTAAAGTTGAAACAGTTCAACAGGATCAGGAAAAAAAAAACTTTTTTTAGGCATTTGGGTCACTTTTCTCCTAATGAGATATTTGCTTAGAAGTATATAAAATTAAATCTCAGAGTTTTCTCTTTTCGTTCTAAAAATACCCTCTTACACATAAATATGCAGTTCTTCTTTTGTTACTTCAAAGGAATTTACCTGAGAATGAGGAAAGTGAAGTTGAGGTTATAGGAAATTATGTTCCAGTTTCCAAATAAAAACCTTGATAAATAAGAGAATTCCTGCTCTCCTTTAGCAGCAGCACCCCCTGCTGGGTGAATTGTGTTTCTGTTAGGCTAGTCAGCATAGGAAAGTTAACTGGGCAGAAAGACCAAATACATTTGCTTCAAATTCAGAAGAATTTAAAAAATTGCAATAATATCCCACACTACACAGTTGAATTAAAACAGGATCATGCAACACAGAAATAAGAACAGAAGTCTAATCCTTCCTTTCAGAATAATAATATTTTTTAAAATAGGGTTTTCTTGTTTAATATTCTTTAATGCAAGAATAGGCCCCCATGGCCTCCAGATATTGCTGGATTCCAACTCCCATCATTCCCCTGAGCAGTATGGCCACTGATCAGGGATAATAGTAGTTGTTCTCCATCAACATTTGGCTCCCTATTACTGTACGAAATTATTAACTCTTCTCTTTTTCCAATAACCCTATACTTCATAATCCCTAATATTTATAAAATCGTTAGAATTCATCCTTGTAAGTTATTATTTTTTATTTATCTATTCCCAACCTGGGTCATTTTATTAATTATTGTTTTTGTCATTGTGGTTATTATTGTATTAATATTATTAATAATATTATTTTATTTTGAGTATTTTCCAAGTATTTATTGACCTGCCTCTCTCTCTCTTTTTCCCTCCAAATTTTCCTTTTTGTAATAAAAAAAGATTTTTTTTTTCGAACGATGGGGAAAATTACATTTGAAATAAAACTTCACAAAGGTCTAAATGAATGAATCTTGTCTTTATTGTATGTGGAAAGAGAGAGTGTAGTTCAGTTATTAGAAATGTAATCAATACAATGGCACTTGAAAAAGTGACCTATGATCATTTTTCACACTTATGATCATTGCAGCAACCCAACAGTCACATCAGTGGTGGGTTGCTCCCGGTTCAGACCGGTTCTATAGAACCGGTAGTAAAACCGGCAGGAGGCTCCGCCCACTGACCCCAATGTCATCAGGACGTTTCTGTGTATGTGCAGAAGAGCACGCACATGCGGCCCTGTTGAGAACTGGTAGTAAAGATAAGTAGAACCCACCCCTCGGTCACATAATCAAAATTCAGACACTTGAAAACTGACTCATATTTATGACGGTTGCTGTATCCCAGGGTCATATGATCTCCTTTTGTGACCCTCTGGCAAACAAATCCAATGAGGAGGTCAGATTCACTTAGCCACCATGATACTAACTTAACAACTGAAGTGATTCACTTAATAACTGTCTTAGCAACATAAATTTTGGGTTCAATTTGTGGTGATAAATTGAGCCTCCCTGCAGTCAATGGATAGAATAGCTGCAAATTCATGACCACTCTTGGTCATTGGGTTGTCTTACAAGACATCTGGGTCACTTCCAATGCTTACTGTTCTGATCTAGGCTTCCCAAGAGCATGAAGCAGACTCCTTGTCCCAACAAAAAAACCCTTTTTATTAAGTTACTGTGAATTCTTCTCATTCACATCCAGCAAAGTCTTTCAAGGGAGAATTTACGTCACAGACTTTATCTGGCTTGGAGAGCTGCCAGGCCGATATCTTCAAAACTTGGCATGAAGTGCCAAGAGAGTCATAAACCAATTAAGTGAACTAATTGTCTCTTGCAAACTCCACTCCCCTTTTGCTCCTCTTGGTGAATGGGAGGGGCCATTCACCATCCACCTGTGGCTTTACTCCTGACTCGACCCTTGTTCCTTAGGTGTTCCCTTCTCCTGACAGCTCTACGCATGTGCACACTGGGAACAGGCTCCAGCTGTTCTTCTGCCCCTCTGATGTCCGACTTCGAAGGCAGCTGACAACTGTCAGACGGCCTTGGCCCAGGGGTGGGTTCTAATATTTTTTACTACCAGTTCTGTGGGCATGGCTTATTTTGTGGGCATGGCTTAATGGTCATGTGACAATTATTTAGGATTTAGCAGAGGTACTGCTCTACCAGGCTTTTAACTGCTTGCAGAGCTGTACAGATCTACCCATTTATTTTTGCAGGCACTGATCTACTCATGTATTTTTGCAGGCACCAGTCTACTCATTTGTTTTCTTTTAACACTGATCAGCTATAGGGTGGCCCTTTGAAGCCCCGCGGCAAGAGTTTAAACAATTTTTTTCTCTCTAGCCATCAGCTGGGACTTAGGAGGCAGATTGGGGGTGGGGCCAAATAAAAGCTAAGAATATCGTGGGGGTGTATGGGGGGACGGGGACGGGTGGGTGGAAGAATCTGTTTGGTGACATCATATCGTCACCACTATCAGCTTGGGAGAACTGGGCCGAACCAGGAGGAACCCACCACTGCCCTGGTCCCATCTCTGCCTCCGACACAGAGCACTTATCAGAGCCTTTCCCATATTTCAGGATTGGCCCATGTTCCTCCCCAATCTCCTCACTGTCTGAGTCTGCCACCAGCTCTGCTGGTGGGCCAATACCTACAGCCTTTTTCTATCTGCCCTTAACATGGGCCTGCAATCTCCCCCTCCCCCCCTCCATGTTCCTGTGATGTACCTTCATTTCCTCTCTAACCCGGTGAGACAGGCCTACTCCATCCTTAGCTAGAACATGTTTAAAAGTAGCACTTTCCCCTCTTATTTTGATTCTTCCTGATGGAAACCTGGAAATGGGTAACATCTGTTAGGCATTCCCACCCATTATCTTGAAGTTGAGATGGCAATGAATGGGGACAGAGGCAACAGAGGCAGAAGCGAGATGGTCCAAGTAAGTTATCAAGTTCCATTGTTAGTGCTGCATAGCATTTTGCCAGCTCAAGGATGGTTAGACCCAGAGGTGGGCGGCACATGAATTAACAACTGTTTCACTCCAGCACTGAAAATGTGAGTGTACACACGGTCTTCTGTGTATGCACTTTGCACATGCGCTTGCATGAATGTGCGTGGCTTTAAAAAATGCAGCTAAATAGGACGCCATAATGCCGGGCTACTGGTTTGCATGAACCTGTCCAAATCAGCTGAATCCCACCCCTGGTTAGACAACCCTTCAACTTAGCTATGAGGAAAAGCAGCAAGCCTCCATCACAGCCTTCACCAACTTGATATCCTCCATCTATAACCATTACTCCAGCTAGCTTGGAACGTGCAGGTGGTCCTTGCCTTACAACAGTTCATTTAGAGACCATTCAAAGTTACACCAGCACTGAAAAAAGTGATTTATGACCATTCTACACACTAACAGCCATTGCAGCAATCTCATGGTCATGGGATCAAAATTCAGATGCTTGGCCACTGACTCATATTCATGATGGTTGCAATGTCCCGGCATCATGCAATCACTCCTTGTGATTTTTCTGACAAGCAAAGTCAATGACGAAAAGAAATTCACTTAACAATCATGCTACTAACTTAACAACTGCAATGAGTCACTTAACAACTATAGCAAGAAATTTTGTAAAATGGTTCAAAACCTCACTTAACAAAGGTCTCACTTAGCAACAGAAATTTTGGGCTCAGTTTGTGGCTGTAAGTCAAAGACTACCTGTACATGGGGTGTTATCTAAAGTGGAGAACAAGTGGTTTGACCAGATCCTGATTTGTTATGATCAGATAATAAAGGTCAGACTCAGTTCTGGCATCCCTTGCCAGCCCCTTGCCCTATGTGCCATGTCCTTGATCCTTCACCATGGACTGTGGCAACTTCGATGGATGGGCCATTCTCTTGGCTTGAGTGGGAAACTTGAGAAAGTATCTTGCAGGAACATTGCTGGGACACTGATGGGACTAACTTGTATTTTTTTCAAGCAGAATGGCAGAGAAACATCTCCATTAAAGTTTTGGTTCCTCCTAAGTGGTCTGGGACATCCTTGGCAGCCATGGTAGGGGAAGCAGAAAGCCCAAGGATTTTCAATTTGCAAAAGCAAGACGGGCAATCAATCTGCCATATAATGAAAGACCTTTCTTTTGATCTGGAGAAACTTCAATCAAATGGACCAATTCCTAAACTAAATGCCAACTACGAACTATTTACTACAATTTCAGGAAAGTGCATTTCTGAAATAATACATACAAACTGAATTAGTTACATTCCTAAGAGGAAAATGAAGGGCAACATTAGATTTATAGTATATAATAAATGGACTACAGTAGAATATGTCAACAATAGAAAATAGAAGGAGCAGCAATATTTTACAGTGCAGAAAACATGGAGTTATCTTTCTTATTAGTATTTTTAAACATGCATCCAGGAGTAGGATTTAAAATTTGGGTGGAGGGCATATGAACAGCAAACAGCAAAGAGGATATACTAAATGGAACCATTTCCACAATTTTTTCAAGATGTAAAAACATCAGGCAAATGTGTCCTCTTTCTCCCTGTATTTGTAATTGCTTTAAATGTTTTGGTGGACATGATTTAGTGAAACAGATAAATATTTGGGATTAAAATTCAGGGAGAGGAACACAAGTTGAAATAATGTACTACTGACCATTATGCACTATCAGGGAGCTGGTATAATGGTATGTGAGAATTACCTTGGTAGACAGGAGAAAGAGCTGCAGTCTAGACATACATCTGATAAATATAATTTCAATTCAGAGAAAGGATAGGGATGGAGAAAGCATCTCAGAAGAGACCCTACTTAGTCTTTGGGGTGTAAAACTAAAGGAGGGAAGAATATCAGATTGATATTCTGATACTGTAATTTATAAGAAAGTTAGTATTAGTACTCATGATTAGATCTTCTTGTCTGGACTATCACAAAGGGTTGGCAGCTGATGAGATCAAAGACTTATGTGAACTCTCTGGATTTAAAATCAATGAAAATAAAACAAAAATAAGAAGAAGAATGTAACCTCTGAAGAAGAGTATGGAAAAAGAATTGTGATTATTTTGTGAAAAATTGTGAAATGACAAAAAAAATCCAATGAAATATTTGGATCTTTATTTGACAAGATGTAAAAAGAAAGAGAGACATATTTCAGAATAATTATAACAAATCATGGAAAGAGATTTTAAAGAAAGAGCTAGAAAGATGGGGAAAAAACTAAAACATGGTAATCTAGTACTTAAAATTTTACAAGCTTCAAAAGATAGGGGTGGTTAAATTATATTATTATGCCAGCATAACAAATATAATATATCTATCATGGATAAGAGAATGGATTAAAATGTAGATTGTCAAATATAGAAGGAGCTATCTTAGCCCATGGACTTCATATATACTTGTGGTATAAAGAAATAGAAAAAAAATAATTTGAAAACACATATTATAAAACAAGATTTGATAAAAAAAATATGGAATCTATTAAAATGAGAATAAGTCTGGCAATCTCGCTTTTAGCTTCACCATTAAATGTTTTTTTTCTCCAGGGATGAATATTTAATTTAATACTTGATTTAATTTAAGATTTAATCACATACACATACACCAATATGGTACATCCAGGTTCTAGAAATAGGCTAAAACACACCAAGAACTGCTTAATGAAGATAGGAATTTATTATGACTAATATACTTACAAAATGTTAGAAGATAATAAATGATCTCAAGAAAGGAGGAACTTTGAGAATGTCAGAGTTTGAAAGACTTACACAAAATCAAGATCACCTATTAAGATACCCATATAAATTGTTATTGAAATATGACATGAAGTTGTAACAAATAAAAATTATATTTTAATAAAGTAAAGTGAATGCATATCATGAGTCACAGTACAACAATCAGAAGAGTCATGGGGGGGAAATTAATACAATTTACTCCAAGTTATAATTTAAAGGAAAATCAGTGTAAAATATTTTACAGATGGTACATAACTCTGTCAATAATTACCAAGATAAGCAAATCATGTAACAATAAATGTTGGAAATGTCATAACAAAGAAGGATCACATGTAATGGCTATGTACAAAAAAACCCACAAAACTATTAACAGTGAACTACGTCAACATATTCAGAAAATCCTAAAACAAAATTTGCGCTGAAGCCACATTTATTCTTATTAAGCATAATTCCTGAAAATATAAATGGATTTACTAAGATACATGTTGATAGTTAGGAGAACAAATCTGTTACAACATTGGAACAGGTGAACTTTGCTGATGATATCAGATTGAGAAACCAAAACTGGAAAAAATGCGGGAATTGCAAAACTGATAATACCCAGTATATCTATAAAGCAGGGCAAATTTGGACATTTAGAATATGTGTTTTAGGAAAAAAGATGAGACCAATCAAAACTAATAGATGAAAGGATTTCAACAGATACCAGGAGGCGATCTTTAATATTTAATGTACAGTTTAAATATCTAGATTGTGGTCAGTAGTTGAGGAAATAAATGGCTGAGAAGAGAAGAACTGTAACTAGAAAGTTTTTTCATAGTATTTTTGTTTGTGTTTTATTTATGCTTAGAAGTTGCTGCTTTTTAATGTGATTCAGCTTTTAGTTTTCAATATAGATCTTTTTTCCCTTTGTATTTCATTAAATAATATAGTAAAAGTACTGTAAATTTTTTTTTAAAAAAAAGACATTTTTTTTACCCAATCCCTAACCCTTTTGTTGTTCTGGGCTCTTTCCTAGTTATGGGATAGGCTATTTATGAGACCACACAGAAAACTGCCACCAATTTTGTTTTGACCTCTCCCATTGATTCTCTACTGGTGCATCGGGCCTTATAAATTGTATATGCCTCCCTGGAAGCAAAGAATGGTCTACTTGGGGTGACATGCCTGTTATTTATTTATTTATTATATATTTATTTATTGGTTCTATTTATATGCCGCCCTTCTCCAGAGACTCAGGGTGGCTTACAATACGTTAAGCAATAGCCTTCATACTTTTGTATATACCTGCTTAGTAAGGTTTTTGGCCCCCCCAAGCAGTGTTCTTTTTTATACAAAGTCAGCTTATTGCCCCCACAATCCGGGTCCTCATTTTACCTAACTTGGAAGGATGGAAGGCTGAGTCAACCTTGAGCCTGGTGAGATTTGAACTTGCAGTAATTGCAGGGAGCTGGCAGTTAAGTGCTACTTAACAGCACTTTAGTCCGCTGCATCACCAAGGCTCTTTTAATCCACCTACAGATACTTGTTGAATGGCTATTCCTTGAATCCCAGAATTTGATGTCCAGCAGTTGTTCAGATGTTCAGCAGTTGAACACTGCTGAAATTAGAAAGGGGCTGTACAACTATTGGGAGCAAGTAAATCTTAAAGAAAAGGGAAGATTTGGAGCACACTGTAGCACAAGAATCCATAGAAATGAATATCTAAAGATAATGGATTCTTGGGCTAGAGTGTGCACAAAATCTTCCTTTTTTATTTAAGATTTACTTGCTCCCAATGGTTGTACTAAGAGCCAGTTAAGGACCCAGACTAGAAACTGGGAGAATATGAAGTCTAGTCTCTCCTTAGATACAAATCCAAGTGAATGACTATGAGCCAGTCACTCTTGCTTAGCTCTAGGTTTGGTTCAGCAGTTAAGACATTAGATTAGAAACCAGGAGACTGTGAGTTCTAGTTTCACCTAAGTATGAAAGCCAGCTGGGTAACTTTGGGCCAGTCATTCTCTCAGACTGTGATGTCAGGCTTGGGTGACAAGCCAGTTGGTCAATTGGAGCAATCATGGATCAACACTTGGTTCGTCATCCCTCCCCCAAAAGTGGATCCTTCATCTGAAGGGGAGAAACCCCCTCTTGCTCAGTCCTAGGAACAAGCCAAGGGGAAACACTTCCAAAAATCTTGCCAAGAAAGTTGCATGGGTTAGTTCAGAAGTCAGCACTGACTTGAAGGTTAAATAAAGAACCAACCAATCGGGTGAATGCTGCATTGATTTGGATGGAACAGACCATCTCAGATAAGCTGTTCCCGTCAGGATGCAAGATACCATTATTAATATCATTATTCTTATATATTGCTATTATACATATAATAAAAAGAGCCTCAGATAGCTCGACGGGCTAGGTAGCCTGTTATTAACACCCAGCTGTCTGCAATTATGCGAGTTCGAGGCTCAAGGTTGACTCAGCCTTCCATCCTTTCTAAGGTAGGTAAATTGAGGACCCAGTTTGTGGGGGCAATAAGCTGACTTTGTATAAATATACAAAAGTATGAAGGCTATTGCTTAACGCATTGTAAGCCACCCTGTGTCTCCGGAGAAGGGCGGCATATAAACCTAATTAAAAAAAAAAATAAATAAAAAATTTAAAAAAAATATACAATCATAGTATATAATTTTATATAATATGCTATTATTCATATATATTCTTCAATATAGCAGCCTTCTAGGAACTGACCATATAATGTTTCCCTAGTAATAGCTCCCACAAGAGTGTAGGTGACATTCTTTCCTCCAAACCTTTAAAAGTAATGCTTGAATTAAGCATGAACCAGTCCCATTCTGGAATCAGGACAGCTCTCTTCTAAACCAAATTGTTAGGGTTTAGAGTAAGTAAAGAATCTCCGTCCTACCCACGCACCTCCAGTTAAATTCTCCGGGAAGGACAGACTTCTGGATTGACTCTGTTTTGATGGATTATTTAGGTGCACCACTTACAGCTCAAAATTACAACTGGACAAGAGATAAAGGATTTAGTTCTTTGCGATCAGGTTTAGAATTAGAGCTAAATTCTCTGTTCCTAGGAACAAAAGTTCCATTCCTAGATTCTGCTCAAGTGTTCTTTCTCCGCAGACTCAAAGAGGAAGACAGAGATTTTTAAATGGTTCCTATTAAGACAATTGGAAATCACTCCTACTGGCCCACCTATGAGATCACACAAGGTTCTCTCTGGAGATCCTAAACTGCTGTGGTGTGCTTCGTACTTCTGATCCCCCTGCTTGATTTTCTTTTCTCTTAAGCAGAGAAATGAGGAGCAGCTGGAAACTTCCTCATCCCTCCCCCACTTATGAAATGAAGCAGACTGACACTGATTAATTCCTTAATTTCTTTAATCAACCAGAAATTAATGACTCTTGCTCTTCCTTCATTCCCTACAGATGAGAAAATTGCATGATGCTAAAGCAGATGAGATTAACCAGACAGCTACAAATGGGTTTCAGGGGAGGGCAGGGATATTGGGGGGGAGGAGGGGCAGGAAAAGGGAGGGAGGCCAGGCGAAGAGAGCAGAAGCAATGCTGCATGACAAAATAAGGGGGGGTGGGAGGGTGAAATTGCAGGGCAGAATATCTGATCCAAATGGCTAAGTCATTACTTGGAATAAGTAATGGGGGAAGCTATACCTACTCTGTTACTCAAACATACTATGCACACACCATATCACAAAAAATACTTGAGCATCTTTTGATAGCAGAGTTTCATGTCCCAGGGGAGTAATTCTACAACAGTGAAAGCTGAATTTTGGCACACACATTCTCCAAAGTGCTCCTACCAAATACTCCACAAGCCAGTTGGGATGACAGAGCAAGGTATGGAAATGCCCCCTCTTGTGCTACTGAACCAGCCTTCAAATAGGAGAAAGCAGAAGGCAGGTATGTATGTGGCGGTGTAGATGAGCGTAAGAACTAAACAACGACTTTTCACACTCATCTGAACTACTCCTGCATTATTAGAGACGATCTCGAAAATATATACATATACTAGCCATCATACAGGCCAACTCATCCTGGACAGATGAGGGTTTTTCCACAAGAAGTTGAAATACATCAAATGGAAAGAAGTCTATCCGGGATCTACTTCCCCTGAGGTCTACTGTATTCATCAGTGTAAGTGAATGCCCCAATATCTAAGAAAGATGATCAAAAGAAAGCCGCTGGAATGAGTTGACCAAATCAGCTCTCAGAAACCACAAGAAAAATGAAGACTCTAAGAGTTTACAGCAGGCCTATTCTGTGGTGATCTAACAGAATACTGCATTGTACAATTGGGAGGCAGGGTATGGAGAGAGATACTGATAGCTCATGATCCTTTTTGATTTGGTAGGATATTTTTTTCAATGATCTCCCTACATCCTTAGAAAGATCTCCCCAGAAAAATATGTATGACTTGATGAAGTTTCTAAGAGGAAATTTAGAAATGAGAGTGGAAATGCTAATAATATGGGCATTTTGATTCCAATCAATGCTTTGATGATGTCTTAAAGTTTCCTTTACAGGTAGTTGTTGGTGAGATTAATGACCTAATTAATGGTTACAGTGTAATGAGCTGTTTCATTAATAATTTTCCATTAATCCTTCATGACTTGGAAAGCTTTTGGCCAACAGGCAAAGAGATAATATTACAGAGGATATGAACAGACCTTCCGATTTCTGGAGCAGAAAAGATTAATGGCACTTGTCCAAGTGAGCCACCAGCTTTCAGGAATCAGGCAACAGTTCTGCCAAAACTTAACTGGTTGGTAAGACAGCTCTCTTTTATTTTGGCAAAGCTTTCTGTAATTCAGTGCCTAAGATCAGTCACGAAGGTCGATTTCCAAAATCATTTGGTCTTTGCAGCTGAATTGCCTTGACCTGAGACATTCAACAATACCCATCACATCCCAAATCAATAACGTTTCCTTTATGGTCTGCTATTGTTCTGACAGGGAGGTTAGATCCCTGGATCTGGCAATCTTGTCTTTTTTAAATCTGCAGAACTCAAGAAATTTGTGAGTTCTAGACCCATGAACGTTTACCCATGAAAGCTAGCTGAGCGATTTTAACCCAATCACCAGGAGATGGTGAATTCTAGTCCCACCTTAGGCATGAATGCCGTCTGGGTGACTGGGTCAATCACCAGACGACAGTGAGTTCTAGTCCCGCCTTAGGCATGAACACAGTGTGAATGATTTTGGGCCAATCACCAGATGAGTTCTAATCCCACTTTAAACATGTAAAACCAGTTGGGTGATTTTGGCCAGTCTCTTTCTTGGCCAACTTACCCCACACGGTTGTTCTTCTGGGGAAAATAGTAAAGAATATTGTTATGTTTGCCACCTTGAGTTGTACTATATATGAAAGAAACATAGGGTTAAAAACCTTCTTTAAAATAGGTCCTCAATGATCAGCTATGAAAGTTAGTGAGAGGTTCAACAGGGGAGAGAAGAAAACATCATTAAAACTAGATGCATGAGGGAGTGAATGTGAGAGGGAAAAGAGAAATGGTGGACAAGGGTCTCTTTTTCTACACAACCTCCTCTCCTCAGCAAGGTTCCCCATCATCCTCATCCTTGATATCTCCACTGTGATTCCTTGGGAGTCCAGAATATCCTCCTGAACACTCCTTTCGTCCTCCACTGAGAGCTAAGCGGCCGGGTGGGCTTGCAGAGAAGTCTAGGGATTCACTGACACTGAAGATGTATTTCTCCCATAGGAAACGCTCCAGGTCAGGGTCCAGTGTTGGTGAGTTGGAACCCCGAATGCTCCCCGTTGACGCAGTATATTTCTCAAAAATCTGCCGACGGTACTTGAACTCCAGAATAGTCTTGGTGTAAGTGTTGAGGGTCAGCACTGAGGCTGACATGCAGAGAGTGAAAGAGAGCCAGGCCAAGCTGTGGGGAGAACATCAGGAGAGGTAAGCAAAGGAGGAGAGAACAAGACTCGAATCCTTCGGCTATTGGTACCCTGAGGTCTTCCTCAATTGTCTATCACCATTCCCAAACATTTATCCATTCACTCAGACGCACTGCTTCATTCATCCACAAAGTTCCCTCATCTCCAGAATCTCAATATTAAGGCCAAGGTCAATGTCTCCTCTATTATAAATAAAAACAGAAGCTTCGGTCCCTGAATTTTAAATATGCTTCGTTGCAGAGGTGTCTGAGACAGTCACGACAACAGTTGGCATTGGGCAATTAAAGTCCCATCCCTTTCTTGGCCTATATAAAAGGAACAAGGATTCAGTCATTCTATCATAGCTATCCTCTTGACTTTTTTGAACCCTCTGCCTATGGACACCCACCTCTTGATGTTTTAGAATCATTCCTCTTTTCCACGGTCATCTTTTGCCAGTTTTACAAGTAAGAAAACCAGGCTTCGTGAGTTATTAGACAGCTTTCTCTAAAATATCTCTGGAGATTCAGGATTTTTATATTTTGTTGTTCTTGTTCATTCAGATTTACGCTCTTTGTTTTACTTTCCACTATGCTATTGTCATCAAAAATGAGCAGACTATACATTTTGGTAGATCAGAATCTTGTGCTGTTTATCACAGGAATTTACGATCAGCCACCTCTTGGATCGTATAACCATTCTTGGACACTTCCGAATCTCTTCCTCCCACCCCCTTTTTTTCTACTTTGATCAAGTCCTCTGTTTTCTTCTATCTTGACCTGGTCCAAAGAATTACAAGACAAGGTGGCAAACTCTAAAGGGGAAAAGATCCTCCTCCAAGCTGGCTACTTACCCAAAGGACCATCCATAATACCATGTCTGGGGCCTCCAATCTTTTGGCCCCAGGTTTACAGCTACCTGAAAGACAGTCATGTACATCATGTGGGCTACCATGCCCAGGAGACCTGTGGAGAAGAAGAGGCCCATAAGCCCATTCAGCCACAATTCCTCTGCACCCTGGAAATGTTGCAGGTAGCAATCAACAGCCTAAGTGGGCAAGCAGACATGCCCTTATACATACACACGCAAAATCTAAAAGTAAGGCTCTCCCCAGTGCATTCTCTATAAAAGAATGGATGTGTAGAGTGGGGAAAGGAATGATGGGAATATGCAGGCAGACTTAAACTTACAACCACAATTGGGACCTGAATTTCCATCACTAAGTAAGGCAATAGCAATAGTAATAGCATTTAGACTGATATACCGCTTCACGGCCTCTCTTACGGCCCTCTCTAAGCAGTTTACAGAGTTAGCATATTGCCCTCAACAATCTGGGTCCTCATTTTACCAACCTTGGAAGGATGGAAAGCTGAGTCAACCTTGAGCCGGTGAGAATCGAATTCCTGGCAGTCAGCAGAGTTAGCCTGCAATACAGCATTCTAACCACTGCGCCACAATGGCTCACGTTACAACAAGGCAATTGTTAAGTCAATTGCACCCAGTTTTATAACCCCCCCTTTTTCCCCCACATTGGGCATTAATTAAAATTCCCTAATCAGCTTTGCCACATTGCTAAGAATTCTGGGAGCTGAAATCCACCCCTCTGAAAATGGCCAAGATTGGGAAATCTATATCAGCACTATCTCTGAGACATTTCTGTCTACACAGAATAAAGGGATGGACAGGGATGGGCAAGTAGCAATACCTGACAAAACAGTGATCACAGCTGCAAAAGCGTTGATCTTGAGACCATCAATGAAGTTGGCATAGTAGATAGCATCTAAACACATGAGCAAGAATCCAATACTCAACAGGATAATATAAAGAAATTCAGAAGCGACAGACAGCCACAGCACTCCTGCCGGAAAAAGAAAGGGGTTATGGGGAAGAAAGAGGCCTTGTAGCAGCTTTGCTACCAGGAAAGAAGATGATGGCAGCAGCTAAATTATTCTGTTACCCCGGAGACTGACTGAAGCTTTTCCAGTGACTGCTTATAAGATTCAAGAGCCTAGCTGGGATGGGCTGAAAAAACCAACAACAAAAAAGGCTTTTGGAAAGACTTAGTACAGGGTGAGAAACCACAAGGCTTTTCTATCTCTTTGAGAAGGCAACACTTGATTAGCTGAAAACTTTATCCCAGGAAAATAAGCTTTGCAGTACTTACGGAGTTGCTTCCCACTCATTTTGCACCTGCATGTGTTGACCTATTTTGCCATCCAAATTCTCACCTTGTTCTGACTCTGGAGGCAGCTCAATGAAACTCCGGCACTTCTCCTCTGGCGTGAGGGGAACAGTGAGAGAAGACAGTGACAGGTTAGCCACAGCTGCTGCTGTACGTGACAATGAATGCCAACATTTTGTGACACTCTCCCTCCCCTGCGCCCAGGAAAAGGGGATCTTTCGGTTTCTGCTGCTGACTAGTGGCAGGCAGATCTGAGTTGATCTCAGCAAGAAAGTGCACAAGGTTGAGAAGACAAAGAGATACAGAAAGGGACCAAAGAAAGAGTGTCGTAGTCCGAATACCCGTTTTTCCTCATCTACAGTAACTTTCCCTAATCAAAAACCCTCTAAATACATTGGATTTTGACTCTCAGGATCCCTAGCCAGCAAAATCCAGCTGGAGGCTTAGGAAGTTAGAGAGCATTTAGGTTAGGTAAGGGTTAAATCATGACTTTCAAAGTTGTTTTGAATTTTAAATAGAACAGAATAGAATTCTTTATTAGTCAAGTGTGATTGGACACACAAGGAATTTGTCTTGGTGCATGTGCTCTCAGTATACATAAAAGAAAAAATACATTCGTCAAGAATCATAAGGTACAACACTTAATGATAGTCAAAGGCAGTGGTGGGATTCAGCCAGTTCACACCATTTGGGAGAACCGGTTGTTAAGTTTCTGAGCAGTTTGGTGAATTGGATGTTGGAAGAAATCACTAGGGCAGAGAACCGGTTGTTAAATTATTTGAATCCCACCACTGGTCATAGGGAACAAATAAAGCTCTCAGTTTCTCTAACTGCACTCTAAATTCTGATTCACAAGGTCTGGCAACCTTGTCCAGCTGCTGGCCCCTCTTATAATAATTGGGAGACTATGGTGCTAGGTACATTATCCATAATTCTGTGAACATTCCCTTCATGAGAAGTCAAGCTAGTGAACATGCCCATCTTCAGACATTTCTCAGAAAAAAACAACCAATGTTCTTTTCCGAAGAATTCTCCAATAAAGGTAAAATTGGGGCCTACTTCTTCCCTTAAAATTGGATTTGACTGACTACAGGTAGTCCTCAATTTATGACCGGACATTTAGTGCTGGCCGAAGCAACTATGAACCTACCTTGGAGCTATTTGTAACCCAGATTTGAAGTTTTGATGATCCTCCCCAAATCAAATGACTGAACTTCAGATACTTGGCAACTGGGCTCCATTTACAGCCATTTGAGCATTCAGTGGTCATATGACTTCATTTCATGACAGTTATGCTTTTATTTCCAGTTTTTGGGAAAACCATGCCCCTAACGAGCTACTGGTTTGCTTTTTGATCAATGCATTTGCTTAATGACCACTGCAAAAAAGGGCATAACATTAGGTAGGTCACGTGGTAACTTATAACCATGATGGTCTGGTTCCATTATAGTTGTAAGTTAAAGACTATCTCTACTGTGAGTGGTTCTGAACAGTATTGCTTATACACAGCTAATTTTACCTCCTTTTAATCTACTAAGCATGTTTTCTGAGTTTGTACAATACACTGAACTATGAAACTGCCAGATTTATTCAACATAAAAGGCTTAAATATTACAGGCTAGTTGCAGTTCAGTGTGCTCGGCAAACAAAGGCTCTCTTTTCAAACTGTACAGTTATTTTGTGTAAATTAAACAAAATTAGAGAGAGTCTGTAGTACTCGAGAGAAGTTGTTTCTGTACCGTCTGGGAGTTCCAAATAGGACTTCAGCATTAGCTAAATGGGAGCACCATTTTCCCATTTCTACTTCAAAATGATTTCGATCAAGGCAAGGAATGCCCTAGATTTTGAGGAAGTGAAAGAGAATGATTCTTTGGACGGAGCCTTTCATGTCGTGCATCAAACTGCAACCTAAACATCTATGGCAACCTCTTCTTTTGGTTGTGTCCTCATATGAGATGGTGCAATGCAGCAGTTCCCAATCTTTCTGGCTTGGCCGCCCAGCACAATGGGGGAGGAGAAGATGGTTCTGTGTGAGTGGCAGGTGCACACATGCACATAACTCCATTTGCACACATGCGCAAGGGCCAGCCATTCACACAAGGGGAGCCTTTGCATGTGAGAGCAAGTGCCCACCGCTCAGTCGAGGGGAGCTTCATGCGCACACCTGTTCACCCGCTGCTTCTGCGGCCCGATTCTGAATGGGCCCCAGCCAGGTAGTGGGTTGTAGTCCAAGAGTTGATGTAATGGGCTGTGAGAATAACCTTGAGGAACAGTTGTTCACTTAACAACCACCGTAAAAAATTGGGCATGGTCACTTGATGACCTGTTTAATGACCGTCATGGCCATAATTCCAAGCTTGATTTGTAAGTCGTAAGTCAAGGACTGCCTGCACAAGCAGGTGATTGCTGAGGGTTGTAATCAGCTCAGCGCCTCAGTACAGGCAGGTCACCTTGTCTCCAGTCCATGAACAAAAATCTTTGTTCCATAATCTTTCTAATTTAGACAATAGCAGCATCTGGTTCTTTCCACTTGGAAAGTTGGATCAGCCTGAATCTCCACCATCCAGAATTGGCGGCCAGGGTGTATCCATTAATCATTGACTTTAACTCACCCCACATTAAAATAATGAGGGCAGCCCCCCATAAGGTCTCATTAGTGAGGCAGAATGGGGGGGTTGGCAATGAAGAGAACCCCATTTACGCAGTATACGCTTCTCCAGGGCTCACAGATTTGCAGAAAGCACTTTAACACAGCTGTTTGGCCATGCTCTGAGATACAGGAGGTAGAGAGCAGGTGCCAAGATTTGCAAAAGTACAAAAAAAAAAAAACCCTCAGGTGGGGATGAAAATAACCCACCTCCAATTTTCACACAGAGGGCTAAGCAAGCCAAGGGTTTTGGTGGCATCTTTCCCTGCTTTGTTCAAGAGAAGAAACCACAGTGCTAGTACCCACATTCTAACTTCATTGAAAAAAATCCTGTGTTTAACCAAATAGAGTTTTTTTTTAATTATCTCGTCCTCCCTCCCAAAAAACTCAGGTGGGTTCTCACAAGTCTTTCCCTTCCCACTTCCCATGTTATACTCCAACAATCCTCCGAAGTTATCAGATCAAGAAAGAATAATTGTGTAAGATAAAGTTGGCCCAAGGGCCTCCCCAGGGTTTCTGAGGATATGAATACTAAGATTTCACTTGCTACTGTGCCATTCCTTATTATCGTTGTTGGTTACACTACATCACACAGAACAGGTCAAATCTCTGTCACTAGTAATTTAGAAAGAGGATACCAGACAAAAGTAAAGGACAAAGAGGTAGGAAGGTCTGGCTGGAGAAAAAACTGTGTGCTCTTACTTATAAGTTAACCATTTTAGTCCGCTCTTATAAAACTCTACTTGTTAAGGCCCTTTGTGGCCCCATGAGGTTCTCCTACAACATTGTCTACATTGCTTATCTAGCCAATTCCCCCCCCCCCCCGTTTCCTTCTTAGAAGCTCACCCCATGAAAACATGAATGTCTAATCACAAATACAGTCATGGAATCAATTGCCCAAATGACCCTGTTTAATACCTCCATGATGTTCTTCACACGACAGCCAGAAACCCGTGTGGAAATACTGAAAAGCATACTTGTCTTCACCCGTCTCCCAGATATACTGGACTTTGTGGGGATCCACCGTCTCATTCGTATCCATGGTCCCATTGCTGTTGTTGGGTGCGCAGTTCCCTTTCTTGACCACTGAAAGGCAGGGTGATTTCACCACTTTGTGGGTCCCTTCACACCAATAGCTGGTGCTGAAAGCTGACACAGAAAAGCAGAGGGCAAGACAGTTGAGGCCCAAAGAAAGCATTGAGCGAACTCTTCGGCTTAATTGAATCATTATTACAGTTTTCCCAGAGCTACAGGAAGAGACAAGGGTTGGTCCTTGAGATCAAACCCAATTGTTCAATGTCGCTCTAAGTGGTGGATCGATCAGACGTCTTCTGGATTTAGTGAATAATTCTGCACAAGAGTCCGGTGGCAAATTGCTTCTCCAATTTTCATCATTCCCTCATCTTTATAAGCAAAGAATGGGCTGTGTCCAACAAAGCAATCACCCTAAAGAAAAAGAAGCATGTCAGAACTTGGAGTTAAATCTGGGGATATATAAGGAACAGAAACTAAAGTTTTCTGAGGAACAAACGGGATCCAGGATCAGGAAGAAAAACACGGTTTGCGCTTACATTCCAAGGGATGTGTGCCAATGAGATTGAATGAACAAATAAAGAGATGGGTACCATCAATCCTAGATGCTCCCTGATGACAGCTCCTCATGTGACTGAGCAAAAGATACCATGCAGCTAATCCTTCACGCCTTAATAGATTTCAGGGTGTGTATGTGTTTGTGGTAAAAAAGATGGGAAAGATAATGGGGGAAATGGGTTATAAATGGAAGGTGACAAAATTCTGCGCCTGGCCCTCAAAAAAGTCTGATAAAGCTTCTCTATGTTATGACTCAAGGTTTGTGGATATTATCAGCAAGATAAATGGCTTGTGCTGAATATTTTAAAAAGATCTTTTTCAAAAAAAATCTTCCTTTTGACTAGACTTTTCTTCCTTTTTACTCCCCTGTTAATAAGAACAAAACCTTTCAATCTGAATAAACAGCAGAGACAATCCTAAAACCTTCCTATCGTTGGCATGCCACAGAATCTACACATCATTTAGGATGCTTTTCATCTCTTTTCTGTAACTAGCAAAGCCTCTTTTGAAGAGCTAAGGAAGCTTTCCCAATTATGGACATCTTTTTCCAACCTTCCATCATTATCATCTGCCACCCATATAGTTATGAGGGGGTTGATATAGGATCAGGGAGTGAAAAAAATCTCCCTCTTAGGCTGCAGAGATCAGCTTACTAGATGGTGGCACTGTCTTACATCCCATACTACTAAATTTACATACTAAAATTTATCTTCGGCTATTACAAAAAGTCCTAGAAACTTCCAGAGGCCTTACCTAACTCTAAAATGCTACCTTGGCGTCCCCTAATCAGAAACTAATAGTCTTCAAGGTGAACAACTAGCCATGTCAATGAATCTCCCACCGCATTTTCCTTTTCTCTCTCTAGAGCAACAGCACGGGGACTAGGCAAAACATTAAGGTGGCCCCAGTTTTGGGAGGAACCCAAGACTCCAAAAAAACCCCAACTCATAAGATTTAGCTTCCTAGGCACTCCACAGTTTATTGTGCCTTACAGTGGAAAAGCCAAACCTAAAATTCTAGGAATTTCTAATTATTTCAAACGCCTCCCCCCACTTTCTTTAACCTCCCCTAGTTTTCTTCCCAGCAGCTGTTGGGTCCATCAGGCTCGTTAAATCTGTTTAGAACTGGATTTTTGAGTGCAGCCTATCCAAAGCAAGTGACTTGCTTAGCCGCTGCACCCACAACGCTGCCTCTCCTTGGGACGAAACGCCTCACAAGATGCCTTGTTGATCCTGCTTTAAGAATTATTTCTCAGTCCTCTTCCTCTGCTGAATGAAGAAATTGTCTTTCTGAAATCCATGGCAGCTCCTTTACAGTTCTCTCCCACAAACTCTTCTTCTTCTTTTAATTATTCATCACAATTACAAGCCACAAGCATGCAATGGGCTGTGTCAAATCTTTGGAGTTCTGCCAGTTCAAACTGTTGCCCAGAAGGAATGTCAAAAATCCAGTGTTCGTGCTGAAGAATAATGGAAACAAATACAGGAAGAGAGAAAATCTGTATCTGAAGGAGTGGCACTCTTGTCAGAATGGTCCAGCAGTTCACAACCCAAAAAAGAAGCAATTTGAACCAAGTGGATCAGGCTCTTTATGGCTTGGGGGAGCCAAAAGACTGGATTGTGAAGAGTCCAAAATATCGCCCATTAACAACAGCTCACAATGCCACTTAAACTATATCAGCCACAAATATCCCCATTTGAAGAAAATATTGGATGTTCAAAATCCAGGAAGTGTTGATTCCCCTTCTTTAACAGATCCAAAAGAAGGTTGCTCAAGAAGTGATCCCAAACACAAGTATCATGGGTGTGATTCAAGATCCCTCGGTTGATGGATGGAGACTAATCCTGGAACATTTGACAAAATTGCTCCTGGGCCATCACGCCAACAGAGGAATGAAGGTCTATCCTCTTAAAAAAAGAAAGGAAGAAAGGAAGAAAAAGGAATTCAGCTGGAGGAATAGACAAGATGCAAGGATTTTCAGCAGAGAGATAGATTCAAAGAGCAACTCCCAGGAGTTCACCCTGCACCTTGTAAAAAACGCTGCTCAGTTGCTGCTCAGTAGGAAGAATCTCTGTACACCGGCTGGGCTGACTGGAGAGGTGGCATAAGCAGGGTGATAAATGAGCAGGCAGTGAAGAGATTCGGCACCCTCCAGTGCGACACAGTCCCTGGGGGATAGGAATCAGCAGAGAAGTGGAGCAGCAGCTGATTAAAAAAAAACAAAAAACCCACATACACACAACTTCATTAGTGCCAAGGGGGTACCAGTGCCAAGTTTGAGGGATTAGCATCTAATAAAGGAGAGAGGAGAGGAAGACAGCGCATTACAGAGCCCGCTTTTTAATTCTGCGTTCAATCAGCTGGCTCCTTGAAAAGAATGAAAAATTGGATGCCGAGATGAGGGAGCAGCTGGGTCAAAGGTGACAGAGTGGACTGAAAGAGAGAGAGAAGAGGACAGGGAAAGAAGGAGGGATGGAGGAGAAGGATAGAGACCCGCAGACCAGGTCATGGTCATGGAAGACCGATCAGTAGAAAGGGTGGGCTGATGAACTAGGCTGATCAGTGACATAGAGGGATTATTATAATACTAGTGAAAGATTTCAACCAAACAGCATTTGGGGGGGTTGAAAACATTATTGCAGTCTGATGTTTAGAGAACAAAAGATTACAGCAAATGTACACAAGCATTATTGCCTTTTGTATTTTTCCTTTTGGCTGCCCTTGTTCCCCATTTAAAACGTCAGCTCTTGTTTAGCAAGCATGAATACATAGGAAGGCCGGTCAATATAGAAAACGAATACTGAGATAGAGAAGGGAATATTTGTCCCATAGCTCAGAGCTGGGAGGGATCGATCCTTACATAAACAAGAGTGAATAGATTGGCCAATATGTCAGTCTAAAAACTGATATGTATCATATTCTATGTGTATTTCACTGCCCAAACAGTTCTGCGCCTCCCTTATGAGATATTTAATCTTTATCTTTGGATCTTGGGTCTCTTGGGATTATCATCTGGCTGGCTATAAAGAGATTGCTTTTGTGTGTCCCATTTTCAATACGATCAACATGTTAGGAAATCAAAGCTGGCATAAACTTAAATACAGCAAAGTAATTAGAGCAGAGAAGATCTAATCGGGTGGGCTGGCAGCCAGAATGCTAGACTTCTAAAGAAGAAGAAATAACAGTGATGCAAGCTAAGTGGAGGACAACTGGGAAATGGGAAATGTATAGGCATTGTAGAGTATAATGGGAATAGTCCATCTTAGGAAACACACATACCCGAAGGCTGCGTTCAGTTCCTAAATATTTCTATAACTGCCCAAACTGCCTCTGACATCACTGCCAACCTTTGGTGGCATAGATTCTTGCTGTTTTGCACACAGAAATATGCATACAAAAATAAGACAAGCTGTAAAATAGACTCAACCCAATGTAGAAAACAAAGCAACCTACCCACTCCCCAAATTCCCTTACAAAATCCAAGTAAAGACAAAAGAGGACTCAGTTTGCTTTTGGTACTCCACAAAACGTCATTCCACATCTTTCATCAAAAAACTTTCCATTCCCGAATTCAGACTATAAGGGGATTAAAGCCATCTCAGCAATCTGTTTTCTAGTAGGGGTTTAGGAACTGGTCACATTCCCCTTGGCAGCCATGGACAAATTTATTTACAGGAATACCTCAGTACTTAACTGCTTTGAAACTCATCAAATTTGGTACTCAATGCATTTGATGAAGAAATTTTGTCCCAGTACTCATTGTTTGTTTGGTACGATGCACAAGCAGTGTTGGTGTCAGCTGCCTCATGACTCACTACCTTTTTCAGATGAAAAAAAGGGTGACATGTTAGTCCCATGCTTGGTTTTCTGCTTGTTGTTTTTAGTACCAGTCATACCTCCTGGGACCAATTAATGACGAGTACCAAGGTACCATTATATTTATTTATGTTAAATTTATTTGCTGCCTATCTCACCATGGGGCTACTCTAGTGGTTTTTGTGTCTTCAGCCATTTGACGAAAATGTCCACAATACAACACACTTTCAAAATTCAGAGTATTCCACACTGACCCAAAGCTGAGAGGATGCAGGCTGATGTATTAATAATAATAATAATAATAATAATAATAATAATAATAATAATAATAATAATTAATAATAATAATAATAATAATAATAATTCTAAGCATTTCATGTAATATGAAACTTGTCCATCCCTTAAGTCTCTGTGAAAACAATTGAATTCAAGCTGCTGTATTGGAAGAGATTTATCTAGCCTTCTCTCCTATAATTACGAACAGCCCCTGAGTTAAGAATGTCCGACTTAAGGACAACCTCTAGATATGAACAGGCTGTCTATTACTAAAAATGGCAGATGGAATTCTCCTTCCTTGAGTCGACAAACCATAGAAGCTGTGCAATGCATTCAGGAATTGCTGAAGCTGCACATTTTAAAAACATAGCCTGTTTGAAGCCATTCCTGAAAGCATTGCACAGCTTCAGCGGTTCATTGGTTCGAGGAAGGACAATGCCATCCGCCATTTTTAGTAATAGGCAGTCCATTTCATAAGCATGAGTTCGACTTATGCACAAATTCAGGTTAAAACTGATTTAGGAGCAGAAGTCATTCTTAACCTGGATTTCCATATAACTAAAAATCTTTCATGATGGAAAACACACAATTTATAGTCACACTGTAAGGAAATGTGATAGATTGTAGTCCAGGAGCAAGAGATAACTCAGTTTAGGTAGCTTGTGTGAGAGAAAGAGGATGAAGACAGCTCCTCCCTCTTAATTTGCAGAATAAATGCTTGGAGGTTTGCTTTAATTTGATAAGATTCTGTCTATAGATAGAATCATTTTTTTAAAAAATCTGCTTGGAAGAATCACAGTGTGTCTTTCTTGGTTTTTGGAGCTTGATAAAGAGCTCTTCCTAATATCTAATGTAAGGGCCTTGTCTCACCCTTGAGTTCAATTATCTCTAACTATCCCTGGGCAGGCAGAAAACTATCAAAGTGAAAATAGTTATCTAATGGCTGATCCATATTTTGCTCCTGCAGCCTCAGTAGTGACTCATTATTGAATGATACTGACCTCATTTTGCCTGTGCAACCCATAGTGATTGGTTAATTCCTCCAGCTTTGCTACTTTACTATTCTGCATTTCTGGAACTACACTGTACAGAAAAATTTCCTAATAGTGGTGGTGCAGTGGTTAGAATGCAGTATTGCAGGCTAAGTTTGCCGACTGCCAGCAGTTCGATCACAACTCAGGCTTCCATCCTTTCAAGGTCAGTAAAATGAGGAGCCAGATTGTTGGGGGCAATATTCTGACTCTGTAAATATTCTGACTCTGCTTAGAGAGGGCTGTAAAGCACTATAAAGCAGTAGAGATGTCTAAGTTCACTGGACTTTTCAATAAAAGATTGGACAACCATTTTTCCAGAGTGGTATAGGGTCTCCTACACAAACCGAGGGTTGGACTAGAAGACCTCCAAGGTCACTTCCAGCTCTATTGTTCTATATTCTGTATTCTTCACGGAGGTGACCAGACTTCGAGAGTTGAGAGAAAAGATGCTTTTGAAAATGAACCATCCTCTGGGTAGAAATACCAGTGGAATCTTCCCCCTGGCATTTTCTCATACCATTTATGATTACTTTGTGAATTATGTGCAGAAGAATAATTTGGAACAAAACTTCTGGAACAAAATGTAGACTTTGGAGCAGAGTGAGGCTCTAGTTACAATTAGCATAATCCTCATGGCACTGTTACCTGCATATCCAAATTCTGTGAATGACATTAACCATTCTTGTTACTTGATGATAAATCACATAGGATACAAAATGTACCCAGTGTAAATCATTTTCAACTTACATTTATTTTCTGTATGTTTAGGGTTTTTTCTTACGTGGTGGAACCACATTTTCTTTTATTGATATTATTGTTTTTAATATTTTTGAAAGCATAACAGCAACCTAAAATATAAATATATTAATTAATTAGAGAATTGTATGGAAACATAGAATGGGTAACCAACTTTGCTATTTCAAGAAAATGCTCTGACCTTGAAAAACTAGATTTTATACGCTATATATATTTTTCAATAATGAAACTGACATAGGTGCACTTTTGAATATTTTAATTGGCTCAGGTTGAATCATGAATGGATGTTACCCAAATACAATTACAGTACAGAAGATTTATTGAGTACAGGTTAGTGTAATAGCAGAATGTCAATTTCCTTTCGTTTTGTTACATATATCATGAACCCTAACTATATACAGAAACTAGGTTACTAATAATTTTAAAAGAAAAATGTCTAATTCTAAAGATGATCAATATTTTAATATCACCTTTCAAGGTGAATTACAAAAGATGTAGAAACATGTTAAAATGTAGAAACATGTATTCAATACACAATTATCTCAGATATCTAGCAGTGCATTACCTATATTTATTGAGCAAAATCAGTGCTTTATAGATATATTAATTCTTGTCAACTGTTAAAATTCTGTGTCGAAATCATTCAAATTCTACAACCTATCTAAGCATATGCAAATAAAACAGATTTATCCCACAATTTTCTTCTCTTAGGATTTATTTTTTATTTATCACAGAATCTGAAGACGGTATATATATCTGTATAACATGCACTGTTCTATTTGAAGAAGCATTTTCTTCCCAATGCTAGAACACAATATATTTTTGCTTGTCACAAACAGATTTTATACTAGAAGTCTAGCTCTCAATCCACTTGATATCCACTGTCCTCTACTGCTCATGTTCCCGATTCAGTTCATTTTGCCGATTTACAGCACAGTACAATAAACTACACTCCATGAAAGCTTATAATATAAATGTACAGAGGAATGGAAGGTTCCTACACATCTTGTCTTAAGAGAGACAAAAGATGAAAAATGAAATTTAAAGGAGAAAGGGGCTGCTGCAAAAGGAGAACTGCAAACTAGGTTATTTATTTTATTGGTTCAATTTTTATAGCTGCCCATATCAAGCAAGATTTTTTTTCTTTCAACATAAGCTTCTCCCTCTCTCTCTCCCTTCCCCCTCCCACTCTATCATCTCTTATGAGCCTGCATTGACTTTTGGCTTCTGGGAGATCCTCGCTGTTATCCTGATGGTGTTGATTTTTGGACCTCACTTCATCCTTGGTACTTCAGTTGCTTTTTGTAGCAAAAATGGGTGCTCTCTCTCACCCAGAACAGGATCAACAGCAGCCTGAATATCAACATCATCTGCAGTAGATCACTTACTCCACTTCATGAGGAGTGGCAGGAGATATTCTGTTAGACATCAATTTCCTTCCCAATCAATCAACCCCCAAAGCAACCAATTATGTATTAATTATCATCTCTGTCCTTCCTGACACAAATTCTCAAATATCACACACACACACACACAAACTCTGAAGGTTAATGGAAACCTGAGGGAAAGAAATGTTGGCCCAAAATCTCCTTTGCTATCCCTTTCCTCTGAGAAAAGGGCTTCTGTTTCACTCTTTTAATTTTCAGGAGGCTTGAGAATTTCCTTTGATTTCTTCAAATGAGGTTTTTGAACTCACTTTATTATTGGAGCTGGCAGAAGATGGCACTGCTGGTGGTGCTTTCAGTTAGGATCTTTTCATCCTTTTGAAGCCTTTCCAGCTGGCCACGTTTCCCATATTCAAAAAATGCAAAGGGAGAAATGCCCTCATCGTAGTTTCCCTCGGGAATTTTTGTTTGAAATGGGGGAAGCTGCAGAATTCAGCCATCTCTCAAAGAAGTAAAGGGAAGAAAGCTGCCTTTGCTGTAAGAAATTAATCAAAATGTTATGTTTAGTTTTCATGGAAAGCAAATTCTTTTGTCAGGCTGAATGATGGCCAAGGAAACCAAGCTTATTTTATACTGTACTTTACTACCTTGAGGAATAAATAGCTTGCTCCTCAGTGCATCCCATAACAAACTCCCTCATTATTCAGGAAGTGAATTCTACAGTCAGTTGCCATCAAAGGCATTATGACTGGTAGATCCAGGGATACCTCAAAGGCAGATAATCCAGAGATACCGCAAACCAGGGGTGAAATCCAGCAGGTTCTGGAGAAATTTTGAGCAGTTCAGAGAACCGGCAAATACCACCTCTGGCTGGCCCTAGAGTGGGATGGGAATGGAGATTTTATAGTATCCTTCCCCTGCCACACCCACCAAGCCACACCACGCGCACCAAGCCGTGCCCACAGAACCAGTAGTAAAAAAATTTGGATTTCACCACTGCCTCAGATGCAGGCAGATAATCCCTCTCTCTCTAAAATACCTGGCCTATTGAGAGCTTCTAGATCTGCTGAACTATGGTACAACTTCCAATATTCTGCTATTCATGATGGGTGGGGCTTCAAAGAGTTGAGGCCTAACATAGTTGGAACAAGGCATTAGGCTGTCCGAGATCTTTGGCTGAGATCTTTCCACCCTTCATGCAAGCCTACCCAAACATTGTCATAGCATCTAAAAAGGCCACTTGTCTAAACTATTGGGTTCATTTTATGAAAGGAAATTGGAGGAGTAAATTGAGTGGAGTGGGGGGCTTGAGAGCCATATCCATTGGTCTTATCCAAAACAGCAACAAGCCCCTTGGTCACCAGACAAGGTTATAATTCATAATACAGTGTAATTACCTATTACTAATTATTATCAGGCTAGAAAGTGGGAGCTTGTGAATTCTAGTCCCGCCTCAGCCATGAAAGCCACCTGGGTGAATTGGCCCAGTCCCTCTCCCTCACCCCAACCCACTTCATAGGGCTGTTGTTGTGAGGAAACTAAGAGGAGGAAAGAATGCTGGATATGTTTGCCGCCTTGAGTTATTTATAAAAATAATGGAGGAATACAAATGAATAAATATTACTATCTCAACTAGGGGTATCCACAAGAGGAGTCAAAAAAGTCAGTAGGTCAAGCTCAACTACACAATCACTGCACAACTCTTTTATCATGCATTGCATGCATGTAAGACATAAGGAGCCCTCTCTTAGAGATGCTCTGGGTCCTACGTTTAAAGAACTCAAGATTTATTGCAAAACTGGGCACCCCAAATAATTAGGAGGCTAAAGAAGGTGTTTAATGCAGAAAGAGCACTGCAGATGGAATGAGAGCATCAAACACCATCTTCAGCTCTCTAATTATTTGAGTTGTCCTGTCTTACACAAGTTAAAGAGCTTCGAACAAAAGAGAGGCAGAAAAAACATGACAGAGGAATGCAGAGCCTTTCCTGGCATCAATAATGCAAAGAGATCTCCCTCCCCACTCACCCCCACACACACCCTACCCCATTTTAGAACTCAAGGTCGTCTGTGGAACCTAAACTGAAGGGAGATTTAAGACCAAGGCAAAGAAAAGCTGTTTTGCCCAGCATATAATTAAATGGAGAATTCATTGCCAGAGGTTGGAGTGATGGCAGCCCATTCAGGTGGTTTGAAAAAGGAACTGGAGCAGTTCATTGGAGGATCAGGCTATCAATAGCTGCTAATGTGCCAATAATTCCTGCATACCAGGCAGGTGGTTTTAAATCCTGGGAAGCCATAAAGTAAGTTGAGTCTCATTCTCTGGTCCAGGTTTGGGAGCTTCTCCAATGGACCAACAGTGGTTCACCATTGTAGAAACAGGAGACTGGTCAGGGCCTGATCCAGCATATTTAATCATATGTAGCCCTTATTTTGTCTTTGGGACTCCAATTTTGGAAAGAAAGCAATGATCTGAAGGTAAATCCAGTAGTTCCTCCTAATCCCAGCCAATATTCTAACCATTATAAATACTCAACTTGTTCTGTGTTTGTTCAGTGTTACTGGCAAGGAAACAAAATATGGGATAAATAGATTCAAATGTTTTTTATTGAATTCAGAGTTCACTTACTACTTTACAGATGGTTCACTGTAGTAAGGAACTTTGTCCCCCCTCTTCATCCCAGACACATCAACTACTCATAAAATATAGAAAATAGAAAAACAGATTTAGATGGGATCTTGGGGGTCTTCCAGTCCAATCTCCTGCTAGAGCAGGAGAGTCTATATCCTTTCATATAAATGGTTGTCCGGTCTCTTTCTGAAAGCCTCCAGTAATGGAGCATCCACAACTTCTGAAGGCAAGCTATTACATTGGTTGATTGCTCTCACCATTAGCAAATTTCTCCTTAATTCTAGGTTGCTTCTCTACTTGGATGGATAGTTTCTACCCATTGTTTCTTCTCTTGCCTTTTGATGCTTTGGAAAATAGTTTGACCCTTCGTTTTTGTAGGAGCCCCTCAAATATTGCAACATAGCTATCATGTCTCCCAGTCCTTCTTTTTGTTAGACTAGACATACCCAATTCCTGTAACCATTCTTCATATGTTTTAACATCCAGTCCCTTAATCATTCTTGTTGCTCTTCTCTGCACTTTTTCCAGAGTCTCAACATCTTTTTTTATATTGTGGTGACCAGAACTGGATGCAGGATTCCAAGTGTAATCTTACTAAGGCTTTGTAAAGTGGCATTAGAACTTCATGTGATCTTAATACTATATTTCCTGGACGTCATCTAAGTAAATCTTAAGTGCTCTAGGAACGTCCTGTCTGCCAGTGTAAAAGAGATTTGAAAAACTGACTCTGATACAATACTCTGTAAAAGCTCCTATATTCAGTGCTCTTAGTCCAATGATGGCAAACTATTTGGTCTTGGTATTCAGAAATTTGGAAAATGCTTACCTTGCCTCTGCTGGTGTGTCACACACCCCTGCTGAACAAAAGAAAATCAGTTATTTACAAATTTATTTATTAAAAAAAATATTATCCAACCATGGTGCTTCCATGTATTATAGAAGAAAACATCAAATTACAAAAATGGAATACAAATAACACAAACTCATTTTCAGAGGTTCTGGAGGCTGCACGAGAGCATTCTCCCTCAGCCTCCAAAAATTGTACAAGAACGGGGCGTGCTTTTGAGAATCACCATCAGGTGTTTGTGAACACTGGCACGTCAGCAAAACATCATGGAATGTCATGCTTTGCCATTATTGTGTTAGTCCCAAATGGAGAGGTGGGTAAGAATGTGAAAATCCAAGAAATATCCTTGTATGTTAACATTTTTAAAAATGTATTTAGAATAGCATTCCCCATCCTTTCCGGGTTGATGGCCCAATGCAGAAGTGGGGGAGGGGAAGGCTTTGTGCGAGGGGCAGGCGGGCGCACACACAGCTTCATTTGTGTAAGCACACATCCACTGCTTGTGTGAGTCAGGCTGCACACCTCTCACACAGCCTGATTGCAAATAGTCCACGGCCCAGTAATACAGCCCCCAGATAGGGGACCCCTTTTTAAAAAAATGTATATGACTACCCAACTGTCTCATGGTGATTCTGGATAAATTAAATAACTCGAAATATAAAATGGAATAAACTCCTCTCCCCCAGTAACAACAATCAAAGAAACCATTTGATGGCCTATGTATCACCCTGAACTCCCCAGGCCCACTGGCAAAACCAAGAGTTTTGAAAGAGTTTCTGGGTTAGGCCAATGTTTTCTGCAGGCATGATGTTCCGCAGGGAGGGAGCCACTGCAGAGAAGGCCCTTTTTCTAGGTCCCACTATATGAACTTCCTTATCAAAATGATCCATAATATACCCTATCTCCTCAGTCTAGTATGTCAAATAGATATAACTGGGAAAATATGTCCTTGAAATAACTTGGCCCTATGCATGTTGGACGCAGTGGCTCAGTAGCTAAGACACTGAGCTTGTTGATCAAAAGGTTGGCAGTTCAGTGGATCAAATCCCTAGTGCTGCCTAACAGGGTGAGCTCCCGTTACTTCTCCCAGCTTCTGCCAACCTAGCAGTTCGAAAGCATGTAAAAAATGTAAGTAGAAAAATAGGGACCACCTTTGGTGGGAAGGTAACAGCGTTCTGTGCGCCATTGGAGTTTAGTCACCTTGGCCACATGACCACGGAGATGTCTTCGGACTGCGCTGGCTCTTCGGCTTTGAAACGGAGATGAGTACTGCCCCCTAGAGTCAGGAATGACTAGCACGCATGTGCGAGGGGAACCTTTACCTTTATGCATATAGGGCTTTAAAGGTGACAATCTTGCACTGAATTAGTTTGATCTGATCAAATTTGGACAGATTGCTAGGTATGCAGTCTCTTCTTCCTTTCTGAAATGGAGATGCCGCATAGGAAAGGAATTATATAGGTAGAAATGACTACTAGTTATTCACCCAACCACTTGGGGCAGTATCAATGGTTCACCCCCACACCCCCACCCCACTTCTCTTGCAGAACGGCCATTCAAGCAGCCTTTTTAATATTTCTTTCAGATCCAGACCACATCAGGATTTGTTGCAGATAGCTGCTAAAAGCAATTTACAAAGCCAGGGTTGCAGAAGAACAGTGTAAAATTAGATCTGAAGAGTTAAGAGTGGGAAGCAGATAGAATATATTTTAAAGGGGGGGGGGAGGGAGGGCAAAGAAAGATTACATGGTAGGAGAAAATAAATGGAAAAAGGGAAGGTGTGAGACAGCAAGGAAATACAACACAAATCATGGGGTAGTGTGAAAGATTACACACTGAGAGAGATAAAGCAAGTCACAAGGCAGCATTAAAAACATCATCTAAATCCTAGGCAGAACAAAAGGTGCAAACACAGAAAAAATAATGTTCTGAAGAAGAGATAAAGGGGAAGTGTTTGGAAAACTAATTGCTGTGCATGGGGAGGCGTTGCAGAGTCTGGTAAGGGTGGGACTCAGTTACTTCTTCAGTGGGTGGATATGCAACAAGGTGGGTGGGTGGGGGGAAAGGTGGGGAAAATATCCCATTATAGACTATTGTTGCTTTGTCCTCAAGGAATAAAAATACCCCAGGAAATTAACTGAAAGGAGCAGAGAACATCACAGATGCAAGATGGTTGGGTTTGAGATGGTGGAGCTATGTTTACGTATGCTTTGCATGCACTAGAAGCAAGGAGTTGGGATCATGAAGGCCATGTAGTCTAGCCCTCCATTCAGGGCAGGATCTACTATCCCCGTGATGACGAACCTATGGCACGTGTGCCACAGGTGGCATGCGAAGCCATATCGGTGGGCATGCGAGCTTAGCTCCAGCTGATTTTCAGGCCTTCTGGGCCCATTGGAAGTAGGGAAATAGGCTGTTTCTTGCCTCTGGAGGGCCTGGGAAGGGTGGGGAAGGCCCATTTTTCGCTTTCCCCATGCTCCTAGAAAGGCTCTGGAGCCTGGGGAGAGCGAAAAATGGGCCTTCCGGTCCCACTGGAGGTCGGCAAACGGGCCATTTCCAGACTCCTAAGGGCCTCTGGGGTGGGTGGGGAAGGCCATTTTCACCCTCCCCAGGCTCCTAGAAAGCCTCTGGAAGCTGGGGAGTGTGAAAAACGGGCCTACCGCGCCCATTGTGCCATCATGTGGCACAGTGGGCCACATGATGGCACACTCGCACGGTGGGGGGGGGGTGGTCGCAAGCACATGCATGGGGGTGAGGTGCATAATTATGGGTGTGGGCACGTGCACGCATGACCCCCACACACACTCGCCAGCTTTTGGCATGCAATGGCAAAAAGGTTAGCCATCACTGGACTATCCCATCTCTGACAGATAGTCATCCAAGTTCTGAAGACTTTATTTATAAATGTCATAAGCCAGAGGGGCCCAGGCCAGTGGTGAAATATAAAATTCGTTACTACCGGTTCTGTGGGCATGGCTTGGTGGGGGTTAATGTGACTGGGTGGGTGTGGCCAATTTTTTTTTTTACTTTTAAAACCAAGGTTGTAAAAAAATGGTTTTAAAAGCCTCTGACGATCCCAGCTGAGTTGCCTGATCATCAGAGGCTTTTTTTTCTTTTAAAAACATTTTTTCTACAATCTCTTCGGCTGAAGAGGTTGTAGAAAAAATGTTTTTAAAGCCTCTGACGATCCCAGCTGAGCTGTGTAATCATGAAAGGCTTTTTTTAAAAAAACTTTTAAAAGCATTTTTTCGGCCAGAGGTTGTAGAAAAAATGCTTTAAAAATAATTTTAAAAAGCTTCTGATGATTGCGCAGCTCAGCTGGGCATTGTGGGGGGGCGGCAGGGATTTTTGCTACTGTTCTCTGAACCCCCCGCTGCCATCACTACCAGATCGGGCGATCCAGTCCAAACCGGGAACATTTCACCTCTGGCCCAGGCCAACAATTCCCGGAGTTGACTTTTCTCCAGGCAAATCCACATAAATTGAGAGCTGTGATTTAGGACACAAGTCACTAATAAACTCCTATCCTCGTAGTTTTTTATGCCTAAATTTTCTTCTGTTAATTTCCCAACCAGCCCACAGTATCTCACACAAATCTTAGGGACCAATTCATGGAATACTTTCAAATTTGTCTACGAAATCTAGTCTGCAAAATTTCAGAATCCACTAGGTGACAGCAAAGAGCTTTCAGTAACTCTCTGTTGCCATCAAGGGGTCAATCACATTTTTCCAGTCTGGATGAAGTAGCCCTCTCTGGTTATTGGGGTAACAGGACATGTGGGAATAGCAGATGTAATAACTTTGGGAGCTATGTATATGGATTTGCCGGGAGGAAAGGAAGACTGAGCTGAACACTAATTCCCTCTTCCTAGCCCCTTCTTTTGCACTGGAAAATATCTGACAGGAGCAAAAATTGCAAATTTAGGAATAATTGGAAGGATCTACTAGGACAGTGATGGCTAACCTTTTTGCTGTCGTGTGTCAAAAGCAGCGGGAGCACAGGGGGGTCGCGCATGTGACTGCCCACACCCATAATTCAATGTGTGTGTGACACCCCCCCACACTCCCCCCACTTTTGGCACGCGATGGCACAGTGGGCCTGGTAGGCCCATTTTTTGCCCTCCTGAGGCTCCAGAGGTTTTCTTGGAGCCTGGGGAGGGCAAAAACAGCCTTTCCCACCCTCCCGGTGGCCCTTTGGAGGTCGGAAACAGCCCATTTTACCGACTTCCAATGGGATCAGAAGGCCCGCAAATCACCTGGCCAGCATGCACATGTGCGCTGGAGCTGAGCTAGGGCAATGTTCGCGTGCCCACAGATATGGCTCCACGTGCCACCTGTGGCACACGTGCCATAGGTTCGCCATCACGGTGCTAGGAAAAAAACCTTTACAAATCTATAATCAAATCTATTTTCTGGGCTCAACCCACCATTGAAAAATCGTTTTGCCTTACACATACTGCCAAAACCCAAGAGTTTGCTGTTGTTTCTTTCTGTAGATTTCAGTTTGGACAAGTTACTCTCTCACATCACCAGCCTATCTCACAGGCTTGTTGTTAGGGTGAGAAAAACAGGCTAAATGTTTTGAATGAAAGGTATAAATATAATATGTAAATTAGTCAACTTGGGTAATTGTTGGCCTGGGACCCTCTGGCGTATGACATTTTGGAGGTAGCTAATGGGTAATAGAGGGATGTGATGGCTCAGTGGCTACGATGCTGAGCTTGTCAATCAAAAGGTCAGTGGTTCAGCGATTCAAATCCCTTAGTGCCTTTTACTTGTTACTTGTCCCAGCTTCTGCCAACCTAGCAGTTCGAAAGCACATAAAAAATGCAAGTAGAAAAATAGGGACCACCTTGGTGGGAAGGTTACAATGTTCTGTGCGCCTTTAGGGTTTAGTCATGCCGGCCACGTGACCACGGAGACGTCTTCGGACAACACTGGCTCTTCAGCTTTGAAATGGAGATGAGTACTGCCCCCTAGAGTTGGGAACAACTAGCATATATGCGCTAGGGGAACCTTTACCTTTAATAGATAATAGCCCACCTCCTTCCTGACCACACTTTGCTCCCTCCTAGTTGATTTTATTTTAACTGAATTTTAAATTTAAATCTCTATTTGTTTATATTGCATTTTTAACTGAACGATTGTTAAGCTACCTAGATTCACCTTTGGCAAGCATATATGTTTCATAATACATAAATAAATTGCTGTAACCATCCCAAAAATTCAATATGGTCTTTAACGAAATTAAAGATTTTTTAAAAAAAAATTTTAAAAAATTAAAAAAATATTTTTTAAAAAAATATATTTTTAAAAAATAAAGACAATATTCTGGTAAATTGGACTAAACGATCTTTTAGGAACACTTCTAAGTAGCCTCCTGGTGTATCAACTGTGAAACTCTCCATATCTATTAGGAATACAGTTCTAGGAATTCCTAGCCAGACTATATTAATCCCAATTATTACTACATTTAAAAAAAACCAAAACCCTATTTTTTCAATTTACAATATGCTGCTCCAGGGCTCAAAACTAAATATTGCCCTCAGCATCTGCAAGAGACAAAAATTCAACAAAGGAGCAATACACACTGCCTATTGTATGAAGGGCACGAACGGATTCGAATAGCTGTCCGGGAAACACTCCCAGCGGCTTCTGATTGGTCCCGACTCGCCTCTCAAAGTTTCTCAACGTTCTATGCCATGAATGAAAATAAATTCCTAACTTTTTCCTACCCACGTGACTTTCGGAGAACTCACGGAAGGCCGTTTTCGATCGACTATCGACCTCCTCCGAAACTATCGCCGAGGTAACCCGATTCATTCCCGAGAGTCCCCGAAGCGCATCCGATCATTTCCGAAAGAGGCCATTTTTCTGGGCCTCTCTAGTTGTTGCCATTCTACCCTTGACATCTCTATGATGAAACTGCTGTATGGATTTTATTTTTTTTTACATGGCTGGATGGCTCGGACGGGGAAAGCCTTTCAATCGTGGGCCGGAAATGCTTGCGACTGCAGAGCGGAAAAGACTGGAGTTCGGAGGAGGAGCTTGTTTGAAAGGCATATAAAATCGCCTCGCAGCGGCTCAGCCCTTCTTTTTCCGCTTCCGGTCGCAGTATCGACAAGAGGGTGAGGTGTAGGCCGCGTGCTGGTCCAAAGGGAAGGCGCTGCAGCGGGAGGGCAAAGAAATGGGGGATAAGGACAGAGTCTTCTGGGGGACCGTTAGAAAGGCGCCACATGGTCGAAAATATTAATCCGCCGTCTCAACCTGTTATGAATTTAGATGGCCTGGAAGAAAAACGAATGTGCTCCCTCCCCCCCCCCAATCGCATTATATTCAAGCTCAGATTTAAACTTATTAAAAATGGATTCACTGAATCTCAATGGGGTTTATTTTTAAGGAATCAGGTCTTGCGCTGAACACTGTTCCTCTTAGGCAGAAGGATGAGGAGTGTTTCCTCCCTTTTTAAAATACGCTTTCGCGAATTTTGTAATAATGTCAGTTAAATGATACATTCAGGCGAGTTGATACCTGATGGTCTGCTTCATTTTTTTTTAAAGTAACATTTGCTTTAATGTGCATTCTTAGTTGGAAGGGAAATTATGGGAAAAAGTTACCCTTAAGTATTTATTTTCATTTATGCCACTATTTTAGCTTTGCTGAAATATCTGTAGGGGAGTAAAAATGAAAGGAATATCTTTTAGCACTTATTGGCAGAGGTTTTTTAAAAATGATCTTTCCACAGATGTTTAATTCCGGAGTCCTCAACTAGTATGAAAAACATGGGAATTAGGAATATAGCATATTGAGTTGGGGAAAGCTCTTTTACTACATTATTTTATATTCCTTTGAAAGACCTAGAAAAAAATTAAACTATATAGAATAATATCAAATAGCAAGAATAAACTTGAAATGCAAGTAGCAGTGACATTAAATTCTGCATTGAAAGGAATAAGAATACTTGTTGGACTTCAAACAAATCACTCAGCTCTGGGATTTTGAAATTAAAGGAACTGAGTAAAGCATTTATGAATGATTGTTTGATCTTTCCTTGCCCAGGAATTCTCCACAATGTCTGCTCATCTGCAATGGATGATTGTACGCAACTGCTCAAGTTTCCTTATTAAAAGGAACAAGCAAACTTACAGCACGGTGAGCCACATCTACTACTATCTTCTAAACAACAACCTCCTTGCAAATAATTCTAGGGTGTTATTAGGCTTTCCTGGACTTTGAACCTATTTTTTCCACATATTCCCTTTTCAAATAAAAGGTCCTGCCTTTAGCTTGCAAAATCTTTCATTGCAAGTTGCAAGGAATTCTAATAAAAGTGTTTTTCTTTCTTTAAAGGAGCCCAACAACCTTAAGGCCCGTAACTCCTTCCGTTATAATGGTCTGATACATCGCAAGACAGTAGGGGTAGAACCAGCTGCTGATGGAAAGGGTATTGTTGTCGTCCTTAAGAAGCGTGCAGGTGGGTATACTCTTCTTAAAACAAATTCCTACTGAACAAAGAAGCAGGGCTGTGGAGTCGGGAGAATTGGGACATTTAAACTTGCTTTTTTAAAAACTCCAATCTAAATTTAGTAGGAGTCTGTGCATTGTTTGCTGACTCCGACTCCGACTCCAGGTACCCAAAATTTCCTCCGACTCCGACTCCACATCCCTGCAGAGAAGGCAGAACAATAAATTGGAAGCTACCTCAGAGGTCTTCTAGTCCAATCCTCTGCTCAAGATGGAGACCTGATATTATTCCAGACAAGTGGCTTCCAGTCTCTTCTTAAAAGCCTCCAGTAATGGAGCACCCACTTCTGAAAGCAAATTGTTCCACTGGTTAATTGTTCTCAATTTTAGAAAATTCCTCCTTAATTCTAGCTTGCTTCTCCTTCAATATTTTCCATCCATTGTTTCCTGTCTTGCCTTCTGGTGCTTTCTTTCCAAAGCACCAGACCTCCTCCTTTCTTTCCAAAGAAGAGGTCTGGAGGTTAACCTTTTCTTTGTGGCAGCCACTCGAAGAGCTGCTATTATGTCACTCCTAGTCCTTCTTTTCAGTACACTAGACAAACCCAATTCCTGCAAACGTTCATATGTTTTAGCCTCCAGCACCCTAATCATCTTAGTTGCTCTTTGCAACCTTTACAGCAGTGGTTCTCAACTTGCGGGTCACAACCCCTTTGGGGGTCGAACGACTTTTTCACAGGGGTCGCCTAAGACCATAAAAAAACATATATTTTCAATGGTTTTAGGAATAATTTTATAGTTGGGGGGTCACCACAACATGAGGAACTGTATTAAAGGATCATGGCATTAGGAAGGTTGAGAACCACTGCTTTACAGAGTCTCTTCATCTTTTTTATAATATGGTGACCAAAATTGCAGTATTCTCAATGTGATTTTACCAAGGCTTTATAAAGCATTACTAATAATTCCTGTGATCTTGGTTCTATCCCTCTGTTAATGTAGCCTAGGATTGCATTGGCTTTTTTGGCTGCTGCCGCTCACTATTGACTCATATTTCAGTGATAGTTCACTAGGACTCCACAATCCCTCTCACAGTTACTGCTATTGAGCCAGGTACCACCTATATTATACCTGTGCATTTGGTTTTTCTGACCTAAGTATAAAATCTTACTTTTTTCCACATTGAATTTCATGTTGTTAGGCAATTCAGGAAAGGAGAGAAATAATGGGATCTTGAGCCATAGATAATGCAGAGTGATGGAAGCTCAAAAGGGGCAAAGAAGTTACCTTGGTCTGCATATAAATTGCTAATGAATTTATATTTAGCTCAGTTTTGTAGAATCAGAAGTAACTATTACATTTCACAATGATTCTGAGCCATTCAAAGTACAACTAACATGTCAAAAGTGCTTCTAAATTAAATCATAAACTTGCAAAGCAGTGCCTACAGAGACTTTCAGTCATCCAGGTCATGGTTGTCCCAGAGGTGTGGATTTTTTTTGTTGTTTTGTTTTTTGACAAAGCAGTGCGCTTAAAATAGTTAAAAGCTCTGGATAAAGAGGTATATTCTGAAATTCTCTTCCTTCCTACAATAAGATATTTTGGTCTACAACTTGTAAAAACTAGACTTAACTTGTAGATACCAAATATATCTACAGTACCCCATTAATAATCTACACTCCTGCTTCTCAGGCCAGCGAAAGCCAGCCACTTCCTACGAAAAAGTCACCATCAACAAGAATGCCCGGGCCACTCTCAGCAGCCTCCGCCATATTATTCGCAAGAATAATTACCGCAAGGATCTGCGCATGGTAAGTCAGGCTTCTGCATTCTCACTCTACAAAGTGGCGGATGGATGTTACAGCTTCCATTAATCCAATTAGTACATAGTAGTGATTTATGTTAAACCAAATTTTTCCATCCAGCTAGAAAGGAATGCAAAATGCTAGTCTTTGTACCCTAAATCCTAAACGCTGGCATTTTGAGATGAAGACCGGGTTGGTTAAGAAGATATACTGCATAGGTGGTTTGGTGTGGCAGTGCTTAGAATGCAGTATTATAGGCTGATTCAGCTTACTGCTAGGAGTTCAGTCCTCACTGCTCAAGATTGACTTGGTCCTACATCCTTCTGAGGTTGGTAAAATGGGGACCCAGATTGTTGGGGGCAATATGCTGACTCTAAACCGGTTAGAGAGAGCTGTAAAGCATTGTGAAGCAGTATATAAGTCTAAGTGCTATTGCTAGTGCTATTTTCAAATTATGGAGCAAACTCAAAAAAAAAAAAATTCCACCCACTTCTGTAAATTGTCCTAGGGTTTAGTAGTCTCAGCAAGTTGAGCCCAATTGCTGAATAATCTGGAAGCCTTTTTTAAAAATGCTCCACATCTTGTGTATTTTTTGTTGACTCAGTCAAATTTTTATCCCTTTGAGAAAGCTTGGGCACCCTGACAATTGTGAGCATTTTTTTTGCTCATATCTCAGTTAAGGTTATGAGAGAGTGATCAGAATTGGTATGCATACTGAAAAAAGGGCGAAACACTTGATTCAGGAATGTTGTTGAATGAGACAAACAGCATAGCTATAAACATTAGGAAATCTGGATTTGAGGAGAGAAGAGATGTATCTGGAGTTCACTTTATTCATTTCCCTTTTTTCCCCTCTCCTCCAGGCTGCCTTGCGTCGGGCCAGTGCAATTCTGCGCAGCCAGAAGCCCGTGGTGGTGAAGAAGAAGAGAACTCGGGCTCCCAAGACTGCATAAAAAACAGTTCTCAAATTATTGAATAAAGAAATACAACCAGAAAGCAGAATGTCTGAATGTCATTTGTAAATCTCTTGTCATGGGATTACTTCTCTCCTTCAAGAAAATGAACTTCGGCCGTTTCCATTTATTCTGAGAACAGAATAAATGTCCCATAACTCACTCTTTCTGTAATGGGATGGGATTTGGTAAATAGCAGGGATTTGCAACTTGAGTTTTGAGTCCTGCTTGATTTTAATTATGTCTCTCTCACCTCCTTCCTTGATGCCACAGCTAGTCTAAATGGAAATAGTTTTGCTCCTTTTAGGAAGTCGGGGTCTTGTTTAGAGTCCTTTTCAAAATGTTTTCCTAGGATATGGGTAAACTACCTGAGGAACTAGGGGTGATATCCATGGTTCCCTCCCACTTTTTTTCTTTTACCTTGCACAGTTATGTTAACTACAAACAAGAGTTGCTTTTTAAAAGCAGAAATTGTTCATTTTCCTCATATGTTACCCACTTAGGGTAGGTATCAATGTATGGTAGAGGTTTTTTTTCTCTTTATGACGTCTTGAGCAAAGAATCTTAAAGATGCTGTGAAGATGGAGGACAGCCTGTAGTCTCAGTTGTTGGATGTAGTTAAACCAGGAAAACTAAATTTATCCTGATCACAATGTTTGTGGTTAAATACCTGTGTTATGCCGGTTACAATTCACTGAGTTCACTTTTTGCAATGTGAGTTTATTATAAACAATTCCTGGTAAAGTGAACTCCCTGTACTGCTAAAACATCTTCCTTGCTATATAAATATTTATTCCTCCGGAACTGGACAGCTAAAAAAATAGCATAAGTTAGGAGAAAAGACAAAAAAAAATGAAGCAGATTAAGATCTTTACGTCATCTCTCAGGGAGAATGACATCTGAGATTTTTTAAATTGCCTTTGCAACCATAAGGTGGCAGTTAAGAGCTGAAGCAAATCTCTTAGTCTGTTGTTTATTTTCAGTTTTATCCTTTTGTCCTAGATTTCAAGAGGTTGGATTTACGTACCGTTGTCTACACTTGCCTTAGCCACGTAATGTTGGTTGATGAGAATCATTTTAGGGGACACAAACCCAAAGGAAACACTTTGTAGATGATACCTAAAAGTCAATGCAGAAACTTGATTGTTTTACTCTGTACCTATAGATGCTGGATGCATTTGACTGTCTCATGCCATGGTGGCTCTGGATAGCCACCATGGCGTGGCGGGTTGAATATCTGTTGGGATATGCAAGAAAAATGGGCTTTCCCGTATATAAATCTTTGCTTCCCTTCTATAGCATCTTGTCTTTCTTCCTAAAAGCGACCAAGATGTGACAGACCAGAAATTGGACTATGTGCCCTCAAAACTGAGCTGGCTGTAGCAAATTACGTTTGCAGGCCCAAAGGGAGAATACACGTGATCCTGAACTTATGACCACAATTGAGCTCAAAGTTTTTGTTGTTAAATGTTTGTTAAGTGAGTTTTGCCCCATTTTATGAACTTGTTCATAAAATGGGGCAAACTTGTTTTATGAACTGGTTCAGCAAATCACTGCAATTAAGTTAGTAACTCAAGGACATCTGCCTTCCCCATTGATTTTGCTTCTCAGAAGGTTGCAGAAGGTGATCACATGACCTTGGGAAACTGCAACCGTCACATGAGTCACTTGCCAAGCATCTTAATTCTGATCACATGACTATGGGGATGCTGCAGTCGTGGTGTGAAAAATAGCCATGTTACTTTTTTCAGTGCCGTTTGAACGGTCACTAAATAAACCTGTAATTCGGGGACTACCTGTATGCTCAGAGTTGAAATGAGTGTTCCTTGGTGCTCTCTGAGCTTCGTTGTTTTTTTGTGGACATTTCATTAAGCAGATTAGGTAACATCAATGTTAGTAAGGAGTGGGGTTTGCTTTCAGTTTATAATCTAGTCTAGTGTCTTGCCATGTCAGTGTCAGTGGTCTTAGAGATTCTTCGGTTGGGTTGTTTATTACTGGCTAAGACATAAAGAAAATTTTAATTTCACAACATATGGACAGACCGAACCGTAGTTTCAGCTGGGAAAGTGATCCTCTTACACCAAGGCAAAACCGCTAGGGAATTTCTAGAAGCCTGGTGGTCTGACATTATCCATCACTAGACACATAGACATCAACAATGTCTATATATAATGCAAAAAAGACAGTCAAGCCAAGGAAGGAACAAAAAGACCCAAACACCTCCCCACCAGCAATCAGCACCCAGACAAGCATAGATAAACTGCAAGATTAACATCAGACCTACAATCGAGTAAACAATGCTCCGATCAAAGAAGCCAACAGTAAACAGCTCAACCAAAGAACCTCTATGACCGGCCCATCAGCGCTGACAGGGCAAGTCACTAGAATATAAACAGAACAAACCCCACTCCTTACTAGCACTGATGATATTACCTAGTTTGGGTAATTAAATGTCTGCAAGAAAACCGAGCTCAGAACAACAAGGTACCCTTGCAAGGCCAATGAAGTCAAGATTGTGATTGTATAGTCCCAGCAGAGCTCAGACAGGGCTTTTCTTGAACTTAAGGGTCACAGGTCATCAATCTGTTTCATAAGTCTCACTGCCTGATGCTACAACTGAGGTGGCAGCTAGATTGAAAGCAAATGGTTTTTGCTCCTAGGAGGTTTTGGTTATGGTATAGAATTATTTTCAAAATACCTTGCAACAGTTCGTTTAAGGACCATTCAAAATTACAACAGCACTCAAAATTACAACCGTTTTTCACACTTGTGACTTTTGCAGCATCCCCATGTTTGGCTACTGATTCATATTTATGACGGCTGCAGTGTCCTGGGGGGTCAAGTTTTAACGATCTTCTGATAAGCAAAATCAATGAGGAAACCAGGTTCACTTTACAATCATGTTCCTAATTAAACAACTGCAGTGATTCACTTAACAAACGTGGCAAGAAAAATTGTAAAATGGGGCAAAGCTCACATAACGAATTTCTCATTTAGCAACATAAATTTTGGGCTCAAAATTGGTGGTTGTTTGAGGAACAACCTGAGGAACTGAAGATGATGTCTATAGTTCTACTTGTTTTTCTTCAATCTCTACTTTGCATAGTTGATTATGAAACAGAATAATAGAGTTGGAAGGGACCTTAGAGGTCTTCTAGTCCAACTCCCAGCTCAGGCAGGAAACCTTATACCATTTCAAACAAATAGTTATCCAATCTCTTCTTAAAGATTTCCAGTGTTGGAGCATTCTCTACTTCTGGAGGCAAGTTGTTCCACTGATTAATTGTTCTCACTGTCAGGAAATTTCTCCTTAGTTTTAGGTTGCTTCTCTCCTTGATTAGTTTCCACCCATTGCTTTTTGTCCTGCCTTACTTACAAACAAACTGGAGCAACAAAGTTTGGGGTTGTCAATACAGGATGTTTCTCTTGCCCTCCCGCCCTCAACATTACAGATTTAAGCTCCTCGACTCCTGTGCCTAAAGTGGGTGGAAGCAAAGCAAGCTAGAGAAATTCTTTTCAGGATTTCAGCCCTTTCCTTCGCTGTGGCCATAGTAGTAGCCTAGTAGTCTTTCTGAATGCATTTTCTACGCCCTCCCCTCCCCAATTTTGTAGTTTCTTGCTTCTTTACCCCTCCCATCCTGGCTGGGAAAGTTAATGCCAATTTGTAAGTGGGTCTTTGAGGAACGTGGTTTCCATTAGCAAACCTTTTACAGGTAGTCCTTGACTTACAGCAGTTTGTTTAGTGACCATTCAGTTACAGTGGCACTGAAAAAGGTGGTACAATCATTTTTCAGTTACAACTTTTGCAGCATCCTCACAGTCACATGATCAAAAGTCAGATGCTTGGCAACTGTTTCATACTTATGACAGTTGTTGTGTCCCAAGGTCTTGTGATCACCTTTTGGGGCCTTCTGACAAGGAAAATCAATGGGGAACCCAGATTCACTTAACTGCAGTGATTCACTTAACAACTATTGCAAGAAAGGTTGTAAAATGGGACAAAACTCACTTAAGAAATGTCTTACTTAACAACAGAAATTTTGGGCTCAATTGTGGTTGTAAGTCGAGGACTACCTACACCTGGTTTCCCCTCCATTGATCCCTTGTTATACTTGCCACCTGCCTACCTGGTGTGTGAAAAACAGTTTTATTGTTTTTCCAGGTACCTGGGCTGGAAGAAGAAACTCCACTTAATTTCTGCATGAAATAAAAGTTCAGTCATCAGTAGGATTCTTAAATTAAAAAAAGTCTGCTGTTTTACCAGTAAAACAAAAGACAGGGGAAAAGTGGAAGGATGTTTTGTCCCAATGCATAGTATCCTGTGCAACACAATGTCGAGGAATTTGCTTATGATAGAATGAAGCACAGGAGGTGAAGAAAAGAGAACCACTTACCGTATTTTCCGGCGTATAAGACGACTGGGCGTATAAGACGACCCTCCTCAGAGCCATTTAAGGCTCATCAGAGCCTTTCGGGCTGGTCTGCCTGATTACAGGAGAATGAGACCCGACGTATAAGACGACCCCCGACTTTTGAGAAGATTTTTGTGTGTTAGAAAGTAGTCTTATACGCAGGAAAATACAGTATATTAACCACAAGTCAGAAATTACTACTTTGGTAGCATAACAGGAAAGAAAATGACCAGAAATTTCCCAAGTGATGGGCTAGGACAAATAGAGGACAAAATGGTTGCCAGTCCTCCAGGAACAGTCGCCAGTACTGATGTTGAGGTAACCTGATGGAGCAGATTTACCTCATGTCACCAATAGCAGCTGAACGTGTATACAGTGAATAATAATTCTGCAAACCAGGCCCTTTGCTGTGCCTTATTTAGACTGCTGTGTTTGATACCAGGAAGTGAGCCAAATCCACAGGTGAAGATGATTGAATGATATTCTGCCTGCCCTATTTTGAAAAGGAACTTTGCAGTGTTGCAAAGAATAACATTAATGCAAGTAAAACAAAGCACTTTCTGTAGCAGAAAATTCACTTAAGCCCTTGGGTTTTTTTTAAAAAAAAGAGAAGGCAGAATCCCAGTTTTTATTTTACAACATCCTGATCCTACTGTTTTCCCCAGAAGCTTACAATTATCTGTGTTTTTCATATCATAGGAAGCTTATTCACTGTGGTTGCAGCTGGGGATGAGATGAGCATATTGATAACTTGAAAGGGAAGGGGGCACTTCACCATTTTCCATTTACAAAACCGCAGAATTTCTGTCCTCACCCCAGGAGAGAGAGGAGGTGAAAATGGCAATTATTAATCTAATCAAAGAGTCTTGATTAGATTTGGAGGATAAAGCGATAGAAAATATTAAGATATGGGCAAGCTAATGATATCAAAATGGGAACCTGGCTTAGTAATAAAAATTCATTCACCATTTTTCAAGCCCTGCTGCACATCAAACTCCCTTTCCCCCTCCCCCCTTGAGGGTTTGTTCTTTCATATTTTGAGAAAGGTTTTCTCTGCCTTAATAATTTATTAAGCTGTAAAATGCCAATAGAGACAGCTGCTGTTTGGGAGAGGAAGATTCTAGAAACTGCAAAGTGTTTTTTTTTTTTTAAAAAATCACGCCAGTAAAAGGAATGCATAATAGTGGGGTTTATTAGCATTCATATGAGTTGTGCAATGAGGTAATAATATGTAATTATTATAAAATTCATTCCATTGAATAGTTTTTTTTATCTAGCTCAGGTGCTGGTATCTGGCAATCTTAGGCAATGTCAGTAAAACTAAAATATGCTAGGTCTGATCCTTCCTTGGGTGAACATCTACAGGTGAACCTCCACTTAAAACCATTTCTTTAGTGACTGTCAGAAGATACAACGGCACTGAAAAAAGTGAGCAGTTTTCATACCTACAACCATTACAGCAGCCCCATGGTCACTTGATCAAAATTTGGGCAGTGGCCAAATTATTTAAGTATTTATGATGGTTGCAGTATCCTGGGGTCATGCAATCACCATTTGTAACCTTCCCAACTGGCTTCCAACAAGCAATGGGGCAGGGAAGCCTGACTCACTTAACAACCCCTTGATTCACTTAACAACTGTGGCAAATTGTAAAATGAAAACTAGCAACAGAAATTTGGGGTTTTAATGTGGTCACGCTGTAAGTGAAGGGCTACCTGTATTAGGAAAGTGAGGAAATGGGAAAAATTCGAGAAGTCAACTGCAAAAGTATTTTTGGCAAAGGTGCTTTTTTCAAGAGGCAACTGGACTTTCTGGTTTTTCTTTGAAGACTTTTCGCTTCTCATCCAAGAAGCTTCTTCATCTTTGACTAGATGGTGGAGAATGGATGGATTTATACTCCTTGCAGACAGCTGGTCATTTGCATTTTTTTAGAGAGTCCTTGAGGCCATATGGAAGTTTATCTGTGTCCTCAGGGTCACCCGAGTGATGCAAATGGGTGTGGAACAGTGGTGGGTTTCACATTTTTTTACTACTGCTTCTGTGGGCGTGGCTTGGTGGCCGTGGCAGGGGAAGGTTATTGCAAAATCCCCATTTCCTCCCAATCACCTGGGCCCGGACTCGGGAGGCAGAGAATAGATGGGGGCAGGGCCAGTCAGAATTTTTACTACTGGTTCTCCGAATTACTCAAAATTTCTGTTACCAGTTCTCCATTTCTTTAGCAACCAAAGTTATAACTGAACTGAAAAAAGTGACTTACAACCAGCCGTTGGCATTTATAAATTGTTGCGGCATCCCCATATCTTATGACTATGATGGTGAACCTATGGCACGCATGCCACAGGTGGCACGCAGAGCCATATCTGTGGGCAGGCAAATGTGGCCCTAAATCAGCTACAGTGCGCATGTGCACGCCAGCCAGCTGATTTTTGGGCCTTCTGGGCCTACTGGAGGGGCCTCCGGAGGACCTCCAGGGCAATGGGGAAGGCCGTTTTCACCCTCCCCAAGCTCCAAGAAGGCCTCTGGAGCCTGGGGAAGGCGAAAAAACAGGCGTACCGGGCCCATCAGTAACCTTTTTGCCATTGTGTGCCAAAAGCAAGGGGGAGTGCGAGGGGGGGATCACGTGAGCATGCACGGGTGGGCGTGGCATGGGGGGATTGAATTATGGGTGTGGGCACGTGCATGTGTGACCCCCGTGCTCCCCCTGCGTTTGGCACGCAACAGCAAAAAGGTTAGCCATCACTGTCATATGATTAATACTTCTGTATAATTATACAAAGACATCTTATTGCCCCCACAAACTGGGTCAAACCAGTAGTGGTTTGAAGGCAAACCACCAGTTAAGCCGTAGAAACTTGAGTTTTCCCAGCAGGAAGACCCTCTGAGTTAAAATTTCTTCCTGGTCCTATGGATGGTTTTATTCCACATCCATAAAAGTTGGTGCACCTGCAAAAGCTGAGAGAAGCCACACACAGCTTCTGGGAATAAAGCTGGACAATGAGTACAATGCAGTGACCGAATGAACCTTGGGCCGGTTTGCCAGGATGGATGGGGCAATAAGGAAAAATGTGGGTGGATGTTTGCGTTTCTGATTTTCCTTCTGCTCTGAGCAGCTTCTAGGCAGGCCTGGAGAGCGTGTCATTCATCAGCAGGAAATGGGGCCGTGCTCTCGGAACAATGCGCTGACCTGGGAGAGACTCTATGAAGGGAGTGATAAGCTCTGGCTGTTTATAAAAGGGCACCAAGATGGCAGAGATTGCGCCAGCCCCAAAGGGGTTTGTGCAGGCTATCTGCGTAGCCCAGGATTGGGAGGGGAGAATTTTCCTTTTCCTCTTGGGATCTTGCCTTCACGGGAAGGTGCGAGCCAATTTCTAGCGTTAAGGTAGAAGTCTATTTTGCAAAGCACCAGCCACAGGGCTCAGCAGATTATTCCTGAATAGTGCTACTTCGGACTGACAAGAGATTGCTGGGAACAAATGCACTGGTTTGATTCAGTCTGTATAAACCGTGCCTTATGCAAAAAAACATAAAGCAATGCAATTAAAAGGAGGGGAAGGAGGGAGAGGAGAGGAGCAGGGGTGCTATTCAGCAGGTTTTGACAGGTTCTGGAGAATCGGTAGTAGAAATTTTGAATAGTTCAGAGAACTGGCAAAAATCACCTCTGGCTAGTCCCTGAGTGGGGTGGGAATGGAGGTTTTGCAATATCCTTCCCTCAGGAGTGGGGTGGGAATGGAGATTTTGCAGTATCCTTCCCTTAGGAGTTGGGTGGGAATGGAGATTTTGCCGTATCCTTCACTTGGAGTAGAGTGGGAGATTTTGCAGGATCCCGCCACACCCACCAAGCCACAGCCACAGAACAGGTAGTAAAAAAAAGTTGAATTCCACCACTGGAAAGGAGGGTAGTTGAAGCTAGTTTGCACCAACCCCTTTTACTACAGATAGTCCTTGAATTACCACAATTGAACCACTGGCGGATTTCACTTACCTTTGCTACTGGTTCGCTCGCATAGAGCGTATTTGATTATGTCTGGGTGGGTGGGCGGAGCCTACTGCTGCCGCTGCTACCAGTTTGCCTGAACCAGGGCGAAGCGGGAGCAACCCATCACTGAACTGAACCCAATTTCTGTTGTTAGGAAGACAGTTGTTAATTGAATTTTGCCCCATTTTACACCCTTTCTTGCCACAGATTGAAGTGAAACACTGCAGTTATTAGTAACATTTATTTATGTATTATTTATTTATTTATTTATTATATTTCTATACCGCCTTTCTCCCGTAGTACTCAAGGCGGTGGACAGTCAAGAGAAAATATAGATACACAAACACCATAAACTTGTTAATTAAAATTATAACTTAGTTTGGCCCAATTAAATAAAACCCAAAATTAGATAACATTTTAAAATCATTCACGTTTACATGTTTAGCCCCGCCTGTTGAAACATCAGGGTTTTGAGAGCACAGCGGAAAGCACGTGGCTTTCTATTAAATGAATCTGCTTCCCCATTAATTTTGCTTGTGAGACGTTCGCAAATGGTGATTTCATGATTTCAGGACACTGCAACCATCATATACATATGTCGTTTGCCTAGCATCCAAATTTTGATCAGGTGACCATGGGAATACTGCAAAGGTCGTCTGAAAACGGTCATAGGTCACTTTTTTTTAGTGCCGTTGTAAGTTCAAATCATCACTAAACAAATAGTTGTAAGTCGAGGACTAGCCATATATTTTTCCATAACTATCATGAAAATTGTGTCTATACACTTCTTCCTAGCTTGCCTTTGTTTTTAAAATTGTCACCTTTTTATTTTTGAGGATCTTATCAACTCCAACCAACCATCACATTCTCCATCTTTCTCTTTCTTGCAAACTATTCACTCTTCTTTTGGCTGGGGAATTTTGGGAGTTGAAGTCCACACAGTTTAAACTCGTCAAGGTTAAGCAACATTGCTCTAGTTTTTCACCATTTCTGTATAACTTGCAATTGCTCATTCCATTTTCCCCATCAAATACAATACTTTGGTCTTTAATTCATTAATTGCTAGCACCATTGTTTCATTGGCTCTTTGTTTCATTCTGCTATCTATCTAATGTTTGCTGCAAATCTTTGAGTTTTTAACCAACAACACAGCATTATCTGCGAATAAAAATAAGAGATAATTTTCCACAAAAGGACATCTTTAATAATCACAAACAATCATTCATTTTTTTTATCCAGGACTAAAAGTTTATCCAATCATCTTCCTTTTTTTGGGAACGGAGATATCCATCATTGCAATGGAAAAAGAGGAAGGGACAAGTTACTGAAAATGGTACACATACACGTGTGAGATGCATAAATGCATATTTGCAATGACTTGAAACAAAAACTACTCCAAAAGGACTTTGACAAAATATGCACGAATATGTAATTCTTTTCTGACACAATGGCAAAAGAAAAACTGAATACATATTATATACAGTTAGTCCTCATTTAGCAAGCACAATTGGGTGTTTAGCAAAGCAGTTACTAAGTGAAATTTTGACTATGCTTATGATCTACTTTTCTTTGCTTTATAGACCTGCAAAAGAGGCCTGTAAATGAGAGGATGGCAAAATTACTTTCTTATCACCATCATAACTGCAAACAGTCACTAAACAAGGCAGTCACTAAACAAGGCAGTCGCAAAATGAAGACTGTATTTCATTTTGTGCTAAAAAGTTGTTTTTATAAAGTAGGCTCCAGAATGGAAGGCCTCTCATCTTTTCAGTCTTTAAGCCCGTGATATTGGAATCCTCTTTATGTTTATTTTGAATACATTAATTTGAATGTATCTATCCTCTCATTTTTTTTTTCTTATATGTCTTTTGATTCCTTCTTCTTTTCTCCCCCTGATTTTATTATTGCTTTTGTTTAATCTAAAAGAAAATGAGAAAGTGGGGGGAACCAATTCTGAAATTAGTCAATTCGTTCGAAACGAGCTTTGCCCAATGAGGCCAAATGCGATTTTGTCTCCTGGTTCCAGTTCTGGATTTGGTTCTGGATCTTCAAATAACTGGTTTTTTTGCTTCTGTTTCACCCGTTAGGATAGTCCAACTGCCACAGCGCTTCCTCCTCCTGTACTGCTGCCAGATGCAACCTACGGTCACTCCAAGAAGCCCAACAGCTAGCAAGACTCCACCTATGACAGTCAGGATGGTGTCAGAGAAATTACCTGCGCAAGCGACACTCGTAGTCACTAGGCCAATGATACTGGCCAGCACTTCAAAAGGAAGCAGGCAGCTGTGGCAGGAGTCTTCTACGCTGCCGGTGGTAGTGCTTATGAGGCGGGGATCCAGCTGGGATTTGGTGCGCTCCAGAGAAACCTCTTCCCGTTCCATGTTCACCGTTACACGGTCATAAGGCAAAGTGGACGGCAGAGCCATGATGGCTACAAATCTGTGGAGGAAAACAGAAGAGAGGATGTCGGCTGGTCTGCCACTATAATAAAGGTTTAATTTGAAAAAGGAGTCCAGATTTTTTTTTTAACCAGGAAATGGAAATACAGATGGTCCTTGAATAATGGCTACAATTGGAATTAGAATTTCTGTTGCCAAATAAGGCGGTTGTTAAGTGAATCACACCCACTTTTTTATTACCTTTATTGTATGTATTCTTAAAATGAACCACACAGTTGTTAAGCTTCCTGCATTGACTTTGCTTGTCAAAAGTCAGCTGGGAAGAAAATAGCAATCATGAGACCCTGGGATGCTGCAACCATTGTAAATACATACTGGTTGACAAGCACCCGAATTTGGATCACATGATTATGGGGATGCTGCAAGGACATGTCATAAGTCACTTTTTTCAGTACCACTGCAACTTCAAAGGGTCACTAAATGAATGATTATAAGTTGAGGACTACCTATAAGGAGGGTTGAAGGAAGAAAACCACTCTCAAAAGTTGGCAAGACTAGGCTAAAGGTGGAAGAAATATTTGTGTTTGCCCTTCGCCTTTCCAGAATAATTGGGAAGAGTTGCCCCCTGATAATATGGCAGACACTGAAAACGACAGGTTGTGAATAAGATAAAATAATGGTTCGACTGAATTCAGAATACAGTCTTGTGTTTTATTTGGAATTATGCTTTATCTTTGAATTAAGGAGAAACTTCCTAACTGTGAGGACAATTAACTGATGAAACAGCTTGCCTTTAGAAGTTGTAGGTGATTAATCACTGGACATTTTTAAGAAAAGACTCTCTTGCTTGAGCAGGGGATTGGATTAGAAGACCTCCAGGCCAGGGTCCCTTCAATCTCTATTCTGATTGATGGATTGACCTCTTAGCTGCTACAGCAGTTTACAGCAGTAGAATAAAATTCTTAGGGTCCGAAACAGTAAATTGGTTTCTTTATTAGTTATTTATCCATCCATCCATCCATCCATGTTTCTATTTCATCATATAGCTGCTCAACTCACAAAACTTTGCTAAGAACAAATGTTTCAGGCAGGAGCAATAAAATTAAGGGCCACCAAGAATAGATATAGGTAAGAAAGGACCACGAGCCCATCTTATATGCTCAGAGGCACTCTTTTGAAACAATTCTGTTGTTAGTGGACCACTCTGATTGGTGGATCTTGAAGCTGGCATTCAGAGGCCTCTGTCAGAGGGGGGGGGGGTCAAAAAAAGTCAAAATGGCACCCATGGCTCTTCTTTTCTGGACACCAACACCCCTCCTGCATACACTCTTGAGAGCCTTTGGATTCCTTATTATTCCCAAATGTTGAAAGATAGATCAGTCATAGACCTTTTACGACTGTCTTTTTATTTTTACTGCCAAAAGTGTTCCACACTAGCGATTTATAGCACCGCTTCAGCCATCGTTAGAATGATATAGCACTAATGCAGACTGGCATTATATCGTAGCTTGGCTGACTCCATAAACCATAAAACTCAAAGACCTTCTAAATCAGCATTTTTCAACCATGACAACTTTAAGATGTGTAGACTTCAACTTCCAGAATTCCCCAGCTAGGAAATTCTGGGAGTAGAAGTCCAGACATCGTGAAGTTGCCATGATTAGAAAACACTGACCTAGATAAAGTATAATATGCTGATGGATTTTAAGCTATTCGTTTTAGGTCAGGAAAAGAAAGATAGGAAATTTACTGACTATTTATTGGAGGCCAGTTTCTACAATGCGATCCATGAAAGGATCTGACATATGTTGTGCAATTTTAATCTTTCAAGAAATGGGTTTAAAGATATCAATTCCGAAAAGCTTTCCTCAAACTGTTATCTAAACTACAACTTCAGGCATCCCCAGCCACAGTGGTTCAATGTTTCTAGAGAGTAACACGTGAGGCATAGCTAGCTCAGGCAATTCAAAACTTTTTTCCCCCTGAAACATGAAAAGAATAAAGTGTGGCATTGTAAAGGAGGCTGGAAGCATTTTCAACACACCCGCTTATTGTATTTCCAGATTTTGTTTGTGTGGGTCGCGTTTGTTTTTCCAAGCTGGAGACTGTATTGAAAATGTTTCCGCACATGCAGGATATATGTCTGCCTTTGGTCTGTCTAGCTAACCATCAAAATGTTTGGAGAAGCTGAGGGGATACATGTAATAAGTTTATTCAGCAATGGATGAGAGATAAATTATCATCAGAAGGGATTTGGGAGAGGGGAGGAGGAGACACGACAGAAAATTGCTTTTTTCTGCCAGAGAGGAGCTCAAGATGACATTATTCAATAATCTTTTCAACTGAGATTACAACCCTGCGTGGGATCCATTCATTCTCAAGGGAAAGTGTGGAGGTTTTGTTTTAAAAGAAAAGGCAGAAAGATATATTAGATGAAGTTATGGAAGAAAGTTGACAGCAGGCCAGGGATTAAAGAAAAAAAAAAGCCTCACCCGGCCCTGTGAACAGAGCTTCATGGTTGCAAATGGAAAACAATGCTTTTAAAAAGACAAAAGAATGAATTCGTAACTGCCCCAACAAAAAGGATGCTGGGAATAAAGAGGAATAGTCAAAAAATTTTAAAGTTCTGGATTCAGAACAACCATAGTAACAGCCATTAGCAGAAGTTAAATTTAGATTTTGCAAATCCTTCTCAGAGGATTTTGCTTAATTCTGCATTTTCCACTGTTGTCTGAGGTGAATGTTCAAGATTGCCTGTTTATTTTTACTTCTAGTTAATTAGCAACCTAATTGTGTAGGGTGGCCATCTGAAAAAATAAAGGAAACCAAAGAAGATCCTTGATAGCTATATTACAGGCTGAGTCAGTAAAGAAATATTTTTGAGGCAAGTTGATGCGCTGACAGACAGCTGCATATTTGATTCTTTGCAGCAATAGTAATTCAGATTATGATTTTTTTAAAAGTATTCTCAGAATGACTTTGGGGAAAAAAAGAAACTTATATTTTCACCATGGAATTGCTATGCTTGAAACAATTGCCTGCAATCAATGCCTAAATACTCTCTGCATAAATAGCTAACAAATATAAATAATAAAAGCAACTATCAGAACTGCAAACCACTTAAAAATTGTGTCCTGAGAGGTTAAAAATGAGATTTGTTAGCAAATAATTATGTACAATTAATAAAATTAAAGCAAATTAAGGGTAAAATTAAGCAGCATAGATCGTTCACTGAAACCCAAGGGAAAAAGGAAAAGTCAGCTGACTTCTCAAGAAAACAATACTCTCATTTGCAGTTCCATCATCAAAAATAAAAAGTTTGTAGCACAGAAAGTAAACACAATGCTGACATCAGTATGATGAGCCCAGTTCAACAAGTGATCATATTAACTCTCATTATATTGTTACAGAAACAACAAAATCCAAGAGGATCTAGTGGGACCATATACCTGATATTAGAGAATCTATCAGTTTCAGTATTTCATTATGTTACAACTAGATCGAGCTGGTTTAAGAGATGCCTTCATTATTTATTTTATTATTGAGTAATTGTACCTTCAAGTCAGTTTTTTATTCCTGAACAAGCCCGTGCAATTTTCTCAGCAAGGTTTTCAGAAATGGTTTGCCATTGCCTCCTTCCTAGGGCTGAAAGAGAGTGACTGGTTAGCTTTCTGCCTCAGGCAGGACTAGAACTCACAGTTTCCAGGTTTCTAGTCTGGTGCTTTAACCACTACCTCCAACTGACTCTATTTATATCACCCTAATAACCATCCTATGCAACAGGTTGCTCTGAAAGAGATTAACTGGCCCAAAGCTACGCAGTTCAGTGGGATGTTCGATTTGAAATATCTTCAAATGATCTGACATCTGAACAACCATATTTCACTTGCAATTTTGCCTAATGTACATATTTTGAGCAAATGTTTTCTCTAATTTATGCAACCGTGTACATTATTTTCATGATACTATGCATTTTGTACAGACATTTCCTTAATCCACATTTTTTTAACAGTTGGCAAATTACATTGCAAAATTTAGAGACCTGGACATTTCAAACAAAGGCTGCATTTGGCTTTGAAAATCTGAACCTGAGTATATTTTTTTTGCACTGAAAAGTAAGTTAAACACATTTCTCCCCCATTCCTTTCACTTGCAGAGAAAGTGCGATCACACCAGCATGCCACAAAATCTTCAACTTTGATAAGGTCAAACACATCCTCCCACCCTTACACCTTTTGTGAAGTTGACAGAAAGAGCTAAAGGGCAGAATGGGTACCATTAACTTAATTTTACCTCTTGATAGCCCTTCCCCTTGGATATATTAAGGTAAACATTTCTCTGTCAGTCGTATTAAATTCGAGGACATGGTGCTCATCTCAGTTTCTTGACCGAGGGAGCAAGCATTGTCTGAAGACAATTACTGTGATCAAGCGTCCGGCGTGGCTATATACCAAAGAAACGCTGTTACTTTCCCACCAAAATGGTATCTATTTATCTATTTGTGTTCGGATGCTCCAAAGGGCTAGGTGGGCAGGAGCTGAGGAAGTAACGGGAGCTCACCCCATTGCACAGAGCTCAGGTCTCAAATCCAGGTTATCAGCTGTCCAACATCTTTAATCTATGAGCTATCGCACGCGCATACACACAGATACAATAGCAGCCCAATTTGGAGGGTAACCTTTGCTGTGATGTGCAAATCCTAGGGTAACTCTTAAGTATATTCTTGTCCGTCTATTTCTTACTCACCTTAGCTGTCAGTATTCCTTATAGAGAAATACTTTCCTCCCATTTGTTCTAGATCCTTAGCGCCTGGCCACAGTCCTGCTGTCTTCTTTGGATTCCACTCAACTCAGCGCCAGACAAAACTCAGTTGGTCTCTCCTGCCAGCTTGGCTGTTGCTGCCTTTGCTGCTGCAGATCTTAAATTTGGTTCCCGGTTCCCCCACCCTGATTTCTGTGTCAATCATCCTGGAATACGGATGATGGACTGATAAGATGGCAATTAAGGAGTTCCTGTAACTTTAGTGGCCATCGGAGAAACTTGGATACAATATACAGAGTGAGGAATGGAGCACATTGTCCACGGTAGGTACACACCCAGCCAGCCAGAGAATGATGTAAATAAATTGGCGGACCCCATTCAATAACCTGTACTATATAAATGTAAATTGACATTCTTCTGAGAGAGCCCCTGATAAGCTTCCATGAATTCTTCAGAGCACAGCCTGAATACCAAGTGACTTTAGAATATAGAAGCTGCATCCAGATTTAAAACTCTCAGTGGGAAAAGGTGGAGTGAATGAAAAGAGTAGAAATGTTAAACAGAAAAAGAATAAGAATTAGCAATATGGTTTAATTTCATCTTAAATTTTTTAAAAATGTACCATTTTTCATTTTTGTTGGGCCAGGCCTGAGTGAGGGAGACAGAAATAATAGATAAAAGTTACAGCTGCCTAGATTTAATTTAAATATTAGGAGAAAAATTTTTCTGATGGTATGATCTGTACAGTTCTCATGTTTGAGATACGGAAATGGTGAACTCTTCCACTCTGGAGGATTATTAAACGAGTCCCAATAGCCACTTCACAAGTATGGTATAAATCACGGGAATGGCTGAGGAATTCTGGGAGTTGAAGTCCACAAGTCTTAAAGTTGCCAAAGTTGGACAACCCTGGTTAAAACATTTTGGATCTGAACTAAATTATCACTGTACCCTTCCAACTCCATCAGATAGTCCTTGACTTATGTCCAATAGCTTAGAACTCTGTTTTCTACTTATGATCTGGTTTTGAAATTCCAACATCAAGAGTGCCTATTGGGAAGTCAGTAACTGGCTCACATTTATGGATGTTTGCTGTATTCCACGATCACGTGACCACTTTGTACAATGTTTTAAAATTCATTTGCTTCTAGTTTTTGGCAAAACCAGCCCATAGTGAACGACTGTGCCATTCGCTTAGTGACTGTGGTGGCTACTTTAAAACTGCTACTTTTGCTTAATGATTGCCACAAAAAGGTTATAAATTCAGGTCAATCATAAGCGTGGCCTGATTTATTATCGTTATGACTTGCAACCACAATTGGCATACTCCAATACAGTCATAAGTCAAGGACTATCTGTAATTATAGGATTATCTTCTATATTGTACTTGCTTTCAAGGATTTCATTTAAAAGTAAGTAGTGCTTATCTGGACAAGCAAGAGCAGCTCTACTTGGTCCCAATCAAAATCAATAATTTGAATCATGATTAACTTGAGAACTATTGATATTTTAAGGATGATTAAAGTTGAATCCAACCTACAAATTTCCCCATAATTTTGAATGGCCCAGGTGATACAGTAAATGCATGGTGGTAAAATAACTTGAGCGCAAGTGCAATAATTTCCATCAATTTTTTGAGTTTGCACAGCAATCAATCAAAACCAAACTAAGTTCTTGCAATGTGTAAACCCAGTCAATATTGGCTAGATAACTGATCAGGTATAAACCAGATTTCTAAATCCCAGAAATTCCAGAGACCTAACCTGAAACCTGATACTGCATTAGCTTCATTTTGTTCTTTGTTCCCACAATCTGCAGAATAAATCACATCCTAATTTTCGTAGGATGCGGAAATGAAGTTGAACTGAGTTGGAAGGGACCTTGGAGGTCTTCTAGTCCAACCCCCTGCTCAAGCAGGAAGCCCTATACTATTTCAGACAAATGGTTGTCCAACCTCTTCTTAAAAACCTCCAGTGTTGGAGCACTCACAACTTCTGGAGGCAAGTTCTTCCAGTGATTAATTGTACTACTTGTCAGGGAATTTCTCCTTAGGTCTGAGAAGGGAAGGGAAGGGAAGGGAAGGGAAGGGAAGGGAAGAGAAGAGAAGAGAAGAGAAGAGAAGAGAAGGGAAGGGAAGGGAAGGGAAGGGAAGGGAAGGGAAGGGAAGGGAAGGGAAGGGAAGAGAAGAGAAGAGAAGAGAAGAGAAGAGAAGAGAAGAGAAGAGAAGAGAAGAGAAGAGAAGAGAAGAGAAGAGAAGAGAAGAGAAGAGAGGAGAAGAGAGTAGGGAGAAAGGGAGGGAGAAGGAGGCAGGGACTGGAAAATTTTCCTTCCCGTCTTTTCCTCTCCTTCAGCAATGTAAAGGAAATTTGTCTCTACTGCATATACTGTACATGCCACACATAAACACACAGGCACTCAGCTGAATCTTGATGGATTTCATTTGACATTAATACTGTTTTACTGACAGATCTGGGAGGGCAAAGAGGATTGAACATATGGTCAAAAGTAGCAAGGGACAGCCAAATTAGCTGCAAACCAAAGCAATTAACCTCTTGAGTATGTCAAGTTTTATTTATGTGTAAAACATCCATCCTGCTTTGAAGTTTGAAGGTAGCATGCATGTAGCACTCTGTTTGGAGAGATTTTTCACAATAGTCCTGTGGGGCAGCTTTGCTAAGAGAGTGTTTAAACGGCCCAAAGCCATTTCAATGAGCCTGAGTGGTTAAGAGTGACTTGAACCCAGGTCTCTTTCTAACCATTATGGCATACTACCTCAAAAAAATTGTCTTAATTGAGAAATTGAGGTGGTAAGTTTGGGAGTGAATCCCTTGATGTCTCCTGGCCAAACTGAAGAGCCAGAGAACATGATTTTACTACACAAGGGAGGCTTAGGGAACTGGAAGCTAAAATGTATGAAAAACAGTTGCTAGAATTGGGTAAAGGTAAAGGTTCCCCTTGCACAAATGTGCTAGTCGTTCCCAACTCTAGGGGGCAGTGCTCATCTCCATTTCAAAGCCGAAGAGCCAGCGCTGTCCAAATACGTCTCTGTGGTCATGTGGCCAGCATGATTAAATAGCAAAGGTGCACGGAACGCTGTTACCTTCCCATCAAAGGTGGTCCTTATTTTTCTACTTGCATTTTTTACATGCTTTCGAACTGCTAGGTTGGCAGAAACTGGGACAAGTATCGAGAGCTCACTCCATTACACAGCACTAGAGATTCAAACCGCTGAACTGCCGACCTTCCAGTCGACAAGCTCAGCATCTTAGCCTCTGAGCCACTGCATCCCTGGAAATGAGTATATCTAGTTTAATGAAAAGAAGGACTAGGGGTAACATGATAACAGTGTTCCAGTTATTCAAGAGCCTGGTGCTGCAGGGGACTAAGTGCTGTTAAAGTAGCACTTAGTTGCCAGCTGCCTGCAATTACTGCAAGTTCAAATCTCACCAGGTTCAAGGTTGAGGCAGTCTTCCATCCTTCCGAGGTAGGTAAAATGAGGACCTGGATTGTGGGGGCAATAAGCTGACTTTGTATAAAAAAGAACACCGCTTGGGGGGGGGGGCGAAAGCCCTACTAAGCAGGTATATACAAAAGTATGAAGGATATTGCTTAATGCATTGTAAGCTGCCCTGAGTCTCCGGAGACGGGCGGCATATAAATCGAACTAATAAATAAATAAAAGAATAAATTTGAGGTGCTGCCACAAAGAAGAGGGCGTCAAAGTATTCTCCAAAGCACCTGAAGGCAGGACAAGCAGCAATGGATGGAAATTAATCAAGGAGAGAAGCAACCTGTAACTAAGGAGACAGTTAGAATAATTAATCAGTGGAGGAACTTGCCTTCAGAAGTTGTGAGTGCTCCAACATTGGAGGTTTTTAAGAAGATATTGGACAACCATTTTGTCCAGAATGGTATGGGGTCAGAGGGATGGACTAGAAGACCTCCAAGGTGCCTTCTAACTGTGTTATTATTTTGTTATAAGATGAACGATAAAGCAAAAGCTGTTGCTGGCGGTTTTTTAGAAGAGGCATATTAGGAGGAGAGTGTAAGCAATGAGAAGAACATTCTAGATCCAGCATGAGAAGCTTTAAGCCTCTCAGATTTATCGCCTGTATTCTAATGAGATTCAATGCTAAACGGATTTTATTCCATTTACACCTCCCTTCTTCCCCAAGAATGCCAACTAATGTGCAGATAGTTCTAGACTTATGACCATGCCTGATTTTATACCACTTTTTCCATGGTTGTTCCATGGCTATTCAAGGAATAACTATCACCTTATTTAGCAATAGAAATTATGTTCCCGAACATGATTATAAATTAAGGACTCTTTGTTCATGTATGTAATCCCATTACCTGTGGTAACATTCATAAAAAACATAACAAAGCTTTCCTTTATTCCTTGACTAGCCATGTACAGGTCATTCTTGACTTACGAACCCAATTGAAGCCAAAATTCCTGTTGCTAAGTGAGACAGTTATTAAGTTAATTTTGATCTGTCTTACGATTTTTCTTGCCAAGTGAATCACTGTAGTTGTTAAGTTACTAACATGGTTGTTAAGTGATTCAAATTTCCTCATTGACTTTGCTTGTTAGAAGGTCGCAAAAAGTGACCACATGACCCTGGGACAACTGCAACCGTCCTAATATGAGTCAGTTGCCAAGCATCTGAATTTTGATAATGTGACCATGGGGAAGCTGCAACGGCTGTGTAAAAAATGGCCATAAGTCAATTTTTTCAGTGCCATTGTAACTTCAAATGGTCACTAAATGAACTTCGTAAGTCAAGGACTATCTGTATGCAGTAACTGTGATCATGTCTACTGAAATATACCTCTGCCTTTCTGCAGTTACTGTTAAGTATATAATATTACTTTGCTGAAAAAAACACCTATTTATCCAGATGAAAAACTATTGTTTTGAAAATATAAAAAGGGAGATATTTCCTGGTTGCTGATATTATTTCCAAGCAGGATATTTTTGTTAAGCAGGATGACAAGAGAAAATTTAACGTGGTGTGTAATTCCTTCCTTCCTTCCTTCCTTCCTTCCTTCCTTCCTTCCTTCCTTCCTTCCTTCCTTCCTTCCTTCCTTCCTTCCTTCCTTCCTTCCTTCCTTCCTTCCTTTTCTTCCTTCCTTCCTAGAATTAAATCCTAAAGTACTATTTGAAACATACGTCAGTAGCTTTTTAGTGGCCAACACATCAGTCACAAAGATTGCCTGTCCATCTTTCCCCATTCATAGATTTTTTTTATTATTATTCCCAGCACACACACTTATCTTGAGACTGACACCATCTGAATAAAGCTGGGCTGCTAAAGAAAAGGAGGCTAGAAGGATTGAGGGGGGTGGAGGGCAGATAGGCCAGTGATGTCTAAAGCTGATTTCCTTTGTGCTAAAGAGCTTGGAGAAACTGTGATCAGCACAACCAAAATAGTCTCTCCTTTTATATGTGTGATATCCAGGTTGGTGCATTCATGACCATTAGGGGAGGCAAGGAGCGGGTTCAAAGGTCCATCCCAAGCAGTCTATATAAGAAGGTATTGTGGGCACCTGCCCTTCTACTAGCTCAGTGGAAGCAAGAGACAACAGGCTAGTTCTAGCAGCATTGGTGAACCATTGTTAGGAAGGTGAGCGTCCAACGAAACGATGGGAAATAAGAAGAGCGGGATGATCTCCAAGGAGATCCTTGATGATCTGAAATTAAACACAAAGTTCTCCGAGGACGAGCTGGTCAAATGGTATGACGCCTTCAAAAAACAATGCCCCGACGGGCGCATAGGTAAAGCTGACTTTGAAAAGATCTACTCCACCTTTTTCCCCAACTCTGACCCCAAGGTCTATGCTCGGCATGTCTTCCGAAGCTTTGACACCAATGATGATGGGACTCTTGACTTCCGGGAGTACATCATCGCACTACATCTGACCTCATCTGGCAAGACTGACCTTAAACTGGAATGGGCTTTCTCGCTTTTCGATGTAGACCGCAGTGGAGAGATCAGCAAGAACGAAGTTCTCGAGATCATTGCCGTGAGTGCTGAAAACATTCGGGGAAGTGGAAGTGGTGGCCTGTGGAAGGGAGAGGGAGTTGGGAGGAGTTCGGGACAACTCTTAAGGGCTGGACATTGACCAATCTGTGACGACCAATCTTCTTGCACAATACAGGTAGTCCTCGACTTACAACAGCTCATTTAGTGACCATTCAAAGTTACAATGGCACTGAAAAAAGTGACTTATGGCCGTTTTTCACACTTTTGACCTTTGCAGCATCCCTATGGTCACTGATTTAAATTCGGATGCTTGACAATTGACTCACGATGGTTGCAGTGTCCATGTGATCACCTTTTGCAACCTTCTGACAAGCAAAGTCAAGGGGGAAGCCAGTTTCACTTAGCAACTGTGTTACTAATTTAACAACTGCAGTGATTCACTTAGCAACTGTGGCAAGAAAAGTTGTAAAGCAGGGCAAAATTCACTTAACAAATTTCTCATTTAGCAACATAAATTTTGGGCTCAGTTGTGGTTGCAAGTCGAGGACTACCTGTAATACAGTGATAACGGTGGATATTCATACTTTAATGGTTTTGGTGAGGAAAGATTGTGGAAAAAGCTTATTTCCTTCCTGTTACTGTCTGGTGCTCCTGAAACTTGCATCATTTTCCCTTGAATTATAACCTTTAGAATAAGCCTCCTTTTGTAGATGGAAACTTGTAAAATCCAATTCTTTCCATCCAAGTATGTGGTCCTGTTCAACTTAACTGGGTCTCAAGTCTCATCCTGCCTGGACCAGCTCAAACCATACGCTGACACTGCCATTCTTCCGAGAGGCTGGGTCAGTTGCCAAAATAAAGACAGTTGTTACCATCGAGAGGTTGTGTGACTTTCTCAATCCACTTCTGGATTATGGTAAATTAATGGATTATGTAGGCTAATACTTGTCTCCAGCACCCAAATGGATTAGCCCTTCCCAAATGCGGAGAGGCGAAACTGATTGTGTTTATTTAATGGGATGAACACAATTCTTACAGTAGAAATAGTTCTAAATCCCGTCATAAATTTCCCTCTTGGGTGTCAACCATCTTCTACCCACTCCTTTCTGAGAGAAAAGGTTTATTTTTTTTTTTAAAGAAAAAGAAAGTCATTTTAATTCTACTTTTTCAAGCTTCTAGATTCCTCTCCCAGGTGTGCTCCACAAACCACAGAAGGACAAAGCAATCAAAAACTAATATTAGACTAGGTGAACCGAAGGCTTGGATTCTCTCCATACGGTATTTGTGAAGTTCTTTCAATTTTGTCATTCCACCCAGAGGAGTAAATTCCTCTGGTTTTGAGAAGATATAGGCAAGAAAAATACGTAGACCATGTTGGTTTTTCAGATCCAGGCAAAGACCTACGGTAATTATTTTTACTATTATTTTTAATAGAGAGGAGAAACAAAGAGAACAGAGGGTAAATTAAAAAATAGACCAATATATGGAAAAATTGCTATACAGTTAGTCCTCGTTTAGCAACCACAATTATGACCAGCAACTCAGTTATTTAGCAAAATGGTCACTAAGTGAAATAACTGTCCTTAAGATCTTATTTCAGCTATCCTGTGCTTTACTGACCTGTAAAAGTCATACATGTGGAGACTTGTCGCAAAGTTATTTTTTCAGCAGCATTGCAATTGTGAATGGTCACTAAATGAGGCAGTTGCTAAATAAGGACTGCCTATATTCATCCTATTTTAAACATGCTATATTATTTATTTATTTATTCTTAAAGAAGATGAACTATATTTCCTGGCTTTGGTAATTAATCCTCACAACAAATTGATGAAACAAATTGCAAATATTTCCATTACACAACCTGGGACAGAGAGACTAAACTACAAGGGAACATTCCCTGATCAAAGTTATTGTATCAAATCCTAAATGGAGCTGAGATTTATATTAATTCTCAGGATCATATTTCTGATCCAATGTACTTCTATGGTCCAGTTTTAAAGAATATAAATTGGGGAAAAAATAACTATATAGCTCTATCACCTTCCTGAAGCCAATCCTAAAACTGCATTAAAATAACACATCTTAGAATGATTTTCACTTGGGGGGTGGGGGTGGGGGGCTACTAAGTAGAATTAATATGCAAGTCCAGCTTCTCCCAAGTTGTGAGAATTTTCTACTTCAAGAGAAAAGTTTGGTATGTATTATTTCAGAGTGTGTATATAGCTGTGCTCTCCAGTGCTAAACTGAAATACGAGACACTGATGCTGTTACCTAGTTGGGAAATGAAATGTCTTCAAGAAAACAACCAAGCTCAGAGAGCACCAGGGAACCTACAATTAAACCCAAAGCTAAGGCCTTGTATCAATAGAATATATGAGCTACAAAATACTTTTCCCCATCACCACAAGGCCTTAGCTAGTCTTTTAATGGGCTTTCTCATTTGAGATTTCAATTCCCAATCAAAGGTATTTAGGGCACAGAGCAAATTCTAACGAATTCAACGCTGAAATTACTTGAACCCTTCATTTCATCTCCTTCTGTCAAAGCACAGCTGCAGCCTGATACAGAAGTGATCCTGAAACAAGATTCTCCAAGTCAATAACAGACCCTTTTTAAGATATATATTCTATATATTTTGTATGTTTCCTTCCAGTCCATCTTGACCCCTGCCAAGATTAACCCTACACACTTTTCGGAAACAGTTTGCAACTTGCCTTCTTCCTAAAATTGCGATTAGGGGGACTGGCCCAAGGTCACTCAGCTGGCTTCATGCCTCAAAGGCAGAATTAGAACTCACAGTCTCCTGGTTGCCCAGTGCAGGCCCTCAAACTATTTGTTATCTTAGTTCCAGTGGTGGGATTCAAACAATTTAACAACCGGTTCTCTGCCCTAATGATTTCTTCCAACAACCAGTTAACCAAACTGCTCATAAAGTTAACAACCGGTTCTCCCGAAATGTTGCGAACTAGCTGAATCCCACTACTGCTTAGTTCTCATAACAAACTATATTTATGGGCACACCCATTCTTTTTTCCATCAACACCACAGTGCATCTCAGACACAGCAAGAATTCTGTAAGAACAATTTGCATTTTCACAAATCCTTGTATTTATTTATTTTACAGCCAACGTTTTACTTACTATAGATGTCTATAAATTGAAGGGAACATTCTTTCCAAGACATGTCTTGGACTGGGTTTTAAAGTGGCTTGCCTTTTTTACGCTCAGCTTAGCCAGTGGTTATTGATTACAATGATTACACCCAATTGGCAGACACACGGGGCTTCGCACTGGTAACAATTTAAACTGTCTGTTGTTCCTCCACCCAGAATATTTTTTTCAGTGCATATGCTCACCTGTCTATATACACATGCATGTTTTAAGCTAGGCTTGTTTAGATAGAACAAAAACTTTTTTTAAAGAAAGGATAAACATTAAACCGTAATCAATAAAAACAAATGCTAAAACAATTGCGTTAGAAAACCTGAAAAAATAAATAAGCTTTGAGAAGTATATTAAGAAGGACACTCTCTTCAACTTTAGAAACAATTTATACAGCAATGGAAAAAGCCAAATTAATTGCTGAGATATATCTGTAGCAGAATCTGCAAAAGATGCCCCATAAATGCTCTAATGCAGGGGTGGGGAACAATGGCCCTTTTTTGGCTTGTGGACTTCAACTCCCAGAATTCTGGAAGTTTTAGTCCACAAGTCATAAAGAAGCCATCGTTCCACACCTCTGCTTAATGGGGCAAAGTAGATTGTCTGGGAGATGGTGGTTTTGAAATTAGCTTTCCTTTCCCCTTCTTCCCAATCCAAACAAGTATGCTGAATTAGTAACTTCTTGCAAAAATTCTTCAGTGAAAACAAAACTCTTAGTCACAATTGCCTCATAGGAAATCTGGAATGAAAAGTTTGGGAAAGCAATAATAGACCACAAACTCTGACATTTGGAAGCGCCTCTGCCCAGTATTTTCTGCTTGGAATGTCTTCAGAATGTCTCCAGAATGTCTGAAAAATTTCAAGGAACATTAACTGTATGTGAAAACAGGGAGAAAAAGGAAGTTAAACGAAAGGAACCAAAGAATTTCACTATTGTGTATATATTTGTTAAACTGCTTAAACTCAGTTTAGCAAAAGACTGCAAAGCCTGAGAACAAAGTATTCTCTTAAGATATATAGGTAGTTCTCAACTTATGACTGGTCACTCAGTGACAATTCAAAGTTATAATGAACCTCCCTGGGGGTATTTATGACCCAGTTCCATAGTTCTGGCAGCCGGATCCCCCTCCACAGACACATGACCACACTTTGGGTGCTCGGCAACTAGCTTGCATTAATTAATTAAATTTATTTGCCTCTTTTTCGCCATGGGTCTACTCTAGGCGGCTTACAATAATAAAATTATAAGTAGAATTTACAGCTGTTTGTATCATCCTCCCTATCATGTGACCACATTTTATGAATATTTAGCAAAAAACTGGCATTTACTTATATTTTAGGGCAAAACCTGCCCACAGTGAACCATTGTTTTGCTTAATGAGTGCAGCTGAATGATCGCGGTGTTTGCTTAACGATTGCCCCAAAGAAAGATCATAAAATCGGATCAGTGATCTGTTTTATAGCCATCAAGACTCAGACCTACGATGGGCAGGTTCTGTTACCTGTACTGCTTTTAGGATAGGCCTGTATTGCTCCATTTTACAGATGAAAAATTAGGCTGTGCAGTCATCAATCTCCAAAACACGGCACATTTATCACCTGCTTGCTTGAATCCAAGTTTTATTTCATTTTAATGTGATATATTACATCGGGCTCATGTTGTACATTAGTTTATTACTATTCAGGGGTGTGCATGCATATAATGCACTTCAAAAATTCCCAGTTTTCTAAAGCCAAAGTTTATATCATGTAACCACAACTAAACTAGTTTTCAATCAATTAGTCACCTTTTTCATAGACAGGATTTACACATTTTGGACCTCATTAGGAACTGATTGGTGTCACCTGCAAGTGGAAATCATAATCACATCTTCAGTTAGTTTTCTAAAAAGTTACAAGCACTAGCCATTTGATTTTGAAGAATGATAATAAGATCAAAGCAATTAACCATTCTTAACTAGTAGTATCCTTGGTGTTAAAAGGAATAAATTCTACACAGGGGCTGTAGTTTATCTCAAATCTCAAAAAATTTATAAGTCTTAGAAGTTTATGGCGGACTACATACAGGTTCTGTGTACATATTTAGAACACCTTAAACAATGAAGAAATTAAAAAAAGAGCCAGTCTGGGGAATCCTAGGAATTGAATTCCACATGTTTTAAAGTTCCCAAGAACACTGCATTAAACTTGTATGATGCTATGATTAAGGTGCTTAATGAAAAACTAGCAATTCTTCTTCTCCCTCAATTAAAGAAACCGGATAGGTGTCTTTAGCCCAACCATTTTCTTCTCAGCCCAACCCACCTCACAGGGTTGTTGTTGGAGGGAAGATTGATGTCAGCCCTTAAAGGTAGACCAAATCATGAAATCAACTCTACAAGAAGAGAAATATGACTTTTATTGAGAGTGGCTACAATAAAAGAATCTTATATAACTCTGATTACATATTTTTACAAGTTTTACCCCCTCCTTTACTTATAGTGAATGAGGGAGGTGTCCATCTGAACCTCTTCAGAATATTATCTTTTGTTGTGGATTTAAAAGCTGTTTTGCCCCTTGTCAATAGAACTGGCATAATTCTATCAACTCCCTCAAGGTCATTTTCCTTTACTCTCTACAATTGGTGAGCTGAGTTTTGCCTTAATTGTTTCTGCTCCTGCACCTTCACCAGCAGGCATTTAATAAGCAGAAATAAAAGGCTTAACGGCATAGAAATGTGTGAAGAAAACAACTTGATCTGCTTAATTTGTATGTGTCAAGCTGTAATTCAAAGCATAGAAAGGAGGACAAATACAAAATTTTAAATTTAGCAACTCTATCAGGACAAATTAGAGAGAGTGAGAAAGAAAGAACTGTGGGTGTGGGTGTGTGTGTGCAAATGTAGAGGAACCTATTTATCTTTTGTATGGTAAGACTGCTTCATCAAAGACACAAGATTAGGTTCAATAGTCTTTATAAAACACCAGAGCAAATACTTAAGCAGCCCAGCAGATTTTGTACTAGCAATGGCAGATGGGAAATTCTAAAAAGATGCAGTCTTTTGCAGGGAGATTTCTTGAAGGGAATCTTAAGTCTCAATCAGAGAAGGGTTTACAAGTTCAATCTGGGATAAACTGAAGTAAGATTGGATAAGAACTCAGGTGACCTCAAGTGGGCAGCCAAGTCGTAATTGGATATTATTGAGCTCTTGTTTTTCCTTATATGACAATTGGCCTCTTAAAGTTCCCCAGATTTGTCCCTAGTAAATCCAGAGAATTCCTCAGAACTGGCATGGTCAGGTGGACATTTCAGGAATTCTGCTCTGACTTTCTTGGAGGATGATAAGCTACGAAAGGCTCACAATAAAGCTCACAAGATGAACCATTAACACTTAGGTTTTTATGATACTAGCCATTAGAGGGACCCCCATGCTTAACAGCCCCCAGTCCTTCCAGTGAGATATAATTTAGAAACAACAAACTCAAGATCCTAAACAGATATGCTCCATCTTTTGACTGACATTGTCTTACGAATGAGCAGCAGAAAAATGGAGGCATCACAGATGAGGGGGCCTCCAGATATTCTACCTTCTACCAGGATGAACAATGATAAATGATGATGGGATATGTAACCCAACACTTGAAGGGCCGCAACTTCCCGTTGTGACTGCATCATATAAAAAACAGATATTGGTAACTGGTTGCAAGAGAAAAGTTTCAGTGAACTAGCCCTAACTGATCAGCCTCCTTCAACATCAAAATTCAGTTTGGAGGATGAAAACATGCTGCTGAACAGACTAAACCATATCACACTTTTCTTCCAAATGTACCAGATCACCACTTTGAAACACAGAATCCACGTTTCATGCTCTTCAGCACAGAAATAATTAGCAAGATTATAATGTAATTATAGAACTGGTTGGGAATTATGAGAATTGCAGTCCCATGCATATTATTATTATTATTATTATTAGTAGTAGTAGTAGTAGTAGTAGTCGTAGTAGTAGTAGTAGTAATAGTAGTATTGGTTCGATTTATATGCCACCCTTCTCCGGAGACTCAGGGTGGCTTACAATGCGTTAAGCAATAGCCTTCATACTTTTGTATATACCTGCTTAGTAAGGCTTTTGGCCCCCATTAAGCGGTGTTCTTTTTTATACAAAGTCAGTTTATTGCCCCCACAATCCGGGTCCTCATTTCACCAACCTCGGAAGGATGGAAGGCTGAGTCAACCTTGAGCCTGGTGAGATTTGAACTTGCAGTAATTGCAGGCAGCTGGCAGCTAAGTGCTACTTTAACAGCACTTTAGTCCACTGCTCCACCAAGGCTCCTTATATAAAAAGTACCACACTGAAGAGGTCTGCCATAAGTAAAAATACATAGATAAGTCTCCATGGATTCATGGATGTTCTTCTACTTCAAGCATATGATATCTGGACTATTTGCCATCTAGTGAATATCTGGATTTTTGCAGCCGAGATATGGTACACTACTAGAGTTCCTATCACTCCACTCATATGGAGCTGGTTTCATTATTAAATACACAGGTCTACTAGATATAGTAGTGTTAAATGAGAGACCTAAAGATCTACAGAAGTTGGCCATACTATCTTGAATTAATGACAACTCTAGGTCAATACTATTCCCCAACTCAACTGAAAAGTAGTACATCTTTGTGTCCGCTAGGTGTTTCTTTGAATGAGTGACCAACCAAGAACTCTCAAAGCTATTCTGGTAACTCAACATACAAGAATAGGACAATGGCAAACCACTCCCATAATGGTGCTGTGGAAACCACAGGTCATGCCAATGAAATCACTAGAGGCTACACCTGACTCAAAGGCACATTAAGCAATGTGGTGCAGTAATTATGCTAAATGTGCATGAAAAAATTCCCCATTTTAATCCCTACTCGGTCTCCAATCTCACTGCAGGAGTTTGGAAATTCTTACTCCTGTGTGCAAAACTGATGACACAGGGATACAAAGCCAGCACCTTCTTTCCTGAGTTTGCTATGTCTGGGTTGCAGACAAGAAGATGGGGAAATGTGATTTTAAAAAAAAATATTTTCCTTGTACTTTGTCTATGCTTTTAAACCATCATTTTCCTATAGTCACTCAATCTCTCCTTTTTTTACATTGGCTTTTACCTTCCTTTGCTCTCGTATTTACTTGTCCTTTTAGATGATTTCCTCAAGCGTTAACAGTTTCTAAATAAGGCAGGTATTTGCAAGCCTACCGTTCTGATTACATTCAGAAACCTTATCCGCAGGGACCCTACAGAATATGGGCCAATGGAGGACCAATGGAGGACCAGGAGTCAAGGATTAGATGCTGAGGGCAGGGCTCCTGGCTCTTCTACATCTCTGGCAGGCAGGCATCCATTGCCGAGAATCAGTTGCTCCAAGTATCTTATGCAAAGATTTAGAATATCAAGAAGCTTAGCTGTATAGAAAGAATGACTATAACTTTTGTTTCCGTTTATTCTGCCAGGCAATATTTAAGATGATTCCTCCAGAAGAACAGAAAGCCCTGCCTGACGATGAAAACACCCCCCAGAAACGGGCTGACAAGCTGTGGGCATATTTTGGCAAGGGAGATGCTGGTAAATTTGCCTTTCATTGCCTACCCCAACTATTTAAAGTTATAGAACTTTACATATAACAAACTACATATAAAACACTGCATACCTGTTCTGTAATAGCTTACTCTGGAGGAAGAACGTTTGACTATTTTGTTTTTACAATTCTGAGAGAGTGACAGCCCAAAGCCATTCCGAGGTTGAAGGGTAGATTATAACCTGTGTCTTCTTCTCATAATCCAACACTTTTGATGGGAGAAGGTGGCTTTTTGAGTATCCGATTTCAGTAATGTTGCTAGTAACAAGCAAATTTCCCATGTGGAATGCGGATTCTGATCAAAACTGATTCAGGCCAGCTAGAAACAATGTCTGTGCAAAAGGTTAAACCCAAATAACCTGACAATTCATTATAATGTGGCAAACACACCTCCTGAATATGCAATTAGGCACTGACAAGTAAGATTATTATGGGACGATATGAACGATTACATAGAAAGTATTAGCATGCTCTCTAGATGCTTGATGACTCAAATTATTTTGGCCAATTGAAGAACACATTATAAACCCAGTATGTCTGAACTGTATATAAAGTGATCTTTCCTTTTAAGGGCCTCTCACCTTGTATCTGTGGGAGACCTCTCTCTCTCACTTTGCCATAACTTTCCAGGGTTGTGCAATAAAAGCATATTCTGGCCAATCTGGAAATTATAGATAGTCAAGAATTAGCTCTCATATTATATGTAACCACTTGGTCTCTTAACCACGGTTAAACCACAGTTAAGCATAATATAGTCAACAAATTAGGTGGTTTCATGCAATTCACTACTCCAACTCAAAGAAATCACATTCTAATTAGATATAATGTTTGAACCCAATGAGTATAATTTTAGTCAGAATTCACCATTACTGATTCTTTCCAAAAATATTTATTGAAGTAGCTCCAACCATTTTAAAAAATTAGGCTACTTCTGAATTACAAATATTTGCATAACATGGAATGGAAAAGGGGGAGGGGAAAGAGTTCTCCATCCTGAAAGCTTAACTATTTTTATACCTTTTCCCAAGATTACACAGCCTTTCTCCAAAAAACAACCATTATCAGAGTTGATACTGGTATCCGGGCTGCAGGAATCTGAATGACCAGTAGATACAGCAGCAGGCCAGAGGCACAGACAGCAACAAAGAGATGCTCTGCTACCATCTAGTGGCTGCCTGAAATTTTGCAGCCCAGATATGGTAGCTCTATTGTAGTTTCATACTCACGAATGTTCACAAATACAGGAAGGTTTGTAACATCCATTCCAAGTGATATTGTCAAAATCTTCCACTTTTCTGTTGTACATTCAGCTATCTCTTATTCTGTACTGATTTAAAATCCAGGATCAATTTTTTAAAAATAGGAAACAATCTGGGCTAAAAGCATTTAAATAATTTACATTATGCATCTCTTAACTTCTACTTTTTTTAAAAAATTTGATTTATATGCCAACCTTCTCCAGAGACTCAGGGCGGCTTACAATGCGTTAAGCAATAGCCTTCATACTTTTGTATGAAGCTTATTGCTCCCACACTCTGGGTCCTCATTTGACCTATCTTAGAAAGGATGGAAGGCTGAGTCAACCTTGAGCCTGGTGAGATTCGAACTTACAGTAATTGCAGGCAGCTGAATGTTAATAACAGGCTATTAGTCTGCTGTGCCACTAGGCTCTACTTGTTATCAATGAATTCTCATTGATTTCTTCCTTATATTTTTTGGGGGGAGGGGGGGTTATAGCAATAGCACTTAGATTTATATACTGCTTTATAGTGTTTTAAACCCTCTCTAAGTGGTTTACAGTCAGCATATTGCCCCCAACAATTTGGCTTCTCATTTTACCGACCTCAGAAGGATCAAGGCTGTGTCAACTTTGAGCATGGTGAGATTCAATCTGCCAAATTGCAGTCAGCCAGTAGTCTGCAGTACTACATTCTAATCTCTGTGCCACCACGGCTCCTGACCCTGTAGTCCCTTTAATTTGTGGTGGGTTCAGGATGACTAGGTAGAACTGAGAATTTACTGGCTAGATGCCCTTCCTGTTGCCTGCATAGAGTTTGCAGCAGATATTTTCTCTTTATGAGAGAAGAAACATTTGCCTCTACCTAGGTCCAAACTCAAAACCTTCCAAGTGGGAGGTGAGTATCTTCACCACTAGGCCATTGCCCGGCTCCCTTCCTTATATTTCATACTATCTAAATAATCATTTAATTGTACGCATTGGTTTTGTTTTTGCAGACAAAATTGCTGAAAAGGAGTTCATTGAGGGAGTGATGAAGAATGACGCAATAATGAGACTCATCCAGTATACCCCCAAGGAAAATAAATAAGGGCTTCTAATGCAGACAGGAAGCAAAAAGGCAGGGATGTGAAAAAGTAGGATATGATGAACAGACAGGAGGAATTCAGTATATGTCTCTATTTGTGTATCATATGAAAGACAAAATACAATTCCAAAACAGTGTTCCTTTTTTTTGCCTCTCCTAGTACCATTCCTTGTTCTGTTAGCAGTAGCAGTCAACCCATATTTAATGTTGCAGTTTTATAGAATTCTTCAAAGAAGGTTGGAAAGCAGTTTTAGAAACTGTGACCCTGAGTTGTAATATTTGTAGAAAGAAAGAAAGAAAGAAAGAAAATAGCAATATGATCAACTGTGGGACTGAGATCTCTTCATTCCAGAAATCACCTGAAAAGTCCAGTATCTGTGGGGTCCTTAGTGCTCTTGCTGGTCTTCTTTCAGTCATTTCATTACCAAACTAGGTAATATCATCAATAGTAGAAGGGAGTGGGGTTTGCAAAAGTTCAGCCTTGAGTTACAAATATTCTCTTCTATTAGTCCACTATCTGCTAACCTATTTTAAAACTCAAATACAGCAAGTGGAACACTTCCCTTCTGTAATACATAAATAGTATTTATAAGCTAAAGATTCCAGGTCTTAACATGCTGGTGCTCCATTCTCCATTTCTTGTGACTTCAGAGCCCACACTTATCAATGAAGTCTTTAGCTGCCATTTTTCAAACAGCAAACATAGAAGCATAAAGGAACATCATATTGGAGGGTTTTTGGTGTCTCGTCAATTAATTATTCCTAAGATTTTTTTATAGGGAAAGAATGTCAGTGGAAATCATATACAGGTAGACTTGAATTTACAATTCATTTAGCAAGCCTTCAGTGTTTCAATGGCACTGAAAAACGTGGTTTGACAGGTCCTTGCACTTACAACCATAACAGCATCCCCATGATCATGTGATCAAAATTCAGGCACACATAGCGACCAGCATGTACTTAGGACAGCTGTCACGTGATCACTATTTGAGACCTTCTCAGCTGGAAAATCAATGAGGGAAGCCAGATTCACTGTGTGATTAATTGCAGTGATTCACAACTATAGCAAAAAAAAAGGTCACAAAATGACTACCTTAACTATCATTTTACTTAGCAATGGAAATTCTGGCCCCAGTTGTGGTAATTAAGAACTACCTGTAAAACCAGATCACATTGATCCACCCTTAAACACTAGCGATCCTTATTTAAAGATTATGACAGCTAAGTTGCAAAATACTGTATGTCTCCTCAAAAGTAAGTAGCATTCAGACCTATGGGACTCACCTGCTACTAATTCCTGATATATTTCTTTTGATCGATATTTCTGCACATGTGAAAGATTTATCAGCATAAGCAACCTTCACTGCCAAAGATTCATTTTCTTTTCCTCTTCCTTCCCAACGGTGCATTTAAAATGTGCATTGATAATCTTCCCTCCAGCTTTATTTAGCAGAACAGGTGCCTGGATATCCCCATCATCCTGGAGATATTTATGCATTTCTGTTTCTTCCCTTCATTTCTCACATTGGCATTATTTCTTGTTTATTTAAGAAATGGGTTACTTTTCAGAGGTGGGTGTAAGACTTTAGTGTAATAAAATAGGACACATTCAAAATCGATGTGTGTTTTTCAATAAAGGCTGCCGAGTTGAAAGGAATATCCACCAAGGAGAATATTCACAAATCAACTGACAGTGGATATTTGATAGCTGCAAGGTATCTCAACAGCGGCTGCGTATCACAGAATGTTTAATAGTGCTGCACCAAGATCACTTCTAGGGAACAATGCAAATTATTTTATTATAGAATCACGCCATAAGCTCCTCAATAAAATTGTATGATGGCTTCTTAGGACACCTTAACTCAACTGAGTGCCCTCTGGATATCTTGGTCTGCATCCCATCCTCAGTGAAAGGGCTGACTGAAGACAAAAGACTCCTAGTACCAAACATGTGCAAAACAGCCAGTTGAGGAAAGAATGACTTGGAGCAATGGTATCCAACCTTGGCAACTGTAAGACATGTTGACTTCAGTTCCCAGAATTCCTCAGCCAACATGTCATGCCCATGACTAGCTGTGGAATTCTAGTTGACGCCCACATGTCTTAATGTTGCCAAGGTTGGGCAACCCTGATTAAGAGCCTTTCTCCACTTTAATCTCACCGTGGCACAAACATAATCCAGTACTGCCTTTTTTCTGCTGTGTCCCGAAGACATTGCCTCTCCCTCTCCCTAGCCCATGGTAGACAACTCTGCTTAGCTATCCTGGTATCAAGACAGTACAGGTAGTCCTCAACGTACAACAGTTCATTTAGTGACCATACGAAGTTACAATAGCAGTGGAAAAAAGTGACACGACCGTTTTTCACTCTTATGACTCTTGCAGCATCCCCATGGTCATGTGATTTATATTTGCATGCTTGACAACTGGCTCACATTTATGACAGTTGCAGTGTCTCGGGGTCCTGTGAGCCTCTTTTGCGACCTTCTGACAAGCAAAGACAATGGGGAAGCCAGATTCACTTAACAGCTGTGTGAGTAATCTAACAACTGCAGTGATTCACCAAACAAATGTGGAAAGAAAAGTCGTAAAATGGGGCAAAACTCACTTAGCAACATAAATTCTGGAACTCAATTATGGTCATAAATCAAGGATTACCTATATACCCCACCCCACCCCCTTCTAACACTGTCCAAGAACAGCATCAAGAGGATAAAATCTATCAGGATCTATCATGTCTTGTGGAGGGCAGCCCAGCAGGCTGTGTTGATTGCGAAGAGAGGCTGGATGGGCCAACATGGGAAGAACTAATGCAACTTGCAGCTGCAGGCATCTGGATCACGTTTCCTCAGAACATATACATTTTGATTGGGGGAGGGTGTTTCACCCAGCTTGGGAGCATCTCCTCTTTAAACTGGGCTACCCAGTGAGCCCAAATCACCATAAATGGATTTTAGCTTCCATTCTTCATCTGCAAGGCAGTGCTGAGGATTTTGCACAATTTCTGCAAGACGAAATTGCTCAGATTCGGACGGGGTTAGACTCTGACTGGGCAGGATCTGATGAGGGGATGGGAGCAGATCTTGGAGGTAACAGCTGGGTTGACTTTGATCCTGTTTCTATGGAGGGAGTGGACAGGATTGTGGGCAGACTGGGGCCTCCACAGTTTATTGGACCCTTGTCCCTCCTGGCTTGTTGCGGCAACCAGGGAGGTGACTGGAGACTGGATCTGGGCAATTATCAATGCTTCATTGAGAGATGGGGTCTTCCCTGCCTTAGTCAAGGAGGCGGTGGTTCGTCCCCTCCTCCAGAAGCCTGCCCTGGATCCAGCCTCCCTGAACAACTTTTGTTTTATAGCGAAGATTGTTGAGTCTGTGGTGGTGTACCAGCTTCTGCAATTCCTGGAGGAGACTGATTATCTAGACCCATACCAATCAGGCTTCAGGTGCGGACACAGCACGGAAACGGCATTGGTCGCCCTGGAGAATGATCTCTGGCGGGCCCGGGAAGGGGGTTATTCCTCCATCTTGGTGCTACTTGACCTCTCAGCGGCTTTTGATACTATCAATCATGATAATTTACTGCGTCGTCTCGGGGGGGTGGGGGCCAGTTTTACAGTGGTTCTCCTCCTACCTCTCTGGCCGTACACAGTTTGCTTGGGCGGGGGGAGGGGTCAGAGATCCTCTCTGAGGCCCCTCACTTGTGGGGTGCCGCAGGGGTCGGTTCTCTCCCCCCTGCTCTTTAACATCTATGTGAAGCTGCTGGGTGAGATCATTCATGGTTTGGAGGTGCGGTATCATCAGTACGCTGATGATACCCAACTTTACATCATCACCCCGGACCAACCCAGGGATGCCCTTTCCGTGATGTCTAAGTGCCTGGAGGTGGTACGGGTCTGGATGGGTAGGAACAGGCTCAGGCTCAATCCCTCCAAGACAGAGTGGCTGTGGATACCAGTCCCATGATCTAGCTCCCCCATCACTATTGATGGGAGGGGAGTGTCTTGCTCCCTTGGAAAGGGTTCGTAATCTTGGCGTCCTCGATTCATAGCTGTCTTTAGTGGACCATCTAACGGCCGTGACAAGGAGGGCATTTGCACAGGTTCGCCTGGTGCGCCAGTTACGCCCTTTTCTAGATAGGGACGCCCTCCGTACGGTCACTCATGCTCTCATTATCTCTCGGTTGGATTACTGCAATGCCCTCTACATGGGGCTGTCCTTGGGGTGTACCCGGAGGCTCCAACTGGTCCAGAATGCGGCCGCGCAAGTAGTTACAGGTGCATCCCGCTACTCCCATAGAACACTATTGTGCGAGCTGCACTGGTTGCCGGTGGTCCTCCGGATCCGCTTCAAGGTGCTGGTACTCACCTATAAAGCCCTTCATGGCATGGGCTCAGGATATTTGCAGGATCACCTCCTACTGGCCTCCCACCGCCCAGTGCGCTCATATAAGGCTTCCCTCCTCCGGGTCCCCTCGGCCAGCGTCGGCTGGCGGTCCCCAGGATGAAGGCATTCTCTGTGGCTGCACCGACCCTCTGAAATGGGTTGCCCACCGGGCTCCAGTCAGCCCCCGGCCTCCGCACCTTCTGTGCCGACTTAAAGACATGGCTCTTTCAGCAACTTCCCTGATCTGCTGTGGATTTTAACTTGGGGATTTTAACTTGGTTTTTAATATTATTTAATTTTATCTATTGTCAAGTTGTTTTATTGTTGTGAGGCGCCCCGAGTCCTACGGGAGAAGGGTGGCATATAAATCTAACAAATAAATAAATAAATAAATAAGGACCCCTAAGATCTCAACGTTCTGCCTCTCCTTGCTTTAAATGCCATTCGGTCATCCTCAAATAACCTAGATCCCTCAAGAATGTTATTATCCCAGGTACCATTGGATCAATCACAATCTGAGTTTGATCTACCACACATCAGAAGCCACCAAAATTTAGCAGAGCTTTTCCAGATCTAAAGAAGTTAAGGATAGTTTTCCCTTATTTTCACCAGCTTAATTTTATATTTTAAATTTTATGTCACCTAGTATGCCCTATTTTAATTGTAATGCTTCTGACAAATAAACAAACCCACTTAGCTCATGGTTACTTCCTTGCAGTTACAAATTCCAGATCTGGGCAGTCCTTTTTCAGTTTCTTCCAGCTAAAGGACCTAGGATGAAATAAAACTTTCAACATGGAGAGCCAGCCCCTTTTAGTTTCCTTCTCCCTTTGCCCTTGGAGCTATTAAAGGCACCGAGCTTATGCCATTTGCTAACCTAATTTCGGCCTTTCCAAAGCTTTATGTTGTCCTCACACAAGGAAGATTTCGTAGGTAATGCAGGGATTATGTAAGCAGGCTTGTCCCATCTTTCTCCAATGAGTTTTAACATAAGCAAGTTAAGAGTTGATCCGCACTAATCTGCCTGTGTATAGTAAATAAGGTTGTTGTGGTCAGGTAAGACAAGGTTGAGAAAAGGCACAGCCAATCCTTTCCACTCTGAAATTTCACCTGACCAGCACTCCTACCAGCCTCTTACTCTATCTTGCATATGCCCAAAGATTACCAATGACATTCCTTTAAAATGACAAAGAATTAATATAATAAAACTTCCTCTTCATTCTTTACTTTGACCATAAGCGCCACCTGGTGGAAAGACTAAAAATGGAACTCAAGCAATTGCCCTAGAACAATGATGGCTAACCTTTTTGCCATCGTGTGCCAAAAGCGGGGGGAGCGCGATGGGGTTACACGCACGCGTGTCCACATCCATAATTCTATGCGCCCTGCCCCCCGTGCTTCCCCCTGCTTTTGGCACATGATGGCACGATAGGCCTGTTTTTTGCTCTCCCCAGACTCCAGAGCCTTTCTAGGAGCCTGGGGAGGGCAAAAATGGCCTTCCTCACACCCCCAGAGGCCCTCCGGAGGCCGGAAACAGTGTTTCATGACTTCTGTTGGGCCTAGAAGGCCCAAAAATCAGCTGGCTGGCTCACACATGTATGTCGGAGCTGAGCTTGTGTGCCCACCGATATGGCTCCGCGTGCCACCTGTGGCACCAGTGCCATAGGTTCGCCATCACAGCCCTAGAAGATAGCGTAAGCAAGGAGCGTTTCATTTCCAAAATATGGCAAACAAGATTCAAATCTACCTAGAACTCGTTTCAATTTATTCCATACTTCGTCATCTCAAAGATGCACGAATTAATTCTAGGGGCACGTTCCAGGCTCAAAACACCTTTCACTGAAATTGAGTGAAACCTATGGAAAACAAGTTAAAAATCTTGAATGGGGACTGGAGATGAATATCTTCAACTGCCATCTAGTCGCTAAACTCATTAGGAGATCTTGGATAAACCTAACTTACTTTGCAGGGTTAGTAGGTGGGCAATTATGCCTCATTTATTACTTGTGGACTTCAATTCCCAGAATTCCTGAGACAGACATGGAATTCTGGGAGCTAAAGTACACAGGTTATTAAGGGGACATAGTTGCCCACCCGTTAGATAATAGTAAGTTTATACATTTGTAGGGCCCTGCAGAAAGTTTGGATTTGAACATCATTTGTACATGGCCTTGAGGGCCTCAGAAAGCAGATCATCAATTTAAATATATATTTTAAAGGAATGGGGAGAGAAGTACTAACAATTTCAGCAAGCCTCAAGTTCCAGGTTCATTAAAGGAAGAGGGGGTGGGGGAGGAAATTAAGAGAGATATTTTGTTACTGGAAAAGGTGCAAAAATAAAATTTCAGATCCTGAACTCAAGATTTAGGGACTTACTTTTGGTAGTCCAGAGAAAGGGCCTAAAAGCAAGGAGCTAAGATTGAAGGGGAGAACATTTGAACAGGAGCAAGCAAACCATGGTCTTTGGCCTAAAGGTCATCTAAAAAGCCATTAGCAAGTAGTTTCAGACTCTCCGCCTTATCTTTCACATTTTTGTCCTTGTCCCTTGGAGAAAAGCTCAGCGAACAAGTGAAGTTCAAATGCTGAGGGAAAGAATCAAAGGTTTCTTCCACATGGCTTCAGCCCCCCCAAAATGACTTTCAAGGGAATGACAGAGAACAAGATGAACTTATTGGAAATATGCATGAACCGTTACCTCATTCACTGAATGAATGAACATCTCCCTAATTCACTGAGATACAAGAAGCAGAAGGTATAGTACAATCAGCCTGGGAAGATTGTTATAGTCAATCAAAGCAGTTTTAGCCTTCCCGTGGAGTTGATTTCCTGGTCTGATCCATCTAATTGGGGGTTGACAGAATTCCAACCCCTAATTTATGCTCACAGTATTTTTATGTTTTCTCAACATCCCCTCCCTCCATGGCTATCAAGTGGGAAACCTATTGCTGTAAACTTGCATAATATAGACAGACCATATATGCACGTGCAGATTCATGTGTAAGTGAAACACATGAAGAGAAGGCTAAGTGAAGTCTGTATTACCGGTACTTTCTAATGTTTTCCACCTACAGGAGACAGATGCAGGCCAGCTGGTACTGCTGGATTCTGACCCTGACCTAAGACTCACCTGTGCTCCCCTTGCACACCCGCCATCAGGGGAGGCTGGGCTGCTTAAAACATTGTCCCCAGGTGATGCAACAGAAATGGACTCATTTGGCTAAAGATCTCTTGATGTTTCTAACTGCTTTCTGTACTACTCAGGATTTGTGGGAGAAGGAATACTGAATATTCCAAAACAGCAAGCAGGTTCTTAAGAAATGCATCCCCCTCCCCCCATTGCTTTGCTGCAGGGTAGAAAGCCTAGACCTCGTTGCTTCAAAATGCATATTGCACTAAACAGGTACGCACGCAAACATACAAAATACAGCAGTGCCCTCTGCTGGCCTCTGAGAAATTCAACGATCATGGTCTCAGTGCAGGTGTTCCTCCAGAAAAAGGTAGATATCTACATTTTTTTGATCTGGCAACTGTAGAACCACCGGTATTTCTCCCTACCTTTTAGGCCTATCTATGTTGAAGGACACAACTCACATCTTGAATTTTTGGGAACTCTGAGTTTCTGTGGTTGTTGAACCACAGTTGAGTTTTCCAGCTGTTTTGAAATGGAACTATGCGGAACACAAAAAGACCATTAAAAAAAAAAAGCCAAATCTCACAATACAAGTCCCCCAACTTTGCATCATCACCCTTTCTACATGACTTCTGGTTTCCATCCACCAAATCTAAATTTGAGAGGGCAAAATCTCAGGCTCAGTTTAAAGTTTTTTAACCCAGTGTCCATCATCACCCTTTGCATGAAAAACATTTTCTCTTGCATCTTAGGTGGTCCAGTTTTCATTGAGTGATCTGCGTTTGACTTGAGAAAAATCCCCCCCTCTCCCAAAACCCAACATTATGCATTGACCAATGGCTCCTGCTTTGGATCATTTTAGCGGCCTATTTCTGGTCCTGCACTGCAATGTCCCTTTGGAGAAGCATTACAAACTAGGTGCCAAAAATAACTTTTGTCGTTATACATCAGCATAAACTGGTGAGAAAATTTATTTTGATTTCTTGGTATGCTTCACCAGTTCCCATGCAGATGAGCCTGATCAAGGGAACATTGTGTTCCTCAAGCTGGAAAGGAACCCATCTTGAATTGCCATTTTTTGATACAACACTCATTTTTTGATACAACACTTAAGCATGATGACCAAATTTCTCTGTAGTTACAGGACGATTGTTCACTTGAAGAGGTCCCAATGGACAAATTGGGAATTGTCTCATTGTTCTTGACACAATTGAAGTCAAATCCCTACATGGACTGTATGAATTCTCACTGATAAAACACCATCAGTCTGATACTGAAGATAAGACTCAAGGGCCTTACTTTTTCTACTCTCAATACATGAAGGTATTTATTGAATTTTTATGCCACCCATCTCACTGCTGAAGTGATTCTTCACTGTAGATAGATGTGGAAACGAAGAGAGGAATTTTCAGCAATGACACCAATCCTCTGGTAAGATCCGATGAAACCCAATGTTATCCATCTTGTAGTCTTCTTTCTTTCAAAAACTATTCCATTTCAAAAGAATCAGCACCCTAAACCTGTACACTGTTTTATTTTGAATAAATGGTACTGAAATTCTAATTTTATTGATTTGTTTCCATTTATATGGGATATTTATTTCAGAAAAGTAATAGGTTAAAAAATCTTTGATGGACTTGCTGCTTTGGGAAAATTCCACAAAATATTCATATAAAAGTTTTTAAGCATCAATAAAAACTAGGTAATAAAACGATAAAGACAAGGGCAAGCAGATTTTGAGTCGCTCTGTGATGGCACTTGTAGGCAATGACGAAGGGTCTGAGTATTGAATGGACACAGAAATCCTGTACAAATAAACTAAGTGCAATAAATATTAGATTCCTAAGCAGAATACATTACCTGATGTTGTTCAGTGCTGACTGAATGGGACAAATAGGAACATCAATTGTTTTATAGGCCTATCTGCTCATCTTGTCCTGAACTTCTGGCACAGAAACTGTACCTCTGTGGCCAGCAAGTTCTCAAATTAGCTTAATCGTTGCAAGTTAATATTTAAGTGTGAAATTCTGACAGCCATTTCTCAGGAAGCCCCTCAGAGGGCTATCGTAAAAATGCATTAAAATGACCCAGAGGACCATTTTCTTTGCTTAAGACACCCATGTTTTAAATATATACTTACCCTTCAACAAACGGAGATCGCTCAGTTCCACCAAGCCGCCTTTGAGCCAAACAGATGTTCCCGGAGCAGCCAATCCAGCTTCCCCTTACCTGAACATTCTAGAAGATCTACACAGTCCCTAAACTTAACAGTCCCATTTTGAACTGTGTCACTAAGACACACAATTCTCCCCTCTATAAATATACTTGCCCTAAAATCCATGTCTAAAAATCATAGCAACAAACTTCTGATTCAGGTATTAGGTGAAGAAACATTTTCCTTATCTTGTATGAAGCGATTTTATAAAATGAAAACTCAAAAGTCATCATATCCTTCCCTTGTACAGTTGTATAAACCATACCAATTTTCCTCCTTGAAGTTTTTTCCCCTTAAAATGAAAACAGCAGCTTTTCCAATCTTCTTCCAAAAAGCAACAGGTACCTCTTCCCACCTCAACTGAGTTCTGCCCTTCTGGGCTTCAAGAAGGCCTTCATTTTAAGGAGAGGAACCAGGTACCTCGACATGGTCCCCACACCACTTCATATGATGGCACAACCGTACATTAAGAGCCTTCCTTAGAAAACAAAGGCATTTAATAGATTTTTCTGCTTTTATAATTTAAATAACTTAAAGACTGAAAAGAAAAATCCGACCAGGGCAAGACAAAGTTGGAGTGCAGTCTCAAAGTGAAGGTGGCAGAGGAAAAGAGAGGAGAGATTGAAAATGTACTATGGAACCCCCAATGCCCACAACCCACCTGTTTCGGACCCTCAAACCCCCCTCCCCCCTGCTAAATCCCCTAAAGCCGCCGAAGAGCTCGCTTCTTGTCAGTCTTCTTCTTGGAAGCCAGTTTCTTGTCTCTGTCACCTGCGTGTTTCTTGGCCATGGGACCCTCCCCGGAGGCACCTGCCGAAGACGAGCAAGGCTCAGCAGGGTTCTTGGTATGCAAGCCAGAGGAGGGTTGGGCATGAATCTCGGTTAGGAGTCGAGCTCGGGAAGCGTACTCCTCATAGTTCTCCAGCAGGAGGCGGCCTGCCTCCTCATTCAGGGCAGATTCCGGGTTGGGATGGATCAGCAAGCACTTTATGGTCTGGAGCAGGAGCAAAAGAAGGAAATCAGAGTTACAAGAGGGAGGAATGTCTATGGAGATTCTCAGTCATCTCAGGTCACATTTGCCACAACGGTGTTTTTTCAAAAGGCAACTGGACTTTCTTGTTTTTCTTTGAAGATGTTTCGCTTCTCATCCGAGGAGTTCTTCAGTTCTGACTGACTGTGGTGTTCACGTAATGACCAGATATGCTTAATGGCTGCTACAAAAAAGAAGTCACTCAGAACTGAAGAAACTTCTTGGATGAGAAGCGAAAATGTTTTTAAGGGAAAACAAAGTCCAGTTGCCTTTTGAAAAGCACCTTTGGGAAGAGGGAGGAATCCTCAGGCAAGAACCAGACATTCAGGGCCAGCGGGAGATAAGATACTGGCAAGTCTCCCATTCCCTCCAAGGACCAGCCTGACTTGATGAGCTTATTTCCTTCTGACTCCCCACCAAAGAGGTTTCCTTCAGGAATATGGAGAAGAGACATAGGGTTTGGTCACTGGCCAAACAATACAAAACTCTAGATACTGGGAGAGCACAATGCAGTTTTATACAGGTAGTCCTCCATGTATGACCACAGTTAAGTCCAAAATTTCTCTTGCTAAGCAAGACAGTTGTTAAATAAATTTGCCCCATTTTACTGTGATCTTTCTTGCCATAGTTGTTAAGTGAATCACTGCAGCTGTTAAGTTAATGACCCAGTTGTTAAGTGAATCTGGCTTCCCCATTGACCTTGCTTGTCAGAAGTCTGCAAAAGGTGATCACATGACCCAGGGACACTGCAACAGTCATAAACACGAGTCAGCTGCCAAGCGCTGAAATTTTGATCATGTGAACATGGGGTATCTACAATGGTCATTAAGCGTGAATAACGATCATAAGTCATTTTTTTCAATGCCGCTATATCTTTGAACGGTCATTAAATAAACTGTTGTAAGCAGAGTACTACCAGTCCAGGGCAGGGGGACGTGCAAACAAGGTTTTCTCTTTCAGCAAATCATAATAGTGACTGCAATAAAGCTACAGTTCCCAATGTACTTCCTAAATGAATACACACGGAACGCTTACGGCAACTTTTCGAGGCATACTGGTTGGGGGCGTGGATGTACGTGCGCTTTAGTAGGCAGACAAGGCCGCCTGGGTGGCTAAGAACAATTGATCTGCAGCAGCAAAGGCTAGGAAGCTGTATGGCACCCTAAGGACTCTGATCCGAAAATCAATGCATCAAAAACCAAGGCAGTTATGTTTGACAAGAAAAATGAGGCAAATTACTGCATGTTATTTTTAAATGTTTTTTTTTAAAAAAAAAGAAAAAGAAAAGAAAAGAACCATGAGCAAGCAGGTGACTCTACCTGCTTTGGTTCAGTGTTTACTGAAGGGAGTAATCTATAAGAATCAAGTATACCGGATTGGTTTAGTGATACAGAGGGAATGAAGATGAAATCACAAAACAAGTACAATGGTATTTTGGTACAAGTAGTCCTCAACTTACAACAGCTCATTTAGTTCAAAGTTACAACGGCACTGAAAAAAGTGACGTAGGGCCATTTTTCACATTTACAAGAATTACAGTCCACTGATCATGGATCAAAATTCGGAGGCTTGGCAACCATCATAACCTCACACTTATGATGGTTGCAATCATGTGATCACTTTTTGAGACAAGCAAAGTCAATGGAGAAACCAGATTCATGTAACAACCGTATTACTAACTTAACACCTGCAGTGATCCACTTATAACAACTGTAACAAGAAAGGTCGTAAAATGGGGCAAAACTCACTTAACAAATGTCTGGCTTAGCAACAGAAACTTTGAGCTCAATCGTGATCATAAATCGAGGACTACCTATACCCATCATTAATTGGTTCTAGAAGGCACAATAAGTATCAAAAATGCTGAGTACCAAACAATTTTTTCCCATAAGGAATAATGTAGTAGTGAGTCACCAGGTAGCCAACAATGACAAGTTCTAGCTTGTGCCTTGAGTACTAAACAAACAATGAGTACTGGGACAAAATTCTCACATCAAAGTATGTTCAGTACCAAATCTGACGAGTTTCAAAGCAGCTGAGTATCAAGGTACCAATGTATATGAGGGAAGTTTCAGTAGAGAGGAAAGGAAAGATTAAGGAAGTCATAGCTGGAACGACTTGATAAGAGCTCTAAAAAAACAAAGATGGCAGGTTTAAAGCACAAAAGGCAACGTATGAAGCAAGGTATGGATGTAGTGAGAGCAAGGATGGTTATTAACAATAAAATGGCATGGAAATGTACTGGTTTAAAATACATTTAGCTATATATTTTTTTCTCCATCTTCTATCTTTAAATTTCTATGGCATACTATTTGTTACTCTATTTTGCTCTCTTGGAACAAGGTTTACCTCAGTGGTATAATCGGACACACAGCCATATACAGTAAGGTAACCTGAATGCTCAACTATTTTTTAAAAAGGGTACACAATTTTACTTTTAAAATGTTTCCATTCCCCCTATAAAACAATTTCCCCCATAAAAATAGCAAAAATCAAGAGCTAAAAAAGATAAAAAACATTTAATTTTTTAGCTCCCACTGTCTTTTTGGTTCTGCGAGTTAGGAACAACACAGGCACACATTCACAAGTGCATTACTCTTCCAGAATTGATCTGTTTGTGAGGAAAGCACACTTACCTAACATGATAGATCAGGGGTCCCCAACCCACCATCTGTGGACTAGCACTGGGCTGCAGCATGTCAGAAACTGGCCTGCACAAACAAGCAAAACCCATCCATGGGTTGCAGGCAGCACACAAAACCATGCCTCCTCCGGTCCGTGGAAAAACCAGCTAAATGTCTATGGAGATTCTCAGTCATCCAAGTTATACTTGTTCCAAAGGTACTTATTCAAAAGGTAACTGGACTTTGTTTTTTCCTTGAAGATGTTTCGCTTCTCATCCAAGAAGCTTCTTCAATTCTGACCGATTTCAAACCAGCCCTCTATCTCTCTTGCCGCTACCACAGCAGCCCCCAATCTTTTGGGCATCAGGAACCGGTCCCTGGTGTCCAAAAGATTGGGGACCACTGTGGTAGATCAATGGCTAAAGAATTAAGCCCATTTGTAGGGACATCAGTGGTGGGAAAAGTCAAACCAGTCCTGATCTGCAAAATGGTAGGTGAAACACTGTGATCAAAACTCTGTCCCTTTGAAAAAAAAATTGTAATGCACACCTATACACAAAGGGTGGAGCTTCAATCACAACACTGTGCCCATAATCGTGCAATTTCACCCCAGCCCTTGGAGATTCTCTGACCTGTAAGCTTTCTTTTATCCATCAATGGAAAGCTTTTCAAACCAGCTAAATGTCTATGGAGATTCTCAGTCATCCATGTCACGGTTGTCCCAAAGATGCTTATTCAAAAAACACCTGGACTTTGTTTTTTTTTTCCTTGAAGATGTTTCGCTTCTCATCCAAGAAGCTTCTTCAATCCAGCCCTCTGTCTTTCTTGCCTTATCAAGTGTGAGAAGCATCATGACTTCTATAACACTACACTGTTTCAAACCCTGAAATCTGAATCCAAACTTTTGGTGGTTATACATTCCCTTTTTGTAGGTAGTGGCACCATCCCACAGCCCCAAGCTATATTTTGGTTCCAGCTCCAGGATTTTAGAATCAAAAACTCAGGACTTGGAAAGGTAAGCTGAAAGAAGTAGGATAAAAGTTGGACAAGGACAAAACACGGCTTTTAAAATCCTCTCTTGCTGCACACCGCCAGCAGGAAAAATGAGGAATTAAGCTTTGTGAGTTGTGTCGGCTGTTCTTAATGGAGTTCACCAATGACTATTGATTTTCCTTTATTTATTACATTTGTATACCATTGAATCTCCAGGGATGCCTGGCAGTTTACAAATGACTTACAAATTTATAGTTGATTATTCATCTGGCTTTTAAGTGTTTAATTAAATGCAAACATATATACAAATTACCAAAGCTCAGAAGCACCATTTTGAAATGTTTAAGACATTCTTCTTCATTCCTAAAGACAAAGGTGCACCAGACCAGCATAGAAATTAACCAGAACACATCTTATAAATTAATCCAATAATACAAAGTCTCTTAACTAAAACTGCTTCCTAAATTATTTCAAATGCTTCTTTCCGCATGCAACCCTGACCTTCTTTTTTATTTCTTCCACATAGCTATGTATAAATACTGAGCAGCCATTCTCTGCTTTTTTTCATCTGGAAACTAAGTGAGCAAAACAGAATATCATTTCTGTCTCCCAAAGCTCCCTAAATAAAGAGGGCGTTTTTCTTGACTTACAGTTGAGCCCAAAATTTACTAGGCAAGATAGTTGTTAAGTGAATTCTGCCCCATTTTTATATCCTTTCTTGCCACAGTTGTTAAGTGAATCACTGCAGTGTTTTAAGTTAGTAACATGGTTGTTAAGTGAATCTGGCTTCCCCATCAACTTTGCTTGTCAGAAGGTTGAAAAAGGGATGACATGATTCTGGACACTACAACCGTCATAAATATGAACCAGTTGCCAAGCATCTGAATTTTGATCACATGACCATGGGGATGCTGCAGCATTTGTAAGTGTGAAAAACAGTCATAAGTCATTTTTTTCAATGCTGTTGTAACTTTGAGAGGTCACTAAATGAACTATTGCAACTCAAGGATTAGCTGTATAGCTCTGGAAAAAATTTCTTCAACAGCTCATTCCAAATCTTTCTATGAGCTATTTTGAAGAAAGTCACACATATGCACGCTAAAATGTTTGCCAACTCCTTTGAATTGTCATTATTTCTACATAAATATATCCTAAAATATGCTCTGTATTCTACAAAAGCCCCAAAACTATGTAAATAAAGCCAACTAAACAAATATCTAAACCAGTACTTATTCATGAAAATGATCAAAAGTATGACGTGGCTAAAGTTTTGAACATTTCTTTCAATAATAGTGTGGTCCCCTTGAGCAGCAATAACTGCAATTAAATCTTTTCAATCCCTGTCAATCGGTCCTCTGGCACATGGGTTTGGAGGAATTTTAGCCCAATCCTCCTTACAGAACACTTCAGGTTAGGGATGTTTGTAGGCCTCTTCAGATGAACTCCATGCTTCAGATCCTTCTGCATTTCTACAGGATTAAGTTATTTAGGTTTTTTTCATCATCAGTTGCTATTTGCTTTGTTTCCATTTTAATTGTTAGCCACCCAGAATCATGTATGAGATGGCTGGCCAAATAAATTTATTAAATAAACAAATAAATAATGTCAAGACTTTCCAAACTATTAATTCTCTGACTATATGTATCTACATGCTTTCGGGTCACTGTCTTGCCACATGATCCACTTTGTTTTGGGTAGACAGTACTCTGACATTTTTCTGTAAAATTTGCTGGTATGCTGAGAGCCAGTTTGGGGATATTATGATAGTAAGTTGAGGGCTACATGTATATGTAGTCTTATGTGTTTCTGCACATGCCTAAGAAGAAGAATAAAATAACCACTTTGGAGTCCATTATCTGCCATCCTGGGATCTACCCAGTTAAAAATACTACCTACCAGCAGGACATGTCGGATGCCCAGTTCTGCTTTCCAGTCTTTCTTGAGGACGTTGACACAGATCTCCCCATTGGCACCCACATTGGGGTGGAAGATTTTGGTCAGGAAGTAGCCTTTCGGTGGACTGGCAGGGAAGTCTTTGCCAAGAATCAGCTTCATGCGGAAGAGGCCACCAGAGTAAGGAGTACCTTCTACAAAGGGAAGAAAAGAAAAAGAGCGAGTCTTATCATCATAGATAGTCCTTGACTTATAAGCAGTTCTGATAAACTTACGACCTGGATTTGAAAGCTGCTCCCCTGGTCACATGACTACCCTTTCGGCACTTGGCAACCAGACCATCTCCTGGGATCCCATGATCCCTTTTAACAGCAATTCTGCCAAAAACCAGCACTTATTTTCGATTTTCAGCAAAAGCAATGGTGAACCAATGGTTCACTTAATGACTGTGGTATTCACGTAACAACCACGGATTTGCTTAATGGCTGTTTGCTATGTGACTAGCTCCCTTTACAACCAACATGAGTTACAAACATGATGGCCAGGCTCCATTACAGTCATAAAGTGAAGGAATATAATCTGTATGAGGAATATCTTCTTGAGTAAGGCTCACATTTCCAACACCCAACTTCTTCCTTCCTATTGACCAATAATTCAAGATCGGCTGCCTTCTCCAGTAGGATTATTTGACTGGAGCAGCATAATCACTACAGTTCAGTTTTGAGATGCAACTCTTGGAAGAAATCCACAAAGATGAACCCTCTTCAAGTAACCCTCTCTTACCAGGTCCTTCAATGGTGACCTGCACATCTGTAATGTCCTCCTCATTGGGGAACACCTTGATGCCCTCGGGTGGATCTGATGTTAGAGTGGAAACTTCCTTGTAGACCAGCCGGATCACATGTGGAGGCAGGTTTTCAACATTGGAATTCTGAAGAAGTGAGAGAGATGGGAGAACAAAAGAATGAATATTGGCTCTCGTCTAAAAGAATATCTTACTGGATGCAGCAAGGGTTAAAATGTTCCAAAATGCACCAACCAAAACATACCTAAAAGACTTTCCATGACACTGTAACATATTTTCTCTGGACTTAATAGGTTTTGGCCAGCAATGTTTTCTTCAAAGAATACTTACAAAAGCAAACCTTGTACCAATTTTTTTTTAAAATCTACATTTTAATCATTCAAATGTATAAGGCTGTTTGATCTAAATGATCAAAGCATACTTTTAAAATATCTTTTCAAGTAAATGTTTCATTTTATCTTTATTCATATATACCCTCTAAGGATAGTTCTTTAGGATTTGGATTTGTCTATTATCGCTTCTGAAGGAGTTAAGGCTGACTCAGGAATAACAAGGAAAAAACATGAAGTGAGACCAATAGATTCAAGAGCCTCCACCTCTAGATGAGAGAAAGCAGAATCTGTTTCAATAGAAATAATATTTCTATGCTACTCACTTATTAGAATGGATACCTGGGGCTACTTGCACCAGGGTTCCTTGTCTATCTAAGATAGGAATAGGCAGCCTGCAACCTTACAGACTAAATTCAGAAATTGACTGTTCAAATGTCTACCAAGAATAAACTCTCAACTCCAGAGGTTTGCGAATGCAAGAAAATGAAAGCAGAGAGAAAGAGGTGCAGAAAAATGAGGGGGAGAAGGAGAGGGAGACAGAGAGAGGGACAGAGGGACAGTACAGTAGCTCCATTTCAGCGTCATCCCCTCCCAGTCAGAAGACCCCTTTCTCATCTTATCCCAGAGTTGCATCTCTTTAAGTATGTTAGGAAAAATGACCCTTCCCCCATGTTTGTCATTTTAGAATAAGAATCAGAATGCTTCACTCTTGAAAACCCGATGCAGGCCACCCAGGCAGCATCGTCTATGGCCATTTCTCAAGTTTATTTGGGTTTTCCATCAGTAGTTCCAAATAACTCATGAAATATGGGACATCCATTTCCAATACGCACTGTTCCCTATCAACACCCAGCATCAATATGCCTGATAGAGGTGGTTCTATCAGGTGGTTCACTTAGTGACCATTTGAAGTTATGATAGGCCTCTCCAGGGCTAGTTATGACCCAGATTCAATGTTCTTATGGCTGCCCCTTCTGCAGTCATATGATCACATTTTGGGAGCTCGGCAACCAGCAATTTGTAGGGACCCAAAACATGATAGCTTTTTATGACTTTTTTTTGGCTAGGAATCAGTATTTACTTTCCGGACAATGGATGTAATTTAATTTACTTTATTGCATTTATATGCCGCCCAACTACCAAGGGACTCTGGGCAGCAAACAACAAAAATAATGCGAAGAATGAACATAAAAATTATTTTAAATATTATAAAAACATTAAAAGCCCATGCACACCATTCATGGCCGGATCTCGCAAGATTGCAACAATGAGATCAACGGCCCCAGGCCTGCCGGAAAAACCAGGTCTTCACCGCTTTCCGGAAGGCCAATAGGGTGGGGGTAGTCCGGATCTCAGGAGGTAACTGGTTCCAGAGAGCTGGGGCAGCCACAGAGAAGGCCCTCCTCCATGGGCCCGCCAGCCGGCATTGTTTAGCTGACGGGACCCGGAGGAAACCAACTCTGTGGGATCTTACCTGTCATTGGGAGCTATGCGGTAGAAGGCGGTCTCGAAGATACCCTGGCCGAGCCATGTACGGCTTTAAAGGTAATAACGAACACCTTAAATTGTGCCCAGAGACCAATAGGAGGCCAGTGCAGCTCAGAGAATTGATGTAATGTGGGTGTACCTAGGTGCACCCACGACAGCCCGCGCAGCTGCATTCTGGACCAATGTAGTCTCCAAACACTCTTCAAGGGTAGCCCCATGTAGAGCGTGTTACAATAATCTAACCGTGAGGTGACAAGGGCATGAGTGACTGTGAGGAGAGCCTCCTGATCCAAGTAGGGTCACAATTGGTGCACCAGGCGAACATGTGCAAAAGTCCCCCAAGCTATAGCTGCCAAATGTTGCTCTAATCTTAGCTGTGAGTCTAGGAGGACATCTAAATTGTGAGCCGGTTCTGAGGGGGACAATTTCTCCCCCTCCAGAACCAAGGATGGACAGTCGACATAGTCTTTAGGAGACAATATCCACAGCCCCTCGGTCTTGTCTGGGTTAAGTCTGAGCCTGTTGACTCCCATCCAGACCCTCACAGCCTCCAGGCACCGGCACATCACATCCACCGCTTCACTGAACTGACGTGGGCTGGAGATATACAGCTGGATATCATCAGCATATTGCTGATACCCCATCCCAGATTTGCTTAACAATAGCAGCATTCACTTTGCACTGCACTTGTTTAATGACTATTTCAAAAATGGTTGTAAAAGCACTCATGGGGCAACCCACATAACTATCAGCAGGACTTACAACCATAATTCCAGGCTCAATTATGGTTTTAAGTCTAAGTCCACCTTTATCTGGAAGGCAAAATTTATTTATGAACATCTTACTTTTAAGTAAGGTCCACCTATATCTGGAAGGCAAAATTTATTTATGAACATCTTATTTTTAAACTATTACCATCTCCAAATCCCAGACAGCCCATTTTACCTATTAAATTGTACCACTCATCTTGTAAAACATGTGCAACCTTAAACAAACTTTTAATTATAAAGCTCACCTACTCATTCCAGCAAGCAAGAATTAGTAGCCTCTTGTAATTGGAATCCCTTGTTTCAGTATAATTAACAAGAGAGCTATGCATGAACTGGAGAGCAAGGATAGTTTAGATGTTTTCTTTTCATTAATGAAAATAAAATGGAAAGTTTAAAAGAACACTGATGCAAAAGAGCACAATACCTCATTCTAAATAGCAAATAAGCATCTAATTACATGAAGAGAACGAGAAGCGATTTATATGCTTGTAGAGATGGCCCAGAATCAGTTGTTGTTAGTTGTGAAGTCATGTCCGATCCAATGCAACCCCATGGACAACGTTCCTCCAGGCCTTCCTGTCCTCTACCATCCTCTGGAGTCCATTTAAGCTCATGCCTACTGCTTCAGTGACTCCATCCAGTCACCTCGTTCTCTGCCGTCCCATTCTTCTTTTGCCCATTAGGCTCTTCTCCAGTGAGTCCTTCCTTCTCATTAGGTGGCCAAAGAATTTGAGTTTCCTCTTCAGGATCTGACCTTCTAAAGAGCAGACAGGGTTGCTCTCCTCTAGGATTGACCGGTTTGATTGCCTTGCAATCCAAGGGATTAGCAGGAGTCTCCTCCAGCATCATAATTCAAAGGCCTCAATTCTTTGGCGCTCAGCCTTCCTTATGATCCAACTTTCCATATATTGCAACTGGGAAGACCACAGCCTTGGCTATATGCACTTTTATTGGCAGGGTGATGTCTCTGTTTTTAGTATGCTGTCTAGATTTGCCACAGCTTTCCTCCCCAGGAGCAAGAGTCTTTTAATTTCTTGGTGCAGTCCCCATCTGCGGTGATCTTGGAGCCCAGGAAAATAAAATCTGTCACTACCTCCATTTTTTCCCCATCTATTTGCCGGGAAGTGAGAGGGTCGAATGCCATGATCTTAGTTTTCTTAATGTTGAGTTTCAAGCCAACTTTTGCACTCTCCTTCTTCACCCGCATCAAGAGGCTCTTTAGTTCCTCTTCACTTTCTGCCATTAGAGTGGTATCATCTGCATATCTGAGGTTGCTGATATTTCTCTCAGCAATCTTAATCAGTATTTTCCATTAATTTTCCATCCCTGGTTTGTAATCCATGAAATCCAAAAAAAAGTCCACCCAAACTTCAAATCAAGATGTAAATAGAACTTCTAATGATGAATAGACATAAGATTATATATTCTTGAGCCCTGGGGCCTTGCTAGTGCAGAGACCCTCTATCATGGTCCACAGTTCAGCTCACAGGTTAAGTTTATGCATTAAGAAACATTAACTCACTTAGCTGTAACTGTTTTAAAAGGACTGAATAAAAAAGAGAATATATATAGTACTAAAGCATTTGTTGTAAGACGCCCAAACTAATTTAAAATGATGGCCATAAATCTACTAAATACAAATAGTCCTTGACGTACGACCACAACTAAGCCCAAAATTTCTATTGCTAAGTGAGATAGTTATTAAATGAATTTGGTTCATGTTACTACCTTTTTTGCTGCAGCTATTAAATGAATCACTGCAGTTGTTAAGTAACATAGTTGTTAAGTGAATCTGGCTTCCCCACTGACTTTGCTTGTCAGTAAGTCACAAAAGGGGATCCCATGATCCAGGCACACTGCAGCCGTCATAAATGTGAGCCAGTTGCCAAGCATCTGAACTTTGATCACATGACCATGGGACACTACAATGATCATAAGTGTAATAAATGGTCTTAAATCACTTTTTTCACTGCCATGGTAACTTCAAACAGTCACTAAACAAACTGCTGTAAGTCGAGAACTACTTGTAAATAATAAAGCAGTAGAGACATTAATAGTAATAATCATTGTAACATTATTTTCCTAAAAAATAGGTTAGTGAAGGAAAGCCACTACATGGTCAGTGTTCAATTGTTGTTTGTGCATTGTTATCAATAAAACTTCAACATCATTAATCACATTGTGTGTCCAAAGATGACAAGTCATGTTAATTAGGGCACAATGTCCTGGCACATGTTGGGCAAACAGATATAGACATTGTAGTTGTTTGCGCTGGTGGCTCTAAACCTGTGCAGCTCATGTTATGTTGTGCTTCCACAGTGCACTTCACTTCGTAAGCTTAATAGCCATTATGGATGAGGCCATGCCAGGTAGAATGATTTTCATGTTCCTGGGTAGTTGGGGCTATGTCAGGCAAGGCCTTTATTGTATCTTTGTAACTTTCCTTCTGCCCTGCAGGTTAGCAAGAGAATTCCTCAAAAAGGAGTTGCTTGGGTATCAAGGACCAGTTCCGTTGAGAGAGATTTTTCCGCAGACAGGAGGAGGCATGGTTTCGTGTGCTGCTTGCATCCCACAGATGGGGTTTCACTTGTTTTGAGTGGCCTAGTTTCTGGCATGGTTGCAGACCAGTGCTGGTCCACAGACTGCGCGGTGGGGACCTCTGCTCTAGAGAAAACTTAAGTGTCTGGTATTTTAATTATCTGATGCCTAACATTCTGTGAAGTCAGGACATGTAGAAATAGTTGAGTTGTCTTGTATGCATTCAATAACCAGTCTGCGTTTTCACAGAAGGGTAATGAAAGGGTACAGAGGCTCTGTAGACCCTCAATTTTGTTCCTGGACTAATTCTTCAATGCTCCCACACAACAGAGTGCAATCTATTGAAAGCAGAACTTGCCTTTGCTATTTTACAGTTAACTTCTGTAACAATTGGTCACTAGTGAGGAGAGGTTGCTACCAAGATAACCAAACTGAGTTACTGTCTATAATTTTTGCCTTTTGTGATTTTGGTTTCTGTGTATGAGGAACAGGCAGGTGCATCCCTTATACCTTGGAGGATTCTCTGCCATCCAACCCTCTGGCCATCCTGCCATTGCTGAACTGCTTAACAGTATTTTGAGTTACAACTGTAATGGAACCTGCCCATCACGGTTATAACTCATAACAGATGATTTTACAACTTGTGCAGTCATTAAAGGAAACCCATAGTTCACTATGAGCTGATTTTGCCAAAAACTGGAAGTAAATGCCACGTTTCGGCAAAATTGTCACAAAATTAAGTCATGTGACTGTAGGATGTTGCAAACATCTATAAATGCAGCTTGGCTGCCAGAATGCTTGAAATGTGGTCATTTGGGGGGGGGGGGGTAAGGGAAGAGAACCGTCATAACTTTGAATCCACGAACCCCCAGATTGGTAACTTAGAATTTCAAATGGTTGCTAAGCAACTGGTCATAAATTGAGGACCCTCTATTTCTGACTAAATACGGTGGGGCTGCTGAACTTTGCCATATCTCCACAGCCTTGGTAGTTGATGGTATCAAAGGCTTTCATGAGGTCAACAAAAATTGTATAGAATGCATGATTCTGCTCCTGCATAGCACACAACCTCGGCAGAGCACCAAGATTCCTCAGTGGTTATCACATACTCATCCATTGCCTTTTCTCCTGTAGAAGTATACAATAGGATGCAACTTCCTGAGGAGTGGATAGCAATAGTAACTTATATACCGCTTCAGTGCTTTACAACTCTCTCTAAGAGTCAGCACATTGCCCCCAACAATCTGGGTCCTCATTTTACCCACCTCAGAAGGATGGAAGGCTGAGTCAACCTTGAGCCTGGAGAGATTTGAACTGCCAAATTGCAGACAGACAGCAGTCAGCAGAATTAACCTGCCTGGATCCTTGCCTCCAAATACTGGAATACCTCAGTGATTTTCTCTATAGAGGACCACTGATTTTGTATACCTCTCCAGGGGTGGTGGTTCTCAATGGAAAGCTGGTTGGCGCTTCCATGACTCCAGCTACTACTGTGGGTCATCCATGGAGCTTGCTGATGTCAACCTGGGGAATCCTGTCTATCACCTCACTATTTATAGACACTCAGTTGAGGATGGTTCTAAAATGTCCAGCTCATCTCTGCAGGATTGGAGCCTTCTCTACACAGGTAGATCTCAATTTACAACAGTTCGTTTAGTGACCATTCAAACTTACAATGGCACTGAAAAAGTGACTTATGATTGTTTTCACATTTACAACTGTTGCAGCAGTCATGTGGTCAAAATCTGCACGCTTGGAAACTGATCCATATTTATGACGGTTGCAGCGTCCCAGGGTTATGTGATCAGGTTTTTGTGACTTTCTGACAAGCCAAGTCAATTGGGGAGGGGGGCAGATTCACACAACAGCAGTGTTACTACATTAACAGCTGCAGTGATTCACTTAACAACTGTGGCAAGAAAGGTCGTAAAATGGGGCAAAATTCCCATAACAAATGTTTCACTTAGCAACAGAAGTGTTGAGCTCAGTTGTGGTTGTAAGTTGAGGACTACCTGTAATGAGGATGGGCAAACTCCAGAGACTGACACCTATATATAAGTGTTAAGGCCTTCACAGAGCCATTTTCAAGTGGTTTTCCTCAGCATATCCCTATACTTTGTTTGCCTTGATGCTCTGCCAGGCATCTTGTGCTTTAGGCAGTTTATTCTGAACTATTCTACAAATGCTGTTAAAGGCGTTTTTCTTGGCAGCTGACAATCATTCTAACAGACAAGTTGAAGGTGATGCTTTTTAGGAAGTAACGCCTTCATCATTCTCATTGAACCTCAACACCGCCAGCAAGATGTTGGTCAGCAAGCTTAGTTTTAAGCCTTCAGCCAGTGCTGAAGCTGTCCTGGGGCTCTTCATCCTGGCCCCATTAATTCTTTTCCATGGTCTTGCTTCCTAGTGGTCACAACTTGGGTTGGACGTGGAGATTCATTTTGGAGACAATGAGCCTGTGATCTGTCCAACTTTTGGTACCACACATGGTCTTGCTGAGTCTGCCTTTCTTTTTTCTTGACAATGACATAATCAGTAAGATGCCAATGCTTAGAATGGAGATGCATCCAGGAAGTCTTGTTATAGGTGCTTAGCAGAAAGCTGTTTGTGGGGATGAGATCATGTGTTGTACAGGTCTGCAGTAAGATAGCCCATTACTGCTACATTACTACATTACTGTCCATTCCATGTCTTCAAGTAGCTGCTTGCCAGGTTGCAGAATTGCACCCTATTCTTGCATTAAAATGTTGGATTAGACAGAATCAGGGCAAAGCAGTTTCAAATACTTTCTTGTGCCAATCACTTATTGTGAACTTAATCTATCCCACAGGTTCTTAACTAATCAATGATCATAAACAATTTATTATTCGCCTCTTGGGATGTCCATGAGACTAAAGGATTGTGTGTGCGCACGCATGAGAGGATGGGAGGGGATGGCACATACAATAATTTACAATTTGAAACACACTATTTTGCATAATTGTTAATATTTGAAACAGGCAGACTATCACTTTGAAAGTATTTTTAAGCTCATTTTGAATGCCACATGACTGTTTCAAATGCCAAATATTTTGCACATCTCTGACAAAGGAGATTCTCCCTTTAAACAAATATAGGGTATTCATAGTCAGCCACCTTTTTCAAGCACTAGAATTCATCCAGTGATTTTGCATAGTTGTTTTTTTTAAATGTCCAACATCTAACTTCCAAAACTTCTAAAACTTTTTAAAAACAAATTTTAAAACAAAAACTTGAAAGGCTGTATTGCAAGGTTCCACAAGCATCATCTGAAAGTGTAAAACTTAAGGCATCCATGTGTCATACAGCCAATCATACAAAAATTAGATTCAGTGATGTGGGGAAAGAAAATTAGCTTGCACCCACCTATCCCTCACACTGAACAAGGGTCAGAATTTTGTAACATCTAAAGAAGCTTCACCACTTACAGGTAGTCCTTGACTTACACCAGTTCATTTAGTGACCGTTCAAAGTTACAACTGCACTCAAAGTGAGTTGTGACCGTTTTTCACGGTTACAACCTTTCCAGTATCCCCATGATCATGTGATGAAAATTCAGATGCTTGGCAACTGTTTCATACTTATGACCATTGCTGTGTCCCAAGATCATGTCATCATCTTCTGTAACCTTCTGACAAGCAAAGTCAAAGAGGAAGGCAGATTTACTTAACAACTGGGTTACTAACTTATCAACTGCAGTGATTCACTTAACAAGGGAAGCAAGAAAAGTCATAAAATGGGACAAAATTGGACAAAGTTCAATCAACAAATGTCTCAACAGAAATGTTGGGCTCAATTGTGGTCGTACGTTGAGGACTATCTTTACTAAATTATGTCAACCATATATAATCACAAGAAGATCAGGAAGAAATCAAGGGATTTTCCTGGCTGAAAACACTGAATGGACAGCATACACTACACAAGAGTTACTAAGGGAAACTTCCTGTACTTTGTGACATCAGACTATAGAAACCTTCAGTTCTCTCATTTGCACTATAGGTATGCCCAACTATATTTCACTATCAGTTCTAGAATCTCAAATGAATATTTCAGAAATTGGCATTTTTAACCTTTCTGACAAATCCTGACAAACATGTTTTTAACAGTTTAAATAGTACTGTATTCCTCTTTCAAAATGTTTGATGGCTAGCCTCTTTGAGAAGTGTTCTAAAAACTAGAGTTTTTTTAAAAAAATGAAAATAAAATACGGAAAGCAGCAGGGTCTTCTGTACCATGACTTTTTTGCTTTCCCTGAAAATTTGCTTCTTCCATTTCAAGACCAGCCATGGTTAATCTCTGTCATGGGCCTACCTTTGTATATTTTTAATTCCATATTAATTCAGTATCATAGCCACAAAAGCTATTACATCTTATTGGGGGAATGGTGAGAAACATTGCTACAATATAATAACTGTGGGTTGTACATTAAAATTCCCCTTTTGCCAAAGTGTAAATACAGCTGCACACATTCTTGGGGCCTTGGACTAATGAAAAACAGTATCTTAAATACACAATTTGACATTTGAAAAGGATATTCTACAGAGCTACTGTTGATGCCTGAGCAACAGTATTATTACTTATTTTCCTTAGGAACCTTTTGTCCCACAAAATCTGATTCTCTTCAGAGACTGACTATAAAAAAAATGTTAAAGTACAACAATCTATAATCAATGATGGTAGAAATGACTGCATGTCTTATATCAGTGACTTATGAAGTGACTGTATAAACAGAAGCAGAATAACTCTGGATGTTATGATAATGCTGTCTCTTCAGAGCAAAAGCAAAAGCAAAATACTGTACGCTCAAATCCAGCAAGGAGAATAATATAAAACATGGGTGTCAAACTTGAGGTGTTACGTTGCCATCACGTAACGTTTTGTGGTGTTATTCCCCTTTGTGGAGCTGGGGTGGGCATGGCCTGCGTGTGACGCATCTGATCCATGGGTCGCCAGTTTGATACCCCTGGTATAAAGTATACAGGAAAGATTGTTGTGGTTTCCTATCCTAACATTCCCAGTTTGCCTATATAGGCCAAGAAAAGCTTTTAAGTTAGAGTTCGTCCTTATTTTAGTGACAGTTCACAATTGGAACAGTGATGAAAAAGTAACTTAATGACCAATCATTGGGTTTACTTCTCAAATCTGTAAAGCAAAGAAAAGATCAAATAAAATCATGGTCCTGGTTTCACTCAGGTCCTTTGCTTAACAACCAAGCTACTGGGCCATATTATGGACATGACCTGTACAATTAAAGTGCTTCGTCCGCCCCTTTTTTGTACACACTTTAAAGAAGCACTCAATGAAATCCAAATGGCCAGGGGATGAAGTTAGCAGAGAATCTTAGTTCTGTCCTGCACCCCCAGGCACCTCCAATCTTCAGTGAAGTCCCACTCCACTGCCATATATTATTTGCCAAGTCTGATCCCTTGAGAAAAGGCCAAATTTAAATATACTTGAAAGCATGCAAAAGCCCAGAAACTGTGCAGATTCCAATACTGAGAGAAAATATTTGAAAGGGTATGTGGAATAGTGCACACAAACACAACTGTGCATTGAAGAGAGCTAAAGGCCTAAATGGATGATATCAGAGCAAAATTAAGGATAGGTTTTTAAAAGACTAACACTGATCTTAAAACAGTATTGTTAATGAAACCATTAAGATTCACAACTTTGATTACTGCAACCCACATTTACAGTGCTAATGAGTGAAAAGGTTGAAAAATATGGAATAAAGAATATTTGTAGCTCAGGGTTGATATGAGGGGTCCTTGGTGCTCTCTGAACTTGCTATTTTCTTGCAGACATTTCCTTACCCAAACTAGGTAACACCATCAGCGCTACTGCTAGCATCATTATCACTAGCAAGCTCAGAAAGCACCAAGGATCCCTCAAATATGGAATATTCCTTTGAGAAAAGGGGCAACTTCTCATATCTGGCAGGAAGAAAACATGCAGTTACCTCGATGCCTGCCAAAAAGAAAGAAAAATGCACACCGTTTTAACACTTATTCAGATGATATGCTGTATCAATAAAGAGCTTGGAGGGGACAATAAAGTTAGAACAAAGAAATAAAGAAGTAAAGAAATTTCAAGCATTGGTTTGAAATGTGACAGACTTCATGGACAGCCCATAGTGTCTAAACCAAACTTAAATCTTCTTCAAACTATTTAAGCTGCAGAGATCTAAACTTTTAACTGAACCTTCAGTTAAAGGCCATGCGACATCTCAAGGACTAAAGGCCATGCCACATCTCAAAACCAGTATCTGGGTCCATTTTCCTACAATACTATTATGTCCCACCCCACAATCACTTACTCAATTTAACAATACAGTAGATCTGAGAAGTGCTCTGTATCTAATACTGAAATATACCATCCTGTCCCAAAATAAAACTTTGATAACTGTTCACATATTTTCAACGTAGAAATCTAATGGTCATCAGAACCCCAAAGATCACAAAATCTTGCACAAAGCGGATTTTGGTCCCTAGTTAGAAGCAGTACACTCAGGCACAAAAAGACACTCACTCCATGCTACTGGATTTTTGCACTTACACGTGTGTGCCTGCACAGCACAACCATGTAAGCATTCCCGAGTCTGCTTTTGGAAAAGAGTTCAAGTTCACCATCCCTTAAGGTTTAACCACATCCCGAAAGTTACCCATGTAAACCTACCAAGTTCTGGGGAGTCCCAGAGACCAAGCTTTCAAACTTCGAACAAGTTGGCAAGGAAAGGACACGCAGCACCAAAAGCCACTCACCATTGTGTTGGGTCTGCACAGAGGTTGCAAAAGTAGCGCGATTTACCCTGATCTCTGGAGGGCTCACATACGCGCCTTAATCGATCCTTAGATCCTTTCTGATCAAGGAACCTATCCTTAATTGACTTGGGGGTTCAGACAGCCCCCACTGAGTGGATGCTGGATCTTCTTGTTTAGGAAGTTTGCAAATGTATATTTTTAGAATATTTCCCCCTTCACCCACCCCCCTTCTTCTTCCTCCTGCTTCCCCTCTGTGACAGCCCCCCCCAACTCAACTCTGCCACCCTCACTTTAATGAGGGTGGCCTCTGACCAACAAACGATTTTATAACCCTCGGTCTATATCAGACACACCCCTTTAGAACCCCGGCTACCCAATCAGGCCCATTAGAACAGAGGGAGTCCGGTCCACCCCCCTCCCTTCTGGGGTCCTCTCCTCGCTGAGAACCGTTGACAACCAATGTCCGCGACAGTCGGCAGCCAATGGGGATAGGCGTAGTGGGGAGGCGGGGCCATGGACCTTGATTGGAGGAATTTGAATATGAACGCTTGGGCAAAGTGGCGTTTAAAGGGAAGGTGGTTTATCTACTAACGGTTGTGAGAAGGAACTAGACGAGGGGCGGGTTTCAAATTGTTCGATTGATGGGAAGCTTTGCCAATAGCATGCAAGCGTGGTCGAAAGGCGCTCGCGTAAGAAATCGCAATTCAGGTGACCGTGCAGCCAATGGACGACGACGAACTGGCCAACGAGGAAACCCTTTTTAATCCTCTTATTCAAACAAAGCGGGCAGGGTCCTAATTGGTCAAAGGAAAAAAATAACCCCGCCCACCGGGCAGAAGACGCATCTAATTAAAACTGAGAACGAAAAAAATGAATATGTTGATATAGTACTGATAATAATGCCCAGGACGAAGGACGCTATGAGGTTTTGACAGGAAAAACAAAACACTGCTCAGGCACAACCATTCGGGATTTACACACGTCTCCCTTTCTGAATAGGACTTCTTCAACCTTCCTTTGCACTGGGACTACAACTCCCAGAATCCTCAGCGCGTTTGGAAATGAGACAGGTTGAATTTCAAAGAACCTGAAGGGCATCAGATTGGGCAAAACGAATAAAGTTCCAAATTCGTTCCTCTCCTACGATACCTTGAGCAGATCGTCCCCAGCTTCTTTTAATATCTCACAGGAAGACATATTATGCAAAACAACACTTGAAGCCAGATATCCATTGCACCGTGTTTGGAGATGCTTTGTCCACCTCTTGCATTGAAAGAATATATAATTAAATTTACATTTAGGACTATCAGGTCCTCTTTCTTCCTTTGTCTGGAATATTTACCCTATATTTTTGATGTGAACAGAGAAATGCAGCACACCATTAGTGATGAGTTACAGATAGTTTTTTACCACCACAATTGAGCCCAAAATTTCCACTGGTAAGTGACATCTATGTTGAGTTTTGCCTCATTTTACAACCTTTCTTACCACAGTGGTTAAGGGAATCAGTGCAGTCGTTAAGTTAGTAACACCGTTGTTAAGTGAACCTTGCTTCCCTATTAATTTTGCTTGACAGGAGGTTGCAAAAGGTGATCATATGACCCTGGGACACTACAAACGGTCATAAAAATGAGGCAGTTGCCAAGCCTCTGAATTTTGATCACATGACCATGAGGATGCTACAACGGTTGTACATGTGAAAAATGATCATAAATAATTTTTTTCAGTGCTGATGTAACTGAATTGTCACTAAATGAATAATTGTAAGTCAGTGTTTCTGAGCTATAGTGATTTTAAATTGTGTGGACTTTAATTCCCATGCTGGCTAGAGAATTCTGGGAGTTGAAGTCCACACAACTTAAAATCACTAAACATTGCCTTAGAGTGAAATGGATTTAGGTTTTCAAGGAACTCTTCAAGGAACTCTTGAAAACCTGGCATGAAGGACAAAGGACCAGATGCCACTGAAGGACAACACTATGAATTAATTGGAAACAAAAATGGCAATGACATCCCACAGAGTAATTATGATTCAAACCCTTATTGGGAACATGCTCTGAATTTCAAGAAATATTCATAACAATTGCATAGGATGCATGCCTCCAGAAACAAACATCACATTGATTTTACTGTGCAATAGGGAAAATGCTATATAATTTAAATTATTCTTCCAATTAGTATGGAATTCATAATTTGTCATTCTTGGAATAAATTGAATTAAAGAAATTGCAACTTTCTGGATAAATTTTGGACACAGAAATAGAAAAAAATCTGCCTGATGATGTCTTGGGAGAGTGAATTTCATACTGAATCCAATAGGGTAAATGGATTAGTAGATTGCAATGTAAGGGGCAGAGCAAATATTAATATTAGCTGGTGTTGTCATGTACAATGTATATTGTACAGCTTTCTGTCGGTGGTGAAATCCAAATTTTTTTACTACCGGTTCTGTGTGCGTAGCTTGGTGAGCGTGGCAGGGAAGATAATGCAAAATCTCCATTCCCACCCCACTCTGGGGCCAGCCAGAGGGGGTATTTGCCGGTTCTCTGAACTACTCAAAATTTCCGCTACTGGTTCTCCAGAACCTGTCAGAACCTGCTGGATTTCATCCCTGCTTTCAGCCCAAAAATCCTTCCTAAAGGATGACTTTTTAAAAATTGTTCATAAGGTCTAACAAGTCCAGATTGCAAAATTCAGGATGATCACCAGATGGCACATTTTCTGTCTCTCTTTGCTGAGTTCAGATGTAAACTAGATTTTTGTGGCCAATGTCGCATAATCCTGGAATAAGGCATATTCATACCTTCCTAATATAAAATCAAACAATAGAATGTAGAGCTGGGTTTTTAAAATAGTCAACATAGTTAAACATTCTGGATAAAAGAATTTTAAAAACCTGAATGATACTCATAACAAAGTGTTATCCGTTGTACAAAGTTAGCACACACTCCACTCCTAGAAGAATGAAATATTTTGGGAAATGTTAAAAAGGCAGAATATTATATTTCTCCTAAAAGAGAAATAGATATCTTGAGGGAGACAGAAACTCAGCCCCAGCTCCCTGTTCCCAGCAGATATTTGGTGCCCATTAAGAAAGACTGGGCCATCCTATCCACAAGACAAAAGACCTTCATATCCAGGAGGATGGGATTAAGACATGACCCTCTAGGATTTAATAGGATTATCTAGCAGAAGACACATTGCAATCTCCTAAGGACATTGCATCACTCAGCAACTTCAACCAAACTTATTTCAGATAAATATGGCCTCATGGGAGTCTAACAACGGCCAATAAAATACATGTTTTTGCACAAGAACAGGAAGTTCAAGTGCAAAGCCCAAGAGAAGGTATAAAAGCCACCCTCTCTTAACTCTATGTGGTCAGCTACCCAGAATCATAAATGCTTGGTGGTTCTGCTTCATCAATAAATGGACCCTCTTTCCAACCAGCCTCCATTTTGTCTCCAGTGCCTTTCTTCCGGCTTGGAACTAAACCAGATGGATATTTCTACCAACACCATAAAGTCAAATTGATATTATTTAATCACAGATTGCATGGTAGCCAATCAAGTACTGTTCTTGTTATACCTTTCGTATCTACAGCAATGTTGTTCATTGTTCATCATGTGCTAATAAATAGTTGTGATCTTTGTCTGAAAGTGTACCATACTAGTCCATCTCAATTTGTTGATGTTTAAAATGTCTACAAGTTAGTACTTGTTTACCAACCACTCATTCAGCAACTGTTCAAAATTATAATGGTGCTGACAAAATAACTTCATGGTCAATTTTTGACCTTTGCAGCATCCCCCAGTCACACAATTACTATTATGGTCAGTGCATGTTGTCCTGTGCTAATCTGGTTGGGGTTTTTTTCACTCCAATTTGCAGAGCAGACAGATTGGAGAGAAAGGGATCACAAGAAAGTAAGCCGTTTGCTCTTCTGCACATCAAAAGCAACATGATTGCACTGGCAATGGAAAGAGTCAGGTAAAGAAAAATGTGCATATGCATGAACACCCACTAGCAGTCAGATGATGAAAACTACTTAATTTCACAATACATAGACAATTTAACCATACTTTCAACTGAGAATCTGTGACCATTCCCAAATCAAGCTAGTCCAAAATGCCAGAGAATTCCTGGAAGTATGGCTCTCTCACAAATCAGCCATTAACAGGCACATTGGTATAAACAACATCTGCATACCATTCAAAAGAGACAATCAACAAGCCAAAACAGTAACAAAAAAGATCTAAACACCTCCTCACTAGCAATCAATACCCAGATGAGCAGAGATTACCACCAAGTATAACATTAGACTAACAATAAGGAAGCAAACAATACCTCCCAATCAAGGAACTGTCAAAAAAACTAACAGTAAACAGCTAACTAAAGAACATTTAAGGACCACTCCTACTAACCCTAAAAGGGCAAGCCACTAGAACATATTTGAAATTGAAAGCAAACCTGACTCCGTATTAATACTGATGAAGTTACCTACTTTGTTAATGAAACATCTGCAAGAAAACCACCAAGCCCAGAGCCCACCAAGGACACCACAGTTTAACCCTGAGCTACAAATACTGTCTTCTAAAGGAGATATTGCTTACACAAATCACTTGCTTCACTCCCCCCCCCCCATATCCAGAGAGAAAGATATTTCAACTGAGTACTGTAATGTTTGCATAGCGTGCCTGTAGCTCCCAGTCTCAGGCTGCCTGAATGATTGCATTGCTTTCAATGTGAATAAAACAGTAACCAGGCTTTCAAGAATTCCAAAGGATGGGTTAGGAGACAAACCAAAGTGAAAGTTTGAAACTGACTACAGGTAGTCCTTGATTTACCATGATTGCTTTTGTGTTCACAGTTGTGACAAAAGTTGTGACGCATCAAAAAAGTGACTTACAATTGGTTCTCCCACTTCTTCTGCCATGTCTAGATCAAACTTTAAATTGCCAGAATGAAATCACCTTCTTGTGGTTGGCCAAAAATAAATAATTACTAGTAACATGCTTCTGGTAGCAACCAACCTACCAGCAGATGGGCTGGGTTCTCTGTCTCTCCACAATTACATAGTGTGTTGGTATTTGTGTCCTCACACCATTGCAAATTGTCCTTAGTCATATGATTGCAATTTGGGTGCTTGGCAACCAGTTTGTATTTACAACAGTTGCAGCATTCTGGGGTCATGTGATTGTCAGCTGTGACCTTCCCAGCTGGCTTCTAACAAGAAAAGTTAATGGGGGAAGCCAGATTCATTTAACAGCCGCAAGATTCACTTAACAATTGTTTGTAAAATTGGTCATGGTCATGTGATGGCTCACAATGACTCCTTCACTTAGTGATAGAAGTTCTGGTCCTGATTGTTGTTGTAAATCATAGATTACCTGTAATCATGTTTCTTTCCAGATGGAAAACACAGTTACAGTCTCATGATTTCCCACTCCTTCCTCTTCACTTAGCAACACAGTTGGGTTGTTTAGGGTTGTTAAGCAAGGATTACCTGTATGGCAATTCAGCAACTAGACTTCCCAAAGTCATGTCATCCAGTCATCTCATAAACACCATTAGTAGGCCAAAACATTTTCAGCTCCTCTTCAGTAGCATGTTGCCCTGATAGGCCCATTATCTAGCACTATACAGGTTATCCTCAACTTATGACCACAACTAAGCACAAACTTCTAGTTGCTAAGCGAAATACCGATCGTTAAGTGAATTTTGCCCCATTTTATTACCCTTTTTTACCATGGTTGTTAAATGGATCATCACAGTTAAGCTACCTATAGTCACATGGTTATTAAGTGAATGTGGCTCCCCCATTGACTTTGCTTGCCAGAAGATCACAAAAGGCAATCACATGACTCCAGGTCACTGCAACCATCATAAATATCAGACAGTTGCCAAGCATCTGAATTACAATCGTGTAACCATGGAGATGCTGCAACTGTCATAAGTTTGAAAAATGTTCATAAAACACTCTTTTCAGTGATGTCGTAACTTTGAACAGTCACTCAATGAACTGCTGTAAGTCAAGGGCTATCTGTATTGTTAATCATTTTATATTTTCTCTTGATGTGATTTTCTTGCTAAAAAGACAGGAGTGATTTACTGTTGCTTTCTCCTGAGCAATATGAATTGGTGCCTTAGCCATTGTCACCAAAGTGATCATTCGGTTTCCAGCATCTTCCTGTATCATACAGTAGGCATTTGCTTGCTTTAGCTGGGCAGGTAGGATGATTTTCATACTTTGGGTGACCCTGCTGGGAAGACATACCCTTGGCATACCTTACTTCCTGCCACGCTTTACTTAACCTCCCAAGAACATCCCCTTCACCATGATGGAGCAGCACCAGCAGGACTTGGAGGGATGATAATTTGGTTGAACATTCCAAAACTGGAGGGCTATTATTAAAGACCCACTTCTGGGCAGCCCCTCAGTACATTTCCCCATGGAAGGGCACCTGGCACAGGTTTTCCAAAAATGATCTTAGGTTTATGAGAATAAATATTTCTGCAGATACTATGGTCCCAAGCCATGAAGTATTTCCTAAGTTAACTTATTGAACTGGCCCTGGAAATAAACGGGAAATTAATTCTAAATACTCTTACCACAGCAAAAGTTTTAAAAATTTCTGTACTGGCTTCAAGAGCAGGGCCACATATAACACACCACAGTAATATTTGCAAGGCTTTCCAAATAGAGCCACAGCTGGGCACCAGCCAAAGATAGTGAGAGATCCACCAAAGCTAATTGTTCCTCTATTGTCACAGATGAATTCAGAAAAAAAATCCAAGTTTGAAGTGTAATATCTTAAGAGTAATGCAATACCATTAGAAATAGATTAAACCATCTACTGGTCATCTACTAATACATCTTTGCTATAAACAGAAGATCACCCAGGCTATTATCATGGGTTGGCCACTCACTTAGTAGATGGTTTAATTTTCTAAATTTGGGTAAGGTAGAAGGTAGAGAAGAGGAGAGAGAGAACTGAATACAGGTAGTCCTGACTTACAACAGTTCATTTAGTGACCGTTTGAAATTACAGTGACACTGAAAAAAGTGACTTTTGACCATTTTTCACAGGATTGCTGTAGTATTCCCATGGTCATGTGATCACAATTCAGATGCTTAATTCATATCTTTGAAGATTGCAGTGTCCTGGGATTATGTGATCACCTTTTGCAACCTTCTGACAAGCAAATCAATGGGTAGACCAGATTCACTTAACAACCATGTTACTAACTTAACAACTGTAATGACTCACTTACCAACTGTGGCAAGAAAGGTTGTACAATGGGACAGAATTTACTTAATAACTGTCCCACTTAGCAATATAAATTTTGGGCTCAAATGGTGTCGTAACTCAAGGATTAACTGTATTTTACCCTTTCTAATTTTCCACATTCTTCCTAATTTATCATTTCTTGGGCATTATGGGAAATGGAAAACTTAGCTAGTCTTCCCACTCAATATTGTTAGTTGGTGCTACAAAAGTGCCAATTGGAACAATTGTGCCTAGTCACAAATATACTTATTTATTTATTTATTTATTTATTTATTCAATTTATAAACCACCCTTCTCCTTGCGGACTCAGGGCGGTGAACAGCCAGAATAAAACATAGTACATAAAAGTTAAAAACAATTAAAAATCATTAAATATCATTTGGCCGAGAATTAAAACAACCCAATTTAAAATCAAATTCAAATTTAAAAACGGAGGATGGGATCAGGCTAGCCCAGCTAGATGGAATAAGTGGGTTTTAAGGGCCCGACGAAAGGTCCGGAGATCTGGAATCCTACGTATCTCCGGGGGTAGGTCATTCCAGAGGGCGGGTGCCGCCACAGAGAAGGCTCTCCCCCTGGGGGTCGCCAGCCGACACTGTCTAGCCGACGGCACCCGGAGGAGGCCCTCTCTGTGCGAGCGTACTGGCCGGTGGGAGGCTATTGGCGGCAGAAGGCGGTCCCGCAAGTACTTATTAGCTGCAGCCCATCAACTTAACTGTATGCTTACAAAGGAGGGGTTTTTTGTTAATGGAATTCATCCTTAATTCAGGACCATTTCTCCTTCCAATTCTCTTCCTGCAGTTTCTCTCTCTGACAAATTGATCATCTCTAGAGGTTGTTAGTGAGAGGGGTAGATCAATCTGGATCACCTATACCTGGAAAAACCTTGGTACTTACCTGGGTGTTGTCAAATGTGTAGACTACAAATGTGCAGAGAACCATTCTGGTGCACAGTTGGAAGCAGTGAGAGAAATGGGTACAGGAAAACAGAAATTAAGTTCTCAGTTATAGGTACAGGCTCAGTCATGGCTGGTGTCTTCAGCAGGTTTTTCTGTCCAACATGGAGGTTCTACTTAATAGCCATTAAGCACAATTGAAGGGGGAAGGGGAAGGATCAGATGTTGATGCCCAGAGCACCAGCCTTTCTCTGCCAACCATTCCTTTACTCAGCTTCTGATTCTGTAAATGACTGCATCAGATGGAATATCAAAAGGTGCCAGAGGCTGCTCAAGAAATCCCGAGGGACTTAATCAGACCCCTAGGGTTTTACATTTGACAGCTCGCTAAAAGCAAGCTTGAATATTAATGAATTAAAGAAGAGGGTAGCAGGGAGGAGGGGAATCTCAAGTGCAACCCCAACTGAGCCAAACTGCTGAAGAAAATTAATAAGATGATGGATGCAAATTGCTGGCTCGGAGAGATAATCATGCATGTTAATGAGAAATGGAGATGGGTATTAGTAGAACCTGCCCTATTTGAATTAAAAAAGAGATCATCTCAAATATGAATATTTCATAAAGGTCCGGTCATTTGCTTGAGTTGAATATACATGATTTAATGAGGGCTATTTTATCATTTGTGACTTTTTTTTCCTTTAAAGGGTGACTGGTGTAGAGAGAAAAATGTGCCCTATCACCTAAGATTACCCTGTGTTTTATATGGCTGTCAATATCTATTAACGTGGAATACCTCTATGAAAAAGAGCTAAGCTTTTAACCATCTTTCTTGAACCTGTGCCATAAATACAGCCTGAAGCATAAATGTGGCATCTACATTTTCATTAATTTATGCCTAAATCTTTAAATTACAATATGTGATGTAGTCAGAAAATTCTATAACTGGCAGGCATCCAACACTTTTGAGGTTCGTGGAAACGGAGAGGTGGAGGTGGATAAAAAAAATGTCAATTTTGAATTTTGGCTGTCTTGTGAATTTTAAAGTCTCTATCAGGAAGAAATATAACTGTTCTAATTTAATCTGAACTCTGAAGTATTTACCTCATAAATTAGGAAGACTTGGAGTAACATTGCAGGAAAACTAGGGAATTGAGGTTCTACCAATTGCCACTGCCAAGTTCCGCAAAACATTTAATTTTAGTGCCCAATGTAAGCTGTATAGTACCAGAAGATGAAGAAGTTACATGTAGAGAAATAACTGCCTGGCTAATTTTGGAATGTCTCTCATCCTGGATTTCCACAGAATGCTGGAACAGTTAAGAAAGCCTTCTCAAGTCCTTGATGAAGCTGAATTGTTTCTAGAAAGATCTTGGGAAATTGCTTTGTCAGTTGGAAGAACTTTCAAAGACTGATCTGTATAGTCTGCAGATTGTATGGGCTAGCCAGCATGACCTTGAATAAAATTCTGGGATGTTTAAAGAGATACTTGTATTTATCATTCTATTTGCCTACTGGTAAATCTTCAGATAATCCTCAACTTACATTCACAATTAGGACCAGAATTTCCGTTGCTAAAGGTAGTTGTTAAATGTGTTGTGTTCAATTTTACAACCTTTCTTGCCATGCTTGTTAATTAAATCACTGCAGTTGTTAAATAAATCATATAGTTGTTAACCCCATTGTCTGTCAGAAGCCAGATGGGAAAATCACAAATGGTGACCCCATAACCCTTGCAACTGTTCTAAATGCATGCCAGTTGCCAAGTGCCCAAATATTGATCATGTGACCGTGGGGATGCTGCAATGGTCATAAGTACAAGGATTAGTTGATAGCTGTTCATTCTATCCATTCTGGTTGAGGGAGGGGCTGCTTTAGACTGGAGGTGATGGGGCTTGATCCTGCATCTTCTCCTTCTACCTCCATTGAAGGCATTTGTACTAGCACTGTAGCAGTTTTGTATCCTCGGGCACTGTTACAAAGATTATGGTGATGTGCCAACCAGTTTATTTAAAAACTAATTGTTTGGTTTCTTGACAGCCTTGAGTTACGCTTGTTATGAGTGGAAACTGTTTTCTCACTGAAACACGATAAGCACAGCTGAGTAATGGGAGCATCCGAGCCAATCAGGTGGACAAGTAGTCTTTTGATAACTGAAGAGAACTTGATTGGATTTGCCACCACAGGAAGTAACGCAGATCTCGGTTATAGGGTGGCAGAGCACACAGGAAAGCTACACTTGTGAAATTTTGCAAGATCCACTATAAGAGAAGGAGGTGGGTTGCTTGGGACTTTTTGGGATTAGAGACTAGTCCACCAGTGGTACTTTGGAAGTAGTACTAGTAGTCCCAAAGATGCTTTTCTTTTTCCAGGAGGCAACTTAGTTGTAAGTAATTTTTTTTAGTGTAACTTCAAATGTTTGCTAAATGAATGACTATAAGTCAAAGGCTTGTACTTATCTACTCCTCCTTCTTACCCATTTCCCCCAAAATAAGACATCCCCTGATAATAAACCCAATCGGGCTTTTGAGTGCATGGCAATAAGGCCAAGCCCTTATTTCAGGGTTCAAAAAATATAAGACAGGGTCTTATTTATGGGAACCATGATATTATTATTGAAACTATATATTCTTTTCAGAAAAAAATAGTTTCTATTCTTGATGAAAATATACAGTAACCTCAAAGGTTCCTCTCTAACACAAAGTCATTAAGATAAGATATAAAATTACCTAGTTGTCTATAAATGATAATGCATATCAATCCATGATTCCATCACTATGTATCTGTACATGGCCTATGTAAAAAGCAAATTATCAGCTATTCTTTTTTGTTATCAAAAGATTATGCTTTAGGTCTAAAAGCAAAGATAGAAACACATAATTACTCTTAAATATATATGAATGTATTGACCATCGATTTCCTAATCTTTAATGCCGTTTCAAAAATCTCTCCTTTGTAACAAAACTCAGTGTGTGTTACAGCAATAAAGAAATATAGTTCTTAATGTAAGATAATGCAGGACAAGCTGAGGATTACAATCATTATCTAAGTAATCTTTAATTACTAATCCAAAAAGACATGAATTTTAGTAGTGTTGACCAACTGGAGAAAAAAAAATCCACAAGAAGTAGCTGGAAACATCAGTTTATTGAAAACAAAATCACACCAATTCAAGAAGAACATGATAACAAATGGATCTAGTCCTTAAACAACATCAACTTTTGGGCCCCCAAGGAAAACAAACCCAGATATTAAGGAGTATCGCTTGCAACTCCAATATCTGATTCCATTCAATTTTTGTATTTATATCCACATAGATTTGCTTTTAAAAACATTGAGCATTCTCCAATTACAGTTATGGACTTCTATTTTCAATCCTCCAAGCCCCACCAAACCTTGTAAGAATTATTTCTGAATAAAATGTGTACAGAATTGCATTATGAATCAGGACCCGGAATGTTGTGTGCCACACATTTTCAGCTGGGGACAGTATAGGGAGATGGTTAGATCTCAGCTAGATATGAATCTAAGCAATCATGTTGTCCTTCTTGTTTTTCTTTTCCAAAACTGTCTTTCTATAGATGCCCCGTTACATTCCAGTTAAGAAAGCTCATTTTTTTTTCCAGGATGGAGAAGAAGGCACCCGGGGGCCTTTTGAATAAACCAATTCAGGGATGTTCCATGGGGAGAAATAAACAAGAGCAAAATGGCAGCCATGCCATGATCAAAACTTTGCTCTGTTTTTATATGTACTGTGATAGGTGTATCATGGAGGGGGCTTCAATCACATGGTTGAGGTCACCATCTGAATTTTTTTTTAATGCACCCCTGAACTGATGGCAGGAAGAAAAGAGGTAAGCACCTGTCTTATGCCAACAGTCTATTTTCAATGGAAATTAGCCAAAGAAGGTTGGGATATTTTCCATTTAAAATCTGAGGAAAAACTCATGAAACATTTGATAGAAGGAGGCTGGCTCATACATCATTTTGTTTCTGTCCCCACAGATCGTGGTGTTGTCATCCAGAGCTTCTCTGGGAGTAAGCAGGATGGTGCCTAATAGATACATTATCACTGAAAAATATTTTCCAGTGAAAACTCTGCAAAATAAAGTTTGCGCATAGCACGGGAGAAGAATTAGCCAAAAGAAAACAGAAAATTCAAAGGGGAATATTCAATATTCAAATGTTAAGAACATGGAATAAATATTGTGAAAACAGATTGAAGAATATCTGCTCCAAGCCAATCAGCTAGCCTTTAAGACACCATATTGTTCTAAAGATATTTCCTGTTCTAAATGTTATATGCTCATGCTCAATAGTTTTGCAGAAGTGAGACAATTTCTAGGCTTTGAACATGCATTTTGCCCTGCTTCATTTATGGAAACATTCCCCCATCTTTTCCCACTGCTTCTTCCAATCTTCTTTATGCACGCACACACAAGCTCACACCCTCCTTCATCTAATAGGAGTTTCCGTAAGAGCTGCCTAACATTTCTTGCCTAGCAACACTAGGAATGATCCATTTGGAAGTGTTCTACCAAAGGTTTTGGAGTCAACAGAACTGCGACAATGCCTTTTTATTGTTGTTGTAAAAAAGCATTGTGAGCTCATTTCTCTACTATCACTATTTATCTCCTGTAAGATAGCCTCTATGTGGTATTGTTAGAAACTCAACAGAAGTTATTAGCACACTGAATACACTGATTTGAGCAGCCACTGCATCTGACAGCATACCCCTTAATTCACCCCTTATTGTAATCTCAAGTTTCCTGGACAGACATGGCCTTCAGAAAGGCAAAAGGTAAAGTGGAGAATAACCCCCATCCTGATTTTAGAATTTGGGTGTTGAAGAGAGTGCTAAAAAATAGTGACATCAATATATGGAATCACAAGCTTACTGGATTCACTTCATATGAGCTTCCATCTGGTTTACTGGTATGATCATGCATGTGGCTAATTTTAGTCCTTTGTTGATGTCCAAGAGAAAGAGACACCAAGGATTGTCAGGTGCCGTTCAATATATACATGTTACACGATTCTTCTTTTCCATCTATAAAAAATCTCAACCCTAATAAAAATAATAAACATGATCAAAATGACAGCTATTGATGAATATGCATGCCAGCATTTTTGGAAATTTTTTACTTTCCTCAGACTGCCTCTGGAAATAGTTGGAATAATATAGTTTGAGCCAAAGCCAAAGAGAAGAAAGCCACCCAGGAGAGGCTGTTAGAGGTTTATCCACTGTACGTAACTTTCGAAAAAGTTTATTTTTATCCTACCTTATTCTTTGCTGAACTCAAAGTAAAGTACATATCCATCTCTGTATTCTCTAAAATCAGAACCCTGTGAGGTGAGGTGGGCTGAGAAAGACCAAGTCATCCAGCAAACCTTTCTACCTAAGAGAGGACTAGAACTCATTGCTTCTTACGTTGTATCCCAGCATCTTAGCTACTACCCCAGACTGATTCTCAGTTGCCCAAATCCATTTTAGTGGGAGGAAATACCCATCTGCAGAAGGATGAAATTAAAATGCCATCCCAATTTTATAACAATGGACTCATTTCTAGAAGGAGGAAGGATCAAAATTCTTGGTATATACATGCAAAAATCAACAAATATAAAATTTCCAACCCATTTGCAGAAAGAGGAACCAATTCAGTAATTCAGCTTTAAAAGAAATGTAAGGGGAACTCTGAAGTCAAAAAATGCCTTTAATGGAACAGTCTCAAAAAGATAACAGATTTCTCAGTGTGTAATCCCAACTACAGTGGGTGTTCTTTAGAATATGTTTTTGACTTTCACCCAAAATCATGAAATAATACTAGAAGTCATGGAAGGAGTGAGACAAAGGTTAGTTTTGCGAACAAAGCAATCCTTGCTTCATACAATCAACATGAAAAGAAATCATATTTAGTCATTCATTTCTTTTCAGCTACAGAAAATATAACATGCCTTCTTTTACAAATTTCCCTTATATGTTCCTTAAAGAGAAAAAAAAACCCTTTTCCCCAAACATTCCCATAACAAAATCGGTCAACAACATCCTTCACATATTCAATTTTTTTTCTGGTATCTTCTGTCCAACAGACATATTGTAACTAAATCCCATATTCTTTCTCAATACAAGATTCCACTTTCCACCCCTCTGCCCTTATTTGTTCTCTTCCATTTTATTGTTTGGGAAGTGCAATTCTGCAAATGGCCTCTTAACAGGATATCGGTATCCAAACAGAGCTACTGTAGAATTCAGAGGGTGGATATAAATAGAGGTATTATCAGAAAGGAGTGTCTGTGGAGATTTTCAGTCATCCGGTTCATGGTTGTCCCAAAGGTGCTTTTTGAAGAGGCAACTGGACTTTCTTTGTTTTTTCTTGAAGACATTTTGCTTCTCATCTAGGAAGCTACTTCAGAAGTGAAAAAGCTTTTTGAATGAGAAGTAAAATGTCTTCAAGGAAAAACAAAGAAACTCCAATTGCCTTTTCAAAAAGCATCTTTGGGAATATCAGAAAGAAGCCATTAAAATATGATTTGAATCAGTCATTCAAATGCCTTAGCAATGCATAAAAAATTTAGAAGGAATTTTTTTTATAAACTGTGGAAACAAAACACATTTTGGGATGCTGAAATCCAATTCAGTCATACATAAGTTCATTTCAAGCTGTTACCTTATTCTTCTTAAATGAAAACTGGCTAATGTTCTCTCGTGCTCTTATCCATAGGCAAAAGGGTATTTCCATGGTTTAAGCTCTCCAGATATCATTGACTGACATCTAACTACTAAAGCCGTTCTTCATGAAAAAATTTTCATGCTAATTTCTAGTGCTCTGTCTCAGCCTGAAGTTAACCTGAAGATAATCTTCCTTTTTATCTCCCCAACACACTGAAAACAATATCTGAAGTGTCTGTAGGAGAAGAGAAAGAGGCCAGCAGATGGAATTATTTGAGTTCCCATCAATGCAAGAAAGGGCTACTAAAATACTTCAGATCTATAGCTATTCTAGGAAAAAAAATATGGTACAGCTTCAGTTAGATTGTGACTGAGCCAGCAATATTCTTGGACATGTAAGATTAGAGAGCTTCAAATATCCTTTTTGGAATCATCTTCAGTAGACACTGAACCCTTTCATATAACAACCCATCACAGACAAAAGGTGCCCCAGTTCTTCATTTATCTCACACTATCCTAGGTAAGCAATCCATATTCTGAGGAAGTGGTAGGATGGCAGAGATCAGTCTATATCAGAAAAACATAGGCAAGAGATCAGAATGCAAATATGCATTCTTCTGAAAATAAAGCAGAAGTAGTTCTTTGTGTCAATCAAAGATCAGGGTTGCTTTCAACGAGCAGTGTCAGATTTCAGGAAAAGGCCCGAGACTACCAGATTGCACTGAATGATAAACCAAGTCTGTGTGGATTGTACTTGTTCACTAAGATATAAATCACAACTTTCAGCCCCTGCCCAAATTAAACTATCCCAAACCAAGGAAACTAGGAAAATCTTTCCTCATCTTCATTTTAATTTCACAAAAACTAAAGAGGTAGGTTAGACTAAGCAACAGTGAGTAGCTCAAGGTTACTTAGTGAATTACATGACTGACTGGACATTGGAACCGGGTCCTCTCCAATCTTAATTCAACATTTTAATTATTTATTTTATTCTGGCAGGTCCAAGCTTCAGCCTAAACAGCAGTTTAAGCTGTGTTCACAACATGCTACTACATGAATCATTCCAGAGGGTTGGGTTCAGTGGTGGGATTCAGCCAGTTCTCACCACTTCGGGAGAACCGGTTGTTAACTTTCTGAGCAGTTTGGTGAACTGGTTGTTGGAAGAAATCATTAGGGCAGAGAACTGGTTGTTAAATTATTTGAATCCCACCACTGGATGGGTTTCTATGCCACATCAAATGACAAACCCATTAGTTCATCTTACATGATAGATTATCAGATTTAAATAAGAATGAAGACAGATCTGGATATCTGAGTTAATGGTTTTGAAACTAGGATTCATCAGATATATATGTGAAGTTTTAAATACTGGTTTCCTCTCATTATCATCTGGTTGTGGTTTTTTTTAAAGAAAGGAATATGGGCAGTTCAATCAAAAAATGATGACAGGGAATCCATAATTAAAGGCATTTTTTGTCCCTTCAGACATGCACTGGACAATTACAGAAAGGAAATAGTAATGAGCTATTAAGATAAGCTATTTAAGAGGAAATTAATGGACTAGTCATTCCTGATCCCTTCACAGCATTTATCAGGAAGCAATCAGACTGACTGAAGTTAAACAAGGAAGTTTTAATTGACATTAATGAGTATCTCTCCAGTCTCAAAATTTCTTTAGTAAAGAAGAACCTTAGCGAATGATAATGTAGCTCTTTACTAAACACTTAAGACTTTATTAACACTCTTAATATTGGAAATTGACCCAAGGATGAAAGGAGTTCTGCATATCTGTCTAACTCTAAAGCATTATTCCAGAATCCCCAAAGTCAAGTTTGAAAACTTCTCTATTTCTTTTAGCAAATTAGATCCTCTATTGCTCCCTCAAGGTTTTGCATTAAGAAGTACAGAAATGAAAAATGTAATAACCCGCCAACACTCCCCAAAGAAAGGGGTGAAAATGGGGGTCATTAGCCCTTGATTTGAGTTTGAGAAGAGGAAAGGAGGAATACAGGATGGGGAAGGAAAGAATGAGGCAGGAATGAGTCTAGATGGCTTTAGACCAGAGGTGGGGAACAGTGGCCCTTTTATGACTTGTGGATTTCAACTCCCAGAATTCCTGAGCCAGGAATCCCTGAGCCATCATTCCCCATGTCTGCTTTAGATAATAGCAAGCTCATAATCTGGTTTCTCTGAGGAAGAAGAGAAGGTAAATTAAAGCACCCCGTATTATAGGCTGATCCTACTGTATGTACAAAATCCATCAGGGAAGGAGATGGTGGGTGGGAAAATAAGGGTCACCAGTGTAGATTATTCCAAAATGGACAAGGTTCCCTAACTTTTACAAGTTACAAGAGACAGCATTAAAATATTATCAAAAATTGAAGACATGTTGGTACAGATCATAAAGTGATAAAAATAAAGCCTTGGAACAGACAAACAAAATCAATTTACATTTAAGAAATGAATGGACTGTGAAATAATGATGTTTTCCAGGCCTTCTGGATAGCCTTTGCTTCAAATCCTGACAAGTTTTGGACTTATTTATTTTGGACAGGGTTTTTTTTAAGCAAAATTATTTTTTCCACCAAAATTACAACGTCAATGGTTTAGGGGAGCACATGAGTAAATATACATTCAATATATCAAAAGGTGGTTTCCTCTCCCCCACTTGGTTTGGCAGTCTTAATCAAGACTAAGAAAAGTACAGGCAGTCCTTGATTTATGACCACAACCGACTCCAAAATTTCAGTTGCTAAACAAGGCAGTTGTTAAATAAGTTTTGCCCCATTTTTGTCATAGTTGTTGAGCAAATCATTTAAGCTGTTAAATGAATCATGAAGTTGTTAAGCACATCTGGCTTCCCCCATTGACTTTGCTTGTTGGAAGCCTGCTGGAAAGATTATAAATTGTGATCACATGATCCTGGGATAGTGCAGCAGTCATAAATACAAGCCAGCTGGCAAGTGCCCCATAACCATTGATCACATGACCATGGGGATGCTGCAAAGGTTATATGTGTGAAAACTCTTCATAAGTCATCTTTTTCAGTGCCACTGTAATTTCAAAAAGGTCACTAAACTAATGGTTGTAAGTCAAGGACTACCTGTAATGGTGGTGGTGGGGAGGAAATTACATCAAAAAACCATTCTCCCTTATACCAGACTTATACATTTAAAAATATTTTCCAAAATTTTAAAGAAGCCATGTTTGTACTGTGCACTCATTCCTTTCACAAAGGTGGGGAAATGAGAAGATTTAAATGATGGTTGCATACACCATAACATTACACTAACATGTAGCATTATAAGGAAAAGACAACTAATGTTCTCTCGTCTGTTCCATTCTTTCTATCTTTCTCTTCCTTTGGCAAAGCAAATGGACTAGTTTCTCTGCTTTGTACATAATCATCTAATTTGGCTACTCTTGATTTAGGTGTGATCTATGCCACTATTATAGTTAACAATTAAGCCTAGTATGCCACCTAAGCATTAAACTCTAGTGAGTGAAAATACAAATAAACTACGATCTGAAGTTGGGTTGTTTGCAATGAACTCAATAGGAACCATAGTTTGTCAGTCTGCTTTGAAAATACGGCAAACAATGGTTAATTAAAAGAGAAGCAAACAAATCTGGAATTATTATACCAGCTGTCCTGAAGGGAATGAATGGGACTGAAGAGAGGTTGATAATTATAGAACCATGTGGGCTCATATTGCTGAAATATGATTAAATCTGAAGTAGCCTGTGTTTTCAATATGGCAAAGAGTAATTTTCAACACTGGACAGTAATCAACCTTCAAATCTTTGTGTATCTTTCTCCTGCATTAGAAATACATATGAGAAGTACAATGATGATTCAACTATTATTTAAAATTCAGATCTCAGCGTTTGCCCAAGATTTGCTTAAGAAAAGCCTGAATATGAATGTTTAAACTAATGAGAGTAGTAGTGGTTGAAAGCAAAATTTCAACCAAGCAAGCAAGCATTATTTTATCAAAATTATCCACAAAATAAAATATATATTCCAAAGGGCTAATTTAAGGTTGTGGGGGGGGATTTTACTTTTTGAAATCATTTTTGTCTTCCACGTTTTATTTATAAAAAAACACCGCGACCCACTGGATGTTTGCCATACTTTATACGTCTTTGTTTGCTTAAAAAAAGAACAGACCATTCGAAAAATGTAATGTGGAAAGGATTTTTTAAGCATCCTGAGCATCACAGAGGATGCACAGTTGGAGAGAAAGCAGGTAGGGTTAGGATGAAGTTTATTTGTAATGATCGCATTTGAAATATCAGAGTTTTTGAAAAAACTGCACTCACAAATTCAATATGGATGGATATCCCCTGTAATGGGAAGGTAAATAAAAAGCACTAGAAAAATTGATGGAATGCAAGCAATATATAATAAGATATGTACAGCAGAATGGGTTGACTTGATTGTGCCCTACATCTTTATCATCAGAATTATGGACACGTTATAACACAAGGATAGAATGAGAGTGGCAAAGGACTGTGTATTGTGTAATACTCCACTTCCTCCACCTTCAGCACTGACCAGACTTGTTACTGGAGGCAACAGGATAAGATGGCCACTGTTCCCTTCTTGCAGCACATCTGGAAGGAAGAGGAAGAGGTGGAAGGGGGTCTCATCTATTCACTTTACCACTGTATGAGCAAAGTGAAGGTTAGATCATCAGAAGATCATAATAACCTTCGTCTGTACACCACTAAGGGCAGGTGTCTCCAACAACCATGTCCAAGTTGTTAACCAGCCCCAAAACATGAAGCCCCATAGAAATGGCTTCATGCAAAGTGGATGAGCTGAGAAACAGTCAGCCATGTCAACAATGAGGAGTGAGGTGTACAGTGATGAAATCACCAAAAGTCAACATCGTCGCCAAGTCTGGCTACTTTGAAATCTGTAGCTATTGGCTAAGTCCATTGTGCTGAAATCATCAAGATGCGACAGGCACAGGAACCTTGATAGCATTCTTAGTTATCAAGATTGGCAGTACTATCATGAAATGTTGACATGGCCTCTTCCAACATCAACATGACTGATTTTGCCTATCACCATACAGGACCTACGTACTGGAACTGACTTTATCAGTCCATATGATACCCTACAGTATTCTATCATAACCAGTACAGTAACAAAACTCTTTTTTCCAATAATGACATCTATCACTGACAAGTCAGACAGTGTTGATGTCAACAAAAGTCCACAGTGTTGATAGTACCATCAGAAGTTGATGGTGAGGGCATCAAAGGTCAATAAGACCCACAGCGCTTATATGAACTGCAGCTGACAGAATCCACAGTGTTGACACCATAGATGGTGTCGATGGTGTTACTTGGTCAATGGAGCATCCACTAAGATTGGCAAGGTTCACAGCGCTTAGAGTTGTAAGAGGCAAAGGGTGCCAACCTCATAAATCCACAAGTGATGTATTTAGTCTTCAAAAATCTGAGACAAGGCCCAGAGCAATGATGCCATCAAATGTTGATGGACAAAATTAGTATTGTAATCAAAGGTTGATGGGGGCCTAGTAACTGATCTTATGCAAAGCTATCTTCATGGCTTTGGAAGGATCCATAGGCCTGATCACTAAAAATCAATTCAGCCTTGATGTCACCAAACCTGGACAGCAATAATGTCAACAGACATAGGAAGTGATCATAGCAGCATTAATTGTATGAACCCAACTAATTTTGATATCTTTAGAAATTGACTAATACTGCATAATTGATGCCTTCTATGAAACCAAACAGGCCTTGATATACTCACTTCTTATCATGAGCTGTAATGCTGATATTGTTAAATAGCAGCAGCCAATATCATCATCAAAGATTGTCAGGACCTGGCAGGTCAAATGGACCCAATCAGAAGTCAGTGAAGACTGTGATAGTGCCATTAGCAAAGACCAAGCTAGGACTTGACATCAACCGAGATGGAGGCCACAAGACTAAAAATAAGGGAGGAAACCCCAAGAAAAAGATAGTGAGCACCAAATAAAGGGTGGGGTGGATCAGAAAAAGGGAGAGAAATATGGCCTTGGAAAGTCCAATCAACCTGAGTTGGGGAAAAGGGACAACTCACACCGTGACCTCATTCTTGCTGCCAGTAGGAAGGTGTTGGGTTGGGTGGTGCCCCGGGATGAATTGAACTTGATCAATGGTGCTTTGCCTCTTAGATGCAAAGCCTTGGCGCCGGGTGGCGGCTGCCTGGTTACTACTACTGCTGGTCTCCCAAGGAGCAGTTGCCTTGGGGGAATTGTTGGAGGTTGGATGAGAGTTTTTCATCATCATGTGATGGTGGTCAAGCATGGGGGTGCTGCTGGCACAGACATTGGTCTGAGAAAGAGCCTTCTGATGGCCCAGGTGCATCTCCTGGAAGGGACCCGTGTGTTGATGGAGACGCTCTGGAGAAAGCAAGTGCTCCTGAGAATGCAAGTTTTCCCGGGAGAGAAGGCGCTCATGAGATATGACACGCTCTCTTGGAATGGTGTAGTCGTAATGTGATGGGCGGTAGCTTCCCCCTCCACTTCCACCGTCTGAAAGGATGTGTTCCTGTGACATGACCCGTCGCGGATTGTGTGACTTCTCAGAGTAGCTATCCCTATCGTAGTTCATTTTCATGGCATGTAAGGGCAGCGTCCCTCGAGTCAACTCAGCAAGGTGCCTCCGCTTGGCATAGAATTCATCCAAGTCCTTCTCCGCTGCTGAGAAACATGGAGAAAAAATGAAATGTCAGTGGATGATGGGGAGATGGACAGGTGAAATTTAAAAACAGGAGAAAGGAATGTTAGGGACATAGATGGATAGCTATGCAAGTGGTTTGCACTAAATGTTTATGCATTTTAAGGAGCATGAACACAATACAACATCCTGTCAACGGCTATGTTCCTTCAGTATTTCTATTCTTTCTCAGATTATAGCGAGATTGCCTTCTTTCAGAAGGAACAATTCCAAAGATATAGATCCCCTTAGGAGTCTGCCTTGTCTTCTGGGCTGATAGTCCCACTTGGCTTTTAAATGCTATTAGGATTTAGGATTTAGGATTTATTGGATTTATATACCGCCCTACTCCCGAAGGACTCAGGGCGGTGTACAGCCAACAATAAAAATACATACGTACAAAATTTAAAAACCAACTAAAAACAGATTAAATGAATTTGGCCTGGACAGAATTAAAACACCCCAATATAATTTAAAATTTTTTTAAATTCAACACTAAAAACGGGGAGTGGTTAGGCCAGGCCCGCCTGGCGAAATAGAAAAGTCTTAAGAGCACGGCGGAAGGTGGTCAGATCCGGGATCCTCCGTATCTCTGGGGGGAGCTCATTCCAGATAGTAGGTGCCCCCACAGAGAAAGCTCTCCCCCTGGGGGCTGCCAGCCGACATTGTTTGGCTGACGGCACCCAGAGGAGCCCCTCTCTATGAGAGCGTACTGGCCAGTGGGAGGCTATTGGTGGTAGTAGGCGGTCCTGCAAGTACCCAGGTCCTAAGCCATGGAGCGCTTTAAAGGTAGTAACCAGGACCTTGAAGCGCACCCGGAAGACCACCGGGAGCCAGTGCAGCTCGCGCAGGAGAGGTGTCACATGGGAACGCCATGTTGCTCCCATCACCACCCGCGCGGCCGCACTCTGCGCCAGTTGGAGCCTCCGGGTGCTCCTGAAGGGGAGCCCCATGTAGAGAGCATTACAGTAGTCTAGACGGGAAGTGACAAGGGCGTGAGTGACCGTGAGCAAGGAGTCCCGATCCAGAAAGGGACGTAACTGGCGGATCAGGCGAACCTGATAGAAAATCCTCCCGGCCACGGCCGTCAGATGCCCTTCCAAGGACAGCCGTGAATCCAGGAGGACGCCCAAGTTACGAACCCTCTCCATGGGGGCCAGTGATTCGCTCCCAATAGTCAGTGATGGCGCCAACTGACTATATCGGGACGTCGGAAACCACAGCCACTCGGTCTTGGATGGGTTGAGCCTGAGCCTGTTCCTCCCCATCCAGATCCGCACGGCCTCCAGGCACCGGGACATCACTTCAAGGGCATCGTTGGGGTGGTCTGGGGTGGAGATGTACAGCTGAGCGTCATCAGCGTACTGATGGTACTTCACCCCAAAACCACGGATGATCTCACCCAGCGGCTTCACATAATTGTTGAACAGGAGGGGCGAGAGGACCGATCCTTGTGACACCCCACATATAAGGGGCCTCGGGGTCGACCTCTGCCCCCCTGCCAACACAGACTGCGACCGGTCGGAGAGATAGGAGGAGAACCACCGCAACACAGTGCCTCCCACCCCCATCTCTACCAACCGGTGCAGCATGATACCATGGTCGATGGTATCAAAAGCCGCTGAGAGATCTAACAGGACTAGGACAGAGAAGCACCCCCTGTCCCGAGCCCTCCAGAGATCATCAACCAACGTGACCAATGCCGTTTCCGTGCTGTACCCGGGCCTGAAACCCGACTGGAACGGATCTAGATATGTCGCTTCATCCAGGTGCTGGGGAAACTGTTTCGCAACCACGCTCTCAACAACCTTCGCCACAAAGCGAAGGTTGGAGACCGGACGATAATTTACCAACATTGCCGGGTCCAGGGAAGGCTTCTTGAGGAGAGGCCTCACTACTGCCTCTTTCAAGGCGGCAGGAAAGACACCCTCCCCCAATGAAGCCTTTATAATCCCCTGGAGCCAGCCTCGTGTCACTTCCCGGGAAGCCAGCACTAACCAGGAAGGACACGGGTCCAATAAACACGTGGTTGCGTTCAGTCCACCCAGTATCCTGTCCACATCCTCAGGGGTCACAGGATCAAACTCAGTCCAGATAAAATTCTCAAGACCTGCCCCGGTCCCTTCCCCCGAGACCACCCAGTCGGAGTCCAAATCTTCCCGAATCTGAGTGATTTTGTCATGCAGATATTGAACAAAATCCTCGGCTCTACCCTCCAAGGGGTCCTCCCGCGCTTCCTGGTGGAGCAGGGAGCGGGTCACCCTAAACAGGGCAGCCGGGCGATTATCTGATGACGCAATAAGAGCAGCAAAATAGCTACATTTTGCTGCTTTTATCGCCACTAGGTAAGTCCTAATATGGGATCTCACCAGTGTCTGGTCAGATTCAGCAAGACTGGCCCTCCAACTACTCTCTAGGCGTCTTTTCCGGCGCTTCAACTCCCTCAGCTCCTCAGTGAACCAAGGAGCCAAGTGAGATCGACGCCGGGTCAGAGGCCGCAAAGGCACGACCCGATCCAGAGCTCCGGCGGCCGCCCTATCCCAGGCGGCCACCAGGTCTCTGGCCGAGGCGTGTGCCAGAGCCTCAGGGAATGGCAGAAACTACAATGCAAAAAGCAGTGGTTAGATCAAATGTGGATTTAATTTCATATGATCGTAAAATAAAATTTCATATGATCGTAAAACAAAATGAAATGAAATCATTTCATAATTCTGATTTCTGTCTTATTAATTGCAATTTGATGACAGTTGCTGGAGATATCTGGGAAATGAATCTAAGATTTTTGGAAATTACTTTAGTTCTGGAGCCTTACACTGTAATCCAGTACTTTAAAAGTATTCCTCCATCCTACAGCTTAGGTCTAAAAGGGATCATACTAGGTGGCCACATTAAATGTGATTGAAATGCAGTATGTATTTGTCTACTGGATTTTTCCACTGATATAGAAAGATCAGTAAACTAATAGCAAACAAGTGAGATTGAAATCTTTGTAGGACTTACTACATGTCCTATTCCTCCAATCGACTCATTCTCATATACCGGTAGCAATAGCACTTAGACTTATATACCACTTCACAGTGTTTTACAGCCCTTTCTAAGCGGTTTACAGAATCAGCATATTGCTCCCAACAATCTGGGCCGTCATTTTACTGACCTTGGAACGATGGAAGGCTGAGTCAACCTTGAGCCTGGTGAGATTCGAATTGCCAAATTGCAGGCAGCCAACAGTCAGCAGAAGTAGCCTGCGCTCTAACCACTGTGCCACCACGATAGCTCGACACTTGCAAGTTAACTGGTGGCAGTTCAGTGCTCTCTTTGGAAACATTCCATAATACTCTAGAGCACCAAATGTAGGTTTTTACAGGGCACTATAGAAAGTTAACAGTGACTAGGATGTCTGAATTCAGAGGCCAAGATCTCCTCAAATGCAACTCTCACCAAAAAGTCAAAGACACAAAACTACTTTCCTTGCTCATTTTGTTTTCCTGGGTTCCATTACTATCACAGGGAGAATGAGAAGAAAGTTGCTTGAAACAATGGATCACAAAGAAATATACTGGGCATGTGTGTGTGTGCATGGGTATTTCTTATTTATAGTTCTTTTGTTAGGAAAAAATAAACACACATCCACCTTACACACACACACACTCCCATTCACTTATATCTGAATGGGACAATTTATGATATACGGTATATTTTGGTCAGAATGCCAGCTGGCATGATAAATTATGCTCCCCTTCTACAGAAAAAGCCCAGAAAAATCACTCAAAACTCTCTCTGGAGAATCTCAGTGTGGCAATTTAAAGCTCAGGTGCTAAAATTCTGAAATTGTGGGAAGATAGGATCTAAGGAATGGAATTCAAAGACTGAGGTTTTGAAACAAGTACCGGTACATAGGTGAGAAGAAATATGCTACCTCGCTTATTAACAGCTACTAATCCCAAGGAATAGTTTTGTAAGATGGTTTGTTACCTTTTTCTTTAAAAAACAATAACTCCTCAGTTTCTTTTGTAAATAATGCAACTTACCCAATCGTTTGAGTGAGGAGTAACGGTTGAGTTCTGACTTGATGGCTGACTCGTAGGATGGAGGCAGATGGGAGAGGTTGTGAAATGAACGAGAGCAGCTGAGGGTATTGTATTTGGTTGAGGAATGGCTTGGGGTATCATTCATGTGCCAGTCTTTTAAGGGAGCAGAGAAATTAGAGGAAAAAAATCAGTTAGTCTACGTAGACTTGATTTCTGCTGCATTTTGCTTTACTTCAGGTGTGAAATTTACTTACCTTCGCTACTGGTTCTCAAATGTGAGCATTCCCACTCGCTCGCTACGTTCACGTGCAACACCTCTGCGCATACGCAGGACCTTCTGCGCATGCACAGAGGGTCAAAACCAGGACGTGATGACGTCCGGGCGGGTGAGCGGAGCCTCCCATCGCCGGCGCTATCAGTTCACCTGAGCCGAATAGAACCGGCTAAATTTCACCACTGCTTTACTTGCTTTCACATTAGCCCTTGAGTCTGGAACGGAAATCATCTGTTTATTCTGCTCTGGCGCAGAATCCAGATGGCAGCTTTCACATCCTGTTCCATTCCCATGGCCACCATGTGGGTCCTCCAAGGATATCTCATTGAGGTATGCAAAACACCCACAACCCACTTCAAATTGGGGATAGCAGGCATTTATTTGTTTGTTTGTTTATAAATTTTACTGGCCACCCATCTTACTATAGGGTAACTCTGGGCAGCTTACAGTCATAAAAATATGTCTATACGTATACAATTAAAACATAGACATTGTTTCACAAGGGGCGGGAATCCAAAATTGTTGTACTAACTATATCAATCAGTTTTCAGTTATGAAGGATGTCATGTGCATATGTTGTTTCCTTTTAAGACAATTTTTGTTATTTTTTGTTATGTGCTTTTTAAAAATATTTTAATCTTTTTTCAATAAACTAATTTTTTTTTTCGGGGGGTGGGGTGGAACCTAAATCATTAAAATCTACATTAAATCCTAAGGACACATGGCGAGGGCGAGGGAGGAGTGAGCAGGGAGGTGGGATATGTTGTTACTCGATCAACCACCTCCACTGTGCTGTTCCCCCTCTGGAACCCTAGGCTAATTGGCAGAGCCATGTCTTTAGGCCTCTATGAAAGGATAGGAGAGTTGAGGCCAGCCTCACACCGGGTGGCAAGATATTCCAGAGGGCAAGAGCAATAGCAGAGAAGGGCCACCTCCTGGACCTCACCAACCAGAATAATTGGGCTGACGTGACCCACACCACCATGTGTCCTCTGCCAGCATGAGTGGTACGGGCCAATCCTCTGGGGTAAGACGGTCCCTCAAGTAACCTGGATTAATGCCATGAAAAGCTTTAAAGGTGACCACCAACACCTTGAATTGCAGACCAGTAACTAATGCAGCTCACGGAGCAGTGCTGTTATTGGGGTCATTCTAGGGCCCTCCAAAATTGCCCGTGGCACTCTGCACTAGCTGTAGCTTCCAAATGCTCTTTATCCCAATGTGCAATTTGATTCAAAAAGGTGAGTTGACTGGGAAATTCAAATCTGCAAACTGCTTCGACTGTTTACTTTAATAAAAGGGAATTTGGAATAACATAAATCCTCCATTTCTTTGAATTGATTTAAAAAAACACCAGCTCACTTTGGCCCGGTGAACTAATTGGGGGTGCTTTGAATCAAAACTCAATAATATAACTTTTGCCACCAGGGAAATTTGCAAGGGGTGGAGAGTGCCAAGGTCTCTTCAGCACTAGCTGAGAAACTTTCCTTTTAAATCAGCTGTTTTCTTGCTCAATTCAGCATTATCAACTGGTTTTTAATTACCTATTTTCTATTCCCCTCTGGCAGATTCTGTAGTAACTCATTTATTATTATTTTTCCAGCATGAGGAATTGCTTGTCCCCTTTACCGACTGGTCTTCATTTATGACTGCAACTCTGTGATTCAATATAAGTCTCAGCAGCCATGTTAAAAATATATTTTCCACTCAATTATTTCCATTGTGTGTATTCCCCTCCACCGGTTTCAGGGCACAGCTTCAACAGCCTCAAAGATCATCTACCTTTCCAATATATGAACAATCCCCACTTTCTCTGTCCCCACTTTTTCCTTCATCTACTCTTTGCCTTGCTCCCAATTCTGACCATTACACAGAAGTAGCCTGTAAGTAGATACAAGTGAAGTCCTCCTCTCGTAGGAAAGTATTGGTCTGGGGGAAAGACAAGAGGAGATTTGTTTAGCTCTTCAACTCCTAAATTCAAAAGTACTGTGACATTAATCATACAATTGGCAGTTGGACTAGTTGATTAGTAAATAATCATTGCAGAATGCTTGCGGTTAGATCCAGTTCATACTTGGATAGGGGACCCTGCAAAAATAACAGACTGGAAGTTGGAAAAAACTCTCCTGCAGTGTTGCCAAGAAAAGAACATGAAAATGACCATTAAATTACCAATTAGTTACAGATAGTCCTCAACTTACGACCACAACTGAGTCCAAAATTTCCATTGCTAAGTGAGGCAGTTGTTAACTGAGTTTTCCTCCATTTTACCAGCTCAGCATTACTGACACCTTTCAATATGCCTTGTTATCCCACCTTGCTCAAAGCCTCTTAACTTTCTGTTCGTTTGATATTATTATTATTATTATAACAACGTTTGAAAAAGAAATTGGGTATCAGAAAGTAGAGCAAATGTTTCATTAAGGCTTTGATCCCATATGCCCCACCGAACACAACAAGCCTTCTGAATAAGCATGGAAAAGAGCTGGATTGATTTCTGGAAAACCACTGCAGATTTGTGTACAGATAGTCCTTGACTTCTGGCAACAAATGGGACTCGAATCTCAGTCACCGAGTGAGTTATCATGTGATTGGATCTGATTTTTTTTAAAATTTGATTTATATGCCGCCCTTCTCTGAAGACCCAGGGTGGCTTACAATGCGTGAAGCAATACCCTTTTTTACAACCATTTTTACTGCAGTCGTTAAGCAAATAATGAGGTCATTAAATGAACCACACAGTCACTAAGAGTATCAGTTTTCCCCAATGGACTGTTTGTTGGAAGCGGGCTGACAAGTTGCAATCATGCGACCCCAAGATGCTTCAACTGTCATAAATGTGAGCAGATTGCCATTCAGTCAAATTGCAATTAAGTTTCGGGGGGGGGGGGGGGGTTTGCAACGGTCATAACTTCAAGAAAGGGTCATAAATCACTTTTTCCCAAGTTGTCATAACTTTGAACCTTCACTGAACAAATGGTCATAAGTCCAGGACTATTTGTATGTCAATTGCAAGTACAAAGAATTGTAATCTTGTTAGGGATTGTCTGAAACTCATTTATTTACTGTACATTAGACACCCTCAGACAGAAGTGGGTTGAAAAGACAATTTAAAACAAATGAACAAAACCCATTTATCAAACAGCAGCAGGTTATAGGAAGGACAGAAACAGCAAAGCACAGATTCAAAAAGATTCTGATAGAAAGAGACACACCAAGTTTCCTTCATGAGGCTAATGCATATCAAAGGAGCTGAGCCCAGAATGCATGGAATATACTTGCTCATTTGTCTTTGCTTTTAAGTATTTCACGTAGTGGTAGAAAAATAAGACAATGATGGTAACATAGGTCAATGTTGGTTAGAAATTTTGAGAATGCTAGCTGGAGATTTGGAAAATTAATGCTGAACATACCTGGAGAGCATCAGATTTGGGAAGGCAGGTAGAGGCCTATCGGATTATAACCCACTAGTCTTTGTTTAAAAATAAAATACAGGTAATCCTCGAGAGTTCATTTAGTGACAGTTCAAAATTACAACAGCCCTAAAAAATGTGACTTACAACTATTTTTCACAGTTATGACCTTTGTAGCATCCCCATGATCATGTGATCAAAATTCAGGTGCTTGGCAACTGGTTCATATTTATGACCATTTTGCTATGTCCCAAGGTCCTGTGATCCCCTTTTGCAACCTTCTGATAAGCAAAGCCAATGGGGAAACCAGACTCGCTTAACAACTGTGTTACTGACTTGTCAACTGCAATGATTCACTTAACAGTGGTAGCAGGAAAAATCATAAAACAGGACAAAACTCACGTAACAAATGTCTCATTTAACAACCTAAATTTTGGGCTCAATTGTGGTCATAAGTTGAGGACTACCTGTATGATCTAAAGGTTGGCCGACCCAATCTTGTTTTAAAAAGATTAACCAAAATAAGCTCTATACCAGTGTTTCTCAACCTTGGAAGCTTGAAGATGGGTGGACTTCAACTCCCAAAACCCCCAGCCAGCAGCCACCTATCTTCAAGCTTCCAAGGTTGAGAAACACTGCTCTATACCAAAAACTCCAATCCTCCTGTCAGTGAGTCACTACCTCAACTGCAGACAGGAAGTCTATTCTTTCTAGGAACAGAGCATCATAATCCCAGGCCATCTTAGTATGAGGCCCTCAGTCCTACAAGCTGTGCAAGGCTGAGCTTCATATGACACAAAGTCAGACAGCAAACTGCTTAAGTTTTCTCGCCTTGCTTAACAAGTACAAACCAGCGCTACGAAACAAGCTTTGTTTGAGCAAAGGAAACCTCCAGCCTTGGCACTTGGCTGAGATTCATTTTCCCTCCTGCCAAAGCAACTTGGTTGCCAGGATCTTAAGACAAATGTGGGATTAATTTCTATCCCTGAGCTCCAACCCAACTGCATGAAGGAAGGTTCATTCTATCAAGCCACCTTCTCTGTTTTTGTTTCTGCCACTTCATCTTTCCGCTGAGGGCCACTGTAATTTCTGTTTTCGTTGTTTCTTCCTCCATCTCTTTACTAAAGACTTCAAACCTAGCTCACTTTTTTACACCAGATGTGTCGGCTTCCAGTTGTAGGTAAACTAAAGCTCACAGTAGCCTCGGTCAGAATCATCAGCTGTGAAGAATGGTGCTAGGAGCTAAGACGTGAAAGACCAAAAATTATTGACTTCTGAGAAATAATAAAATCAAAATCTTTATTACAGTCATAGACCAGTATATGCTAAGAAATGATTCTATGTCCTGATAGCAGGATGCTTCAACATAGTGACAGCATCTTAAAATGGAAACAAGCCAAGACATCAACTGGATTTATTCCTGAAAAGAATAGTGACATTCTAGGTACTTCCTCTATTGCATCATACTTACGTAGCTTGAAATATTCAACTCAGTGAGGTTTACTCCTTTGAAAACATATATAGGATTGTGCAGTCCTATGGTTCCAGGGATGTGCACAAGGAGGGAGTAAAAAATCAAAGTAGTTGACCATAACCATGCAATCAAAGCCCCAGCCTGTTTTTATATGTGTTGTGGTTTTACCTCCATTTTTTTTGTATCCATCTTACTGATGGAAACCCCTTTACCATTTACACTTATTTAGCATTTACCCTGTTTCTGCGAATCATCCCAGAAACCAGCTAGAATAGGTTTTGTGCCCCTCCAGGAAAGGCAAACTACATGTTACCCTAAGTCCGTAATGGCAAACCAATGGCACACATGCCAGAAATGGCCTGCAGAGCCCATCTCTCCGGGCACACCAGCCGTCGCCCATTGCTCTTCCGGGTTCTGGAAGAGCAATGGGCACACAGGGCAGCTGGTCTTTGTCTGTGCTTGCATACCAGAACCCGGAAGACCAGCTGGCTGGTGTGCATGCGCACACTGGAAACCGGAATTTCAGCTTCCTGGTGCGTGCATGCATAACAGGAAGTTGCTGTTTTGGTTTCTGGTGCTCCTGCGCATTTGAAGACCAGCTGGCCAGCGTGCATGTGTGCGCCGGAACAGCAACACGGCTGGCGTGCCTGGACAGATGGCTCTGCATGCCACTTCTGGCACGCGTACTATCAATTCGCCATCACGGACTTAGGAAAGGAGGAAAACAAAGCTGAAATTCCGGTTTCCAGTGTGTGCATGCACGCCAGCCAGCTGGTCTTTGTGAGTGCATGCGCACCAGAGTCCGGAAGACCAGGTCAGGGGTAGGCAAATGTGGCTCTTTTACAACCTGTGGACTTCAACTCCCAGAATTCCTGAGCCAGTTTGGCTGCCTCAGGAATTCTGGGAATTGAAGTCCACAGGTTGTAAAAGAGCCACATTTGCCCACCCCTGGACCAGGTGACCAGTGTGCATGTGTACACCAGAAACCAGAAGCTCAGCTTCCTAGCATGCACATGGGCGCTGGGGAGCTGCTCTTTGGGTTTTCGGCACTCTACTCCATGTGCGCCCACTCTCGTTTTGGCACTCAGTGCTGAAAACTCACTGCCCTAAGTATATATTTGTGTCCACTGTTTAGCATTCATCACACCTTTTTCCACTCTAAAAGAAGGCATAGGATAGAAAACGTTAATATACACTTATACTACAGGGATAGGAGGAGGGTTTAATCATTCCAGAAATCCATTTCCTATTCAAAATTTTCCTTTCTCCACTGTTGCTAGTTGTAGGAAATAGTGGTTCAGGGTTCGAATAGGAGCTGGGGAGGAGGGAGATAAATTATAATATTTCTAAGCTATTGTAATATTGACAATGGTGCTCTGTAGCTTTGGACCTACATTACAGGTCCATTGCAATCTGTTTGACTGCAATGCTTGTTCTGCGTATCTCCCTCATTACTCAGCTCCCAGTGCTGTAAAAGCAGAATATAAACATTTTCATGCCACATTCTCTGTGACCATCATGAGTAGCAGGCAGGAACTATTAAATTATGTGATCCCTGTTTGCGCACAACTCTGCCCCTTTCATTTTGTGCCAGCACCTGGTCTTCTGGATGCACATGGGCTCCAATGCAGTGTTTTCTCAACCTTGGCAACTTTAAGAGGCGTGGACTTCAACCCCCAACTCGCAGCAAGATTGGCTAGGGAATTCTGGGAGTTGAAGTCCACACATGTTAAAGCTGCCAAGATTGAGAAAACACTGCTCCTGTGACATTCCAGATACAGTGACTGGCCTTTCCATTCTATAACAATTTTGGCTGCTCAGGATCTTAACGTTAACATTTTTTGGCAGCGATGCCAATGGGTAGGGATATTTTCCTCTGGTGGGGTGAGTGGTTGAAGGTTCTTTGTATTTTAATCCATATTAAATTACACTGTAGTGTTGTTTCATGGTGTTTCCTTTCTTAAAACATGGCTTGGTTTAGATAAGGCAGTGGTAGCAGAGGCAGACCAAGTTTGGTCCTCTGGATGTCCACATTTCGATCAGATCAACAACGTGAAATTGATCAGGCCCCCACTCTTAAAATGGGTGTCAGTGAAGATAGACAACTTCTAAGGAATTTGCATATTCCTTGTCTCATTTTTCCTGTCTCCCAATATGTGTTGGCTTAGCTTATTTCATGATGCAGCCATGTGTGGGTGTCTATGCGTAAGTGTATAATTGGGTGTGTGTCTGTCTGAATAGGAATTTGTCAGAGTGAGGGAAGGGAGACACATACACATACACATACACCCTTAACTTTCTTTTCTTTGTTTTGTAGATGTAGGAACACTCACTAAACTTTGGCTATTTGGGGGAAGATCATTATTAAAACCATCAGTATTTTCTTCCCTTTTTGTGGTGGTTTTAGTTAACGAGCATCTGCTTGATGTTTTAATAAAACAATTCAGAGCAAAAGGAAGTAAACAGATTTCTGAAGCCCAACAACATGCCATTAAACCCAAGGGCATGTTAATTGCAGTCTTGAGGTGACTTGATTTCTTTCCCAAGTAACTTTAAAATAATTATAATTATAATTTAAATGTATAAAACCATACGTTTCATTGATACGTGTCCCTGAAAAAATGCCCTTTTGTTTTTGACTGTAAACAATTCAACTTTGAAATTTGCTGCCTCAAGAAGTGGCCTTCAAAATGGTTGGACCAATTTCTGGAAGACATAGGGATCAAATGCCGTGTTGGTAGTAGAATTGTCTCTGGAGGCCATCTACTGGGAGGCTAGTGGACTTCCTTGTGCAGTTGGTTAGCCACTGTGAGAAATGACTGTAGGACTCAGTTGGCTAGGGCTCTGATACAACTAGGCTTTACTTATGTTAAACAACATGGACACGTCCATCTAGTCTCCAGGAGTTAAGTTCAAGTCTTCAAAACATTTTTGATGGTAACCCTCAAAACTAACTTTCTGCTTCAAATGATAGGTGCCTGTGAGAATGGAAAGAGGGGAAATGACAAACAAGGATCATGATAGTCACAACATAAAATCCCTTGGCTTATATACAGTACTTGCATCTGGCATTGGGTCACAAACAGAAAAGGACGAGATTTGGATCACGACACTGCAATTTTTTCATTCTTTTCTTCATCACAATTTGTACTAGACAACTATTCTCAACATCCACATTCAACTCTGCCTACTCTATTTGGTGACCCATCCACATTACAAAGGAAAGAGCATTACACTGCCTATATCAGAATCACCTTTTGATCCAGAGGAGTTCTTAAGTCTGTTTTTTTTAAAAAAAATAAAATAAAACAGCATATGAGATCAGAAATCCACCATATAAACTTTCCTTAAGGTAGCACCTCCCAAACTTTTTCCTTCATTACCCCAAACCATTTGTCAGAAAGTCTTCTGAATGTCAAGGACCGTGGTAAGTCCCTTCCTTCAGCACCATTGCTGAATGAATGATTGTAACTCAAGGACTATCTGAATTATAAAACTAACATCACTGAACTATCTTTATGTCATTTCGCTAAATTACCATTGGTAATTCCTCTGATTTTTCATCATAATTGGGAATACATAGGGAGCTTTTTGAATATATTTTAGTACATGTGGCAAACTTGAAGTCAATTTAAGTGTCCTTGCTATGATTAGTAATGGGTTCAAGTGTTGTTATCAAAAGAAAAAACAATTTAACCCAATTTTGGGTAATTTACCCAGCTTTGGGAAGCAGTGCCTTATGTTAAATTCTTGTTGATTAGCCATAGCCAATAATTTCCTATTCTTCCAATAAATTGCAGAAAATTGAGGACTCCTAAATACACTATTGATGTGAGGGTGAGTTTGTAAAAGACCGCATATGTTGTATATCAATTAAGGAACTTTTCAGCTGAAAAGTAGCACCAGCATATATAAGCCCATTTACATATAAATACAGCTCTGGGTGTAAATAAATGATAAATGTATGAAGAGGTATATAACGGATCAGTGATTTGATGGGAATCTCCCAACACTTTTTGCATTTTCTGTTTGTATCAGTCACTAGCTAGGGATCAGACACCACTGGACACTTACCCAGAGTGGCTGTGTGGTGTTTAGGGCTGTTGACGTTCAAATGGATGTAATTGTGATGCATATTATCTGCAAGGCAAAAAAGAGAAGCATGCATGGAGCTGCGCTGCATGTTCCTGCAGGCGGCCACTAGAGGTCATCTCATTCAGTTTTTTTCCAAGCATCAGCTCTGGAATATGGGTACCAATCCTGCCTGCTTTAAATCAGAGAGGACCCACACGCATTTGGTCCTCCTCTTTGCAGCTTTTGGTCTGCGTCCAAACATGGCAGTGCTCAGAACACTCTGCAAAGGGAAATGATTTTGTTAGGTCTCCTTTTGAAACTTGTTTTCCTAGATTGCACATGCTGGAGGAATGTGATCTGCAGAAATCACCTGTGAATTATTTTCACCACAGAAAGCTAAACGTTACTGTTTACAGGGCAGTGACAGGTATGCAGTTCAGTGGAGAGAAAAAAAGTGGGCAACTTTCCATGACTCCCAAGTCTTGTCTGGTGCTAGTATTCTCTCTTCCCTTCCCTCTTACTGTGATTTTTCAAATAGGTTTGACAAAGAGAAGACAAAGACACAGAAAACAAGGAACAGTATCAGGATGTTTTCAGCACCTGGATAGCAGATTTTATATCACCCACTCCCATCTCCTATAAAACTCGGGCTCTCCTATGCATACTGCTGCCGTTCCTATCATTTGTCTGTTGCTCTGTTTGGGCTAGTCTACAATCACTACCTGAGTTTGCTATTAGAATGATTATGGTCATTCCCCTGGCAGGGAAATGGGCTCTGAGAAGAAAGTGCAATGTCCTTGAACAGAAAATCACACTTTCCTTTTCTTTTCACCTGGAAAAGGAGCAATTTTGTGTCTGAATGCAGTTCTCTCCCCCTCCTCACTACCCTAATATTAATGTTTGAGCCAGCACAAAGACAGCCAGACAGCTAGAATTGGTTGTCATGGCAAACAGGCTGTTTCCCCGTTTTTTGCAGCTTAGTTCCTGCTGCTGAGATACATATATAATTTAAACGCTGCAACCTCCAACTTGCAGAAGTTAGCACGAGATACTCCTAGTGGGAAATTGCAGAGGGGAAGGACCTGGAGACAGGATGGAGACAAAACACAGGGGCAGGACAGTGCTGGTAATTGGCAAAAAGTTATCTCAGTGGTTCTAGGAAAGTGCACTGCATTGTGTAGAAACATTGTTGTTTCTACTCTCAGTAATATTTATCTAACTTTTTTTTATCCAAAGAGGTTTGAAAAGATCTTCCATTTGGATCTTAACCAATATTTATTCTCACCAGAATTTAGACTCTAAACAATGGAAGTGCCAGATCTACAGACAAATAATGAAATTTTTACCTTTTTTGACTTCTTTGATGATATGTTTGATTCAACAGTGAGCCAACATCCAGGAGAATGTTTCTTGAAACCTGTGTTTTCCATCTTGATTTCATGGCTTTTCCACGCTTTGCAAGATGGGGTTGGTTCAGATATCATGACCTACTCATGGATATTTCTCAGTTTGTACAAACCACAGTTTGGCATTACAGCCAATGGATTATAGAGTTGTAAAAAGGAAAAAGAATCCTTTTGACCATTGTCCAGTTCAAAGCTTCTTCTTAGTTTAGAAACCAAGCTATATCACTCACCCTATTTCTGATGCAAATTATTTTCATCAGAACATTTGCAGCCTAATCGAGAATTTGGAAATAATTTCCAAGAAACGAAGACCAAGATGTTTACCTTACTATGCCTGAACTTGAGATCTGTTATTGCAGTGTTTCTCAATCTTGGCACGTTGAAGATGGGTGGACTTCAACTGCCTAGAATTCCCCAGCCAGCTTTTCTGGGAGTTGAAGTCTACATATCTTCAAGTTGCCAAGGTTGAAAAAACAGTGCCTTATTGCATCTTCACTCTTAGATCGTACCACTGGATTTTCATACTATGTTTTAGATTATTATTATTATTATTTGCAAATAGAAGAAGCAATAGCACTTAAGACTTATATACCACTTTACAGTGCTTTACAGCCCTCTCTAAGTGGTTAACAGAGTCAGCGTATTGCCCCCAACAATTTGGGTCCTCATTTTACCCACCTGGGAAGGATGGAAGGCTGAGTCAACCTTGAGCCTGGTGAGATTTGAACTGCCAAATTACAGACAGCAGGCAGTCAGCAGAAGTAGCCTGCAATACTGCGGTCTAACCACTGCACCACTGTGGCTCTTTATTAGATATTTGTTGTAGCATTATTTTTGCTGCGTAGAAGTCAATAAGACCAATATTCCCCCAATATTTAAAATGACCAACACCAGTGACAGCATCAAATCACTCCACTGAAGGCAACACAGTAAAGAGTAGATCACTGTAAAATTACCTTTGGACAAAGTAAGCACCTGATAAAGGCAGAAAATCAGTGGCTAGTTTGAAAGTCACTCTCTTCCCAGCAGCCCCATGTCTCTTTCTCTTACCATGACTACTTTTGGAAGGTTTCACCGCATTGTACAGATTCTTCGGAGGACGAGCTGAACCATTGTCTTGGAAGTTTGAATTCATCACAAGGCTGTTGTTGCGCTCAGAACATGAGGTGGTGCCTGCTTGATGCCTGAGAATATCAACCAAAGCCCTGGCCAGGAAAAAAAGGCAAGTGTTCATGGAAAAGAAATCATAAAGTATACACATGGGTTCTGTTGAGGAACCTGGAATGTGTATTTAACCATCTGCATGTTGATGTCACCCTATCACCCATCTCCTTCCACTAATGACTGTATGACTGTCACTTTGTTGCTTGTATCTTTACGATTTATATTGACTGTTTCCTAATATGATTTGATTGCTAATGAGTATCATTAAGTGTTGTACCTTATGATTCTTGACGAATGTATCTTTTATGTACTCCAAGAGCGGATGCACCAAGACAAATTCCTTGTGTGCCCAATCACACTTGGCCAATAAAGAATTCTATTTTCTATCCTATCCTATCCTATCCTATCCTATCCTATCCTATCCTATCCTATCCTATCCTATCCTATCCTATCCTATCCTATCCTATCCTATTTCGTGTGACCAAACCTCTCCAAACAGGTGCCTTTCATATTCCCACTCTGAATGGGATACAGCGTGGAATCATGTAGTTAAATATAACTAGGGAACACTAAGTTGTGGAAGCAAGATGGTGTTGTATCAAAAATACATGTTAAGGGTAATTTTAAATGGAAACAAGTTCAAGATCTAGGCCCTTCTATGTCTTGTGTCCAATCCCAAGCATTGCATGAAAAAAGGTCTGTTGGGACCTTCTGGCAAGCAAAGTCAATGGGGAATCCAGATTTACTTAATAACCGTGTTACCAACTTAACAAATGCTTAAATGATTCACTTAACAACTGTGGCAAGAAAAATCGTAAAATGGGGCAAACTCACTTAAGAAATGTATTGCTTAGCACTTCCGGGTGGTGCCTCCGTAAAGAGCCGCCTCACAGCTGGCAGGCGGCTCAAAAACCCCGCTCTTCAATCGGAAGAGCAGGTAGAGCTTCTGGGGGTGCGGTAGAGCCCCCTGAGTTGCCCCAGGACTTTTTTTTTGTCCTGGAGAGGGCTCAGGGTGATGGCTCCCTATTCACCCCTAGAGAAGCTCGGCGTGGAGAGGGATCTCCGCTGCTTTCAGCAGCGGAGCCAGACGTCGTGAGCAACACCACGATTGATGGAAAACATAAACAAGCTGAATATGGAGTACTCAAAAAGGAAAAATGCAAGTATTGTTTTTTATTAATTCTCTAGAAGAAAAAAAGAAAAAAGAGAGTGACTAGAGAAAGTGCTTTGAAAATGGCGACTGGCTTTGCTTGGAGAAAATGGAGAGTGGAAAGTGAAAGTCAGAGCTTAGCCAGCACTGAGGTATTTTAAAAGAAACAATTTAGTAGGGAAAAGAAATAAGGACTGATTTAAACAGAATTTTTCTGTTTTTTGAAAAAAGAAGAATTTCTCTGTTTCTCTGGAAAAACAAAAGTCAACACCCCCCCCCCTTTTTTTAGAAGTATGACTCCTAAACCAAAATCAAGGGGGGGCTCCCTTACAACTCAGATAAAGGAGAAAGCAGAAATGACTCAAATGTATTTGCAGGGAACTGCAAATGAGGATTTAAAAGATTTCATAACTAGATTTCTAGGAAGTGTTGTTGAGAAGATAAAAAGCTCACAGAGGAATCTTGAGGAGCTGGTACAGGGAAAATATGACCAATTGAATCAAACCATTACTAAAGTAGTTTCTGATCTATCAAGTGCGGTGGTGGAAATGGGGAGGAAAGTGACTGAAATCAGTAGTAAGTTTGACTCCCAGATGAAAGAAATACAAGAAAAATTTGTGGAAGCTGATGCTAAGAACCAGAATATAGAGAATGATGTGATGATGCTTCAAATTAAAGCTATGGAATCAGCAATTAGATTAAGAGGCATAAGAGAAAATAAGAGAGAAAATTTAAGAACAGTTTGTGCAAAGGCTTTTGCAGCATTATTAAAGTTGGAAGATGAGCTAATTCTTGGTTGCATGGAGAAAGTTTATAGGGTCAACTCTACTCTACTTTAGCTACTCACGTGTAGCTAAACAAAGGAATTTGCCTAGAGATGTTGTTGTCTACTTTAGTGACAGAAGTTTGAGAGATGATATTTTACAAAAATCCTACTCTGCTATTGTGCAGGTAGAAGGTATACAAATTAGTGTCTTTAAAGAGTTACCACCAAAGATTTTAAAGGACAGAAAAGATTTTGGTTTTTTGGTCAAGGAATTGAAGAGAAGTAACATCCCATTCAGATGGGATTTACCAGTTGGTGTAATTTTCAGATACCATGGCGTGAGATACTGTTTGAATACTATTGAAAAAGCGGAACATTTTTACAATAATATTTTTAAGGGAGCCCCGGAAGATGTTAAGAATAAAAAACCTGAAAGAGAGTTTGTGAAATGCAAGCAGATGGAAGAAATCCAAAGTGTGTCAGAAGAAAAAGGAGCACCAGGTGGTTGTTCAGAGGATTCTATTATGGATTTTCCAGATGAGAAAATTAAGCATCCCAGAGATCCAAGAGGGGGAGTACTGGACCTTGAACTGTCGAAGCAAGGATCAAAAAATAAAATTATAACTCGAGATGAGAAACAGCAGAGGTCCAGTACTTTACAAGAGAAGGGAGGTGATGCTAAGCAACAGCAAGTTGAAGCTAAGGAAGAAATTTGACTGGAAACCACTGATGTGCTACATAAGGAGATTTATGAAATGTTCAAGTCTTTTGCAGAAAGAGTGGAAAAAATCTGATTAACTGTACAGTATAAAAGATAATTTTGACTATATCTGATTTATATACGAAAATGGATTATAAATTTTTTACAAAGTTCATCCTGAGTTGGATTTATATTTGACTTATACATCAAAATGGATTATAAAAATTCTTTACAAAGTTTATCCTGAGTTGGATTTAACATCTTGAGAAAGGTAAACAGATTGCTGCAATATATGCAGACGATCTGTAGTTACCCTATTATAGTTTTTTTTTTTAATTAATTATCCAGAAGAAGAGAATAAAGATGAAAACATCTTGGGAACCTGAAGGAAGGAAGTGGAAAGGGTGACAGGATTTGAAAGAGTTTTAAAGGAACATCTGGGAATGCGGCTTGTAGTTTTTTTTATATATATAAGGCTTGAAATTTAGGAGGAGCTGCATTTGTTTTTTCTTTTTTTTAGGTGGTACAGCATTAGCTAGTCTGAATGTTCTACCTAGAGAATTACAAAATACCTTCGTGGTTGGATTACCAATATAAAGTCACTCGGGGGGATTTCTATATGGAGAGATGTTTTTTGCTGATGGGGGCAGCTGGAAGATGAAGCTTATTGGAACTATGTTGGAAGATAGTATATTTAACTTCAATCAAGATGAAGAGAAGATTGAAACATGGATTATTGAGATAGAATTTTTTTTGGATATAATTGTATAATTATAATTATATATGTATAATCATATATTATATTCTATTAGAATAGAGATATGTTTTAGGTTTTTGTTTTTTAGTTGAGGGGTGTAGTTGGGATAAAATTATTTGATATGGATATGGATGTGATATATTATATTTTATTATAAGGGGGATCGATTTTGGTATATAATTAGTAATGTTAATATCAATGGATTAGAGAAAGGTATGATATTTTTAAATTGGGTTTAAATATTATAAGTATGTTATTGATTGATAAATGAATATTGATGGTTGATGGTTGATTGATAAGGTAAATTTTATTATTATTAGTTCCCTATTACAATATTGTTAATTTTAGAAAAAATTTATTACTTATAATAAATAATATATACTTATTACTTATATTTGTTATATTATTTTGTTATATGTACTTGTTTTTTCTGTAATTTTCCTTTTTTTAAATTTTCTTTAATTGTAGCGGAAGTCAAGGTGGGAATGGGGGGGAAACGGGGTTGGGGTGGAGGGAGGTAGGGGGGAAGGGAGGGTTGGGGGAGAAATGAAAAAAATTTGTATTGTAAAACTTTTTCAATAAAAAAAAGAAATGTATTGCTTAGCAACATAAATTTTGGGCTCAATTGTGGTCACAATTCGAGGACTACCTGTATAGGATACATACAGGTAGAGAGTATACTTTGCTTGGAGGACAAAAGATGAGGAAGGCAAGTGAACAAGCTTCTAATGTGAAGAACTGTCTGTTAAAATGTTTAATTTAATAGCTGGAACAGTTGTGGATAATGGGCCAGTACACACAATGGTAGTTGATTGGTTAGACACACAGGTGTCAAACTGGCAGCCTGCGCGCCAGATGCGTCATGTGCAGGCCACACCCACCCCAGCTCTGTGAAGGGGGAAAACGTTGCGACATGTCATGTGACAGCAACGTGACATTGCACGTTTGACACCTGTGGGTTAGAGAGTGCAGGCTCCTGCATGAGGCAATCTACCTTATGATTGGTTACTGGGTGTAAAGGGGGAGGTTCTCTTTTTTCCTGCCTTTTTCTTCTCTGTATGCTGTTTTGTGATTTATCTGATGATTTACCACATGATGTAGTGATGTGCCTGACTATGTAGTTCACTGCATATATTGATGTAAAATAGATTTATTTATATAAAACTACAAGTTCATGTCAGCGTCTCTGGCTTCATTTGGATGCCTACTGCACAATTTCTTGACACTGTCCCACAGAAGGAGGCAGCAACTTGTTCTCCATCCTCTGTAAGACTTTGAATGAATATAAAGAAATAATTCATCCAATCCCATTGTAGCATAGACCTGCTTGCCTATTGTTCAGAATTAAAATTATCAATTTTTTCTTGATACTTGACACTTTCATGACCCTTTATGTTGTAACACAGAAGTTTGGACATCTTGCACAAAGTTCTGGGGAATTTTCTAGCAAGCCCATTCAGTCTGCAAAAAAATTGTTGGCTTTGCTATCACCTACAGTGAAGTCTAACCATTAGAGTGTACATACTGTATATTCCTTAATTCTCCACTATATACATTCTGCTACAACTGCACTTGCATCTGTGTGGGAAGATACCATTTGTAATCCAATACATCTCAAGAATATCAAGTGTTTCTCTAGAAAATATTAGTTGTTTCAGCCCTATTTCTCTGAGCCTATAGATCAGTGTCTCTCAACCATGGCAACTTTAAGACAGGAAGACTTCAGCTCCCAGAATTCTCCAGCCAGCCTGAAACTAGCTGGCTGGGGAATTCTGGACACTGAAGTCCACGTCTTAAAGCTGCCAAGATCAAGGAACACACAATTTCTTTTATCTTACTGTTGCCTGTTCTTCCACCTCTTCCCTCAAGATTATTCTCATAGCCCATTACAAATTCTTGGTTTGTGGAAGAGACTACAGCTTTGAGATAGAGCACAACGTGGAAAGCCAACTGTCTCAAGTCAAAGTAACTGAATAATATGTGATGAAAGAGACATTTTCTTACATCTTGAAAAAGTACTGCTAATTCAAGTGGGAAAGATTGGTCTCCCTAAATTAGACAAACAGGCTGTCTTGCAACAGGCTGGTTTCCAGTTGCACCTAGATTTAGCAGCAAGTGAAAATACATCCCATTGAATCCTAATATGGAGACCTTTAGATTTGGAAGCAACTCAAGGGTAGCATCTAACCCTCCATCAATGGATGAGACTACTTCTTGGTCCCTCTCTGCAGCTCATAACTTTACCTGGGCACGTTGAGTTCTCTCCCATGGGGTCTCCTGGAGGCTTTGCTGAAGAAGAACTTGATCCCGACTCCCACAGCGAAGGTGAAGCTGATGACGCCACAGATGACATACACGGTGCTGTTGCTCTGCTGCTTGCTACCATTGGGTACATCGGGCCCATTCGTGGCTGTGCCAGCAATGGTGGTTGCAAACCACTGGGGGCTGTCACGGCACTTCCCTTGCTCCAGCCTCCTGGATCGATCATCACAGCAGAAGCGGTATTGGCAGGTGCCACAGCAGAACCGGTAACCTCCTGTGGTACAGTTGAAGGCTGCATCGTATTGCCCCATGACATCATAGTAGCCTTGGCATGTTTCAGAGGGCCGGACTTTGCTGCTTGTGCTCGTGGTTGAGTTAGAGTTTGGTGAGGTCAAGCGCTTCAGGTGGGCGAGGAGGCTGGGCAGTCCCCAACTCTGATTTGTATAATGCGGTGCCTGAATTACAGCTAAGGCCGTGTGGCCAGCCAAGGCTTCAAGGGATGCATAGAGCATGACCGTCAGCAACTGATGCATGATGGGGGAAGGTATGGGGCTGAGAAGCTCAAGCCAGGCTGGCCAACGTGGTGGGCCTTTTAGAAAGGGTATAAAAGTGATCAAGGAAGCAAACCCTATAAAGATAAAGAAAGGAATGTTAAGAAAAGCCTGGTGGAGCAAATGCCAAATGCTCCTCAATTTCATACAGGTAGACCTTGACTTACAACAACAATTGAGCCCAAAACATGTTGTTAAGTGAGACTTTTGTTAAGTGAGTTTTGTCTCATTTTCTTGCTACAGTTGTTAAGTGAATCAATGTAAATAATAATAATAATAATAATAATAATAATAATAATAATAATAATAATAATATTTCATTTAGTTGATAAATTAGTTAGCCAGTTGTTAAGTGAATTTGGCTTCCCCATTGTCTTTGCTTGTCAGAAGGTCACAAAAGGATTATATGACATTGGGACACAGCAACAATCATAAATATGAACCAGTTGCCGAGCATTTGAATTTTGAGCACGTGGCCATAGGGATGCTGCAAAGGTCATAACTGCAAAAAATGGTCATAAGTCACATTTTTCAGTGCTGTTGTAACTTTGAAGGGTGACTAATCAGTTGTAAGTCGAGGACTACCTGTATTAATAACACAGGTTAGCCTTCTCTAGTCTCTTCCATAAATCTTGGGACTCAACCTCCCCAAAGGGCTTGTCAGAGGGCATCAGGTTGGAGAAAGCTATGGTAGAGCCATCAGGAGCAACTGCTGATGATAAGCTTTTTCCTCATGAAGTTTTCCAAATCAACATCTGTTTTAAAATGTATGCTAGGTTTCCTCAATCTGAGATCATCCAGGATGAGAATTCCGATTTAACAAATCTGAATTGCATCATTTCAGAATGGCTGATCTCAGCTCACAGACAGGATAGCAACTCTCAGCCTCCAATTCCATAATGATTGAATATTTCATTCTTTATAGCTTTGTATGACATGGTTATTGCTTCCAACAATAACCATGATGTCTGAATTCAATTGCTATGGCTATGGTATATGTCAGGGGTGAGGATCTATGGCCCTTTTATGACTTGTGGACTTCAACTCCCAGAATTCTTCAGCCAGCATGAATCAAGGTGAATCAAGCTACTGGGGCTTATTCAGCAAATCATCATTTTAAAAAATCCATATAGCATGAAAAAGGAATGTAGCTATTTGGGTTTCTGAACAGCATCTGAGTCTACTAACTAGAGTTTATTTCATGGGGAGATTCTATTAGATAGGAGTGCAATGTATTGATTTCTCTTGGTATCTTTCCACTTAAAATAGTTCTCAAGGTGGTCAATAAAGCTATAATGAATATGTTACAATTCAAATTCGAACGCTTCAATAATAGAGAAATAAGGATGCTCACCAGAATAAAACAGCATAATTATTAACTTAAATGTTAATATACCATTCATGCTCTCAGAGAAGCCCAGGATATTTTAAGTAAGTGATTAAAATTTATTAATAATTTAAATAAAATCACCTCAATAAAGCAATTTGTTTTAAAAAGATAAATAAATTAGAAGTCATTTTCAAAAACAGAAAAGCTAAACCATTACCCATATTTAAAAATAATTTGATTATAAACTATATGTTGTTTCATAAATGCCTTGATGAACGTGGCTTTCTTTACTTGTGTGTATATATGTGTGTATGTATATGTATGTTTTCAACACTCCTAATGTTCTATAATGTCATTTTGCCAACTTCTTTTCAAGCCATATGTGGCTTTGACTGAGATACATCAACTAGTGGCCAAAATACATATCAAATTAAGCCTAAGAGGTCAAGAGATGGTTCAAGGTAATATCCCTATAATTCTTGTTCAATCTGATCATTCTAAAACATTATAAATTTCCATGCTTTCTCATTCTCTTTCATTCAAGAGGAAAATATGAATCAGTGGAGTCTCCTTTTCTACCCCCCAGAGAAGTGAATTTTGGTTCTTTTCATTTCACCAGCCTAATAAATGCAACTGTATACACAGACTCTCTTCCAGTAAGTAGGATGCTCGGGCAAATATTGGCTTTGTCTCAGATAAAAGTAGGATGCTTTTCTGGAATCACATAATCAAATGATATCTTCACTCTATCATGGCAATCTGCGGCAGAAGGTCCCAGGAGGGAAGAGCTACTTCCAGGGGTGAAATCTAACATTTTTCTCTACCAGTTCTGTGGGCGTGCCTTGGTGGGGGTTGTCCTGTGACTGAGTGGGCGTGGCCAGCTCGATGTCACTCACAGCCATGCCCACTCAGTCACAAGACCCCCTTCCATCAAGCAACGCCCACAGAACCGGTAGGAAAATTTTTTAAAATTTCTATTCTTCATGTCCTTACCTTTCTCCTGAGGCTCCGCCCACCCGCTCCATTCCCTGGAGTCGGGGAATGCACCATTCCCTGACTCCGACCTTGCCACGGAGTCGCTGCCTGCTCACCCTTCACCACGCAGCTCTGCCCACCCGCCCCATTCCCCAGAGTCAGAGAATGCACCATTCCCTGGCTCCTTCTTGAATGAGCCGCTCTGGTCTGCACGCTGGCTGCGCAAGCACACACCTAACCTGCCACTGAATTAAATAAATGCTGTGCACTTGCGCAGCCGGCGCGTGGACTAGAGCGGCTCATTCAAGCAGAGTGAGTGACTCCAGTAACTTTTGGGTGTTTGCCTTCCCTGACAGCCAGCTGCGGGAGAAAGGTGAGCAAGACTCCGGGAAATGGGGCAGGTGGGTAGAGCTGCATGGCAAAGGGCAAGCAGGCAGCGGCTCTGCGGCAAGGCCGGAGGCAGGAAATGGTGCATTCCCCGACTCTGGGGAATGGGGCGGGTAGGTAGAGCCTCCAGCTACCATAGCTACAGGTTCTCTGAACCACCAGCCATCATCGCTACCTACTCACCTGAGCCGGTCTGAACCAGGAGTATTTCACCCCTGGCTACTTCCCAGGGGGAAAAGAGGCAGCAGAGCCTGGAATGACTGGTAAGCAGGAAGTAAATTAAGATGGCCGCTCTCACTAGCAGTTCACAGTGTGGAATCCTTGGTGCTCTCTGAGCTTGGCTGTTTTCTTGCAGATGTTTCATTACCCAAATAAGTAACATCATCAGTGCTATAAGGGAGTGGGGTTTGGTTCCTGTTTACTTACAAATGGCTTTCCCTGTCAGAGATATTTTACTAGAAGAGTACTGAAATCTTCTGCTCGAAATAAAATTCTCTATCCCGCCAGGCTTGAAAATATAGGTCTGGATAGCCTCGAACTACGCCATCTATGTTCCGACCTATATTTAGTTCATAAGATTATTTACCAAAACGTCCTACCTGTACACGAGTGCTTTAATTTCAACTGTAATAACACAAGATTCAAATTCAGTGTAAATCACTCTAATCTTGGTTGTAGGAAATATGACTTCTGCAATAAAGTAGTAAATGTCTGGAACACTTTACCTGACCCTGTTGTTAGTATCTCTAATACCCAGATCTTTTACCTTAAACTGTCTATCGTGAACCTTTCGTGTTTCTTAACAGGTCCCTAAATGGGAGTGCATAAGCGCACCAGTGTGCTTACCATCCCTGTCCTACAGCCCCCATTTATATGTAATCATTCTTTGTGTTTATGGCTATGTTTTGCCTATTTATATTCTTTTATTTGTGCCAATTTTTTTCATGTGTTTATGTCTATGTCTACACCGTTACTTGTTTCCTTATACTTGTTGACAAATAAATAAATAATAATAAATAAATGATAGTGTTGGTGGGAGTAATCTTGGTGGTTTCTTTTGATTAGGCTGTGGTTTACCCTGATCAATTCAGACTAAAAAGCTAAGAGTAAAACAGGTAATTAAAGGTCTGCAAGAAAATTGCAAGCTCAGGGAGAAACCAAGGACCCCATCTCCTAGTATATTCAGTTTTTAGATGTTTACTTTCTAGTTTTATGGTCTCAGTACTAATGGCTCCAAGGGACTTATAAAACAGAATGAAACAACATGAAACCAAACTCTAGCATTGTAATATATATAACATTCTAACAGAATAACAGAGTGAGAAGGGACCTTAGAAGTCTCCAATCTCTTCTTAAAAACCTCCAGTGATGGAGCATTCACAACTTCTGGAGGCAAGCCATTCCACTGATTAACTGTTCTGTCAAGAAATTTCTCAGTTCTAGGTTGGTTCTCTCCTTAATTAGTTTCCATTCATTACTTTTTATTCTGCTTTCAGCTGCTTTAGAGAATAGGATGACCCCCTCTTCTCTGTGGCAGCCCCTCAAATATTGAATCACTGCTATCATGTCACCCCTAGTCCTTCTTTTCATTAAACTAGACATACCCAGTTCCTGCAACTGTTCTTCGTATGTTTTAGCCTCCAGTCCCCTAATCATCTTTGTTGCTCTTCTCTGCACTCATTTTAGAATCTCAGCATCTTTTTTATATTGTCTAGTGGAAAAAAAAACTCTTTTGCACACACATGCACACACACAATCTCCAACCTTTATTGAGCAAAGAGTCTGCTTGAATGCCATCAGCAATTTGCTCCATAATATAAACCCCACCAGAGAGAGTAAAAAAAGGAGAATTAAGTGCAGAAATGAAACACATCCATTTATTCACTGAAGCACGAATGTGCTGGCCTTTTGAATGAGTAAAAAAATGGGTGCATAATATTGTAGGTGCCACAGGAATACTGAAATAACGTTACATGGTCTGACATAATCTGACATTCTACATGCCCAGTCATGGCTAAGGTTCTCCCCCACCCCTTTTTTTTGAGCTGCAATTGGAAACCAGCTTGTCATTGGTCATTACGGTTATCAAATATATCTTTAGCTGAAAGCATAAACTGTTTCCTGCCTTTTAACTGAGGAGACAGGCTGCTGCAAATAATGAAACTCTGCATGTGGCAGCAAAGTGGAATTTTAACAATGTACCGGGGATTAGGATCAGAACTGGAATCATACCAGCATCTCATTTTTCCCCCACTAGCCGAAGGACTACATTTCCTATTTTCCCCAGAGTTTCTCTTATATTTCCCACACAAACATTTTCCTGGCTTTTAAGTAGGGCCCATTTAGGTCTTCAACACATCTAGAGCAGCAGATCTATTGGAGCCAACCCCATTCTCATTTTTTCCCCTCATTTTAGAACACAGTGCTTCTCAACTTTAGCCATTTTAAGAAGCATGTTGGCTGAGGAATTCTGGGAGTTGAAGTCCACACTTCTTTAAAATGGCCAAAGTTGAGAGACACTGCCTTAGCTTATATTAATGTAATATTCCATCCATATTTTTTCCTTTGTTCTTCACTGAAATCAAAGGCCAGAAATGTGTGGATACATCCAAAGTAATTCTTCATTGGGTTTTTAACTGCTGTATTTTACTGCCATGAATGAAAAATATTGATTAACATGATCCTCTCAAATGGACTATATTCTTAGAGATTCTCCTCTATGTAAGGGGCCTTGATAATTGCTAGCATGGAGAAAAAAAATTATTCCTGAGTGCTTGGACACTCTTCATGAACATCTTCTTGGAGTTCAAGATATCAGGAATGGTATCAGGAATGGATGAGTAGATAGATGTTTATGGTAGAGTATCCAGAGCTACCTTACTAGGTAGAACTTCAGTTCTCATAACTTCAATCCAGATTATTATTATTATTATTATTATTATTATTATTATTATTATTATTATTATTATTATTAAATTAAATTTATATACCGCCCTTCTCCTGACGGACTCAGGGCGGTGAACAGCCAAAAATTAAAATACAAGCAATATGAAAGTTAAAATAATTTAAAACATAATGAAATCAATTGTGGCTTCTCTAAATTTAAAACCCCTCACTAAAATATGTAAATGAACGGATGTATCTGCTGACAGGGGTAAAAAAAGGATAGAAAAAGTGCAATTTCTAATCACATAAATAGCATAACATTGTTCCTTTTCAGGGTAAAAAGGGAGGGAGGGAGGGAGGGAGGAAGGAAGTTTACCCCCAACAGCATCCATTACTTTTAATTTTTTTAGTTATACATCGTAAATAGCTGTCCATCTCACCCAGGTAACTTTGGGCAGTTTGGAAGAATTAAACACACCCACACATGCACACATATACCCACAAGTACTTTTCTATCCTTGAAAAGAAAAACTTATTCCCACTATGTTCATCTACCTCATACTTTACATTGCCTTTTGTTCTCCAAACTCCTTGTTCGTTCTGAAGGTCTCATTAACTCATCCCTGCCACATCTTTGTCTTCTCATTGCTCTCAACCCATTCATGTGATTGCTTTGCAACTTGATCTTCCATTCATTCTCTTTGCAGTATATAAAAAACTCGAAAGTACTTCTTTTCATAATGGTCATTCACTTTTGTATTCAGTTCACATTCATTTAGTACCCATTCATTCTTGACACTATTGCTTCTTGTTATGCCACATGTGTTTCTTAATTATCCCATTCCCTGTGCATTTAACTTACTTCTATATAGTCAACTGTCATTGTATATAATGGACACACACATACACAGTCTTCTTCTTTTTTTTTTTTTTTTGCATTTTGCAATAGATTAACACTATCCATGACTGCCCTATCAACATAGGCACATCTTAACGTTTCTCCATCCATTTCCCTATCTTCAATAATGATACCAAAAAAATGCCTTTTTGGGGTGCTTATATGCCTTTAGTCAGACAGCTTAATTCCTGGAAACTGCCTGAATTAGTTCCTGCATTTTTTTGCCATTGGTGTATTATTTACAATTATCCCATCAAACACAGTTATATTGATAATTGAGACATTATTTTCACATCCATACATCCATTGCATCAGATAATTTACAGACAATACTGAACTTGGTGCATTAATAGTCAAACTTGATGTGGCAGCTTTCCATTGTACCAGTGATTTTAACAGAACTTGTGCATCCAGTTAAATCTGGAGAAAATAATTAAAACTATTTGTTATTTTAATTAAAGCAAATTAAATTAAACTGCACTTTGGAGCTACAATTCTTTTAAAATGATCAGCTAGGAAGATAGCTCTTGTTAATCAGCATACTTTATTAAAATCAAATAGTTATAAAAACAGCAACACAAATTGCTTTAAGCAAGGGCTTGTTAAAATTTAAGGTAAATTCCTTTTGAAAAGGGAAATTTTCTTTAAAGTAGGGGAGAAATGAGGATGGTTCTTCTAAAATCTGTGAGATAGCACCTATTTTGGGAGCAGATTTTTGAACGTCTGTTCTAATGCTTTTCTTTTAAAAAACTAAACTACTTGTTTTTGTAAATTATTGGTTTTATGCTATTTTATATCACATACACACACACACACACATATACATACATATATATATATATATATATATATACACTTTTCAAAGCATTTTTTCTAATGCTTTGAAAAGCCTCTGCCAATCAGGAAACTCAGCTGGGATCGTCAGAGAGGCATTTTAAAAAATACCTCTCTGCTGATCAGGAAACTCAGCTGGGATCGTCAGAGACTTTTCAAAGCATTTTTTTAACCACCTCTTCGGCCAAGAGGTTGCAGAAAAAAATGCTTTGAAAAGCCTCTGTCTATCCCAGCTGAGCCGTGCGATCATCAGAGGCTTTTTTAAAAACTTTTAAAAGCATTTTTTTTGTTGGAAGAGGTTGTAAAAAAATGGCCTCTGATGATTCTGCAGCTCAGCTGGGCATGGGGGAGGGGGGGCGCAGGGGTTTTTGCTACCGGTTCTCCGAATGACCCACCGCCACTGCTACCTGATTGGACAACTTTTAGGAGACCATCTAAAATTCCTGAATTATTATCATTAATTTTAATTGTTTACCTCTTCCTTTTTTATTCTCTATTTTGAAACATACCTTCATTAGGCTTCTGGAATACTTGGTTGAATAGAAAAGCAAGATGAAATGAAATGAAATGAAATAATGAAATGAAATGACAGAAGTTGCAGATTAAAATTAATTAAAGGGAAAGAGCTGGGGTTAATATCAAAGACCAGAAGGTTGGTTATAGTATAGGTTGCCAAAATGCAAAATGTTTTTGGGAACATCATACCAAAGGAAAAGTTAATAGTCTTCTGAAGTCATAGAATTCCACACTTGGATGACATAAAAACCAAGACTATTTTACTTCTTTCTGGCAAAGCATATCAATAACAGGTGGAATATGGAAAAGGTTAGGGTTCCCACATTTGACAGCAAAAATCAAGATGACCACTAAATGGCCATAAGACCATTTCCTGACTACTTTGAGACCACCTAAAAGTCATCCAAATGTTTGCAGCTGAGATCTGGTAAGTCTAGAAAGCTATGTTCCCTATTTTACCTATCAGTAAGTCACAAAGCTATAAAGAAGGAAAGAACCTTAGCTACTCAACTATTCTATCGATTTTTTACAGAAGACAATAGTCCACCAGCTCCAAGAAGCCCATAGAGTAGGCAGGATTCAAAAGCAATTGCTCATTTCCACCCTGGCCTTCAGCAACTCATATTTGGTACAGTATTAAAGGAAGCCCCAAACCAGAGAGTGCCACAGCAATCTCTTTATTACTTCCTAAATTATTTTATTGCTTCTGAACTCCCTGTTAGTAAACAGTTGCATGATTGGCATGAATAATCTGATGTTAAATTTAACACACACATCCAATCTCAGTTGTACCCACGCACAAATAAGCACACTGTTTGCTGAACGGCTGCCAGTTTTGAAAATGTTATTGGAAAGTACGTGTTCATCCAAATGTGCATATACAAACATGTGTATCTGTACCTCCATACCTCATATATATGCACCTTGTAAAATTAATACAGCCAATATAGGCTAATGCTGCTAGCTTTGTAAATGGCAATGTACTATTTTTATTGGTTTCAGCAATTAAATACCTAGCTTATATCTAATAGCTAACACTGTCACAATCTGGCTTTTCCCAGCTTGGTGTCCTCTAGATACACTATCATAAAAATGTATAGAAATCCTGACATCTATGTGTATCTGATTTCCATTGAACACTGTCTCTAATAGTGATACTCACATTGCTATAATGCTGATTCTTAACTTGCCCCTTCTCCCCCCCCCCAAAATGGAAAAGCTTCCTAATGTTACTCCTTTTCTTCGAAGGAAAGGCTGCTCATGCTCTTTTGTCAAATTTGTTAATCCTCAACAACAGTTAAGTTTTTTTTTTATCCAGTCTTTTGTTTAGATTGGATCTGGCATTTTTATCCACATATCAAGCCCTTTTCAAAAACCTGGGATAGGCAGATGTTTTTGTTTGAAGATGTTACAGATATGGTTGTTGGATGTAAGCTGTTCCAAGTAAAGCTGCCTTTTGCAATTGACTGATGATGAATTTGGTCAATGCCAATGGTGTTCAAGTGGTGTTTCAGATGTTTGGAGATTATTCTGCAACTGATTGATTTTAGGTTTTTATGATGGCTAAGGAAAGTAGGAACTCCCTTCTTCATGGCCAGCCTACCAACCAAACTAAATTACTTGCTTCAAATGACTGCTTCTCCAACAAGTAGGTTGTCATAAGAATTGCAAAAAAAATTCTGAGCTCCCCAAATGTATAGATACTTGGCTCCACTATGCTGCACATTGAACAAAAAAATATGACTTCAAAATACTTGGGTTTTTTAATGATTTCTTATCTTTTTTTTTAAAAAAAAACCCTCTGTTAGGGACCCAAAATCATATGTTTGAGATTGGCGACCTAAAAAAAATCAAATAAGTAAAAACAAATATTAATTTTCAAAAGGGAAAATATCCGTGTCACAAAAGAAGTTTGCACCTCGAGTATCCTCTTCATAGGGACATTTTACAAGTTTTCAAGGCAAAACGATATTTTGTGCCTGGTTGATTTAGTATTTGTGAGGGTGCCCATAAGAGTAGTAATTGACTCTTCCCAAAAGATGGAAGCTACAAAATCTTATTTATTTATTTGTATTCCGCCTTTATTATTTTTACAAATAACTCAAGGTGGCAAACATATCTAATACTCCTTCCTTCCCTCTCCTATGCTTCCCAAAATCCTAACTTTGGGAGGTGAGTTGGGCTGAGAGGGAGTGACTAGTCCAAAGGCATCCAGCTGGCTTTCATGCCTAAAGTGGGAATAGAACAAACAACAAAGATGACGAAGTGTCTGGAGGCTAAACCCTATGATGAATGGGTGAAGGAGCTAGGTATGTCTAGCCTATCAACAAGAAGGATTAAGAAAGAACATAATAGCTGTCTTCCAGGACTCAAGAGGCGGTCACAGAGGGGATTGGCGTATTCTCTAAGGTACCAGAGGGCAGGACAAGAAGTAATGGGTGGAAGTTTGTCAAAGACAGGTCCAGACTAGAAATAAGGAGAAATTTTCTGACAATAAGAGCAATTGTGGGTGCACCATCACTGTAGGTTTTCAAGATTAGACTGGACAACCATTTGACAAGGATGGTATAAGGTCTTGCCTTGAGGTAGGGAGAATTGGACAAGAAGACCTTCCAACCCTATGATTCTAGAACTCACCGTCTCCTGGTGACTGGCCCAAAGTCACCCAGTTGGCTTTCATGCCTAGAGCAGGACTAGAACTCACAGTCTCCTGCTTTCTAACCCAGTGCCTTAACTGCTATACCAAACTGTCTCTCTTTTTTCCCTCCATGATTGTGGCAGTCAACAGTAATTTTCAAGTTTGCTTACAAGAAGAGGGTTTTTTTTCACCAGCAGCTTATGCAGAAAACATGTGAATAGTAGTCCTTTTATTCTCCCCTGGGTCACTTATTTCTGGCTATTGGTTAGTGCTAATACAATGTTTACAGGGTTTGACCTACCCCAGGGGTGGGTTCCATTTACCTTTGCTACTGGTTCACAATGGAAGCATGTGCTTGCACACTTGCTTCGCTTGCGTGCAGCGCTTCTGTGCATGTGCAAAGCCCCCGTGATAACATCTAGGCGGGTGGGCGAAGCCTCCCACCGCCATTACTACTGGTTTGCAAAATCCGGATCAAACCAGTAGCAGCCCACCACTGATCTACCCCCATCCCTACCCCCATCCCACAGGCATAAAAGACTCAGGAGGGATAATCTCACATTTCATTTTATGACATCTTCCATTCTATAATGAACAGCTCTAGCACAGGGACATTCCCAGAGGATCAAACCCACGCGTGGCCATAAAAAATAGATGAAGCTCCCAAGTACCTCCTAAAGTTAAGCAATTGTGAATATTAATGTGACAGAAGGGGGAAATTATTAATTACAGTTCCAAGCTGTGGTTATTATTGTTGATATTTAATTTTAATCAGACTGAGATATAAGGGAATTTCAATCAAATTTAGTTTGGGTGCTCCCACCTCTTAGAGTCTGTAGCTCACATGTGGCTCTTGCCAAAGGATATTTGCATATCCTTGTATGAAATACGAAGTTGTAATATGTTCATCCTAAATGTTTTATGTCCATCCTAGCCAGTTCTTCAGAATATATTTTCCATCACAGCAAAAAAAACCGAAGAGAGCCTTATGGTTTGTCACACTGGCAACACAGGAATAATTTGTAAAATTGCATCAAAGATGCACATATGTGCTTCCGCCAGAAAATCCTATATATTTCAACCTTTCCTCAACAGAAACATGCCCCTCCCCTTTCGACTAGGATTGTCCTCATTTGCCCCTCTTCTAATTTTGCGATACATTTTGCAAGATGAGGCACCCAGCATTGTACACTGTCTTCTAGATGCAGCTGCTGAAAACTAAAGGATTGTGCCAAAGGCATTACAGAAAAGGTCAGGTTTTTATGGAGGGAACAGAACTCTTGCAGCAATCTTCCCAGAGTTTCACTACGAAGAATCCTGGATCAAACTGGAAAACAAAAATACAACGCTTGCAAGGTTTGACCTAGCCCCATCCCACTGGCACAAAAGACCCAGGAGTCATCATCTCACATTCCATTCTATGACATCACAAGATTGCATTTTGCAATGAATATCTCTAGCATTATTGAGCCTCTGGAGCTTCCTTGATATAGCTTCCCATGTGTCCAGCAGTGTAGCTAGCTCATGTGGCCTTACTGCCTTTATCAAGGAAAGAGGCTTGTGAAGGGCCCCTGGCAAGCAATGCCTTTGTGTGTGTGTGTGTGTGTGTGCGTGTGTGTGTGGGCACGTGTGCGCGCACACACACATAAAGAAGGTAATGGGAATGGACACAGCACTCTCTCCTGCTTTCAAAGACCAATGTCTGTCAGAGATATGATTCAGGATTTTTCAGAATTGTCCAGCATTAGCCAGTAATAAATGCTGGGATATAATTCTGAAATCATCAGTACTGATGATTGTTTGGCAGTACTGTGCCAAACAATCCCAGATGCAGTCTTAAGATGTTCGCCTAGGAACACTTTGTTTTGTGGCATAAGCATTCTGAGTACAGTCCAAGAAACAGTGATTACCTTTAAAGATCTACTGGGGTTTGGCTACCTTTGAGTTAGTTTATGTAGGAGAAGGAGTGACAGAACATGGAGGTGGAGTTAAAAGAGGGATCAGCCTAGAATCCCTACATATCCACAAGCGAACCAACCTCCCTTAAATTCTGTTGACCCTTACCTAACTCCAAGATAGCTATTGATTAAGAACATTCCTATGCATAGGTATGATTAGAAATAAATGAGTTCAATTGGACCTTCACATGTGGACTTGGTCTTTCATGCCTGACAACTTACTTCATTTTCTTTACTCAAGGCATGCCTGCAGAATTGCTGATAATTTCTATTCCTTTGGAGGTGTGAGGAGAGAGAACATGAAGGAGAGTATCTTATGGAAAGTCTTCTCATATGGAATGGCTTCCCAGATGATAAAAGAACCATGTTCTCACACTCAGCAAGCTGTAGAAAATATGGCTTTGAAGGGCTGAATTGAGAGTGGACAGAGACAATGGAATATGTGATGGTTTTCTGATTGTGGTTAACAGGAGCAGTTAATATAGTAGATGTTTTCTGCTATAATCCCTAAAAATAGGTCTTTTTACATATGTCTAGTAATCTTGTTTATATTTTAACAACTGTAAAGGCCTGCTATCTTTAGCTTGATTTAATTCATTTGAGGGTAAAGCAGGCACCAAGCCTACCTCAAATTTCAACTAAAAATCCATTCTATTTTTTAAAAACACCTACTAAATCTGTATATCCAGTGAAACTATACTACACTATACTATGATGCAGTGGTGAAATCCAAATTTTTTTACTACCAGTTCTGTGAGTGTAGCTTGGTGGGCATGGCTTGGTGGGTATGGCAGGGGAAGGATGCTGCAAAATCCCCATGCCCTCCCCACTCCTGGGGGAAGGATATTGCAAAATCTCCATTCCCACCCCACTCTGGGGCCATCCAGAGGTGGTATTTGTCGGTTCGCCAAACTACTCAAAATTTCTGCTACCAGTTCTTCGAACTGCTCAAAATTTCTTCTACCGGTTCTCCAGAACCTGTCAGAACCTGCTGGATTTCACCCCTGCTATGATGTTGATCTATTTGGAACAGAACAGACTGGTTAATACATTAGGAATTAGAATAGGGGTGGACAACAATGGCCCCTTTACGATCTGTGGACTTCAACTCCCAGAATTCCTGAGCCAGCCAGAATTTCTGAACCAGCCAGAATTCTTGAGCTCAAATGCTTGTCAGAAGGTTGCAAAAGATGATGATATGACCTTAGGACACAGCAGCCGTCAGAAATATGAACCAATTGCCAAGCATCTGAATTCTCATTACATGTTCATGTTACAAAAGTAACTGTGAAAAACAGTTATAAAACACATTTTTCAGTGCCGTTATAACTTTGAACAGTCACTAAATGACTGTTGTTAAAACAAGTATCACCTGTAAATGGGGTTGATCAATTGATCTTATATTATTATATGTTTACCAAGCAGTAAATCCTACCATTTCAATGGAGCTTACACCTAACAGGATTATAGTTTAAACCTAGTATAACTTTGCATAAAGGAGGGAAAAAAATCAAAATTTTTGCAGTTTGGTGTTCTTATGTCTAGTAGAGATCAAAAAAATATCATCGTTCCAAAGATTGTAATTTCATCCCAGTAACTTGTTTGTTTGTTTGTTTGTTTTATTAGTTTGATTTATATGCCGCCCTTCTCCGAAGACTCAGGGCGGCTTACAATGCATTAAGCAATAGCCTTCATACTTTTGTATACATCTGTTTAGTAGGGCTTTCGCCCCCCCCCCCAAGCAGTGTTCTTTTTATACAGTCAGCTTATCAAGCACACATAGTAACATCAAACACATATATGAACATAAGAATTTATCCTATAGTAAGTCAGATTCTTGGTCAGTCTACCACACACAATATCAACACTGGTTGTGGATTCGTAAGATTTCAGTTAGGAGACCTTCTCAGTCCTACTTGGAGATGTTAATATATGAGGTGTAGATCTACTACAGCAAAGCTCTACTACTGCTATTTTCTACTATTCTTTTCATAATAGGATTCCACCATGCAAAAGTAAAGAAATATCTTTCCTCAGTTGGCCGTTAGATCTAATGTACTGGTATGTACATTGATGCTTAGTGGATTTTTTTAAGTGACTAAGGTCAGATTAACATTGCTAGGTATTGTACAAGCAAGAACGTGACTGCTCTTGTCCTTCAAAATAAAGAAAACACGGTAGTTTTCAAGGCACCTTGTAAACTTGAATTACGTTATTTAAATTTACTCACAACGAATCTTATTTTCACATTTGTGAAACTGTATGAAGAGGCAGGTTGTAACATGCAAGGTGAAGCCCTAGTAGTACTTCGGTTTGAGACACAAAAACTAGAAGAGTGAAAACTAGAAACAACTACAAGGTGGTGATATCATTCAGCGTGAGATTTCTCTTGGATATTTTTTTTTAAATTATTTATCTCACCCCAGATCGGTTTCTCAGTCATTAAGATATTCATAAATAAAGGGTGCCCAAAATTTTGGATCACTTTTGGATATAATCCATAGGTTCTTCATAGATAATTTTGCATCATCTTTGGTCCAATTTCTTCAGAAGGATTTGTTCTAATTCTGTGAATGGTATATGCCTTTACTTTTTACTTCACATTTACTTTTTATATATATCAAGTAAAATGGCATTGCACCATCTTATACTTTTCTATAAACATTTTAGATTTTTAAAAAGTCAATATAATGATATAGATGTGCCAGTTTCTAATTGCATGAATTTCTCTTCGTTCTTATATATCAGCGTTCTGCCCATTCCAATGTATGATGTGATCTTTTTTTTAACTTGCTTACTTACTTACTTCCCTATGTAGCCATGTGTTGTGTGGTGTGTGAGTATGTGTGTGTGTGTGTGAGAGAGAGAGAGTGTATATGTGTGTGGAAATATGTGTTTGCCTTTGTGCAGTTCACTGTGTGCTTTTTCTTTGATAGAGCAGGTGTCTATCTTTTCCTCTCCATCTGGTTGAAAGAGAGTTATTCAAATGAGAACTTAAAAGGCAGAGAGAGAATGTCCCTTTCCTTTTGTGTGTGTGTGTGTGTGTGTGTGTGTGTGTGTGTGTGTGTGTGTGTGTGTGTGTGTATTAACAAGGGAAAGGATGGTTTAACCAGACCTATAAAGCACTATTGAATTGGTGACTTGTGCTTCCATTATGGGCATATTACAAACCTGGAATTACCATCGTCGAGTTAAAATGTGCATAGTAGACTTTTATGGCTATTACATGGAAAGTGCGTTTAATTCTCACTTCTAACTTCCAAGTCACATTAGCCAGGTGCAATGTGAAAAATGGAGAATTCACAGGCACAATGAGGAGCTGTCAGACTTCACACCAGGCAATAAATATCGACTGCCCAAAAACTGCATTTGATAATAGTAGAAGCTTCGGAAATTCAACGCAGTTAGATAAATTGCTTCACTAAGAAAGAAATCATATAAATGCCTACTGCAGAACAGAGCTATTAGGCCTATATATAATGCAATCATGGGGTTTAAATCTTAGGTCTTTTCTTTCCTTCCTTTCAAATCAATTCTTCTCTTCTTTGTGAAAGTTGGGGACATTTATTTCACGTTTACAGAACATTTCTCTCTGCCTCAGAATAACTGATTCTCACCAGATACATCAGTACATAATAACATACTTTGGTGTATCATGCTAATTAATTAAGAGTTACTACCACTATTTCTACATTCCCTGTCTTGTATTCCAATTGGAATCCTTACTGTTTCTATATATTTCCTTTAAAATGTTTGGGGTGAAAATTTGGATTTAGAGAAGCATAGAGTGACCAAGAGAATAAAAGATTTCATGTTAAATAATTAGGATGTACAATGCAGTATATTACGTCCCTCACAACAGTCCTATTCCAGTCAATACAGTCCTAATCCATCTGCTCTTGACAGGGCCCAAGTCTTCAGACAAATGTTAATGGGTAACACTTTACACTTGGTAAAGTCATAATTTGCCTATGGTTTTTGGAATAAGACATAATAGTTAGAAAACTATAGTGCACACACAACATATTGACACAAAACAAAATAAACCATATTATGACTTTGTATCGTATGTAACTCTAGCTCAGGGTTGAAATCCAGGAGGTTCTGGCTGGTTCTGGAGAACCAGTAGTGGTAATTTTCAGTAGTTCAGAGAACCAGCAAATACCACCTCTGACTGGCCACAGAGAAGGGTAGGAATGGAGATTTCCCAATATCCTTCACCCAGGAGTGGGAAGGGAATGGGGATTTTGCAGTATCCTTCCCCTGCCATGCCCACCAAGCCACGCCCACCAAGCCACACCCACAGAACCGATAGTAAAAATTTTGGATTTCACCACTGCTCTAGTTGATTTTGGGGTACCTAAAAACATGTAAATGAATAGCACTGAATTTAATTCAAGACACACATGCAAATTTGGTTTTGATAGCTGTTTCCAATAGTATAGTAGAAAAATTCATGGAGGTAAAAAGAGATGTACTCCTTCAATTAAATGGCTTATAGCACAATAATTTTTTTCCTGGAATGCAGCAGGCTAACAAGTTACTATTCTACATTTTGAATCCATAGTTTCTTATTAACTCCTGCTACCTATATCTTCTAAAACAATCATATGTTGTCTCCATAATACATGTAATATAAGCATACAATATTGAATTATTCTATAATCTGCCAATATTTAATATAATAATTTCACTGAATTCATACTGTTCTACTAATATTTTGATATATTTTTATTTTTAAATATTGAAAGAAGAGGATGCAAATTAAAAAAAACAAACTTAACCATGTTTTTTCATTCAATTTTATTAAAACAGAAAGAAAGAAAGGTTATTTTAAAAATGTTTTTTTCATTTGATTTTATTAAAACAGAAAGAAAGAAAAACCCACCATAACCATTAGAGCTGTAAAACATATGAAAGTGCATTCTGAAATAATAGCCCTGATTAATATCAATAGCTATCACTTATTCATCAAACAACCTTTAGTTAAGCTCCAGATCAAACCAATTGAGATTCGTTGCTTCATATATCAGATGTACTTTATATTGGCACATTAAACACCTCAAGCTATTTATTTCTGCTAGGGCTACAAAAGAGAAGTAATTTATTATCAGAACAAGCAATTTCCAGAAATCTTTGCTTCCACCATTCTTGCAAAAAAAAAGAATGTACTGTACAGTTACTCATACAGCTCTTTTGTAAGCTCAATCAGTAGAACTATGCAGAAGACTATTCGTAAGCCTACTCCAGAATAGATGCCAAGGAACTCTTGATACCTTATAGATGTACCGGAGTAGCAATGAGCTCCAGAATCCCCACTAAACACACTTCGGAATTCTGGGAATTGTTATTCAAACATATTTTGGAAAATCTTCATCTTATGGAAGGCTGTTGTATTGTATGATTTTAAGCAAACTGATAATAGCTGAGGAACAAGATAGGAATATTTCCTATTGGATAATCTTGGAAATATTATTGATCTGCAAACTGTTCTAATGCTATACATCATATTGGGCATATGTCTACAATGACCATTTTTTGGGGGAAAAAATAAAAGTTAAACCTGGAAAGGAGGCAAATCTGAGAGAGGTTCATAAGGCTATAAAAAAACTCTATTGTTTATGTTTATAATTTTGCTTTACAGAGAAAAATTCAAAAGCGAACCGAAAAATTCAAAAGCGAACCGAAGAAAATAAATAATTAAAAGAACTATGAAGGATGAAGGACCTATCTTTGCATATGACCCACTAGGGTCTGGTGCCTAGATGGACGTTTAGAATTCTTTAGGATGCCATTAGGATTCTTATTTTCTCCCATAATTTTCCAGTGGCAAGGCAGCTAATATCCCAGAATGTGATACGTCAAAAGTTTGACTTCATCAGTACACACTCAAGCGCAGAACCTCAGAAATTAGACCCAAACTTCAGAAATCCCTGAAACTCCCTGAAAAATTCCCTATAGCAATTTCCAAAAAGCTGGGTAACTCATTTTTTTCCTTTACCACCCCATTTTCTCCCCTTCTCCTCCCCAATAAGTGGTCCTCATTCATCTGAGAGGCTGATCCAGGCAGCCTTGCTGTTTCCATGGCAACATTGCCATGGAAACTGCAGAGTCCATTCTCTCCTCCCCCTTCTCACCAGCCTTTCTTCGCAATTCCAGCAGTCTCTCCTTCCATAAATCCATTAGGGGAACTTCAAAAGGCCTTTAAAAAGCATGGAGGGGTGAATATATATCCCGTGAGAAAGCACAGGAAAACTATCAGCTTGATGGGCTGCTTCCTCCCGGACCCCATCCCATCCCCAAATCTTATTTTGTAGCTATTGGAAGCTAATGTAGCTGTTTCCTTCAAAACCTGTTCCTTATTATCATTTTACCAAGTTGTCTTCCTTTCTCATACATCTTATTTTGGCTTCCCTCTCCACATTCCCTTCATCTTCTTATACCCTCTGCCCACATATTACCTGGGCTGCACCTGGCAACTTTTCCTTACAACACATCTCCACCTCTTGGGACTGATTTTGTGAACAACAATGGCCTATATATATTTACTATCTGTCACTGCTTCTGGGACCTGGGTATAGTTCAGCTCCTTTGTTCACCCGCACACAACCAATCTGTGTTCTTTTAGCCAGGCGCATGAATCTACCTCAACTCTACCTCAGTGTGCAGAATCACAAGGATACCCATTTTTCCCTCAGGTACACCATTATGCACCCACAGACATTTTGAACACCCAGATCGGCACAAACTTCTGCCATGTGCATTGTACTCTCACACATGCCTGAACGCCCACCTGTGCAATCCATCCCATAGTCCCACAGCAATTATCTAGGAATCTTAGTGCCTGAAGCACAAATATAATCAGACGTACACATACACACACGTACATTCACACACATGTATACACACAGAGAGAGGATCTATGCATATGCATAATCAACCCTTTTCAAATGGAGACCCAGGAAACAGGATTCAATAGATGAAACAATCTATTATCAAGCAATACCCATGAATGGTTCCTTTCATTTGCATGTTTCAAATTCGTCTCTAGCACCCATTTTCTGCAGGATAGTTGCAAAGTGGGGGGAATGAGGAGACAGGAATAAAAGGGTAGTGCTGTGGTTTAATTTGTGCTGGCTTTGCCAGCCTGTGAAATATAAGAGCAGCTTATATCATCATTCAGCATATTTGCGAGAAAGAGTGAGTGTGACTATGCGTAAGGAAGGTTTGTACAGTAATCAGGAATTCTCATGTGTGAAAAGGACGGGCATCGATCTTTTGAAATGCCTCACACTCTCAAATATATCTAGAAAGACACACACGCACACACACACATATATACAAAGTAACACATTCACAACCTGTCACACACACAAGCTGCCACGGATACAAAGCAGCAGGAAGTGTAATGCACAGTTTATGATTTGATATGCATACCCACACAAAGGAACTGGCACATGCCCAGAACTGCAGCAATACAACATACTCCCTTACACAGACACACACACAGGCACACAAAGCCCCTTATAAAAGCCCAAACAGCAACAACAACAAAAAAAAACCCCTCTCACACATTTGCATATCTAATGATTAATACTTGATCTACCTAGATCAGCAGCACTAAAAAACAGAGAACAAACATACACAATCACGCTTGATTGAGAATTAAATATGAACAAGTGGATAGCAAAACATTAATTTCACAATCAGCCCCCTCTCAAATCCCTACATATTGACACAATCTTATGCAAAGCTAACATCCCCAAGAATGACGACTGTCCCATCACACACATTAGATCAGGAATCCCATCCTATTATACCATCCCAACAGCACTGTCACAGCTCTGATTCAAATACCCCCACAACTGACTTTGCCTTAAACACCAAACCGGGGTGCAGTTGCATCAGAATGGGTACTGAAAGCAACAGTCAGCTCGTTTTTAGCATAGACTAAATAATTCCTCTTCCTCTTCCCAAACTCTCTTCTTTAAAAAGAAGGAGCGAGACAGCGCATTGTTCTGATTGTGTAAATACATTGCTAATCAGAAAGATAGTAAAGGCAGAAAACAGCATTTCGTGCCAAAGACACATAAGTGTGCCCAAATTCTGAGGGAAACACCTGCTTGTAACTTTGACACATGAAAGTATCCACTGTCAAATCTGAAGGCACTCTTGATATGTAACACCATCCCACCAATACCTCTATAGCTAACTTTCTGGAGTCTCCTTCCCTTAGACTGTTCTGACACACCCAGAACACCCAACCCTGGTTATCAAATACATTATTGCCTCTTAGTAGGGAAATAGCAATCAAAGCCTTACCTTGATCTGATAAAAAAGAATCCCATGCAAAATACTTCCCCCGTGGTGTAAGGTTTTTTTTTTCCTCTGCAGCCCCTGAGTGCTGTTTGATTCAAGGGGAAGCACCAGAAATGTTAGATGTTCCTCTCCACCTTCAAGAAGGAAGCATTTACTTTAATGAGGGAGGGGAAGATACCCCACTTTCAAAGTCGGTGCTTTCTATTAAAAAAACGAAATTTCACTCTGGAAAGGAAATGCAAGGGATGAATTAAAGAAGATGCCCGAGGAATTCCATTGGACGGCTGGCAGGCAAGCGAGGTGTTTTGATTGGTGAAGGAAATGCGCTCGACGGGAACTGCAGCCCCTCACTCAAACCTGCGTGCCTTCCTCTGAACTGTTTTCAAGTCCCAAAGGAGTGGAGAGGGTGAGTGGGAAGAGCATTCATTAACAAAACGGGTGAACATCCAGCAGAAGATGGGGCAAAGAAAGAGAGATGTAAAAGCCTAGGATTGGACAGGGATAGCTGTCAGTCAAAAAAGACCCAATATATCCACGTTTCAGCTCATCCACCCCTCACTCCCCCACCTCCCTTGTCTCTACTCTGGGAAAGGATAGGAAAAAGAAAAGTTTGCTGTGTGTATCTACAAGATATCCAGGAAATCCTGAAGTTTTGGTTAACATACCTGGCTGCTTGGACTTCTCTCGAAATAGTCCTAACCCTTGAAAATGCTGATTTTCCCATATGAATATGGATGATCTGATGAATGGTTCCCCTGTATTCTTGTATACAGAAAAAAACAGCTCTTGCATTTGAGAAAAAGAGTGGAGTAGTTTGCATCTGCATATATGTTCTGGGGTCTTTTTTTTTAAGCTACTCTTTTACAAAAACACACAAAAGCATGATTTAGCGTTTCTTGTAGATTTCCATATGCACAAATTTTCTTTTGCTCCAAAATTTGAAAAAGCAAGGGTGTTGCACCCATAATGGTTGTTACTGACCAACTGGCACCTATTTTAATGTAATTTTGATACCGGCAAAGTTTTTTTTTTCTTCTGTAATTTTCCCAGACTTTTAAAGTAGATGGTGTTTTATTTCCTCTGCTGATTGATTTTATGCTGTTTTGTATTTGTTTCTGCCAATCTTTTTTTGGGCTGCTGTCTTAGATTGCATTTTTTTTTCATATTTTGGGAGGGTTTTGCTGCCATTTTAAGCTTTCTTGAAAAGCAAATAATAAATCCCTAAAATTCATAAATTAGACCACCCCAAATGTGCTATAAATAATTCAAAAGAGCAGGGTTTTGCTGTGACTGATGGAGTTGGGGAATCAAAAATTGTAGGTTCAATGTAATGAAAAAGGATTGAAAGAAATGGTAAAGCTATGAACAGCTCCATAAGTAAAGATGGAGTGTGTGCACTGAAAGTGGAAAGAGATGAGAACCTGAGGAAACTATATATTAAAATAGCAAAAGGGCATCTTCATTTTGCAGTGACTTACTGTTTTATATAGCTTCATATTTAACGATATGAATCCATTCTATTTTTTAAAATGAATTTACATGCTACCTTTTTACAATGCACCCAAAGTCATAGTTAAAAATAACTATCTGCCATACGGAATAGAATCTATATGTCTTCTTAATTTTCACTGATACAGTTTATAAGAACAACATTGACTAATGGCTTATTAATCATCCAAAGAAAAAAGAGTCATCAATTGCAAGAATAAATAAACTTCAGCATAAGTAGAGTTAATAAGGTTGTCGTTAAAATTTAATAAGAGCTGAGAATAGGCAGGTTTCTGGGGAGCAGCCACTGCATAATATTGGTGCCACAGCCGAGAAGGCTGCCTCCAAGGTGCTTTTCAAAAGGTAATTGGATTTCTTTGAAAACATTTCACTTCTCATCCAAGAAGCTTTTTCAGTTCTGTTCATTTCAGGATGGAAATTCCCAGATGGAAATTGAGGTCTACCAGTCATAAAAGGACCATGGTTCCCCACCCCTAAACTACAGAATCTGGAAGGAAGAGGAATGATGAAAATTGGAAGATTATATTGCATAAATGTTAGAAAAGTAAGGAGATGACTGCTGATAGAAACCATTTTAAAAGACACAAGAGCCAGTGGCAACTGGTCCTAGCAAATCCAGTGGTGGAGCCTCACTGCATCACCAGTTATTTCACTAGATTGTATTTGTAGAAGAAATTTCTCAATATCTGACAAAACCATGGGAGAAGAATAGACAGTATGAAATCTGTGCTATCTTGCACATATAGCAATAGCTTTTAGACTTATATACTGCTTCATAGTGCTTTACAGCCCTCTCTAAGTGATTTACAGAGTCATCCTATTGCTCCAGCAACCTGGTCCTCATTTTACCAACCTCAAAAGGATGGAAGGCAGAGTCAACCTTGAGCCACTTAGAATTGAACTGCTGGAGTGAGCAGTGAGTTAGCCTGCAGTACTGCATTCTAACCACTAAACCACCACAGTTCTACTTTTTGGGGTGAGGACAGCTATTTTGTAACCTCTGAAGAGACTATGGAGATTCTCAGTCATCCAGATCATGGTTGTCCTAAAGGTGCTTTTTTCAAGAGGCAACTGGACTTTCTGGTTTTTCTTTGAAGACGTTTTGCTTTTCATCCAAGAAGCTTCTTCAGCTCTGACTGGATGGTGGGGAATGGAAGGATTTATACTCCTTGCAGACAGCTGGTCATTTGAATTCTTTTAGCAGGTCGTTAAGGTCACCTGGAGAAGAAGGCTCCACACCAATTTGCACCACTCAGATGACCCTGATGACACAGATAAACCTCCAGTGACCTTAACATTCTTCTAAAAGAATGCAAATGACCAACTGTTTGCAAAGAATATAAATCCATCCAATCAGAGCTGAAGAAGCTTCTTGGATGAGAAGCAAAACGCCTTCAAAAAAAATCCAGAAAGTCCAGTTGCCTCTTGAAAAAGCACTTTTGGGACTCTGTAGGGTCATGCCTACAAGGGACTTCAGCAGTGTTGCAAATTGGATCTGCTCCCCTGGGATCCTACGGCATCACTGCCCTTGTGCACCTGAACCAATTTACTCCTAGCTCAGTTGCAAATCAACAGAAATCTGCCATGCAATGCTATAATTCTATGAAGCTTGGAGGAATGTACAATCCCTGTTCTGTGCCCATATCAGTATTTCACAGGGAGGTGGTGGTGTTCTGATCAGGGAGATTTATTGTTTGATATTTTTTTTATTGCAGGGGTTGTATCTCAGTTCACTTGTCAACAAAGAGGCTGGACTTTACTATCCTTTAGCTTTTAGTCCCAGGGAAGCTGTCAGCTTCAGTTGAGTAACACCTTGGTCTAGAAGGGATGAAGCAAAGTCATGGACTCATTTCTCGTCTCACCAATGTAAAGTGAGATTCTTTTTCCCCTTACCATTGTGGTCATCCTGGTAGAAGGCAAGGGCTGTAGATGAGGACTTTTAATTTCTCAGGCATATTTTAGAAAATAATCTCTGCCAAGTATGAGTCTTCCAGGAAATTCTTCACTTGTCTTGCTGGCAACTTTCAGAAAGAAGAGTCAACTAATAGTTTAGTTTAGTTTAGTTTAGTTTATTGTCATTGCACCTAAATGTCATCTTCAGTGTACATTATAATTATAAAAATAAAACACAAACACGCATCCTTCACATTCTATACCCGTGATGGTGAACCTATGGCACCACCTGGGGCACGCGGAGCCATATCAGTGGGCACACGAAGTCAGCTCCGGCGTACATCCATGCACCCGCCAGCTGATTTTCGGGCCTTTTGGGCCCACCGGAAGTCAGGAAAAAGGCTGTTTCCGGCCTCCAGAGGACCTCTGGGGGAGTGGGGAAGGCCATTTTTGCCCTCCCTAGCCTCCTAGAAAGACTCTGGAGCCTGGGGAGAGCGAAAAACGGGCCTACCTTGCCATTGCATGCCAAAAGTGGGGGGAGAGCAGGGAGGTTGCACATGTATGCGCGGGGGGCGAGGCACATAGAATTATGGGTGTGGGCACGCACGCGAGTGACCCCCCCACCCCCCACTTTTGGCACGCGATGGCAAAAAGGTTAGACTGATCTATACAATTGAATTGAAAACCCGATATTGCATTAATATTGCACTATACAATATAATTCAGTATAGTTACTGCCCTGGGACAGAAGCTGTTTTTCAGCCTATTTGTCCTTATTTTTATTATCCTGTATGTCTGCCAGATGGTAATAGTTCAAAAAAAGGGTGCCCAGGATGAGATGGATCTTTAAGAATGTTTTGAACTTTCTTAAGGTAGTGGGAGCCATAAAGCTCTTCCAAAGAGGAGAGAGGGCAACCAATGATCCTCTGGGCAATGATGTTAATTCTCTGGAGTGCTATCCTATCTGCCACTGTGCAATTGGCAAACCATACACAGGTGCAGTAAGTTAAAATACTCTCTATGGTGCAGCGGTAGAAGGCCACCAGCAGTTTTTCATTCAGTTGTTGTTTCCTGAGAAATCTCAGGTGGTATAATCTCTGCTGGGCCCTTTTGACCAGTGCTGCAGTGTGAGTGCCCCAGGTCAGATCCTCTTTTATGAAAACACCCAGAAACTTAAAACTGGCCACTTGCTCCACTCGGTCTCCATTGATAAGCAAGGGCTGGATGTCTGATCTATTCCTTTTATAGTCCACTATAAGATCCTTTTGTCTTATTGGTGTTAAGGACCAAGTTATTGCCTCCACACCATGAAAGCAACCGGTCCACCTCATCTCGATAGGCAGATTTATCATCCCCCACCCCCCAGAAATGAGTTCCACCACTGTTGTATCATCTACAAATTTAGTAACTGTATTACTATCATGATATGTGCAGTCATGCACATAAAGAGTAAGGGACTCAACACACCTGTGGTGTACCAGTGTTAAGAATAAGGGCTGAAGAGATATGATTACCTAATCTGACCCTCTGAGAGCGGCCAGACTGGAAATCCATAATCCAAAGGCAGACTGAATAATAATAGGAAAGCTTAGTACTACCAAAGTGGTAGTAACAGGAATGATGGAGAAAGTAATGACATAGTTTGGGAACTGTTTTGACCTAGGTCCAAGCAGCTATTACCAGACACAATCAGTCCAAAACAAACGTATTTTATTAGAATAGCTGAGAATTACTTCATTCTCAGCCTAGTCCAAATTAATTCCAAAACAAATTCTTCATAAACAGCCCTTCGGCCTTATCACCAACCTTTGTCTTCTTTGGCACCCTGCCAAAGGCTTTTCTTGGCAAAAGTTCAGAAGCAAGAGATGCTGTCTAGAAACAAAGGTAGCAACGTTGCTTTCCTACAAAGATCCCAAGAGCCGTTGCTACTCTTTTAAGCCTTCTGTGAGGGGCCAATCATCTCCTGGCCTTACTTCCGAGTCGTCCTTTTGTCCTTTTTGCTTTAGCTGCTCTTGCCTTCTGGTAGCTCTTGGCATGTGTGCACTAGGAACAGGATCCTCCTGTTCCTCTGCCTCTCTGCTATCCACCTCTGGAGGCTCTGGAATCTGTGCATCACTCCTAGATGGTCCTGTCCCATCTCCAACACAGAGTCCTCGTCTGGGTCTTCCCTGACTCCAGGACTGGTTTATTGTCCTCCCCAGTCTCCTCGTTGTCTGACTCCACTGCCAGCTCAGCAGGCTGCTGATGGACCACAACAGGAATGTAACTGAATACTTATTTTAGATTTTTTAAAGATGATTTTAATTCCTTGGTAGGGGAATATGAGGGAGATCCTAAACAAACAGGCTAAAAGCTCAGTTGCAAACAGTTTTAAATGGTGTGCAAAGTTGTATTCATCTGGTTTAGTTCCAAGCTGGGAGAAACACACTGGAAACATGGAGTCTGATCGGAAAGATGGTTTATTGATAAAGCAGAACCACATGGGATTCTGGGCAACTTATCACATGGAATTGAGAGTACGGGGGTGGGTTATACCTTCTCTTGGGCTTTGCACTTGAGCTTCCTATTCTTGTGCAAGAACATGTATTCTATTGGCTGTTGTCAAACTCACATGAGGCCATGTAGGGGTTATGTAGGGGTCAGAGCTGGCTCTATAGGCAAGGTACAAATCCTAGGTATTTGTCTGACCTAAGTTTGATTGAAGTTTGGACTGCTTTGAGGGTGATGTGATGAGAAGGGGCTTGTTTTCTGAAAGAGTGTTGGGCAATTCCTATTGTGGCTTAATGGGTTTCGTTCTGTTTTGGCTCTTAGGTGAGGGTATTTGTTTATCAATAGAGCTATCTAGACAGTTGTCTTTTTCTTTGTTTTTTTTAAATTTTATTTATTTATAAAACAACACAATATGATAAATACAAAACACAAAAGATATATTCCCTTTTTACAACAGTTTCGTAACAGTAATCTTCTATTGTTTACATTTCTCCCTAATTCTCCTTATAATATATATATATCCTTCCTGTACCATTATTCCTTAGTACTCTATAACTTCCTTCGCACATAATATTAATTTTATATATTATCCTACAAACACTTTCCATTTGAATTTTTTTTCCCTATCATTTTTGTCCACTATTCCTAATGTCCAGCCAGTTGTACCATTTGTTCCATACTGCATATAATTCTGTATTTTCCTTTTCTTTAATTTCCTTTAGATACTTGTCTTTTTCAATAAGCTCTTTATCTCTTAAGTGCTGACATCTGCTGCTATTAAAGAAAGAGGGGGTTGCTTTCTGCCTCTAAAAAACATGTTTCTCCATTTTTCGCTTTGGGAAATAAAATAATCTGCCTTTTAAAATATTCCTCAAAAATATTTCATTCTTCTAGGAGAGGGTGAGTCGCTTCCCACAATGGGAAACATAATGATAGTCAACAAAGAATCCAAAGAACCAATACCATCTTCACTATTTTTTTTAAGACACATAAAAGACACATGCAAAATTGACCATATCTCCAAGAAAGGGTATATATATATATGGCCCTAGAACAGTGATGGCTAACCTTTTCCGGACTGAGTGCTCATAGCGCCTGCGCTTGCCACGAATGCCCGTGAATGTCCGTGGACATGCCCAAACCCCCAAAATGCAATGCGTGCACAGTCCCTGTGTGTGTGCCACACACATGTGCCCTGTATCCCCGTGCCTGCACGCGACCCCCCCGCATGCACAACACCCACAAACATGCATGCGCAACCCCCAAATGTGCCCCATCCCCCACACATGCATGCATGACCCCCGCACATGCCCCCACCCCCTGCACATGCAGGGCAGAGACCTGGTGACCAGCTGGCTGGTGGGAGGCAAATGCATGCATGGTGGAGCTGAACTGGGGTGACAGAGCCCACTGCATGCCACCTATGCCACGCGTTCCATAGATTCACCATCACGAGCCTAGAACAACAGAGAGGGTATCAGGAAAATCAAAATCAAAATCACTTATACGGGGAAAGTAAAGCAAGGACAATCAGAGAACTAGAAACAGATCTTAGTAAGGAGGCATGAAGGAATGAGGAAGGTTTAGCCTTGAGAAGAGAATAAGCAGAGGAGATGCGACATTGTTTGATTGAGCATGATACAGAATAATGATTTTCAATTACATTTCAATTACATTGATTCTGATTCAGCTTTAGTGGGAAAGACTTCATATCAGTCACGGCAGTTTTGACATATGAACCAGTTACCTAGAGAAGAAGAACTGCCAGTAATGGGAAGACTCCACCTGTTGCATTTCAATGGATCTGGCAATTATTGTAACCACAGTGCATTTCTGGGGAGGGAGAGAAATATTGGCACCTGTAGTCTGAGAAAGGATCAGGATGTATGGCCCGTGTATCTCCCTTGCCAGGTAAATGATCAGGAAGCCACAGAATGTGTCTCTCTGCCAATTTTCAGAACTCTGCCAGAAATAACACTGCTTTCCTCGACTATTATCTCTGCTTTTTAAAACAGTCCCCAAGGAAAAAAGAGATGATTGGACAACTAATTATTGTTCCCAGTAGAATTTCTGGCAGTTGTAAATTTCATATAGTACAAATTTATCAGCACATAAGCAATTACCTTGATTGAGTTAGGACCTGAATTAGCCAGCAGCCTGGTGCTATAATTGCTTCGGTAGTTGCGTGAATTGCATTACAGGAGTCTCATATCAAGCTGCAAAACGCAAATGCAATCCTCATAACTCTTGCCAAGAAGAACCAGACACGATCCTCAGTTATCGCTCTTCTTCTAGAAAGAGTTGAAGGGCCATCCAGGTTGGGGGTGTATCTGATGCAGCACTGGTCTGAAACGGTCATAGAGCTGAATTTCCCAGCCTTGGCAGCTTTAAGATGTATGGACTTCTACTCCCAGAATTCCCCAGCCAGATGCTCTTCTGCACCAGAAATGAAATCAGAACAAGGAGGAAGGATCATTCCAACACAGGTATTCAAAATTGTCTTTGGCACATCAAACTAATAAAAGACATGGTGGCAGTCCTTGATTCCAAAATAAGATAAGATCATCTTTAATATCATTTTTTTTTCAAGTGGGACTCTGGCTCACATTAAAGATGAAATTCTGTTGCCTACTCTCAAAAATGTACACATACATAACCCACATAAAGATATGCTATAAACTGGTAGTGGGTTTCAAATCCTGTTGCTACCAGTTTGCTTGTGGGCGCACATGCACTCATGCACGCATGCAGCACTTCTGCGCATGCGCAGAGAATCCGGGCAGGTGGGTGGAGTCACTCGCCACCGCCGTTACCAGTTTGCCCGATCTGGGCCAAACTGGTAGCAACTCACCACTGCTATAAACATACATATGTGTATACCTACACACTAACATATAAATACATATAAATATTAATCACAGCTTCTACTCATTGCTTCTTGTCCTGGCCTCAGGCGTTGTGGAGAATAAATAAAAAGAAGGGGTATAAAACAAAAATCACTAATGTTCACCTACACACAGAGACATATACACATAAACACACAGACATCGACACAGTCCTTCATGCACATATGTAGGTTTGAGAGGTTGGAGGTAACTGCAGAGAAAAGATTATTGGGTGACTTTCCTTGAGAGAAGGGATGGGAACGTATTGTTTATGGAGGGCTACTGCATTATCTTGGAATTTGCTAGGATCCAGTAGAGAGCAAACAGAGTTGGAGCAGAATCAGTGGTGGATGAATCTGTTTCTGATACTCCTTTTCCTATCCAAACTACATTCTATTCCTGGGTTCTGCAGGCTGATGGGGGAAATGATGAATCCCTTTCGACTGAAAGCTAGTACAATTATATTTGATAAGCTTAACTTTCAAACTAGAATGAGCCTGCATGAATCCAGATGGAATGGTACAGACGAATTTTGAAAAAGAAAAACATGAAAGAGGGATTGTATGCTGTTAAATTATAATAACCAATAGATTAATTTATCATAGATTTTTACCTCTTGCCTTTTCTTCAGGAGTTCAGAGTAGTATAAGGTAGTCTTTGACTTACAATATTTTGTTTAGTGACCATTTGAAGTTACAATGGCACTGAAAAAAATAACCATTTTTCACACGACTATTGCAGCATCCCGGCGGTCATGTGATCTAAATATGGATGCTGGGTAACTGGCTCATATTTATGATGGTTGCAGTGTCCTGGGGTCACATGATCACCTTTTGTGACTTTCTGACACACAAAGTCAATGGGGAAGCCAGATTCACTTAACCATGGTGTTACTAATTTGGTGTAACCATGGTGTTACTAATTTGTTACTACAGTGATTCATTTAACAACTTTGGTGAGAAAGGTTGTAAAATGGGGTAAAACTCACAACAACTATCTTTGGGCTGGATTGTGGCCATAAGTTGATGACCTATATATACAAAATCTTGTCATATAGAAGGAGTCACAGGTTCAGAGTCTGCCTCTGGGTTTCTAAGCCTGAGGATGAAATACAACCTGGATCTCCAAGGTACTAGTCCACTGACTTAACCACTATATCATACAATATAGACTTAACCACTATATCTTACAGTATAGGCCCCCCGCCCCTCTGCCACCTCCCTCACCCACCCACCCCCGAGTTATTCTTACCTTTTATTTGGCCCCACCCCCAATCTATTGCTGCCTCCTGAGAACCAGCTGATGGCTAGAGGGAAAAAACCTATTTAAACTCTTGCCATGGGGCTTCAAAGGGCCGCCCTACAGCTGATCAGTGTTAAAAGAAAACGAGTAGACCAGTGCCTGAAAAAATACATGAGTAGATCAGTGCCTGCAAAAATAAACGGGTAGATCGGTACAGCTCTGCAAGCAGTTAAAAGCCTGGTAGACCAGTACCTCTGCTAAATCCTAAATAATTGTCACATGACCTTCAAGTCATGCCCACAAAATAAGCCACGCCCACAGAACCGGTAGTAAAAAATTTTAGAACCCACCCCTGACGTTAGGTATCTATCCAGTTGAGGTGCTGCAATCTACTCTGCCGCGCCTATCAGCTGGGCTAAAAACTGAGAAATAAAGGTAGGAATAAAACGGGGGCGGGCAGGAGGACCCATCTCCCAATCAAAGAGAACCGGTTCGGTGACATCACATGGTCACCGCTAGTGGCTCTGCCAAACAGGGCTGAACTGGGAGCAACTCACCACTGGTAGTCCTTGATTTATGACCAGAATTGGAATTAGAATTTCTGTATGCTAATAAAAGCAGTTAAGTGAGCTGCGGACAACTTATGACCTTTTCTTGCCATGATTATTAAGTGAATTGGTGCAGTTGTTAAGTGAATTGATTTTATTTGTTAGAAGCCAGCTGGGAAGGCATCAAATCGTGATCACATGACCTTGGGATGGTACAAATGTCATAAATGCACAGCAGTTGCAAAGCATCCAAATTTCGATCACACGGCTGTGGGGATACTGTGGCAGTTGTAAGTGTGAATATCGTAAGTCACTTTTGACAGTGCTGTTGTAACTTTGGTCACAAAATGAATGGTTGTAGGTCAAGGGCTACCTGTATTTGATGGTTTGGTGTGATGATTAAAGGACCTGGGGTAGAAACAGGAAATCATGAGTTCTAGTCCTGCTTTGGTCATGAAACTGGATGACCTAGTGTAAGTCACTCTCTCTGAGTCCCAGGAAGAGGGCTGTGGCAAATCACGTCTGAAGAATGTTGTTTGTTCAGGCTATCACTTGGAGTCAAGATGGACTTGAAAACCCACATTCATACACAAACCCGCACTTGACCCTTACTTTATTTAAAGCTTTGTTTCTCAACTTCAGCCACTCTAAGATGGATGGACTTCAATTCCCAAAATTCCCATTGAAGGCCATCCATTTTAAAGTGGCTGAAGTTGGAAAACAGTGATTGAAAGCTTCATAGAATCATAGAGATGGAAGGGAGATGGATGGTTAAGAAGTATGGAATATAGGTAAATAAAGGGACCTTCATTACAACCCCTTACCTAAGGCAATTTTAGAGTCTTTATGCAAAATTGAACAAATGGTTGTCCAATCTTTTCTTGAAACCTTCAGCAATGGAGCATCCACAACTCCAGGAGACAAGCTGTTTCATTGATCAATTGTTCTTACTGTCAGGACATTCTTCCTTAGTTCCAGGTTGAATCTCCCTCTGACAAGCTTCCACCCATTGCTTCTTGACCTGTCCTCAGGTGTTATAGAGAATAAATCAAAAGAAAGGGTATCAAAAACAAAAAACCCTACTTGCTAAAAACTCCACTAACATGGAATCAGTTGGTAGTAATAAATATGTCCTTAAGCAACTCAGAGACCCAACAATAACATAGAGAAACAGCATAGCTATATAGTATGCTTGCTGTCAAGTTATTAATGCTAGCACAATTGTTTGTCTTAATCGTTTGTTACAGCTGGCCCATTTCAATGTCAACATCATCCCCTCCCTTTTTCTATAATTATCCAGACTGGGTATCTCTTTACAAAATCTGGTGGACAAAATATCCTTTGTTCATGCAGCATCTATTCCTTTGAAATCCCAAATCCACTAGGATTTTGAAGGTTATCCATTCTTCCCCTATCAGCTATCTATCTCATAAAAGGGAGCCATGTGAAACTCCTGTATTTGGAAAGACAAAGTGGAAGTTTGCATTAGGTTGCAAATATCTTGGTGTAGGATTGTGCATCGGCAAAGTGGGTCACAGCACTGATGTGACAGGCCTCTGTTCTTTGTATGTTGGTTCTATGTCTGGAAATGCAGCAAACTTGACCGAGGCTCCCGTTGTTTGGACGATTCAATTTTCTAGTCACAGCTGAATTCAAGCAGCAACATCACCCTGGTGGCTTCTGAGCGTTTGTTAAAAATGAAGACTGTGCCACAGGGCTGTAGAGGAGAAGCTGTGTGCACTTGGCATCCCTGATATTTCAGAGGAAACTTGAGATGCAGAAAATCAGTCGCTTAAGAGTCTGGCCTCAGGAACAATACCAACTTGGTAGGTAAAAGGGCATCTGATGCTCCCAGAGGTGGCTTGGCTCCTTGCCTTAAGATGATGGGAGTCTGCTTCTCTTGCTAGACTAGATAAGGAGCTGTGTGTGGAGAATAGATGTATATGTGTGTGTGAGAAAGAGACAATTAGAGATCTATTAACAACCTTCTTAAGCTTTTTCTTGAAGAGCAGCCATACCCAGAGGCTTTGCATGAGGCTATCCCAGAGGGTCTCACTTACTTTGGCCATGTCATGAGGAGGAGTTAACTGGAGAAAGCAATTATCTTGGGGAGAGTTAGCAGTAAGAGGAAACTAGCCTGTCAAAGAACATAGTGGCTGGACACCAGCCAGAGCACAGAAAATTTCAAAAGAAGTGCAAGATTGGAAGATGTGGAAGTGCAAGATTGGAAGATGTGGAAAGACTTGGCCCACAAAATCACCAAGAATCAGACACGACTGAATGAATACCATCATCAATCAGAATAGTGCTGAATGAGATCTTGGAGATCTTCTAACAAAACCCACTGATCAAACAGGAGATCCTATACCATTCCAGACAAGTGGCTGTCTAGTCCCTTAACAGCCTTCAGTGATGGAGCTGCATTTACTCTAGTGCTGACAGAAGCACCCAGAACTTCTGAAGGCAATCTGTTCTACTGGTTGATTGTTCTCACTGTAAGGAAGCTTCTCCTTAATTTCAGGTTGCTTCTCTCCTTGATTAACTTCCATCCATTGTTTCTTGTTCTGCCCCCTGGTGCTTTGGAAAACCCCATTCCTAAATTTAGCCTAAATTTATCCGGCCTGGAGGGAGGGGGCTGGAACTTGGCAATTGGGCTCAATTAGCTGATATTGCTTAACGCCTTGTAAGCCGCCCTGAGTCTCTGGAGAAGCGCGGCATATAAATCTAATTTAAAAAAAAGTTGACCCCCTCTTCTTTGTGGCAGCCCCTCAAATACTGGAATACTGCTATCATGTCCCCCCCACCCAAAAGTCCTTCTTTTCTCTAGACTAGACACACCCAAATCCTACATCCATTCTTCATATCCATTCTACATTAGTATCCAAGCCTTTAATCATTTTAGTTGCTCTTCTCTGTGCTTTTTCCAAAATCGTCATCCTCCATCATCATCATCATCACCACCATCACCACCAACATCACCTCTGAGGGTCATAGAAGAGCAAAAACACTGATATCTGCATATTTATATATTAAACGCTCAGATTTAATTCTCTGAGACGCTAGAGGAGAAACAACTGCAGCCTAAGCACCTCTATTCTTCCCCTGCAGGTCTCCAAATGGGATTGTCTTTCAGCACTTTTCTCTTTCCCAAAGATTTCTGTTTTTGTTTTGTTTTTTTCTTTCAGCTCCTTTTTTGCTAGTCCTGGCCTTCAGCCATCTCTTCTAGACAGGAAAGGCCCAGAATCGCATTTCATGACATTCTTCCTGCATATAAACAGCCGCCCCCACCCAGAAACAGCCACATGGCGATGCCAGGCAAGGCATTCCTGCTTTACTGCTGCCTGTTCCCTCTACCCCTCCTCTTCAACCCCATTCCTAAGTTTATCCGGCCTGGAGGAAGGGGGCTGGGAATTGGCAATTGGGTTCAATTAGCTGATGTTTCCGAGTGTGAGGAATATCCGGTTGCCATGGGGACGGGGAGTGCCGCGGTAACCAACAGGGCCGCTTTTCTTGTTCACTACCTACTTCTCTCCACGCCATGCTGGCACAAAGAGCTACACAGGGACAGGAGTGGGAAGCAATGCCAGGGATGTTGTTGGGCATAGCTCTTTTTGCCTCTGCAGGGAATGCAAGCCCCTCCTCCCATTTCTTTTCATTGTGAGAAATTTCTGCACACAGCATCAGATCCTATAGCGAGAAGTAAAGTAGGCAGGTTTTAGCAGGAAGTTTCATTGAAAGGATAATTTTCTTGCCATCACTGACATGTGGGCGTTGGACACCTAGGTAACGCCTGCCCTGGATTTAGTGCCAGTTCTCTCTCTGCTTCCTCTCCTCCTCCTCCTCCTCTTCTTCATATTGGGGATTTTTCTGGAGAAGAATCAGCCCAGAGACCAGCTTTCTCCTTGGTGACTTCTTGAGTAGTCCAATCAATTGAAGAAAGTAACAAAACTGAAGACAAGGATAAATCCAATCCACTGGGGCTTAGAACCTTTTGAGGCAAGCCAGTTGACTCAGCTCAGTGTTTTGCCATTTAAAACTTTTCAGGTTTTCAGCCCAGAGACACTTCCCTGCATGCAGACAGATGTCGCAGGATACAGAAGCCACTCCTCTCCCTGTTAGCTTTAGCAAGAGACAGTTCACCTAGAACCGGTAATTTGATGACAATCCAAAAAATTTTGGACAAGTTAAGTTAAGTTTATTAAATTTATATACCGCCCTTCTCCTGGTGGACTCAGGGCAGTGCACAGCCAAGAATAAAAAACACTTCAATACAAAATTTAAAATTTGTAAAAGAATTAAACAATTTTTGGCCCAGAAAATTTAAAAAACCAATAGGCGATTAAAATTTAAAACCCAGACAATTTAAAAACTAAAAAGAGGTGGGGGGGGGGTGTTTTACGCCAGCCCAGCTTGACAAAATAGGAAAGTTTTTAGGGCCCGGCGAAAAGCCCGGAGATCTGGTATCATACGGATCTCAGGGGGCAAATCGTTCCAGAGGGCTGGTGCTGCCACAGAGAAAGCTCTCCCCCTGGGTGTCGCCAGCCGACATTGCCTGACTGACAGCAACCCAGTTGTTACTTTCCTAAACCACTCCACAGTCTTGAGATCCACTGAAAATGACTTGTGCCTTTCAGGGTTACTGAATCTAACCCTGGGAAGTTACACGACTTCCCAACAAGCACTGTCCTAATAAAAGAGAATAGTTGTAGCTCAGGGTTAAACTGTGGGGTCCTTGATGCTGTGGGCTTGCTTGGTTTCTTGCAGATGTTTCATTACCCAACCAGGTAACACTAGGTAGCACTGATGAAGTTTCCTAGTTGGGTAATGAAACACCTGTAGGAAAATAACCAAGCTCAGGGAGCACCAAGGAACCCACAAATATTGTCCTGAGAATCTTAGAAGTCCCAATCCTAACTCAACAAAATTGCATTTGGGGACAAAATGGTTCCCCAGAAGTGATCTAGTCTTGGGTGCCACTTCAGATCAACCAGAATAAAGCTGGAAGGGACTTTTGAGGTCTTCTAGTCCAACCCCATGCTCAAAAAGGAGACCCTATACCATTTCAGACAAGTGACTGTCCAGTCTCTTCTTAAAAACCTCTAGTGATGAAGCACCCACAACTTCTGATGACAAGCTGTTCTATTGGTTAATTGTTCTCATTGTTAGGAAGTTTCTCCCTAATTTCAGGTTGCTTCTCTCCTTGATTAGTTTCCATCCATTGATGGAAACTAATCCTCTGAGGCTTTGGAAAGTAAATTGACCCCCTCTTGTCTGAAGAGATTCTTATTCATTCAGGTTATCGTTGTCCCAAAGATGCTTTTTCAGGAGGCAACTGGACTTTCTTATTTTTTCTTTGAAGATGTTTCGCTTCTCATCCAAGAAGCTTCTTCAGCTCTGACAGGATAGTGTAAGGGTGAGAAGATAGTGTAGTAATCCTTCTGTTCCCCACTAAAAAACAAGAAAGTCCAATTGCCTCCTGAAGAAGTACCTTTGGTCTTCTTTGTGGCTACCTCTCAAATACTGGAATATTTCAGGAACTCTTTTCCATGGGCTCCATATTTGCCTCCTTTCTCCTGGGGTTCTTTACACAGTTTCAAACACTTTTGTGCTGGTGCTATTTCAGTTGCTAGGCCGTGTTTCATTTTTACTGTGCTTCATCTATACTTTAGCTTGCATATCCACCCTTCCCCTGCAGAAGAGAACAGTTATAATTTCATCCATTTCAGTGAAGTCAAGCTCTCATTCTCCTTAAAGAATTTACTCCAGCATTAAAACTCAGGAACCAGGAGAAGAGGTGAATCAAGACACACACACACACACACACACACACACACACACACACACACACACACACATACACATACACACACACACACACACACACACACACACACACACACACACACAATGGGGAACAAACACCCCACAAGTTCTGCGGAGTTCCCTTTAGCAAAAAAAATAAAATAAATAGCAAATGACTTATTTGGTGTAATTTGAGTTACACCAACCCCAAACTCTCAAACATGGCCAGTATAGTGGGGTCACAGATGTGCAGAGTTGTTCTGGAAGCTGTGGGGAATCCTCCTACAGAAGGGTCCACCCTCCTCATCAGAAACAGATCAAGGAACAGGAATGTAATGTGAGGACTAAAACTCAAAGTTGTTGGAATACAAAACAATTTTATTGAAGCATTTGCAAAGGCTGGTGGATCTCAATACACACATAGGCAAGAGACCACATTCAAGTAGTGAAAAAACATACTTTTATAATCATCCCTACACCTGTCAGCTTATACCACACCATTCTTTTCCAGGCCGTTTGATCACATGCTTTCTGACCGCCTAAAATCTACTATATCCCTAAATATTTAAAGTTCGTTAAACCCTTATTGTCACCCAACTTGCTAACCATTAGCTCCACTCATGTCTCCCTTATTGGTTTCCCTATTTCACAAGAATTGCAACATAGTCATGGAAAAGAGTATTTCTCAAGTGAAAGAAACATGAGAGAGAGGGAGGGACGGAGGGAGAAAGAGGGAGAGAGGGTGGGAGGAGGGAGAGAGAAAGAAAGAAAGAAAGAGAGAGAGAGAGAGAGAGAGAGAGAGAGAGAGAGAGAGAGAGAGAGAGAGAGAGAGAGAGAGCGCATCTAAGCATATACATTCTCAGCCTGGCCAAGGTTGGCTCTCCAGTCAGTCCTGCTCTCCAGAAGAGAGGCCTTTCCTTGAAAGTTAAGGCTTATGGGAAATTATAAGCAATACAATTGAAAAGCAGATTTAAACATGGCTGCACCTTGGATATGTAGTTCATAAGGTATATGTTAGTCTATGTAATGGAAAATTACAACTGACTATATTGTATCTCACAGTAACATGAGTTCTAAAGCCTTCCAGTTTTAGTTGGAAGGTGGAGTTAAATTGCTCACCGTCTATCTTTTGAGTTCAGCATGAAACTACACCGGCTACCTTGCCTGGAGCTGTTGACCTCTTTCAGCTTGCCCCTCAATGGTGCTGTCCTGATTTCCCGTGTACAGGCCGCGTTAAGCAAAGCAATTAGGTCAACCCTCTGGCTTTGCTTCCCAAGCAGTCAGGACACAGATGCGGGGATGGGACCCGTCCGGGAAGGGGCTGAGTTTTGATAGGCAGCTGACCCACCTCCTTTCCTGTTTCTCTCTGCCTGTCGATGCAGGAAAGGCTGCTTACCCAAAATCTAAACCCACGCTCAAAGCCCCACAGCTCCCCACAGCTTACCAAGCATCTGTTTGGCATCTTATAGGAGCTACATGGGGAAGAGATGACTTTTTCAACACCTGGCAGCCCCCTCCATGACCATCAAACACCTGTTGGCAGGTTGCAGGGAGTTTTATCTGCCGGGAGGGGAAAGAAGAACAGTAGCAGAGAACTGCTGGGAGCTGGGGGGGAGGTGGGGGGAGAATGCCTATGTATTCACTGGTAGGCAGCAGACTCTCCTCTCACCTCATGAGTCAGTTGGCTGCACCACCAACACAATCCTCAGCCAAGTACATTCGATTTTACATACCTTAGAAGGCCCAAGAGTTGCCTTTGGCTTAAGGGGCAAAACATGATTTTAATACAGCTAAGGACAGTTTGAACCTGTATCTCTCATGGCCTGAAGATGAGATGAAGGAAGGCAACGTCATGAGATGCAGCTACATAGGAACAGGAATATATATCTGCAGACTTTTGCTGCGTTTCACCAAAATGACAAAAACAGTGCTGTGTTTTTGGTTTGCAAAGTCTGCCTCTTTCAGTGGTGTGATCAATGGTGGGTTCTACTGGTTTTCCCTGGTTTGGGAGAGCAGGTAGCAAAAATCTTGACATGAGAGAGAACCTGTTTCCCCCCCCACCCCCACTGTCAGCTGGGCCCTCCTGCCCACCCCCGAGCTATACCTACCTTTATTCCTTCGTTTTTAGCCCAGCTGTAAGGTGCGGCAGAGCGGATTGCCATGCCTCAGCTGTTTTGAAATTATATGCCCTTGCGCGAAGTGAACTGGTGATAACACCGGTTAGAACTCATCACTAGGTGTGATGTTACACCAAGCATGCAAAGGGGGCAAGACTTGCAATGCAACAACACATCGCTGCTTTTATCAGACTGACTCCTTTTGCGCGCATATGCATATACAGAAACACATATACAAAACCAGATGCACAAAACCTAGCAACTGTAGCAAAAAGGTAATTAAATGTGTGTGTCTCACATAACGACCATCTTGCTTAGTCATGGACATTCCAATTGTGCTCGTAGGCTCATAGCAACCTGTATTGCTATGACTTTCATCTGGCTGCATCTATTTGGTTCTGTTCTCTCAACATGTTCATGCTCTCTAACTTATTGAGGTCAATAAGCTACTTACCCAATTATATAGAACAAAGTTTTTCAAACTTAGCAAGTTGAGTTCAGTTCTCAAAATGCTGATTCTGGACGTTCACACATCTTAAAGTTCCATGTTTGAAAAACATTACTATACAGCAACATAGTGGATCCTAGGGCAACCTCAGTTTGGTGGTGACGTTTTGTTTTGACCAACATCCCAGTCATCTTTGTGACGCATGGAACCCAAAACTTCCTGGTTTTCTCTTTTGTTTAACATTTGAGGTGGGGGAGGGTGGGAGAGGCCCAGAAAGGATGGGAGTTTCCTTCACCCTCTTCTAACCTTCTGTTTCATCCCACCATCTCCAGAAGCCTGAAGCTGGAAAAATAGACAAGGGTGACAACACTTCGACAACTTTTTCAACCCAAGCCTATGTCCAGAGACTTAGGGGAGAGGTTCATGAAGAATCTCTGAAGATTGCTAGTCAAATCAGTGGTGAAATCCATTTTTTTTTTTACTACCAGTTCTGTGGGCATGGGTTGGTGGGCATGGCAGAGAAAGGATACTGCAAAATCCCCATTCCCTCCCCACTCAAGGGAAGGATACTGCAAAATCCCCATTCCCACCCCACTCCAGGGGGAAGGATATTGCAAAATCCCTATTCCCACCCCACTTTGGGGTCAGCCAGAGGTGGTATTTGCCAATTCTCTGAACTGCTCAAAATATCTGCTACTGGTTCTCCAGAACCTGTCAGAACCTGCTGGATTTCACCCCTGAGTCAAATCCTCTGCCCAGTTCAGGACCTTCACAGTATCACATCAAGATTAAGTCTCTCTCCCCTCCCCCCAAGCCTGGGTTCATACAAAATGTTCATTTGTGGTTTGGATGAGTATATCTACTAGAAAACATGATTAAATGGAGCTAAGGCAGAATCTCTCTAATTAGTGTTTCAAATTTTGATACCTCAGTGAGGCCAAACCACAATATGACATCACCTATCGTGAGAACTTAGTCTCTGTCTCTTCCTCATCCTTTTACACATCCATAGTTGGCCACAAAATTCTTCTAATTGCTGCGGTAAAATAAAAATTTCTTTTTGAAAAATTGTTCTAGGAAATGTTAGTAGTCTGCCCGTTTCAAATTCCTTTCGAAATGAGCCAGTTCTCATCGTTCTTGAACAATAAGTTTAAAGTAATAGGATTTATATTGCATTTCTCCACAAATACAAATATGACAAACGACCATAACTGAGCCCAAAATTTCTGTTGCTAAGCAAAACGGTTGTTAAGTGAGTTCTGCCCATTTTATGACTTGCCGTGCTACAGTTCTTAAATGAATCACTGCAGTTGTTAAGTTAGTAACAGAGTTGTTAAGTGAATATGGCTTCTCCATGGACTTTGCTTGTCAGTTGGTCACAAAAATGATCACATGACCTTCAACAATCATAAATATGAACCAGTTACCAAAAATCCAAATTTTGATCATGTCATCATGGGATGCTGCAATGGGCTTACCTGTGAAAAACAGTCATAGGTCCCGTTTTCTGGTGCCACTGTAATTTCTAAAGGTCACTAAATGAATGGTTGTAAGTTGAGGATTACCTGTAATCTTGATACTTTTAGGGGTCAGAGAGAAAAGAAGGAATATAGTGACCAATTCTGTCCAGTGTCAAGATCACATAGCAGTGCCTATTAATTAAACCTGCTTTTGTACTAAACATTTTAGGACAGCTGATGGATTTCTGAGGAAGGTCCTTCTCTCGTGTTTTCTGGGAAATAAATCCTGTTCCCAGCAAATTATCACAAAGCATCCTCCTTGTGTCTTCTGTTTCTAATTGTATCCTGTTCAGTATTGCTACAGTACAGAAGGAATGAAATTGCCCTTCCATTAGTCAATTCGTGCCGTTGGTGAAATGGTGGTAGTTAATTGCTACTTTTTTGTCGTTACTGAAAGAAAACGGAAATTGAGAAATAACTAAAGTAAAGCCCACTCATTTCCCAACTAAAAAAGAAAAAGAAAAAGTCAGAAGTCCTGTCACCTCTTCAAATGGAAAGTACAATATAAGACGCACCTTCCCCCCCCCCCCCAAAGAGGCTGAAAATTTGGGTGCATCTTATACTTCGAATGTAGCTTTTTCGAAGCTTTTTTTCAGCCCTAACGAGGTGCTAGCGAGTGAAGCGATCTTCCCAACTTTGCCTGCTCCCTCGATTCTCCGCTGTGCTTTAACAAGGCGCTCTCCCTGCTTTGCTCTGAATCTCAGCTGTTCTTTAGAAGCTTTTTTTCAGCCCTAACTAGGCGCTAGCCAAGTGAAGCAGTCTCCCCTTTGATTGCTTTTCTCATTGCTACTTCCTCTCAGCTGTGCCGTAGAAGCTGTTTTTTATCCCCAAGCAGGGGATAAAAAACCCAGCAAACTAATGTGCTGAAGCTGACCAGAATAAGGATGCTAGCCAGATGAATACCGGGTAGGCAGATTTTTCCCCCCTATTTTCCTCCCCAAAAACTAAGTTGCATCTTATATTCCAGTGCATCTTATATTCCAAAAAATACAGTAATTATAAGGGCTTGAGTTGCATATCACAATATCCTAAGACGTTTCATCAATATTTTGTCAATCCTCTTATATCAAAGGTACTAAGCTTCATTTTTTAAAGAAGATAACATAGGACTGGGTGGTTTTTTTAAAAGAGTAATATTGAAATGTTGGCTTGTAAGATATTGGAATGTAATTGCAGCAGATAACTGAGCCTATGGAGTGGAAGGAAGGCAGTCTCAAAGTTCTTTCCCCAGAAGTCCTCTGTGTTTTTATATCCTGATCCTGCCTTCTCTTTGGGGTGGCAGCTTCATAGTACTTGCTGGCATCATGTCTCCCAAGGAATACCACACCATGAAAGACAGGGTTCTAATAGCCTCTGCTGCCTTTCTGGCAATTAAATATTAAAAATGCAAACAGTGAAATAATGTTAATGATACAACTACTCCTCACTACAGAGCATAGAGGCTGACGATTAAGTACTTCCCTGGAACACAGATTAATCTCACCAGATATTTAAAAAATGAAACTTTATTTAAAAAGGAAAAAACATGTAATCCCTATTAACAATCAAATAGTGCTGGTAAAGATAAATTATACAGCTGATCATATTAGAGTGACACAAATGTGTCTTATGAAAGAACATTCTGAAAGGTAGCCCAAAGGTGCTTTTTCAAGAGGCAACTGGACGTTTTTTCTTTGAAGACGTTTTCTTCTTCAGAACTGAAGAAGCTTCTTGGATGAGAAGCTAAATGTCTTCAAAGAAAAACAAGAAAGTCCAGTTGTATTTTGAAAAAGCACCTTTGGGACAACTATGACTTGGATGACTGAGAATCTCCATAGACCAGTGATAGCTAACCTTTTTGCCATCACATGCCAAAAGTGGGGGGAGGGCCAGGAGGTCACATGCACATGTGCCTACACCTATAATCCAATGCGCCCCGCCCCCCTGCACATGCCCATGCGACTCCACCAACCTCCCCCACTTTTGGCACACGATGGCACGGTGGGCCTGGTAGGCCTATTTTTTGCCCTCCCCAGGCTCCAGAGGCTTTCTTGGACCCTAGGGAGGGCAAAAATGGCCTTCCCCACCCCCCTGGAGGCCCTTTGGAGGCTGGAAACAGTCTGTTTGCTGATTTCTGGTGGACCTAGAAAGCCTCTGGAGCCTGGGGAGAGCGAAAAACTGGCCTTCCTCCTTCGGAGGCCTTCCAGAGGCTGGAAACAGCCTGTTTCACAACTTCCAGTGGGCCCAGAAGGCCTAAAAATCAGCTGGCTGGTGTGCGCATGCGCGCTGGAGCTGAGCTAGGGCAACACTCATGTGCCCACCGATATGGCTCCGCGTGCCACCTGTGGCACCCATGCCATAGGTTCACCATCATGGCCATAGACATTCTGAAAGAGAATACAATACTTCATGCAGACCATAAGATGGCAGCGGTCTGCTACAAAGAAATGCTTTCTAGCAGAATTCAGAAGTGATGCTAAAAGGTTCCAAATTATTATTATAGATCACAAGTATATTTCTGCATAAAAGAACTATTTTCCTGTACTTGCCTGATATATTGTATGCACAAAGGATCAAAGTGTGAGTATTTCCTAAACTTCCACAGAGAAATAAAATCCATGGCATATTAACATAGCACTGTAAAATAAAAAAATCCTAGTGCAAATTCCTTGCTATACTTGTTACTAGTAAATAAATCCTTTTGAAACCAATGTTTCCTCTGGCTCCTTTTATCTGGCCTTCTCTTCAACCTGGAAATATCAAACTACAACCTGAGGCTGTTAGAGCACAATAATTTATGCTTGTCGCAGTCTTGGTTCAGTTTCCATCTGAATTCTGCCCTACTTTTCATGTGATCAGTTTTTAAATATAGATGTTTATGTCTCCACTAGAGGGAGAGACTGGGCAATCTAACTTTGTAAATGACCAAGAGCCGTATCTTACTCAAGGGAATGTAGAGTGGAAATGCCAGCAGTCTACATGATTATTCTGTCTAAGTTCTGCTGGCTGGCAAGGGAGTTGCAGCTTCATTAGAACAAAACTAATCCTCCATGATCCTGCACTGTAGGGAAATTTAGCTCTGGCCTTGAGCACAAAGTTGGAGAGATAAAACAATTTATCATTTGCAAGAAAGCAGAAGAATTGAGAAGGAGACTCAGAACAGCTCCATGTTGTCCTTCAAAGGAAGCAGTGAAGGTTGTTGACATCATTTAAAATGTTATTACTATCTTCTTAAATTGGAATCCTGGAATCCCAGGCGTGTCTGTTTCCTGACCTGACCTACCAAAGCCAACATGCACACTGATCGACAAAATCAGCCTAATGTTTAGTTTGTCCTTGGGTTCATATTGGCAATAATGTAATAGAATGTAGTCCACAAAATGACTGCCATATATGTGTTAGGACAGTGGTGAAATCTACTTACCTTCCTTACTGGTTTGGAAGCGCACGCTGGACACCAGGAAGTAATGACACCCGGGTCACCGTCACCATCGCTACCGGATCACTGAACCACCGGCTAAGATTGCTACTGGACCAGGCGAGTAGCATTTCACCCCTGTGTTAGAATCAAGAAACCAACTCTGGTCACAGGAGTGAGGAGCCCTTTTCCAAAGAGCAAAGAGACAGCACAGCTTGGAATGTTTGGTAAGCAGGAAAAGAGCTAAAATGGACCCTCCCTAGCAATTCACAGAGTCTGTTTAATAGCTATGCAGATAGTTGCTTTAATTTGGCAAGGTTTCTGTCAGTAGGTGAACACAATAAAGAAACCACTCAGAAGTAACTCTGTGTATAGTTCTTGGTTCCTTAGGCTCAATACCACATCTAAGATGGCATTCATTTTGTGAGAGCGCCCATTACTCCAGATGTACTGACTCACCACTTGGGACTTCTATGGTTGGAGAGTCCTGGTTCAGTGGTGGGTTTCTACCGGTTCTACCGGTTCGCTAGCAGTGGCGGGAGGCTCCTCCCACCTGCCTGGACATAATCATGGGTGCTCTGTTTATGCACAGGAGCATCGCACGCAAGCAAAGCAAGCGCACAAATGCTCTTTGAGTTCTGAACTGGTAGGGAAGGTAAGTGAAAACCACTACAGTCCTGGTTTATAAACTCTCTGGTTGGAGAGGATGAAGTAGGGTTTGCTGCTCAACCCTGAAGCCATCATCTCTTCTAATGAAGTTATTTTCAGGTTAACTCTGGTTAACCTGAAAATAATCTCTATTAGAAAAACAAAGAATTCAGATGGTGATGGTGATGGTGATGGTGGTGGTGGTGGTGATGGAGTGGTGGTGGTGGTGGTGATGATGATGATGATGATGATGATGATGATGATGATGATGGTGATTATATCCATTCAGGCATGTTATGATTCTTGGCAACTCCATGGGCCAGGTGTATCTTCTATATCTTTGAGTTTTGCCATAGTCTGGCTGCTGTCAGCTTTGATGTATCCAGCTACTGTCTTCTTTGATGGTCTGATTTCCTTTTACTGCTAATTCTTCCAAACACTTTTCTCCAGTGAATTCCCCCACATGACATGACCAAAGTAAGTGAGACTCGCCATATGATACAGTGATATTATTATTGTGTATGATTTTTCTCAACAACCAGGCTTGTATTTCACTAAATGTGCAGAGAACGTGAAGGTCCACTGAAGTTATGCCTGCCATTTAGTAAAAGCTCACGTTTAGCTTTTTCTAGTTTGTCAATTGAGTTTGTTATTTGTAGCACCAATAATACAATGAACAATTCTTTCCGAAGAGAAGAATAAGGGTAAGCAAATGAGGTAGACAATTATCTACCTCCTGAAGCTATAGATATGGATTGCTGGGGTCAGACGATAATTTCTTCACTATGGAGTAATGCCAAGTGAACAGATTTTTCTCCTGAATGGGGAACAATGATTCACTCCCTAGAGTTCAAGCAGATCCTTGCAATTTGTCTGATCTCAACTGCTGTACATTTTTCACAGTCATTGCAGAATTGTATCAGCAATCACACTGGATGAGCATGGCAGCCGACCAACCAACAGGGTTTTCTTTTAATCAAAGACCATGTGGAGGAGAAAGGATGGGTGGGAGGTGGGAAGAGGAGGCACAAGGATATTCAGAACATAAGTTTTTTTTTTTAAAGCTGATTGCCAAATGTGGCCAAAAAATAAAATTAATAGAGAAATTTGGGAAAGGAACTAGGGAAGCTGTGTTGGACCTGCTTAATCCTGTTATCCTAATTGTTCTTTTGCAATTTTCAAAACAGAAAAAAATAAAATTTAATCAAGCTCTTCAATACCCCATCTGCATATTACAATTTTATAGTAAGGGAAGGTGTTAGCTCGGCGCAGGGAAAGAAACGCGACTCAGCTGTCCGTTCAGAACCTTTATTAGATGGGTGAAACTGAACGCCGGCTGGGCTGCTGAGCCTCCTTATATCCTGCTCAGGCATGCCCACCGGCCAATGGCAAACATTTAAACCTCCCGCCGGTGGAATCTACCAATCCCCCGACGGATGTCCTTATAAGGACATAACACCCCTCCCCTCCTAGTCCTTAGTTCGTCAGTCCGTGTGCGCTACTACGTATTCGCGCAGGTAGGCGGGACGCCTGACAGTTCTATTGGACCTTCGCGGCCCCGTGGGTGGGTTTATGCAACTCCGGACGGGTCGAGCCCCAGGTGGCTCCTGTCCTTCCGTCCGGGGTTCTCCGGCCTCCGCCGTCGCGTGCGCGGGGTCTGCCCTGGCGTCTCCGGCAGGAGTCGAAGTCACCTCCTCGTGCCGCCCTCTGGTCGCGCCGCCGTAGGTCCGGTGGTCCTCGGGACCGCTCCAGTCGCCGCAGTCGGGAAACGGTCGTGTGCCTCGCGGTAAGCCTCCTGGAGTCTCGTCGGGTGCCCGGAATGCCCCCCGGCCAGGGGGTGTGGGAACGTTCCCGGTGTGTCGGCCCCCGGGTGGTGGTTGTTGTTGTCCTCCCCTGATGGGTCGGCGGCACCCTTCCCGGTTGGGAATGGGCTGATCGTCCGCCTCGAGTGGTGGGGGGTCCTCCTCTTCTGGGTGTGGTTGGTCTACTCTGTCAGGTCGGTGTTGGCCTGCCCTGTCGGGGTGGGGTAGGCCTACCTCGTCTGGGTGGTTTTCCTCGAGCTCCTCAATTCCCCTCCACCTTTTCCGGAGCTGGTCGATGTGTCGCCTGCAGATGCGGCCGTCGTCCAGCTCGACTTCGTAGGACTTTGGGCCGGTCACTCGCATGATTTGGCCCTTGAGCCATTTGGGGTCGCCCTGGAAGTTTAGCGCGAAGATCAAATCGCCGCAAACGAAGTTCCTCGGTGGCGGGGTTTTGTTCGGCCTGTCCCTGGGATTGTAGAGCGGGTGCAGACGATCTAGCGGCGAGCGCAGTTTCCGTCCCATCAGTAGCTCCGCCGGGCTCTTTCTTGTTGTCGTGTGAGGGGTGATGTGTTGGGTCAATAGGAACTGGTCGATTTGTTCTTGCCAGTCCCCATTTCCCATTCTGGTTAGTGTCTCTTTCGTGAGCCTCACCATTTTCTCGGCCTGTCCGTTTCCGGCCGGTCTGTACGGGGCGGTCAGCGCGTGCCTAATGCCGTGGCCTGCCAGGAACTCCTCCATCGCCTTCGCTGTCAGCTGTGGTCCGTTGTCGGAGACGAGGGTGTCCGGTAGGCCGTGCGTGGCGAATAGACGTCGCAGGGCGCGGATGGTGGCTTCCGTTGTGGTGGAGGGCATGGCTATGACTTCGAGCCATTTGGAGAATGCGTCCACCACGATCAGGAGGGATTTACCGTTCATCGGCCCGGCGAAGTCGATGTGGATTCTCGACCAGGGTCCGGATGGTGGTTCCCATTCTGATGGTTTCGCTTGCGGTGGTGCTGGTCTCGTTTCCTGGCACGGGTCACATCTGGCAATCCACGCCTCGATGTCTTTGTCTAAGGCGGGCCACCAGACGTAGCTCCGTGCTAGGGCCTTCATCCTCACGATCCCCGGGTGACCGCAGTGGAGGGTCTGTAAGGTCCGTTTCTGGAGCGAGGTGGGAATGACCACGCGGTCGCCCCAGAGGAGGCAGCCTTGCATCGTAGTGAGTTCGTGCTGTCTTCTCTGGAATGGGGTCATCTCCTCCCTCTGGGCGTCTTCTGGCCATCCCCGTAAGACCCAGGACAGCACTTGTCTGAGGATTCTGTCCTTTGCGGTGTGCTGTGCGACCGTGGACGAGGACACCGGACTGGCCTCGTCATTATCGATGTGGTGGAGTCCGAGTGTAGGTGCTGGATCTTCGATTCGTTCGTTCAGCGGGCACCTGCTGAGGCCGTCGGCATTTCCAATGACTTTTCCCGGCCGGTGGGCTAGGAGATAATTGTAGCCCGACAGGAAGATGGCCCAGCGTGTCATCCTGGGCGACATGAAAGTTGGGGTGGGTTTGTCTCCCGCGAGGAGGCCAAGTAGCGGTTTGTGGTCTGTTATGATGGTAAACGCTCTGCCGTATACGTATTCATGGAAACGCTTAACGCCCGCCACAATCGCTAGCGCTTCCTTGTCTATTTGGCCGTAGTTCCTCTCAGCTGGTGACATGGTTTTGGAGAAGAATGCGATTGGCGCTTCTTCTCCATTCGGGAGTTGGTGGCTTAGGACGGCCCCGACCCCGTAGGGTGAGGCGTCGCAGGTCAAGGTTAGCGGTAGCTCCCCGTTGTACTGGATGAGGAGGCTGTCGGAGGACAGGAGTCTTTTGGCGTTCCGGAAGGCTTCCTCCTCTGCGCTCCCCCACTTCCAAGGTGCCGCCTTCCCTAGGAGTCGGTGCAGTGGTTCAGCGACGGTGGCTTTCTGTTGTAGGAATACACTATAAAAATTAAGTAATCCCAGAAAAGCCTGAAGCTCCGTTTTGTTTTTTGGGGCTGGAGCCTCGTGTATAGCCCTTACTTTGTCTTTGGTGGGGTGGATGCCCTGGCCATCAATTAAATAGCCCAGGAACTCGACTTCCCTGACCCCGATCACGCACTTGTCCCGTCGGACCCGTAGTCCCTTCGCCTGGAACCGCTGCAGGGCAAGCCTGAGCCGTTCCATTAGTTGGGATTCCGAAGTCCCTGAGATTAGGACGTCATCGAAGTAGGGCACCACCCCTGGAATGCCTTGGAGAAGGCGTTCCATCATCGATTGAAAAATTCCCGGGGCGGCACTGACCCCGAATTGGAGTCTGTTGCATTTAAATGCGCCCCGGTGCGTGACAATTGTTTGTGCCTCCGCAGTTGTCTGGTCCACTGGCAGTTGCTGGTAAGCCTGTGCCAGGTCCAGTTTGGCGAATATTGATCCTTTGCCCAGTGAGTGCAACAGGTGTTGCACTACTGGCACCGGATATGCGCTCTGCTGCAACGCACGGTTGATGGTGCACTTATAGTCAGCGCAGATGCGCACTGATCCATCTGGCTTCATGGGGGTCACAATTGGCGTCTCCCATGCCGCGTGATCGATCGGTTCAAGGATGCCCTGGGCGATTAGCTTGTCCAATTGTGCATCCACTTTAGGTCGAAGGGCAAATGGGACTCTGCGGGGCTTAAGTCGAATCGGGTTGATTTTAGGATCTAAATTTAGGGATATGGGTTTCCCCAGGAATTTACCTAAGCTCCCGTCAAAGACGTCCTGGAAGTCTTCTAGGAGTTCGTCGAGCTGACTATTCCTAATCTGATTAATTCCTCCGATTGTGAGCCCTAGTGGCTTGAACCACTCCACTCCCAGTAGGGTCGGTCGGGCGTCCTTGACGACGACGATGGGGAGGTCTCCGCTGAACTCTTTGTATGTCACCCTGATGTTCGTGCGACCCAGGATGCCGATGGGGTGACCGCCAAAATCCACCAGCTTCGCCTGGCTTGGCTTCAGTTGACCCTTCGAAATGTTGGGCTGGAGTCTTTTGAGGTTCTGCCAGGCGATAATGGAGAAGGGCGAGCCAGAGTCTATTTCCATGGGGCATGGTGCCCCTTCCACGTGGACGGTCACGTGGAATTTTTCGGATCCCTCAGCCGCGGTGTTGGCGATGGTCGTCTTGTTGACTTGCCGGCCGTTTGTTTGCCGCTCGTCGTTTCGCCTCGGCTGTTGGGATCGTCTGGATGGCCTCTGATATTCACGGTCCCCTGGTCGCTGCCTCTCGAATGTGGGTTCTGCCGCCCTGCAGGCCTCGGCAATGTGGCCTTTCCGTCCGCAGCGGCGGCAGGTTGCGTCTCGCCAGCGGCATCTGGCGCGAGGGTGATCTCCCTTGCAGCTGGCGCATCTGTCCTCTCGGGTGCCATCTTGGTGACTTTCCCGCCTTTGGGGCCTCGTGACCTTGTGGACGGCCATTTCCCCTTCAGACTCCGAGCACGTGGATGGGTCCTCGGATGAATGTGGCTGGTCTCTGTGGATCTTGTGGATCCCTTTTGAACGTCTCATCGCTGCTGCCGCTCTGTCGGACGTTTCCGCTGCGGTTGCTTCTTCTATGACGTCCTTTAGAGAGACCTTTTTCCGGCTTAGGAACTTTTTCTGGACTGAGCAGTCCCTCATGCCGAACACGATCCGGTCTCTTAGCTGGACGTCCACGTTTTCAAACTCACAGCTGGCCGCGATCTTTCGGAGCGCCGAAACGAAGTCCTTGAACGTTTCCCCTTCGTTCTGACTCCTTTGGTGGAATTCAAAACGGTTGGCTAGGGGGGTGCTCGTGGGCGCGTAGTGCTCCTGGAGGACGTCCTGGAGCTCGGACCATGGCATCTGCTCGATGTCCCTGGGTGCCACGAGGTCCATCGCCATCTCTAGGACTTCGGATCCGCAGTGGGCCAGGAAGAGAGCCCTCTTCCTGTTGTCGTCCAGTTCTGTGAAGCCGCTGCCCGCCAGGAATTGTCTGAATCTCACCATGAAGGACTTCCATTTTTCCTGGCTTGGATTGAATGGAGCCAGGGAAATTTGTGGTCCAGACATGGTTCAGTGACTTAGCTCGGTGATTCAGCTCCTGAGGCGGTAGCGTTGTGTTGCAGGTCGTCGGTTCTTCTTCAGTCCTTCGTCGCCAGTGTTAGCTCGGCGCAGGGAAAGAAACGCGACTCAGCTGTCCGTTCAGAACCTTTATTAGATGGGTGAAACTGAACGCCGGCTGGGCTGCTGAGCCTCCTTATATCCTGCTCAGGCATGCCCACCGGCCAATGGCAAACATTTAAACCTCCCGCCGGTGGAATCTACCAATCCCCCGACGGATGTCCTTATAAGGACATAACAGAAGGCATTTAGTTTGCCCCTGTTTATCCTTTAAGAAAAAAAAAGCTGGATAGTTTTTGGGATGATGACTCATTTGTGGACTAATAGTCTCTAACAATATGAAGATTTTCAGTTCCCCATTTCTCATTTCAAGAGTTTAGGACTTAAGGAAAGAGTATTTTCTTAACAAAACAATTCAGACCAGTATTCTCAACATTGGCAACTTTAAAATGTCTGGACTTCAACTTTCAGAATTCCCCAGCAAGTATACCGACTAGAGAATTTAGGGTGTTGAAATCCAGATATTTACTTTTTTAAAAAATTAGATTTATATGCCACCCTTCTTCGGAGACTCAGGATGGCTTACAATGCATTAAGCAATAGCTTTCATACTTTTGTATATTTTTTATACAAAGTCAGCTTATTGCCCCCACAAACTGGGTCCTCAATTGACCTACCTTAGAAAGGATGGAAGGCTGAATCAACCTTGAGCCTCAAACTTGCAATAATTGCAGACAGCTGAATGTTAATAACAGGCTATCTAGCCTGTTGAGCTATCTGAGGCTCTTAAAGTGTTAAGGTTGAGAAACACTGGTTCAGCCATTAGTTTCAGGTTCTGCCTTTCCTGTAAGCAGTCAAATCAACTCACAAAGAAAAGTCACCTCAAAAATTGGATATTTCCATATCCATTCAGGGATGGTAGCTGGCCTTTAGAATCACTTATCCCTGGTAGAGAACAATCTGGGACCCTGGGTCGCCCAAGGTCTACTTCCAACATTACTGATTATCTTCAATTTACAATCTCAACTGGGACCAGAATCCCCATTGTTAAACTATGCAATTGTTAAGTGAATTGCATCCAATTTTATAACATTTTTTTTGTTATGGTTATTAAGCGAAACACTGTTGTTGAATCATGCTGTTAAGTGATCCTCACGCCTGGACTACTGCAATGCTCTCTACATGGGGCTCCCCTTGAGGACCATCCGGAGGCTCCAACTGGTCCAGAATGCGGCCGTACGGGTGGTAATGGGAGCGACATGGCGCTCCCATGTGACTCCCCTCCTGCGCGAGCTGCACTGGTTCCCGGTGGTCTTCCAGGTGCGCTTCAAGGTTTTGGTTACTACCTTTAGAGCGCTCCATGGCTTAGGACCAGGGTACTTACGGGACTGCCTTCTGCCACCAATAGCCTCTCACCGACCAGTTCGCTCCCATAGAGAGGGGCTCCTCAGGGTGCGGTCGGCCAAACAATGTCGACTGGCAGCCCCCAGGGGGAGAGCCTTCTCTGTGGGGGCACCTGCCATCTGGAACGAGCTTCCCCCAGAGATAAGGAGGCTTAAAGACTTAACGCACCTTCCGCCGCGCCCTAAAAATGTTTTTATTCCAACAGGCTGGTCTGGCCTAACTCTCCCCTTTTAAATCGGGTTTTAAAATGTTTTATATAATTGGATGTTTTAAATTTTCTTCTCTGAGCCCAAATTACTGTATTTTCCTGCGTATAAGACTGCTTTCTAACACACAAAAATCTTCTCAAAAGTTGGGGGTCGTCTTATACGCCGGGTCTCATTCTCCTGTAACCAGGCAGACCAGCCCATAATGCTCTGACGAGCTTTAAATGGCTCTGAGGAGGGTCGTCTTATACACCCAGTCGTCTTATACGCCAGAAAATACGGTATTTAATTTATTTTAATAGTTTTAACTTTTATATGTTATTGTATTTTATCTTGGCTGTTCACCGCCCTGAGTCCCTTCTGGGAGTAGGGCGGTATATAAATTTGATAAAATAAAATAAAATAAAATAAAATAAAATAAAATAAAATAAAATAAAATAAAATAAAATAAAATAAAATAAAATAAAATAAAATAATAAAATAAAATAAAATAAAATAAAATAAAATAAAATAAAATAAAATAAAATAATAAAATAAAATAAAATAAAATAAAATAAAATAAAATAAAATAAAATAAAATAAATAAAATAAAATAAAATAAAATAAAATAAAATAAAATAAAATAAATAAAATAAAATAAAATAAAATAATAAAATAAAATAAAATAAAATAAAATAAAATAATAATAAAATAAAATAAAATAAAATAAAATAAAATAAAATAAAATAAAATAAAATAAAATAAAATAAAATAAAATAAAATAAAATAAAATAAAATAAAATAAAATAAAATAAAATAAATAAAATAAAATAAAATAATATGATTCCAGGAGATTGTCATAAAAAAATGCCGGTTTCTAAGTTTTGATCACATGACTGTGGGGACGCTGGAACAGTCTTAATAAGCACAAGGACCACTCATAAATCACTTTTTCAATGCCCTTGTAATTTTGAACAATCACTAAACAAATGGTTGTACATTGAAAACTACTTGCACACATGATCCTCTACCCAAATGCAATGAAATTAGTTGAGAGGATGAGAAGTTAATTAATGACATTACAGGTAGTCGTTGACTTACAACCACAATTGAGTCCAACATTTTTATTGCTAAGCGAGACGGTTGCTAAGAGAATTTTGGCCCACTTACGACCTTTCTTGTTCACAGTGGTTACCTGAATGACTGCAGTTGTTAAGTGAAGGGCTTCCCCATTGATTTTGCTTGTCAGAAGGTCGCAACAGGGAATGACTCCAGGACATGGCAACCGTCATAAATAGAAGTCAGTTGCCAAGCGTCTGACCACTGTTGATCACGTGACCACAGGGATGCTGAAATAGTCATAAGTCTCTTTTTGTCGGCGCCATTGTAAGCTCGAATGGTCACTAAACGACCTGTTGTAAGTCAAGGACTACTTGTACAAGCAATAGCCGAGAGGTACTTTGGATAAGTTACACCTGCTTTTCATTTGGTAATCATATAGTCCTCTGTCCTCTGAGGGAAGGAGCGCCTTTTCCCATGAGGTTTTGAAATTTTTGGAAGTTGCAGCTTCCCTTTTACCTCGAGGGGGTACAGGAGAGCTCAACATTACAGTTGTGAAAGGAATATATACTGACATTCTGCACCCACAAAGAAAAGCTTGCTTTAGAAAACACAACCTGACATAGAAATCCTGTATCAGATTTCCTTTGCCCTCGGCATCCCCCAGAGTTAAGATGGAAGAAGAGGGGTAGCCCCCTCCCTCCCGTTTGTTAAAAAAAGAGGTCAAGCACTCCAGCCTGGGTTTTTCTCTCTGCCCCCTCCCCCTCACACACTTCAGCCTCGCTTGCTGTATGGTTTGTCTCATTAATTACAATTCTCCGCAGGCTACATTATTTGCTCACAAGGGAGGGTGATGCCTCTGATTTTCCTTGGCCGCTAGGCTCCCAACAGGTGCTCTGCAATTTCGGACAAGCCCTAGGACTTCCTGGATTGGTGCGTTGCACGGACTGTGGAGTGCCTGGTTACAGGGACAAAGGAAGGTGTAGCTGAAGGAGTTTCCTCCAACACACCAAACTTTAATTGGGGAGGACAGAGAAACCGAGAGACCCAAACTTTCCAACCTGGCCTCTGGATTCATTAGTTTGCCTCTCGTTTGAAACAACAGGTGAACAGGTGAAACGAAAGAGGATCCACACCCGGAACTCTTAAGGAGGAAGGTATGTTTGCAAAGGTGCAAGTGGAGTGTAAGCCCTGCAGCGCAAAGGGGAAGAGCAAGTCTCCCAAGCTTCCTCTTGAGCCAAAGAAATGACTTCAAAGGTAGAGCTTCGGAGTCAGGAAGGGTTTTCTGAGGTGCTGCTAGGCTTCCTGAACTGAGGGAGATGAAAGACGCAGCATTCAGCAGAACTTGCGAAGATGAATAAGAAGCAGGCAGCAGAGATGGTGAGAAGCTGACCGTTCCTACCTGTCTCTCCCCCCCCCATCCACTTTTGATAAGGGAGATGCAAGTGGTGCATGTGGAGGGGGAGGAGATGGTGTCTAGGGGGCACATCTGGGGTTTAAATGTGGCTAGTTGTAAAGGAGACCATGCCCAGGTGGAATTTATACAACTGGCTTCCAACTAGCGACTTTGCAAACAACAGATGGGGCTGTAACTTCTGCTTTTATCTGGCCAATTTAATAGAGGTTTGTATGGATCAATAGTCACAATTTTCCATTCCTCCACTTTCACCGAGAGAGCTTTGCACATTTATGAGGAAGAAAGCATTCTCCGGAGAACAAGTAAGATTTCTCCATTATACCCCATTTTTAATTTATTTTTACACATACACCCCTTTATTATTTTTATAAATAACCCAAGGCGGCAAGCATACTTAATATTTCTTCCGCCTGCTCTTTTCCCTCACGAAAGCAACAACCCTGGGAGGTTGGTTGGGTAGAGAGAAAGAGCGACTACAAATAGTCCTTGACTTACAATAATCCATTTAGTGACCCATTCAAAGTTACAACAGCACTTTAAAAAGTGACTTAGGATTGTTTTTCATACTTATGACAGTTGCAGCATCCCCATGGTCACATGGTCAAAATTCAGATGACTCATATCTACGACGGTTACAGTGTCCCATGGTTATGTGATCTCCTTTTTGCGACCTTCTGACTAGCAAAGTCAGTAGGGAAACTAGATTCACTTAACAATCAGGCTACTAACTTAACGACTGTAACGATTCCCTTAACAATTGTGGTAAGAAAGGTTATAAAATGGGGCAAAACTCAATGTTTCACTTAGCAACATAAATTTGTGGTTCAATTGTGGTCGTAAGTCAAGGACTATCTGTAGCCCAAAGGCACCCAGACATTATTCATGCCTAAAGCAGGATTAGATCTTGCCGTCTCCTAGGTTTTTAGTCTGGTGGGTTAACCACTAGGCCAAACTGGTTTTTTAAAGGCACAGTCTATTTTAAAGGAATGGGATGTAAGCTGTGGTGATATTCAGCTGGTTCTATCTGGTTCGGGTGAATCGGTAGTGGCAGCTGCAGGAAGCTCCGCCCACCCACCCAGACATTATCACGTCCTGGTTTAGATGCTCTGTGTATGCGTGCATGCTCATATTTGCAAACCGGTAGCAAAGGTAAGTGAATACTCCCCCTGGATCAGTGGTGGGTTTCAAATTCTTTTACTACCGGTTCTGTGGGTATGACCTGGTAGGCGTGGCATGGCTTGGTGGGTGTGGCAGAGGAAAGATACTGTAAAATCTCCATTCCCACCCCACTCCAGGGGAAGGTTACTGTAAAATCCCCATTTCCTCCCAATCAGCTGGGACTTGGGAGGCAGAGAATAGATGGGGGTGGCGCCTGTCAGAATTTTTACTACCGGTTCTCCAAACTACTCAAAATTTCCACTACTGGTTCTGCAGAACTGGTCAGAACCTGCTGACCACCTCTGCCCTGGATGTAAGGGTATCTCTAGAAAAGTATGAGTGAAATGGGGGAAAAGTTAGGCTTATAAATAAAACACTTCCTAATTCCCATAGTATGTTCCTGGCCTTCCAGGAAAAACTGGGACCATGACTTCTATCACCAAACCTTTCTCTCTTAGTTTTGCAAAGCCTTCAAATTCATAGTCACAATAAAGCGTGAACTAAGAAGAAACAAACTAGGCCAAAATCATACCTATATCTCACTTGCTGCAGTGAGAAGGACTGAACAAAAATGACTATTTCTCAAGATAATCACAACCTTGAAAAATAATACGTAATATTTGGCTCTCCAGATATTTAATTTCACTTCCCATTGTCTCCAGCCAGCATGGGCAGAGAAGATAATGAGAACTGTACTCTAGCAATATCTGGGGTGCCACAGTTGGTCCATCCCTCTTGCAAAGTACTATTTTGTGCTCTCCTCTTAAGAATACACCAAAATGAAAAAAATTATTGAACCATTTTCTCTTCCTGAACACCGTAGGAGCCGTGACCAGAAGAACAAGCAAATGCATTTGCAGCTGTGCGAGGCTATCCTTCCACAAACTGGTGATTTTTCTTGCTGAGGTTTTTTTTTTCCTTCTGCTTCTTTATAAATGAAGAAATGTAACATGTTCCTCAACCATTAGACTGGGATTATATAATAATGGGAAAGAGCATTGAACTAGCTTTCCTGAAACCATCTTAACATCCAAACGACAAGAGAATTAAAAGTTAATTGAAAAAGAAACTTTGATACATGAGAATCCAGATGTTACAGGTGTGAAACCTAACCCCTTATTGCTTATCGGTTAAAAGAAGGAAGGATTGTGGAATGTGGATTAACCTGTCAAGACAAATATATAACAAATTTCCATAATCTGAAATTAGACCACTGTTTTGCCGACTGACTGAAAAGCGGGATTTTCATGTCTGTCATTCACTGGCCCTTCTCTGAAGTTTTTCTCCAAGTGACTTTTATTGGCTGGAAACTATGAAAATTTCTGAGTTTCACATGACTCAAGAAAGCAAGTTTGCTTTAGCTAAGAACTGAACATTGCTTATTTGTTTCAGGAAAGAAAACACAATAGATCCAGATGTATTTCTCGATTGTTCATTTAACCACATACTATAACAAATATCCCAGCAGTTAATGAGTGTAGTTAATTTTATTTGTTTGCTGGTTGCAGGTAACTTCTGACTCTTATCTAGCCACATAAAAGATGCTTTTTCAGAATCAATATTTGGGTCCAGAAAAAAATGTGTTTCTTTTTTAAATGCTTTTTGATGTGTTTTCAGGAATGTAAATGAGCAGCTATTTACTGCAAGTGTGAAAACATCTGAAAAGAGAAAACCGGAATTTCTTCTCAGGATAACCTTTTAGGAAGGATGTTTGGACTTTATGAAGATATATGAAAGGTGTTTTTTTTAAAAAATATACACAAACACAGACTGTTGTCAGATATTGTGGAGTCGATGAAATAGAAGATCTGGTTAAAAAACAGATAAATGTTCTCATGATGTCCATGTATGTCTAAGCAAAGCAAGCTATTCTGATGATCTCTGACAGATGTCCTTCTCTTGACTGTCTAGATCCATTATCTTATTTCCAAATTCTATGTTTTCTTATTTGCATGCTGACCTCTTTCACTTTCTCTGCTTCTGCTGATCCAGAATCCAAACATTCTTCTTTCTATATCTGGCTCAACCAGCTCTTTCAACGTCATAATCTCATCCGAAGCCTTCAGAGGTTAGCTGCCTAGAAGGAGATCAATAACTTGAGATTTGTGTAGTCAAATTGAGGGTTTAAATGAATTCCTCCATCGTAGCCATCAGTGAGAAGGAAGAGAAGTTGCAAAAGAAAGGATTATAGGCAGAACTCTGGGTTTCCACAGAACTGTTTAGGAAGTACCACAGCTGAATTGTACATCTAAATTAACGTGTAAGAAGATATTGTGGTTTTATCTTTAACTTCTCTCAATGATGGTATTTGTCTTTCTTACAGTCTTTATTTCATGTTTTAGAGCACTTGCCTCCACTATATTAGGCAATGATTGCTAGGAACACACCCTAATACCTTTATAGATTAGATTAAAACATATGCTCTGGTTCATTATTAAAATAAGGGTTTAAGTTAATTCTCTCTTCTCTGGAACTGAAATTTGAAATTAAAAGAGTACACTGTTTAATCCTGATGGGATAAAATAGGCCCTAAAATCCCCTTCCCTCTACAATTTATTTTTTCCTCTTTTGTTCCTTCTTTTGTTTTCCACCAAACAAAGCCTATTAAGAAGGGGGGAGAACAGCCATTACTAATGCTGTTTGATTAGTCACTAACCAGCCTAGTCTGTATTCTTCTTTTCTTCTGGTCAGATGGCCATCTAACATCCTTTGAATCAAGGTGGAGGATTAAAAGACAGAGCTATAATATAATCAAGGATATTGTTACTACTGCAAAGCAATACTAACAGGCACTTGGGGAGCTTGTTTCCCTCTCAGGAATTTAGAAAAATATTAGGAACAAGGAATTACTTTACAGGAAATGTTGATGTTAATTTTCTAAGATTTCAAGGTTGGACCAGGAAGAGTTGCTCCTGTCCAGCATCGCAAATGCTGGCAGAAAGGGCTGTGACTTGCTAAAATAATAGGGGTATCCTGTAGACACTTTAGAATTGCATGTTCTGTTGTCAAAGGCCATGGCTGGATCCCAGATCCGCTGCCTGGAGAGCGAAGAGCCATACATTAAAGTAACTGAATCAAATCCTGAATTTTATTATTGTGAACGTCAGCGGTTGGCCCTTGAAGCTCTACTTGCCAATGGTGAGGAAGCCTTCAATCAGTGCCTCTCCCGTGAAAAGCTGCGCCCCTTTCTGTCGGAGGGTGAACTGCAGGAATTAAAGGCTGTAGTAACGGCAGAAGAATTACAGGCTCCCCCTTCAGGTGGAGCAGGGACTTACAGCTTTGGAACGAAGGGATCTAGTCTCAGCTACTGGCCTCAGCGTTCAGATGATCCACCCCCAGAACTGGAGCTAGGGTGGCCAGACAATGGGGCTTGGAAAGGAATTACCCGAGCGGAGGTCTATACCCACCCACCAGGAGAAGGAGCGCCACATATTAAGGAATTGGTACGCAGCTGTATCCAACAAGCCCACAAGGTATGAAGGAAAGGTAGCAATGGGTATTTTCCTCGAGATAAAAAAAAAAGTGAGAAAATGTGTGGAGAGTTTTAACAAAGCTATTCTGCAGAAAATGGCATGTTCCCAAAACAGACATTTTCATATTATTGTCACCCAAAAACCCTTTATCAAATTGTCTTTCCTTCCAAAAAGGCAATGCATTGTCAATTTCTATGTGCATTGTAAGTCAGCATATCAGTAAAATAATAGTTTAGAAGTATAAATATGTTTTTGTTTGAAGATACTCTGGTACATCATGTTTGGTAGTACACCATAATAATACAACACATTTGCCAATTCCACTTCTGAAAAATATAAATATTAGCATGTTTTAATGTACTGGTCTGATAATTAGAGGTGACTTCTGAATCATTAAAACTATATTTAATACATTAGTCTGACTAGTAAAAGATACAACCATAATATACAGGTAGTCCTTAAGTTATAACTGTAGTAAAGCCTGCCTATAACAGTTGTACCTTATCTGGGAAAGTCAGTTACAAAAATGCTTATGGAGATTGTCAGTCATCCAGGTCATGGACTTTCTTGTTTTTCCTGGAAGATGTTTTGCTTCTCATCCAAGAAGCTTCTTCAATTCTGAAGCTTCTAGAATGAGAAGCGAAACGTCTACCAGGAAAAATGAAGGAGGTTGAGTTGCCTTTTGAAAAACCGCCTTTGGATTTGCTCTTCTACCATTCCATATATTTTAAAGTTTTAGGATGAAGAATGAACCAATTTGGAAATCAAAAGATAATATGTGTGTGATAAGAATGGTTAAAGAGATTGTAAATTTATATATGTTTTATGAGAAATAAAAATCAAAAACTTTTATAAAAAGAAAAGAAAAGAAAAGGCACGTTTGGGTCAATTAGAACAAGGATATTCTCTTAGGTTGAAACCAAAACCAAAACCCAAAAATGTCTGAGCCCACATAATAAGATATAAATCAAGTAAAGTATGTGTACCATGGGTGTTGGCAAAGAGGACATATCAAAACAAATCAAGATGTTTGAATCAAAAATACTGATTTTTTAAAAACCTCCTCTATCAATATCCTGATGCTCACACTCTTGATTCATATAATTCTGCAAGCTGGATTCGGCACACTTTACTGTTATTTTAAGGAGATTTAATTTGGAAAGCAAGGTTGCAAATCTTTTGCTGGTCTCACAAGCAAACTGTTTCTTTTCTAGGTGATTGCTATAGTCATGGACATTTTCACAGATCCTGATATTCTCTTAGATCTGTACGATGCAGCAATCAGGCGGCGGGTGCCAGTTTATCTTGTGCTCAGCCAGCAACATCTTCGCTCCTTCCTCTCCATGGCTGAGAAAACTTGCCTTAATGTCCGTCACACAGAGGTGAATAGGGGGACGCTTCAGTTTCTAAGCAGCACCCACCAGAGAGTAGAATCTCAGCATGGAATGAATTCAATTAATTATCATATGGTTTGCTTTTAAATGCCCTCTCCCCCAATACACAGACATTAATGTTGGCATTAACTGAACATAGGACCAAGATTTTGTCAATGGAGTCTTTAGAATTAGTTT